>CM045991.1:82876882-83522369 GCA_025175895.1 Wurfbainia villosa | reverse complement strand
ACATCTTCGCAGATCCGCAGAACACGCAATATTCCCGAGATATGGATTTCATAAGTGAATCGAACGACGGTTACTCATTGATGATGAGGAGCCTACCAGCTTATGAAGAAGTGGCCGATAAGTTCAGAAGGGATAAGTGGCTTGGTGCCATGAAGTCGAAATGGATTCCATGTACGAAAACCAAGTTCGAACTTGTCGACCCACCAAGGCATAAAGCCTATAGCAAGTGGGTTTTCAAGAAGAAAACCGACATGGATGGTAATGTGATTACCTATAAGGTAGATTGGTGGCGAAAGGATATCGCCAAAAGCAAGGTGTTGATTATGACGAAACCTATTCGCCTCGTAGCTATGCTTAAATCCATTCGATGCTCCCGCCATAGCGGCTCATTATGATTATGAGATATGGCGATGGATGTGAAAACAGCTTTCCTTAATGGAAACCCGCCGAGGACGTGTATATGATACACCGAGGGTTTCACATCGCTGATAAAACCAAGGTATGCAAATTGCACGATCCATTTATGGATTGAAGCAAGCATCCAGAGTCGGAATATCCGCTTTGATGAGACAATCAAAAAGTTTGATTTCTACAAAATCCGCATTTAACCTTGTGTGTACAAGAAGGTTAGTGGGAGTGCAATGTGTTCCTAGTATTGTATGTCGATGACATATTACTTATAGGAAACGATGTTTCAATCTTACACGCTAAGGTTTGGTTATCCAAGACATTCTCCATGAAAGACCTGGGAGAAGCAACCTACATCCTTGGGATTAAGATCTATAGAGATAGATCGAAACGGTTGCTTGGTCTTTCGCAGTCTACATATATAGACCGAGTGCTAAAGAGGTTTAGCATGTCGGAATCCAAGAAAGGTTATCTGCCCATCAGGCATGGGGTACACCTTTCGAAGTCTATGTGTCCGCGCACAGAAGACGAGAGGATTTGCATGAGTAAGATTCCCTATGCATCCGCAATAGGATCTATCATGTATGCTATGTTATGTACGAGGCCCGATGTATCGTAAGCTCTGAGTGTCACGAGCAGATACCAGTCCGATCCAGGAATGGATCATTGGCGCTTATAAGACGATCCTAAGTACTTGAGAAGAACTAAGGATGTGTTCCTAATATATCGGAGAAGGGTACATGGTGATACGGGTATACGGATATTTACCCGCATGCATAAGGATGATTCCATGTCTCAGTCTGGGTATGTATTCACCTAGAATGGAGGCGCAATAAGTTGGAAAGGTTCCAAGCTTGACACTATAGCGGATTCTGCCACTAAGGCAGAATACGTTGCAGCTTTGGAAGCAGCAAAGGAAGTGGTTTGGATCAAGAAGTTCATCTATGAACTTGATGTGGTCTCATCAATGATCCAAACATGTGCTTCGCCGCTATCATCTTATCAGAGAGATCATCAGTAGGAACGAAATACAAATCGAGAAAATTCCCACTGAAAGGAACTTAGCGGATCCTTTGACTAAAGCATTACCTCAAAGTAAGTTTGAGGGTCATGTTAGAGCTTATGGTATCGATACCGTGAGCGATTGGCATTAGGCCAAGTGGGAGTCCTGTTAGTAATATATGAGAGATGTCCTAAGGCAATCGCTTTATGTATGAACCATTTATATGATAAATGAAGATTCACTATTTGAGTATACATGTTTTATGTATTTGATTGATCTTAAACTCATTTATCAATGTCCACGATACGATTCACAAAGATGAGAGAATTTGTGATTGATCACAACTAGTGAGTATCTCTACATGTGTAATTGTGATGTATCGAATTATCCCTAGTCGATGAATTGATGGATTCGACACCATCAATTCGGCCGAGACTAGCACGAGGTATACCTGGTGTATCCAAGCAAATGATTCTCACCGGGCCGAGACATAGTGATGTCCGGAGTTAATCGTGGATGCTAGTTATGGTAACTAGTTCATCGAGTGACCACCGTAAGACTTCATATGGTTCTCTCGATATATAGATATGTCAATGAAGTTCTTACCGTGGGCTTAAGTGCGATGTTCCTTTGACTTGCGGTATTCAAGTCATCTTGATCATGGAGACTTATGCTTTGACATCTTAAGCAAACATCTCCGAAGGAGATGTGGACCCGGGATGATTGGGTATAAGTCGAAGTGATCGAAGGTGTTTGAATAGCCTATAAAGGATTCACCACTCCTTGCGAGGAGATGTATACCCATGGCCTCTCGTCGGATTGTTACTAAAGTCTTTGGCCAAAGCATTACATGTTTAGAGTAAGGTACTCTTCGATACATGTGGAGTAACTAGAACTGTGAGGGACGAGGAAATGATACTGGGCTAGGTGTGACGAGTCACCTAGTGGGGACCGGCACAATAGACCATGTCCTCGAACCAAGTGGGTATAAGATGAGTGAAGGGAATGGGGCACATTCATTCGAAGCCATCAAGGGTTTCGTAAATAGTTCGATCAACTGCTGATCTTTCTGCTAATTGGGGATCATGATGTACTACTAGGTGCCACTCATGATCGCTCTATAATTAATGGTTAATTATAGACGGCCAACATAAACCGAGAACCTATTTGGTCACACGACAACGAGTGTAATCCAAAGGATTTAAAACGAGCTTGAGAATGAGATTCTCGCATCGAGAGAAACTATGTTTGGTTGGACCAAACATAAAGCGAGCATGAAATTGTTTCAGTCGCAATGGAAGCGTGGATGGGCCGTGTCTTATGAAGACATAATGGATGGACCAAAATGTTTTGGTTCTAATCCAATGGATAAGAATAAACCAAAGGGTTTGGTTTATTTTAAACGAATGAACCAAAAGTTGGTTCGGTTCGTTTTAACTTAAAATAAACCATCATGGTTTGATTTATTTTAACTTATCTTAATGGAGCGGGTTAACGGGCTTTATGGATATGATCCATTAACCATTAAGAGAATTAGTTCTCTATAAAAGTGGGCTTAAGGGATTGTTAAACCCTAACTAATCATCCAAACCCTAGCCGCCCAACATGTTGTTGCCGCCCAACACATTGTTGCCGCCACTTATGGTGGCGCCGCCGCCACTCCTTGTGGCATCCAAGCTCCAGCCGGTGACCCTCCGGTGATCTCCTATAGGTTCGACATCAAGGTGAGCCTTTTCTCTCCTTGTTTTGGCCGGCGCCTACTCCTCCACCAAGCTGTCCAGTTTTCTGGACAGCTTCTCCTCCTCTCATTGGAGCGTCGTTTGGACGACGGTTAGTGCTCCGACAGCGGCTAACTTACCGGGGATTTGATCTCCGGTAATCCTCTGAGGTGGAGGACGAAGGATTCGTCAAACGGTTGACGAATACCTCTCCGGAGAAGCGAGTTTTGAGAACTCGCTTTAGGATCCGAATTTGGATTCGGATCGTGATCATCTCTCGATCACGTCGTCTTCAACACGAGGCTAGTAACCCGTACGAAGACGAAGCTCGTGACTTAGCGAAGTCATCCCGAGGAGCTCGGCGTGGATACGGATAGAGACGATTCTTACGAGGATCGCTCCGCTTGATGCCGTTTCCGCTACACGCCATACGTAAGGTATAACGTAGTTTAATTTCCTTTATTGCAAATTTTAATTTACGGTTATGTCTACACTTGTTGTAATAGCATGCGTGTTGTGTGTTGTAATAAATATAGATTTATTATTTTTAATTGCTTCCGCTGTGCTCATGTTTACGAAACATGATCGAACACACACACGCCGCGGTGCCGGAAACCCAACACCTTTGTCACCAATTTGGCCTTGATGACCTTTGATGACTTGGATTGCTCTTCATCCGAAAATGAAAGATCAAGCTCAAGTGGGGAGAGCTCAAATGAAGGGGGAGCTTCTACATCCTCATCATCCGAAGAAGAAGAAGAAGATATGGAAACTATGGTAACAAATGCTTCTCCTAAGAAAATAGTTTCCATAATCTCTAGTTTAACTAAGGACTTATTTGGCATGAAAAAGAAAAATAAGAGCATGCTAGATAAAATTAAGGTTTTAGAAAATAAGCTAGAAAATGCATGCTTAAATGATAATATTTCTTCTAGCTTAGATGATGCATGCTCACATGACCTTTATGTGCCATTAGATGTTAGTGATGCATGTATAAATGAAAATAGGGTATTAAGGGAAAAGGTAGATTATTTAACCAAAGCCCTAGAGAAATTCACAATTGGCTCCAACACCTTAAATATGATCTTAGGGAGCCAAAGAGCTAGTTTCAACAAGAAAGGCCTAGGATATAAGGAAAAGAAAAATGAAAAGGCCTACAAATGCCTAATAGCTAGGGGACAAGATAAAAAGAAAGTAATTGCTAGAAAATGGATCCCCAAGGAATATCTAGTGAACCCAATAGGAAAGAACTTATTTTGGGTTCCAAAATCCATCCTTAAGGTTTAGAATAACCCTAGGGTAGTCAACCATATGGAATTAACCTATATCATATTTTAGTTGACTTAGGATGACGAGACAACATTTTTTAGATAGTGTTGGGTGATGATAACGTACCCATAAATAGATAATAATGCTTAAATCATGACGATTAATGTAATTGCTATGGATGTTTACAATCATGATTTATGTTTTTGAAATTTGGCACGTTATCATAAGAAATAGGTTTGAATCATGCTTTAGGTAATACTTTGTTTATTATCATCATATAATACCTAATGCATGATTATAATTTGATGAAAACATGTATTTCATGATGATAATGTGAAATTAAATCATATATGTCATTATGATCATGTAGGTTGTTAGGTTGATACTTAACCATGATAGAATTGCATGAATATATTGGTTAAGTATATACAAATACCCCCTAGGATGCATCTCACACTCACTATAGGCTAACTTGATTGCAAACTTAGCATGGGTGAGATGTTAGGATGATACAAATGTCCACTAATGGCTATGGCATTTAGATGGTCATTTAAAGTATCAACATAGCAATAATAGACCAATCATGGGGAAGGCTTATGTTTAATTCATAGACATATTGCCCAAAGATCATGGTTGGATATTTCATATTTTTTAAAAACAATTTCTTAATCTAAAATCTATGTATTCATGTTTTAGAACAATTCAAAGCAAGACTAGGTGTTAAAATGGATACTAACATGCTCAAAAACTAGTGGTTTTTCAAGTGTTTGGATTTTTGGCAAATCTCGGAAAATATAATAATTTTTCATGAAAAACTATTTTTCCTTGATAGATATAATTAATAGAAATATGCTCCTCAAATTTCATGATTTTTCGAATTTTCTGGAATTTTTAATGCATTTCTGAAATTCATCCAGAAAATCAAAAATTCGGATTACCTTGTGCCAGTCAACTGCCATACTGATAGCAGTCGACTGATAGACTGTAAACAAGTACGGTAACCTGATTTCATCAGTTTTTGACTGATTTTAATATATGTTTCTCTTTATACTTGATGTCATGAGTTTATAACTTAGTATTAATCTTTTTGATGGTGTCAAAGGGGGAGAAATGATTATGTTTAAATGTTTAAGTTAATTATTTTAGGGGGAGAAATGTATGTTTAAGTAAAGGGGAATATATTTTGGGGGAGAAATGATTATGCTTATGATAGGGGGAGAAAATTTGTATAGAGAGTTTCATGGATTAAGGGGGAGTTGCGTGTTGTTATATCATGTTTATCTTTACATGCTTTCTTACCTTAAAATTTATATCAAATGTTTTTACCTAACTTAAACGGATTGCCACACATCAAAAAGGGGGAGATTGTTAGGGCAATCTCTTGCCGTAATATGGTTTTGATTGTGTGGCAAAGGGTTTAAGTTAGTGTGTTATGATGATTTGATATGTGCATTGAAGTCGTGCAGGACTTAGTAATTCGCACATGGAGCCTTGGCGGGTTCACCCTCACAACCTCGGTCCTTGAGTCGGTGAAGGATGACTTTGCGGAAGCCGTGCGCTTGGAGCATCCGAGGGACCGCCAGTGAGATGACTTGAAGTGAAGCCAAGGAAGCGGACTTGAGGAGGCAAGAGACGCGAAGCGAGCATTGCAGCCGCGGCGCTGATGAGGAGGACGTGGCCGCGAACGAAGAGAGCTTCGGCGAGGGACTTCGAGTGAGGTGAGAGAATGAGTGAAATGTAAGTAGCTCATTAGGTGAACTTGGCCGAATGGCTGGGTGTCGGAGACTTGACCGCAAGGGTTAAGGTTTACCCGACCGCCGGAAGCTCAAACTTATGTTAAGTTTGAGTTTTACACGGCACCGATCGCCAAGTCATGAACTTCCGAGTCGAGTGAGTTTGATCGTATCCGATCGATGGGTTTAAGCCCGCAATGATCGCATGGAATGGCAATGATCGCCAGAGGATATCGCGGTAGACCGCTCGTAGCCATCGGGCGCGATTACGGGTCGTGATCGTGGTGAGGTCCGAATGATCGCGCCAAGAGTTCCGTTGTACTACAACGGTCAGGATCCGACGTGTTCGGAGGCCGTTGTAGTGACGGCAGTCGACTGCCAAGGGAGGCAGTCGACTGGTAGCGGCCAACGGGAAGAAATCAGCCCTCTCTATAAAAAGAGAGGGTGTAAGCCTTTGAGAGGCTAATGCTTATGCTCCAAGTGATCTTCCTAGTGCCCCACAAGCTCTAAACTCTTCTTACTCGTTTTTACTCCATTCTATTTGTAAGAAGAGCGATCTTGATTGTAAAGGTTACCTCCACCTAGCTTGGTGCAAAGGAGAGACCAATATTGGATTGGCTTTGAAGGAGTGATTCACCTCGGACGAATCGGGATCGTGGATTAGCGGCATAGCCGTGAACCACGTTATATTCTTTGTTAGCGTTTGTATTTTCATTTATTGCTTGTCTTAGTTTATTGCTTCCGCTTGCGCTAACGTTTTTGTAGACGAGCAAAATACGACGTCCATCGTAAAAGGGCTATTCACCCCCCTCTAGCCGGCCAATCGATTCCCAACAAAGACAAACCAATAGCAAATCACACTACAACCATTCCGATGGTTTGTCCAAAGCCATCTCTGTTGTGAGCCTTTACTTATACTTTACAAAAAGCCGATAACATGATCTCCCGTGTGACACCACACACCATGTTATCTACAATGTAATGTATTAGACAATATGCATAACCATAAAAATATGCAAACAATGATCATGTGATTCTTATTTCAAAATAAAGATGTTCATACAAAAAGTAGACTTTTCAGTATACATCCCTACAATCTCCCACTTATACTAAAAGACTATGTTGTTCTCAAACTTTCATACATTTGATCCACATTCCTTCCACATGCCTATCAAAAGCTCTGGTCGGAAGGGCCTTAGTGAAAGGATCTGCTAGGTTATCCTCCGATGCAATCTTGGCCACAGCAACTTCTCCTCTCTTTACAATTTCTCGTATCAGGTGGTACTTGCGCTCTATGTGTTTACTTGCCTTATGGGCTCGTGCTTCCTTCGAGTTTGCAACTGCACCACTATTATCACAATAAATTGTGATAGTTCTGGGCAAACCAGGAATCACATCAAAGTCCATCAGGATGTTCCTGAGCCACACAGCTTCTTTGGCCGCCTCAGAGGCTGCCACATACTCAGCTTCCATGGTGGAGTCCGCCACGCATTTCTGCTTGACACTCCTCCATACAATGGCTCCACCTCCCAAAGTAAACACAAAATCTGAGGTAGACTTACTGTTATCCCTATCATATTGGAAGTCGGAATCTGTGTAACCCACAGGGAGTAATTGGTCTGCCCGGTAAACCAGCATATAATCCCTAGTCCTTCTCATGTACTTCAATATATGCTTTACCGCATTCCAATGTCCCTATCCTGGATTACTCTGATATCTGTTGACCATGCCCACGACAAAGAAAATATCTGGTCTCGTATAGAGCATCACATACATGAGGCTTCCTACCGCCGAATCATAAGGAACCGCCTTCATCTCCTCTATCTCCTCAGATGATCTAGGACACATCTCCTTAGATAAAGGAACTCCATGCCTGAAAGGTAGAAAACCCTTCTTGGAGTTCTGCATGCTAAAACGATCCATAATCGTGTCTATGTATGAAGCTTGGGATAAGCACAACATCCTTTTCCTGCGATCTCTTATAACCTTGATCTCAAGGATGTGTCCCACCTCTCCCAAGTCCTTCATATCAAACTGTTTGGACAACCATACCCTTACGTCCGATAACACCTTGATATTGTTGGGAGAATCGATTTGCCGGCTAGAGGGGGTGAATAGCCCTCGTTCGTTGGATGTCGTATTTTGCTCATCTACAAAACGTTAGCGCAAGCGGAATATGCAAATACAAAATATAAAGACAAAGCAAATAGAAATAACAATACAACCAATGTAAACACCGAGATGTAATGTGGTTCACGGCTACGTCGCTAATCCACGGTCCGATTCGTCCACGGTGAATCACTCCGCAATCTATCCACTAGATCTCTCCTTTGCACAAAGCTAGGTGGAGGTAACCTCTTTACAATCTCTCTTCTTACAATAGAATGGAATTAAAGCAAGTAAGAAGAGTAGGGAATCGTGTATGGCACTTTGGGAGAAGTTTAGAGCTCAAGCATTAGCCTCCCAAAGCCCCATCCTCTTCCTTTTTATAGAGGAAGAGGGTTTCTTCCTGTTGACACAGGAGCAGTCGACTGATGCCCTCGATCAGTCGACTGATCCTGTAGCCGTTGCTCAATAATGGCCGCTTTCCACGTTGGATTCCATCCAACGACATTGGCATCAATCGACTGATATTACCATCAGTCGACTGGTGCTCGATCAGTCGAGTCCTCAACGAGCTCGACTCTATTCTCGCGTCGCATTGCGCCATCACGATGACCGTCCCTTGGACCGATCGATCAGCCATCGATCGACTTCCATGTCGATACCACCGATCAACTTGATTCACCGACGATTAAACCGATCGAACCATCGATTCGGAGCAATGACCGCCATGTCAAGGCAATGATCGGGTGTCGAAAACTCATCCGACACTTGGCCAAATAGCCAAGTTTCACCTAAGAGCTACCCTTCCCGGGTTACATTCGCCACTCATCCCTCGAGTCCTCGCCGGTTCTCTTCGTCGCGGCCACGCCCCTAGCAAAGATCAGCGCATGGCTCTACAATGCTCCTTCGCGTCTCTTGCCTCGAAGTCTACTTCCTCCGGCTTCACTCCAAGCTCCTCGTCCGGCAGTCCCTCGGATGCTCCAAGCGCACGGCTTCCGCAAAGCTATCCTTCACCGACTCAAGGACCGAGTCATGATTTGTGAAACTCGCCAAGGCTCCATGTGCGAATTACTAAGCCCTGCATGACTTCAACGCACATATCAAATCATCATAACAAACTAACTTAAACCCTTTGCCACACACATCAAAACCTTATCATGGCAAGAGATTTCCCTAACAATCTCCCCCTTTTTGATGTGTGGCAATCCGTTTAAGTTAGGTAAAAACATTTGATATAAATTTCTAAGGTAAGAAAGCATGTAAACATAAACATGATATAGCAACATGCAACTCCCCCTTAATCCATGAAACTCTCTCTACAAATTTCTCTCTCTACAAATTTCTTCCCCTATCATAATTAACTTAAACATAATTATTTCTCCCCCTTTGACACCATCAAAAAGATTAACACTAAGTTATAAACTCATGGCATCAACTATAATAGAAGGAAAATACCCAAAATTAGTCTAAAACCTGAATTCGGCCTTAACTAGTCTGATTAGCCACCGAGGGTTCGTACTACCAGACCGGGCACGTGAATTTCGTAACTTTCGATTTTCGGACCGAATTTCGTAAATGCATTAAAATTCCAAAAAATTCAAAAAATCATGAAATTTGGGGAACATATTTCTTGTAAGATTCTTTATCAGTGAAAAATAGGTCTTCATGAAAAATCATTATATTTTCACGTATTTGCCAAAAATCCAAAAGGTTTAAAAACTACTAGGTTTTTGATCATGTAAGTATCAAGTTTAATACCTAGTTTTGGTTCCAATTGTTTCAAAACATGAATACATAGATTTTAGATTAAGAAATTGTTTTGAAAATATATGAAATATCCAACCATGATCTTTGGGCAATATGAATTAAACATAAGCCTTCCCCATGATTGGTCTATTATTGCTATTTTGATACTTCAAATGATCATCTAAATGTCATAGGCATTAGTGGACATTTGTATCATCCTAATATCTCACCCATGCAAAGTTTTCAATCAAAGTAGCCTATTGTGAGTGTAAGATGCATTCTAGAGGGTATTTATATATACTTAACCATTATATTCATGCAATTCTATCAAGGTTAAGTATCATCCTAACAATCCTCATGATCATAAAGGCATATATCAATTAATTCTACATTATGATCATGAACCTAAAGTATTCATCAATTAATAATCATGCATTAGGTATTATATTATGATAATAAGCAAAGTATCACCTAAAGCATGAATTAACCCTATTGCTCATGATTATGTGCCAAATATCAAAATCATAAATCATGATTGCAAACATACATAGCAATTACATTAATCATCATGATTTAAGCATTATTAACTATTTATAGGCACGTTATCATCACCTAACACTATTTAAAAATGTTGTCCCGCCATCCTAAGTCAACCAAAATATGATATAGGTCAATTGCATATGGTTGACTGCCCTAGGGTTATCCTAACCCTTAAGGATGGATTTTGGAACCCAAAATAAGTTCTTGCCTATGGGGTTCACTAGATACTCTTTAGGAATCCATTTCCTAGCTATTACTTTCTTCTTATCTTGTTCCCTAGCAATTAGGCATTTGTAGGCCTTTTCATTTTTCTTTTCTTTATAACCTATGCCCTTTTTGTTGAAGATAGCTCTTTGGCTCCCTATGATCATGTTCAAGGTGTTGGAGCCTATAGTGAATTTTTCTAGGGCTTTTGTCAAGTAATCTACCTTTTCCCTTAGAGCCCTATTTTCATCCATACATGCATCACTAACATTAAATGGCATATAGTTATCATGTGAGCATGCATCATTTAAGCTAGAAGAGATATTATCATCATTTAAGCATGCTTTTTCTAGTTTATTTTCTAAGTCCTTAATTTGATCTAGCATGATTTTGTTCTTCTTCTTAGCTCTAAATAAATCCTAGTTTAGAAACCATGGAAACTATTTTCTTAGGAGTTAGATTCTACCATAGTTTCCATGTCCTCTTCTTCTTCGGATGAGGAGGATGTAGAGGCTCCCCCTTCACTTGAGCTCTCTCCACTTGAGCTTGATTCTTCATTTTCGGTAGAGGAGCAATCCAAGTCGTCGAAGGCCATCAATGCAAGGTTGGAATTGACTTGTTCCTCTTCTTCGGATGAGGATGAGGAGGAAGGATCATCCCATGTCTTGGCTTTGAATGCTTTGGCCTTCCCCTTTTCCTTTGCCTTCTTCTCCTCTTTCTTCTTGCTCCCCTTTTTCTTCTTCTTTTCTTCCTTTCTTCTTTTCTCTTGTTTAGGAGAGGACAATTGTCCCTTATGTGTCCCTCTCCTTGATAATTGTAGCATATGACCTTCCCCCTTGGTCTTCTATTCCTATCATTAGACTTATTAAATCTAAAACCTTTTAATGCACACCTTACCCTCCTTACCATATACGCTTCTTCCATGCTATCCATGGAGGAGGAGGAAGAGACTTCATCATCGGAGGAGGAGGGAATCTCTATCTTCTTCTTCCCCTTGTTTGCCATCAATGCTACTCCCCTTGAAGGTTGGATTCTAGGCTCTTCTTGTATGCCTTCAAGCCTTGTTTCATGAAGCTCCATGGTTGAGAAGAATTCCTCCAAGGTGCTTACTTCTAAGTTCTTGGAGATATAAAATGAGTCCACCATGGAGCTCCATCTTGAGGACCGGGGAAAGGTATCTATGGCCTTCATTACCATATCCCGGTTGGAGAGCTTTTCTCCTACACTTGTTAGCCCAATTAATATTTCTTTAAACCTAGAATGTAATGATGTTACCTTTTCTACCTTTTCCAATTTGATATTTGATAGTTGGGAGCGGAGGAGGTCTCTCCTTGCAAGTTTGGCTTCCGAAGTGCCTTCATGAAGTTCAACCAATCTCTCCCACATCTCCTTGGCACTTGAGCATTCCCCAATTCGGTTGATCTCTTGTTGGGGGAGCACATTGAAGAGATGGTGCTTGGCTTTTGAGTTTGCAAGGTGCTCTTCCCTTTGCTTTTTGGTCCACCTAGATTTCTCTATTGGCTTCCCTTCTTCATCCCTAGGCAAAACGAAATCGGATTCCATTGTAATCATGATATCAAAATCCGTTTCGAAAAATACCTCCATTCGCTTCTTCCACCAAGCGAATTCTCCTTCAAACTTTGGTGGATGGATGTTGGAGCCGACCATTTTGATGTAGAGCTTGTTGCGACAGTTAGTCCGGTGACAAGCAACCTTGCTCTGATACCACTTGTTGGGAGAATCGATTGGCCGGCTAGAGGGGGGTGAATAGCCCTCGTTCGTTGGATGTCGTATTTTGCTCGTCTACAAAACGTTAGCGCAAGCGGAATATGCAAATACAAAAGATAAAGACAAAGCAAATAGAAATAACAATACAACCAATGTAAACACCGAGATGTAACGTGGTTCACGGCTACGCCGCTAATCCACGGTCCGATTCGTCCACAGGGAATCACTCCGCAATCTATCCACTAGATCTCTCCTTTGCACAAAGCTAGATGGAGGTAACCTCTTTACAATCTCTCTTCTTACAATAGAATGGAATTAAAGCAAGTAAGAAGAGTAGGGAATCGTGTATGGCACTTTGGGAGAAGTTTAGAGCTCAAGCAATAGCCTCCCAAAGCCCCATCCTCTTCCTTTTTATAAAGGAAGAGGCCGCTGACACAGAATGATCGATGCCTCGATCACCGATCGATCCTGTAGCCGTTGCCCAATAACGACCACTTTCCATGTTGGATTCCATCCAACGGAATTGGCATCAGTCGACTGATATTACCATCAGTCGACTGGTGCTCGATCAGTCGAGTCCTCAACGAGGTCGACTCCATTCTGTGCCCATGCACGCTGCACATCGGGCCGATCGGTCGGCGCGCCGATCGATCAGCCATCACCGATCGCCCATGCCGCAATGATCGATCAACTTGATTCAGCTGACTTAAACCAGTCGATCGAACCATCGACTCAGAGAAGTCGACTGCCATGTCATGGCAGTCGACTGGTGTCGGGAAAACTCATTCGACACTTGGCCAAATGGCCAAGTTTCACCTAAGAGCTACCCCTTCCCGGGTTACATTCGCTCACTCTCATCCCTCGGAGTCCCTCGCCTTCGAAGTTCTCTTCGTTCACGGCCACGTCCCTCGGCAGCATCAGGCGCACGACTCTGCAATGCTCCTTCACGTCTCTTGCCTCGAAGTCTACTTCCTCCGGCTTCACTCCAAGCTCCTCGTCCGGTGGTCCCTCGGATGCTCCAAGCGCACGACTTCCGCAAAGCTATCCTTCACTGACTCAAGGACTGAGTCATGAGTTTTGAAACTCGCCAAGGCTCCATGTGCGAATTACTAAGCCCTGCATGACTTCAACGCACATATCAAATCAACATAACAAACTAACTTAAACCCTTTGCCACACACATCAAAACCTTATCATGGAAAGAGATTGCCCTAACAGATATTGTTGCTAATCAACAAAATGTCATCTACGTATAGTACAAGAAATACCAGTACGTTTCCGTCACTTCTCTTGTATACACAAGACTCATTCGGACTTTGAATAAATCCATAAGACTGGATTACCTCATCAAAGCGGATGTTCCAAGATCTCGAAGCTTGCTTCAATCCATAAATGAACCGATTAAGCTTACATACAAGATGCTCTTTGCCTTTAGCAATGAATCCCTCTGGTTGCTTCATATAGATGTTTTCCTCAAGACTTCCATTAAGGAAAGCTGTCTTGACATCCATCTGTCACACCTCATAATCCATATGAGCTGCAATGCATAAGAGAATCCGGATAGACTTAAGCATGGCTACCAGCGAAAAGGTCTCCTCATACCCTCTTTCTGAGTATACCCCTTCGCAACAAACCTCGCTTTGAAGGTCTCAACCTTCCTATCTATTCCAATCTTTCTCTTGTAGATCCACTTGCATCCAATGGTTTTTACACCATCGGGTGGTTCTACTAGCTACCAGACCGGATTTGAATCCATAGATTCAATCTCAGCATTCATTGCACTTTGCCAATATACTTCATCTTTATCTTGGATTGCCACGTCATATGTCCAGGGATCAGGTTCATGTTCGCCAGGGACTAAATCAGAAGATTCTCCCAAAAATATGAATCTATCAGGTTGTCTCACAACCCTTCCACTACGACGAGGTATCACCTGTGAATCCTCTGTGACACACGGTGCAGTGACATGTGGTATATCCTCTTGTACCGGTGGTACTAAAGAAGTGACTTCCCCTTTTAATTCTTCCAGAAAAATTTTACTCTTGGGCTTGTGGCTCATCATATAGTCTTCCTTTAGAAGTCTGGTGTTTGTGCTAACGATCACCCTCTGATCTCTAGAACTATAAAACAAACCACCTTTCGTTTCTCTAGGATAGTCAACGAACATGCGTACTTCTGTACGAGGTTCCAACTTACTAGCATCTGCCTTCAACACATGTCCTGGACTCTCCCATATTGGAATATGTCTTAGACTAGACTTTCGCCCAGTCCACAACTCTGTGGGAGTAAAAGGCACTGATTTAGATGGAACCAAGTTCAGAATGTACACCGTCATATCTTGAGCATATCCCCAGAACGAATCTGGCAACTCAGAATAACTCATCATCGATCTAACCATCTCCATAAGAGTCCTATTCCTTCGCTCTGCTACACCATTCTGCTGGGGTGTGCTAGGTGCAGTCAATTGGGATTGAATCCAAGTCTCTGATAAGTAGTTCCTAAACTCTCCCAAGAGGTACTCACCACCATGATCAGATCGTAGTGTCTTGATACTTTTACCTTGACGTTCCTCCACATCAGCCTTGAATTCTTTGAACTTGTCAAAGCATTCAGACTTGCGGCGCATCAGGTAAATGTATCCATATCTTGAGTAATCATCTATAAAAGAGACAAAATACTCAAAACCACCTCTAGCCTAGATAGACATAGAACCACACAAATCAGAATGAACCAATTATAACACATCTTTGGCTCTATACCCCTTGGCCTTAAAAGGCCTCTTGGTCATCTTATCCTCCAAGCAAGATTCGCAGGTTGGGAGATCCTCCACCACTAATGAACCCAAAGGTCCATCAGCTATCAACCTTTGAATTCTGCTTAGGTTAATGTGTCCAAGCCTAAGATGCCAAAGATATGTTTGGTTCATCTTCGAAGGTTCTTTTCTCTTATTGGAATTAGAAGATTAGTTATTAATTTTAATATGCATCGTAGAAGCTTTTGGTTCAAGTGTGTACAAATTTCCTATCAATGTACCCGAACAGATAATGTCCCTATCCCTTTTTATAACAACTCTGTCATTAAAAGAAATAGAATATCCATCCATAAACAATTTAAACTAAAATTAAACTCTTTCTAAATAAGGGTACATAAAGGCAATTCTTAAGAACAAACACTTTATTCTTCTCAAAAGATAAATGAATGTCTCCCACTGCAACTGCCGCCACCTTCGTGGCATCGCCAAATTACACGGTAATCTCCCCTTCAGCCAGTCATCTCGTTTCCTGGAACCCCTGAAAAGTATTGTAGACATGATCAGTGGCTCCCGTATCTACACACCAGGTGCCTATAGATAACACCGCTAAACATGTTTCAATGACTAGACAAAAAGATATACCTTTGCCTTGGGGCAGCCCTTCTTCCGTGTCGATCACAAAGTGAAGCACTTGCCTTTCAGCTTCTTCACTCCTCCCTGAGTACCTCCCACCGCCTTCGCCCCAGTTTGTTTCTTCTTCTTCTTTCCTTTTGGCTTAGAAGTAGAAACCTTTTGGGTCACCATGGCATGTGCCTGAGCACTCTGACGAAATAGCCCCTCTGCCGCCTGGAGTTCTGTCAGAAGTTCAGCTAACGAATACAACCTCTTGTTCATGTTGTAGTTCAGGTAGAACTACTCAAAACTCCTAGGTAGAGACTGGAGTATGATATCGACCTAGGTTTCCCCATTGATCTCAGCTCCAAGGACCTCCAGCTCATTCAAATGAGCCATCATCTTGAGAACATGATCCCTTACGGGTGTTCCCTCGATCATGGTGGTCGTCATCAAGTTTCTCATGGCTTCTTGCCTAGTAGCCCGATTCTGGTGTCCGAAAATCTCTTTGAGATTGAGCATCATGTCATAAGCAGTGGGCATGGCTTGATGTTGATGTTGCAGTACATTTGACATAGATGCCAAAATGTAACACTGCGCCATCTCATCGGCCTTGATCCACTTTTTATAACTCTCTCTCTCCTTTTCCCCAGAATCATCTATAGGCTTAGGAGGGCACTCTTCGAGGAGTACATATTTGTATTCCTCAGCAGTCAAGACAATGTTTAGATTCCTCTTCCAATCAACATAGTTGGGTCCAGTAAGTTTATTCTCTTTCAGTATCACAGCAAGCGGGTTGAAAGTGATTTTGAAAGAAAACCTAAGAATCACATAGATCAAAATATTAGATTTCAAAAAATTATTGATTCGTCAAACAATAAAATTTTAAAATCAACCAATACCTCAAAACATTTGTAAGAGGAGGTTTTACCCATTAATTTTACTATCTTGTCAACCTAACTTTTTGACAAGTAAAATTAATAGTTGGTTCCTATTTGGCCCTACAAATAAAAGCAGTGACTCCGATGGGGAGGATACTTATATTTGTATCTAAGTGTTCACCATTACTCGGTACCAAGGTAATTATCTCGGGTAATGTGCCTTCCGATGGGGAAGTGCACACGCTCCTTAATAATTCCCTATAACCATATTTGACCTTGTGATCTGCAAACAAACTCATCCGATGGGGAGGAAGGCACTCAGAGCCGATGCACAAGTTTGTTTGCATCACTTGTCAAATCGTAATGGAGGCCGTGGGAATTTTAAAAAAAAATCCCTCTCCCACTTAGTAATTTGAAATTGAGGAATTTTCCTAACCTATGACATGCATATCAAACAAAAAGCAATAAATATGAAAAATAAATTATTTTCCAACTATTATGGCTTTTGTCTTCAATATGTCTCCCATCGTATCGCCATCTCGTCCGCTCCTCCTACGCCATGTACGAGCCATCCGGAGATCCGAGCTGAGACTAAAACCTATTTTAATTTACATCCATCGATACTATACTCTACGAGGGAGTGTACATGAAATCTAGATCAAAAGTAAAATAAAATAAAGAGTGGCTAAACAATGTCGTATCTGATTTATAAAAAATCAAATACTAGCCTCATCAACCCCGAGGATTCAACAAAATAAACATTTACACACATACAAACACATACGCACATATGGCCATAATAGTCGGATCTTATGCCTGCAACCAAAGAGTTAACCTACGCATATCCTACCATTATCTGGCACATATAATATATGAAAAGTGCATAAAAATTAACCAAATCCTAAACACACAAAACAAAACCTTGGCTCTCGATACCAATTGTATGGTTTTGCTTATCGAGTCTGTGAGGGAAACTTCGCTCTACTTCACCTCGGTTGCTTGTTTATGCCGATCCCTTCGATGTCCTCGGATTAAAAAAATTTAATCCTAGACAAAAGGGATTGCCCAAACAACCAAGTCATCGTTGTGCTATTCGTTTAGAGAGGTCATTTGAACAAACTCGTTGTTCAAGTGACCAACCTCTATTCTACGAGTAGCCGCGGAATAGACGATGTCCGGATCATCGGTTTTTGTGTTTATGTTCGGGATCCAAGTATTATTTAGCCACAAACAGAATATTACATGCTCATAATTGAAAAACAAAAACAAACATGTTACAAAAGAGAATGAAGAATAGGTATACCTCTCGATCTTCTAATGTATGACCTTCCTCCTTTCGGACGTCGTGTGGGCGACGATCTACCAAAAGTTGAAGCTCCTAGATCGCAAATCTTCCTTCCTTGCTCTTCCAAAGCAAGAGGAAGAATAGAAACAAGGCTCTTCTCCTTCCTATAGACAACCAACAAGCAACAAGAAGAATGCTTGCCGCCGGCCAACAAGGAGAAGGAGATGATAATGGAAACCGACCAAGGCACCAAGGGAAACCCCTAAGTCTTGTTTCCACCACTCAAGGAGAAGATAAGAGAGTCTTTGGTCACGGCCAATGGTCGGAAAAGTTTGGAAAAGTTGCTGGACGCCGGCCACTTTGAAGGAAGAAGAAGAAATGAAAAACTTTTTTATTTGGTGCCGCCCAAGCCTCCAAAACCCTAAGCCTCCAAACCCTAATCCTATCTCAATTAGGACTCCTCTCTTGCCGCCCACCCCTTGCCGTCCCTAGGGCAACGGCGCGGTGGTAAGGAACGAAGTTCCCCTCTGTGCATCCAGGGGTCGATTCTGCCTTAGCAGCGCGGGTTGCACGAGTGGTGGTGCATGATGCTCCCTCGTCCCAGCATGGTCGACCTTCCTGGGTAGCACGGGTCCTAACGTGTCGAACCACCCATCATCCTGATTTACCCTCGTCAGCCGTAGGGAAACTTCCATGGGGCCGGGGCGGCTGGCCATCAGGACTAGTAGGGAAGAGAAATCGTACCTGATACCTGATGTAAAAAAAAAAAGGGATAAGCCATGATTTAATCTCCTCCATTGGTTCTAGGGATTTAATCTCAACCGTCGGATCTAGAGATTTAATCTCAACCGTATGATCTTAGAGATTTAATCTCTACCTTTGGATCTAGAGTTTTGTTTCTATCCATTGGATCTAAGATTAATGAGGTGTTAATAGGCTACATTAGGGACCATGAGGAGGAGTTGGATCTTGGCCACTCATGGATCAAGCCCACATAAAGTCCGATCCATTAATGATAATCCAATCCACTAAAGGATTATCATTGATCTACCTCACCAACCCCCATAAGTTAATATGGGCTCCATATATTATTTGTACATTTTCTCCCCGTGTTTAAGATCTCGAATGTCCGTCGATTAATTATTTTACTGGCCATTAATTAATCAACATCTAACTCCATGAGTAGTACCACTCAACCTTTTCATCATGCCGGACCAAGTCCACCTGTAGGGTTTACTTGATGAACCTTATGAGCTCCTCAAGGGGACATCATCATCCTAATATATAGGACACGGTTTTCTCCTATAATCAACGGCACACCATATAAATAATATCATCTCCCAACTTACCGAGCCTATCGATTTAATCTATAAATATCGCCCATTGGTAAATCAAAGAGATGAATACTAAGTATATGTGCCCGTTATTATATCGGGATTAAGAGTAAGTACAATATAATATCTGAGGTCCGATTCGATTATGTAGTCAGCAATAAATCGAATCACCTCTAAGTCGGTCCTGCTCAATACACTCAAAGTGCACTAGTGTGATTTTATGGTCAAGGCAAACCAATACCAAATCACACTACAACCATTCTGATGGTTTGTCCAAAATCATCTTGGTTGTGATCCTTTACTTATACTTTACAAGGAGCCGATAACATGATCTCCCGTGTGACACCACACACCATGTTATCTACAATGTAATGTATTAGACAATATGCATAACCATAAAAATATGCAAACAATGATCATGTGATTCTTATTTCAAAATAAAGATGTTCATACAAAAAGTAGACTTTTCAGTATACATCCCTACACATCCCATGTGGCCTTATGTACCTTAGCCTTCCCCTTTTCTTTGTCCTTCTTTTCATCCTCCTTCTTCTTGCTCCCCTTCTTTTCTTCTTTCTTCCTCCTTTCTTCTTTGCTCTTGTTCAAGAGAGGACAATCATCTCTTATATGTCCCACTCCTTGGCAATTGTAGAATATTATCTTCCTCCTCGGTCTTCTCCTCCTATCATTAGATTTGTTAAATTTAAAATTTTTCAATGCATGCCTTACCTTCCTTACCATGTAGGCTTCTTCCGTGCTATCCATGGAGGAGGAGGAGGAGGAGTCTTCATCTGATGATGAAGGTGGTGTCTCTTTCTTCTTCTTCCCCTTGCTTGCTACTAGTGTTACTCCCCTTGATGGCTTGATGCTTGGTTCTTCAATTATTCCCTCAAGCATTGTTTCATGTAACTCCATGGTGGAGAAGAATTCTTCTAGGGTGCTCATATCTAGATTCTTCAAAATGTAGAAGGAGTCCACCAAGGAGCTCCATTTTGAGGACCGGGGAAAGGCATCTATAGCCTTCATGATCATATCCCGGTTGGAGAGCTTTTCACCTACACTAGACAATCCATTAATTATTTATTTGAATCTAGAATGTAGTGATAATACCTTCTCCCCTTTATCGAGTTTGATGTTGTTGAGTTGGGAGCAGAGAAAGTCTCTTCTTGCAAGCTTCACCTCGGAAGTGCCTTCATGAAGTTCTACTAATCTTTACCACATCTCTTTGGCGCTTGCACACTCTCCAATCCGGTTTATCTCTTGTTGGGGGAGCACATTGAAGAGGTGGTGTTTGGCTTTTGAGTTTGAAAGGTGCTCCTCTTTTTGCTTCTTTGTCCACCTTGATTTTTCTATTTGCTCCCCCTCTTCATCCCTATAAACTTTGAAATTGTTTTTCATAGTGAGCATTATATCAAAATCGGTCTCGAAGAATACCTCCATTCACTTTTTCCACCAAGCGAATTCTCCTTCAAACTTCGGAGGATGAATGTTTGAGTCAGCCATCTCTTGATTGTGCTTGTTGCGGTGGTTAGTCCGGTGATAAACAACTTGGCTCTGATACCACTTGTTGGAACGTCGGTGGCCGGCTAGAGGGGGTGAATAGCCCTCTTTCGCGTATGGTGTAATTCACTCATTGAATTGTCTACGAATTATGGTTAGCGCAAGCATAAAAATAAAGCTAAAGAAAAAACAAAGAAACAAGAAATACAAATGCTAACAAGAGTGTGTAACATGGTACACGACCTTACCGCTAATCCACAGACCGATTCGTTCCAGGTGAATCACGCCTAAAACTTCACTATTCTCTCTTTGGCACCAAGCAAGGTGGAGGTAACCTTTTCTTACAAGATCACTCTTCTTACAATAGAATTTAGATAAAAGCAAGTAAGAAGAGTAGGAAAGCATTTTGGTCACTTGGGTGTTGATTGGAGTTAAAGCATTAGGCTCCCCAAGTGTCCAAATGACCCTTCTTATAGGGAAGAGCTCATTCTTCCCGTTGGGCGCCTGACAATCTACTGATGCCCCGATCAGTCGACTGCCCCTGTAGCCATTGCCCTATAATAGCTTCTTCCACGTTGGATTTCATCCAACGGCTCCCACATCAATCGACTGATCTTCCCATCAGTCAACTGATGGAGCCAACAGTCGAGTGTCGGAAGCAAGCAGTCGACTATCAACTATTCTATGCCTGAAACCCTCGTGACCAGTTGACTGCTACCATCAGGAGTTGACTGATGTTTTTGCCAGTTGACTTCCAACCCTTGGCAGTCGATTGCGAGGACACAAACCGGACTCAAACACCAGTCGAGTCAACAATCTACTTAGAGCAGTCGACTACCATGATATGGAAGTCGACTGATGTTGGGAAACCCCATCTGACACTTAGCCAATTGGCTAAGTTTCACCTAAGCACTACCCGTCCCATGTTACATTCGCTCACTCTCATCTTTCCTTGGAGTCCCTCTCCTTTGAAGTTCTCTTAGTCTGGCCATGTCCCTCGGATACGCCAAGCACATGGCTTTGCAACGCCATCCTTCATGTCTCACCCTGAAGTCGACTTCCTCTGGCTTCACTCCAATGCTCCTCGTCCGGCGGTCCCTCGGATGCACCAAGCACACGGCTTTCGCAATGCATCTTTCACCGACTCAAAGACTGAGTCATGAGAGGTGAAACTTGCTAATGCTCAATGTGCGAATTACTAAGTCCTGCATGACTTCAATGCACATATCAAATCCATATCAATCCTAACTTAAACCCTTTGCCACACACATCCAAACCACATCACATGGGTTGATTGCCCTAACACGGAATCTTGGCAAGTAAAGGGTCTCTGGGTAGAGTCTTTACTTGGCGTGTTTCAGTCTTAGAGTTGACTTAAACAATGGGTCATAAGGACAACAATGAGTTGACACCTCAACTATTGCCCTTACTACATTCATCGGTTGAAATTTTTGCTGACAACAAGGAACAGTCGAGCCAGCACCTCGACCGACACTTTGTCTGAGGCAGTCAAGCCGGCGCCTCGACTAGGCTCTAGTAGAAGCTGGCAGATGCATGGCTAACTCAACTAGTGCTTCGGCTAGTGCAGTCGAGGTGGCACCTCGACAGGTCGTCGACAGCTGTGGACAAAAGTGAGTGAGCTTTGACTGATCGTCGACAGCTACAGATAGAAGAGATGGAGCTTTGATTGGCGCCTCGACTGCACAAGACGAAGTTTCGACATTTAACCTAAGCAGTCGAGTTGGTGCCTCGACTGGAATTCAAAAACAATGCTCAGACGCAAGGTGTGCTTACCTGCCGCCTCGACTAGTGGGATTCAGAGTCTCGATTTCGGCGAGAAATCTTCTCTGTTTAAATGTGTGGATGAGCTCAAATGGTAAGAATTCAAATTCCAACGACCGAGCAGGGTTCTTGCTGAGGAAATGGGCTTCCAGGCTTACATGGTCAGTCAAGAGAAAGAGTTGGACGGGCATAGACCTATAAGGCTCACAAATTAAAGCACTTGTCGGACGAATCTCTCTGTGCTCAAACACTGCGATACTGCTACGACTCATCTTCATCCTTGGGTTTTCTACTTCCGTTACAAGAGAGGAATTTTTTCTCTACATTTTCAGCTTCCGTTATGCTCTTTTGGTGCAATCAGCCCAGGTTGACTTGAGTTTGACTCGAGCAGTATTTTGATGATAGACAAAACTTATGACATGGGATTGTCATAGGAAAGTCCAACATAGAGCTGGCATGGAAAATCGAAGCATGGGGCTTGGTGTGGGAAAGTCCAACATGGAGTTGGCATGGAAAATCCAAGCATAGAGCTTGGCGTTGAAAAGTCCAAAGCATTACGAAGTCGTGCGCTTGGTGCTTGGTGAGAAATGCATTGAGAAGTCGTGCGCTTGGTGCATGTGGGAAGTCTTGAGAACTTGGCAAGTTCACTAGGCTTGGGGTCTTTGAGTCGGTGAAGGATGGCATTGCGAAGTCGTGCGCTTGATGCATCTGAGGGACCGTCGGACGGGGAGTGAATGGAGTATGGCCCAAGGGAAGCATACTTCGAGGTCAAGAGACGAGAATGATGGCGTTGCAAAGTCGTGCGCTTGGCGCATCCGAGAGACGTAGGCTGAGGGAAGAGAGCTTCGGTGGAGAACTCCATAAGGGATGACGTGGACTTGGCCAAGTGGCTAAGATCGAGTGTCAAGCTCAAACAACTTGGGTTTGAGGTTTTACCCGACATCAGTCGACTGACATAGGTGTCAATCGACTTCTCTGAGTCGACTAGTGTGTTCGACCGAACAGTGGTCCGTGATTAGTCGATCGCTAAGGGATGATAAATGATTGTTGACACCATCGGTCGACTGATGAGGGAGATCAGTCGACTGATCACACTGTGCACGGGCACATAAGCTAGTCGATCTCGCCAGCACTCGACTGATGGGTACCATTAGTCAACTGATGTGTGATCCGTTGGAACTTAACCAATGTGGATCTAGCCATTGTGAGACAATGGCTACAAGACCAGTCGACTGATGGTCACGATCAGTCAACTGATGGTCTCAAAATCATCTTGATGCAGGTTATAAATGGAGCTCAAGAGGGAGGATTTCATAAAGACTTTTGTGAAGCTATTGGAGGGGAATTGTCGTTGCATTCTAGACCTTGAAGAGCCATCTAAAGCAAGCAACGAGAAAGTGATCAAAGCAATTGTGTAAAAGTTCTCTTTTGTATTGTCTTTGTATTTCTTCTTGTATTTCATTTTACTTGTTGTAATAGCTTGTACGAGGTTTCTCCACCTCCGACGTATTATCGAGAAGGAGTGGTTTAGTTAGTGTCATGCGCATAACTAGAGCTCGGTGAGCTCGCTTGTGGAGTAGGAACCATTCGGTTCTGAACCACGTATATCTTGTGTATTGTTGTGTGCTTGCATTGTTGTTATCATTATTATTGTTATTTTCATTGAGCTAATGACAATCGTAGATGAGCACGCAAGAAAAACGATCGTATTCCACCATACGACGATCGAGGGCTATTCACCCCCCTCTACCCGGCCACCATCGACCCTACAAGTGGTATCAGAGCCAAGGAGCTTGTCGAGGACTAACCGCTGACACAAGCACTACAAGATAGCCGGCTACAACATCCATCCACCGAAATTCAATGAAGACTTTTCTTGGTGAAAGAAAAAGATGGAGGTATATCTCGAAACTGACTTTGATTTTATGATTATTGTAGAAAACGGTTTTGAGATGCCTAGGGATAAAGACAACAAGCAATTTGAGAAGTCAAGGTGGACCCAAGACCAAATCAAGGACTTCGAGACAAATCTCAAGGTAATCGAATTACTTAGTGATTTAATTCCTAACAACATTTGGTCTAGGTTGGGTAATTTTAGGGATGCAAAGAAATTATGAGAGAAGATAATGAAATTCCAAGAAAATTTCCAACCAGCACAAGTAGAGGAGAATGCCGAGGGAGAATCTCCATCCACATTTGATGATGTTGATGATTTGGTGGAGACCTCCACCTCTAGCATTGAGGGGGAGGAGAGGCAATCTTCCACTCCGGAGCAAGATCAAAATGAGGCATCTACCTCCGAAAGAAGTGACCAAGAGTCCTCCACTTCCCTAGGTAACTCAAGCATAATGATTTTAAATAAAGATCACATAATATGTTTTGAGTGTAGGGAGAAAGGGCATTACAAGAGTAAATGCCCTAGATTGGCTAAGGAGAAGGTTCAACACGCACCAAAAGTCAAAAATGTCGGAGTCTCCACAATTAAGAGAAAAGAGCACATTGTGTGCTTCAAATGCAACCAAAGGGGGCACTACCGAAGCCAATGCCCTTGGGGGAGGAAGCAAGGGCAAGAAGGTGTATCTCATGTAGGGGGAGCTTCTAAAGCTAACCCAAAGGTAAATTTAGTTAATGCACCTTCAATTCCTAGAATTAAAAAGCATGCTAAGAATTATTTTAGTTCTCTTGCAATTATAAATGAAAAGCATGCTAGTAAAAATAATAAGGTTTATTGTTTAGGTGCCAAGCATGTTCATATATCTAAGGACAAACCTAGGACCAATAACACTAGACCAATCCTACCTAGGGAGTCAATTAGGAGAATAGAAGAGAACTTGGGCATTAACCCCAAGAAATTTAGACATATGCCTAAAAGGAAAAACAATTCTCAAAAACCAAATGAAAATTCAAAATTCAAAAAATTGGAGTTAGAGAACCAAGTCTTGTGGTCAAGACTTGAGAGAATGGAGAAAACCCTTAGAATTATAGAAAGTTCAATTCAAGGGTCAAATACCCAAAAGTCAAGACCTAGGGTTCAAGAACGGTCTAAGGGCAAGGATGGTTTGGGTCACAAACCTAAGCCCAAGAAGACTTATCATAATGTTCCATTTAATTATGGAACAATTTCTAGATCTAGAAAAGCCAAGGCTAATAGGAAAGCTATCCCTCAGACTAGCCATGGTGTTTGCTTAGTGGCAACTTAAGAAAAACCAAGAAAGCCACTAAGAAGGTCAAAGGGGGAGTTACCTCTAGGTTTGACTTAGGAAAGACCACAAAGACTATGGCTTCAAAGCCTAAAAGAGTCATTAGGAAGGTATCTAGGGAAGTTATCCCTAGTGAATACCTTATTAACACAAGGAGCTCCAATAGGTATTGGGTTCTTAGGAGCGTGATCGATTCACACTAGATGGATTAGGGTGTGTCAACCCTAAGTGGATGGGTAGTTAACCTAGCCATGATGAGTTGACACATTAGGATGTGCCAATGTGCTTGAGAAGTTGAAAAATGTTTAAATTGGCACAAATAGGTCTTAGAGGTATTGGTGTGCCATTTTTAGTTTATGGTACACTTGGGAGATAATGACATTAAGGCAAAAATGGACTTAACCCTGGAAATGGCAATTTGGATTCAATACTTAGGTATTCTATACCTTAGCATATTTTACTTGCCATGATTTATTTGTCTTGCCATGTCATGACATTATTTTTATTTTTATCTCTAAAAATGTCATGATCATGTCCTAGACTTATCTTTATATGTCATGTATGCTAAAATTTCATTCACATGCCATGACATCATGATTTTGGCACATGTTTAGTTATATCATATATATGCCATAATCATATCATGCATAAAATAAAATGAAATTAAGGACTATGGCATGATTTGATGGAAATCAAATAATATTGCCTAGAAATATGCATGAGACCATTAAAGAACAAAAACTCACATCTCACTAGATTAATTGCCTTGTATGTGTTTTACACATCTAGATAGAAGTGAGATGTTTAGGGAAAATGAATTAAAGGTTTCACAAACATTTTGAAAACTTTTTGATAAACCTTGGTGAAGTCTATCTTTTGATAGCTATCACCATTGAATGGGATGATACAAAGAGGACTCAATATTGAAGCTTTTCTTAACTTTTGGACTTTGTATCAATCTCGCTATTTTGTGGGTAAAATAATTTTCAAATATTTTTCATTCATAATGATTGTGATAAGTAATATACATACCAATTTTCAAGATTTTTCAACATATGTATATTTACTTATGAATTTTGGAATTTCATTTCTGAAATTCAAAAAATTGCAATTGCAGTTATCAGTCGACTGCCATGGCATACAGTCAACTGATGTGGGAAGGAGTCGACTGGTAGTTGAGAGAGTCGACTAGCACAGGCTGATTTTGGGTAAACCTTGGTGGTTAGACCCATGTTCAGCTGTGTTTTGGTCCCCTAACTACTCCTAACCGTAGGACATGCTTGGGAGAGCATTAGAAAGGGTAGAAATCCATTGGACATGGATTAGGAGAAGTGTTTAGGGAGAGTATCAATTTTAAGGTAGATGAGAGTTCATTGTTGAACTTTGCCTTAATTTTGATTGGTTAAATGTTCCTATTGGCTTAGGGACTCTCCAAGGACATTGTTGGTGCAATGGTCAAAGGGGAGCAAGCCTCTAGGGGGAGGTGTCCATCATGGGAAGATGGATGTGTATTTCCTCATGGGAGGAAAATTGGGTTGCCTCTCTTAAGTGATATGGGATCACTAGAAAGATTGTAGGCATGTGTTCCTCCAAGGGAGAGATTGTAAGATCTCATTGGGATATGAGACATTCATACCCTTAGGGAGGACCTTTTTGATGTAATGTCAAAAAGGGGGAGAAATTACCAAGTTACCAATTAGGGTTCGTTGGAATTCTCATTGGGATGTGAGAATTGCCAATATGGGAGAATTGGTAGACTTGAGATGGTAGTTTTGTCAATCATCAAAAATGGAGAGATTGTTGGTGCAATCGACCCAGGTTGACTCGAGTTTGACTCGAGCAGTATTTTGATGATAGACAAAACTTATGACATGGGATTGTCATAGGAAAGTCCAACATGGAGTTGGCATGGAAAATCCAAGCATGGGGATTGGTGTGGGAAAGTCCAACATGGAGTTGGCATGGAAAATCCATGCATGGAGCATGATGTTGAAAAGTCCAAAGCATTAAGGGCCATGCGCTTGATGCTTGGTGAGAAATACATTGCAGTCGCGGCGCTTGGTGCATGTGGGAAGTCTTGAGAACTTGGCAAGTTCACTAGGCTCGGGTCTTGAGTCGGTGAAGGATGGAATTGCAAAGTCGTGCGCTGAATGCATCCGAGGGACCGCCGGATGGGGAGCGAATGGAGTGAGGCCCAAGGGAAGCATACTTCGAGGGCAAGAGACGAGAAGGATGGTGTTATGGAAGCTCGCGCTTGGCGCATCCGAGAGACGTAGGCTGAGGGAAGAGAGCTTCGGTGGGGAACTCCATAAGGGATGAGGTGGACTTGGCCATGTGGCTAAGACTGAGTGTTGGAGGCTCAAACAACTTGGGTTTGGTTTTACACATCACGACTTGCATAGGTGCCGATCGCTCCGAGTCGACTAGGGTTCGACTGGTGTTCGATTGAATAGGGTTTGGTGATCGACCGATCGCCAAGGGATGTGATCGGATGAGGGAGATCACCAATCGATCGCACTATGCACCAGTGGTTAGTCGAGCTCGCCAAAGACTGATCGATAGGTACCGATCCGATGGGTACAACCAATGACCGATGTGTGATCCGTTGGAACTTAACCAACGTGGATCGTCGTGTGAGACAATGGCTTACAGGACAAGTCGATCGATGGTCACGATCACCGATCGATGGTCGCTAAAATCATCTTGATGCAGGTTATAAATGGAGCTCAAGAGGGAGGATTTAAAGACTTTTGTGAAGCTAGGGAAATTGTTATTGCATTCCGCACCTTCAAGAACCATATAAAGCAAGCAACAAGAAAGTGATCAAAGCAATTGTGTAAAAGTTCTCTTTGTATTGTCTTTGTATTTCATATTACTTGTTGTAATAGCTGCGAGGTTTCTCCACCTCCGATGTGTTGTCGAGAAGGAGTGGTTTAGTTAGTGTCGTATGCGTATAATTAGAGCTCGGTGAGCTTGCCGTGAGTAGGAACCATTTGGTTCCGAACCACATATATCTTGTGTATTGTTGTGTGCTTGCATTGTTGTTATCATTATTATTGTTATTTTAAGCTTCGCTAACGCGACAATCATAGACGAGCACGCAAGAAGAATGATCGTATTCCACCATACGACGATCGAGGGCTATTCACCCCCCTCTAGCCGACCACCATCGACCCTACATGCTCAACCTGATCTTTCTGCATTGCTACCGTGACAAGAATCTGGGCACCTTCTAGAACACACAACGAATAGTGCATCCATCTTCTACCTCCATTACTGGTAGTGGTGCTTCTGTGTCCATTGCAATCGTCCAAGATTTCTATTCCATGCCTCATCCTCACCTTGACGACGATTTGAACACTATGACAAAGGCGAAAATTTATTATCTTTGTAAAAGCTTTTTCATTATTGCTTATTCTTATTGCATAAGATTTCTATAAACTGTAAATCTTTAAGAGGTTTCTCCACCCTCGAAGCTTAGCTTTGAATAGGAGAAAGATAGTGGTAGGCCTTGGACTAGCAGCTCTAGGAGAGAGCTGTGAACCAAGTAAAATCGACTGCGTTATTTGGTTGCTTTATACTTGTTCCTGTGCATTTTTCTTTCGGTGATATTTTATGCATCTGTTCAGATTTGTCAGATTTCCTTTGACTAAATTTAGTTAAGTAATGTTTTCTGTGTCACTGCTCGTATTTTATAGAACATTAATATTTCGCTACATTTATTTTTAATTTGGGTTACCCCCCCCCCCCCCTCTTGCATACACTGATCCTTTCAAGTGGTATCAGAGCTAGGGCTCTAATTTCCTGATTTAACCACCCTAGAGTCATAACCATGCAAGAGGGTTACAGTACAAACCGACCTCCATTTTTCGATGGAGCAAATTTCCAATATTGAAAAAGTCGGATGGAGTATTATCTCATGACTGAGATAGAAATGTGGTTCAACATCACGGAGGGCTTCACTACTCCTGTAGATGATGATGGTAAAGTCTTAGGATCTGCTCTTTGGACAATTGAGCAAAAGTGTAAGGCACAAGCTAATGCTAAAGCTACTGTGACATTACAGTGTGGCTTGGCAAAGGAACAACTTAATAAAGTTGGTCCTTTCAACAGTGCGCAAGACCTATGGAATAAGTTGCTTGAGCTGCACGAGGGTACCAGAGACTCTCATATAGCCAAGGGAGACTTGTTTCTAAGCCAACTCCAGAATTTCACTATGAAGGACACTGAGATTGTCAGTGAGCTTCATGGGAGATTCAAGGAGTTGTTGAATAGTCTCCACTCTATTGGAGAGAGTGTTGAGAATCGAGATTTAATCAGATATGTACTCAAATCATTTCCCAGAAATGTCCTATGGTCATCCATGGTGGATGCCTATAAGGTATCAAGGGACTTATCAACTGTTGAAATAGATGAATTGTTTTGTGAAATGGAATTACATGAACAGGCTAATAAAGGTCAAAATGATAAGGGTATGGCTTTTCTTGCAGATGATCAAAGCAAGGAGGGAAAGAAAAAGGAGAAGGAGTTGTCTTCATCCTCGTGCACGAAATCGGTAGGAAGATGATGAGGAAAAGCAGAAGATTCAGCAAAAAGAAAGGTAAGCAAGTTGATAATGGAATTGATAAATCTAATGTAGTGTGTTATGAATGCAGCAAGAAAGGACACTTTAGAAATGAATGCCCTCATCTCAAGAAGAAGGAAGAAAAGAGGAGGAGACGAAAGGCGTTGAGAGCCACATAGGATGAGTCTTCATCCGGATCCTCGAAAGAGGACAAAGAAGACAAGGCTGGATGACACACTGCTTTGATGGCACTGGAGGACTCCGAAACAGATTCAAACTCGGAGGCAGAATCATCATCGACGGATGAAGATCAAATAAATTTGGAACTTAGATATTGTTATAAAACCATTGTGTATTTAACTGACATGCTAGGTAAATCTAAATGCAGAATCAAAACCTTAAAATTTGAATTAGAACATTTTAAAAATCTTAAGGAGCATGTGGTAGAATCTAGTGCTGATACCTCCATATTTGATAAAATTAAGGATGAAAATAGAATTTTGAAAACACAGGTGAATGATCTCAAGTGCACTCTTGAGAAGTTCATCTCTAGCTCTCGAATGCTGAATATGATTCTAGAATCTCAGCGAGCTATTTACAATAAAGCTGGAATAGGTTATAGACCTAAGAAGCAAGAACATAGCCTTATTTCTTTAGTTTCTAGAATTCCTGGTAGGAAGAAAACAACTAAGGCATGTATCCCTAGGAAATATATTTTGGAAGCTAATGGACCCAATATATGGGTTCCAAAATCTTTTATCTTTTGTGTCTAGTAGGCATCAGGTAAGGGGGAGTGTCCATCAATCTAGTTTGTAGACAGTGGATGCTCCAAACACGTGACCGGCTATATATCACTATTCTCCACGCTGGAAAACAAAAGTAGAGGTACTATTTTGTTTGGTAATAGTGGCAAATTAAAAGTTGTAGGAATAGGAGTTATTTATGTTTCAGAGTTTTTTATGATTAGGAATGTTTTGTTAGTCAAGAATATGTCATTTAACTTGTTAAGTGTGAGTCAGTTGTGTGATGCTGGATATAGGGTTGAGTTTAATTCAACTCAATGTCTAGTAAAGTACAACAACTCAGATATTACCATGTTAGTAGGAATTCGAAAGGAAAACATATATCAAGTGTATTTTGAAAATACTACTCATCTATTTGCCAAGTGTCTTGTATCTAGAACAGATGAATCCTAACTATGGCACAGAAGGCTCGTGCAGGTCAATTTGAAGAACTTAAGAAACTAGCTGGAAAAGAGTTGGTCAGGGGGCTGCCAATGCTAAAGTTTCAAAAAGACAGGTTATGTGATGCCTGTCAAAAAGGTAAGTAAAAGAGGTCATCACACAAGCCCAAAAATGTTGTAAGTACTACTAAAACTTTAGACTTATTACATTTAGACCTATTTGACTGTAGTACTATTAAATCTCTTAATGGTAGCAGATATTGCTTGGTAGTTATTGATGATTACACTAGATACACTTGGACTTTTTTCTTGAAACATAAAGATGAAACTCTTGATATTTTTATTTCTTTTAGTAAAAGAATTGAAAATGAAAAAATACAACCATTAAAACCCTTAGGAGTGATCATGGAGGGGAATTTGAAAACACTCAGTTTAAGGACTATTGTTTAGAAAAGGGGTATAGGCACGAATTTTATGTTCCAAGAATACCCCCAACAAAATGGTGTTGTGGAAAGGAAAGATCGAGCCTTACAAGAAGCTGCTAGAAGCATGCTCAATGAGTATGCTCTTCCAAGATACTTGTGGGCCGAAGCTGTCAGCATAGCCTGTTATGTTCAGAACAGGGTGCTAATACATAAGTTTCTAGGAAAAAACTCGCATAAACTCTGGTTTGGAAAACCACCTATAGTTAAGCATCTTAGGGTGTTTGGTTGTAAGATGTTTATTCTAAATACCAGAGATCATCTAGAAAAATTCACGGCTAAAGCTGATGAAGGTATTCTTGTTGGATATTCTTCTATTAGCAAAGCATATAAAGTCTACAATAAAAAATCAAAATTAATTGAAGAGTCGTCAGATGTCATTTTTGAAGAGGGTGAAAAATCTGATGATACCCAAAGAATCAATGAAGAAATTAAATTTGGAATGGAGAAGATCAAATTACAAGAGAATACCGAAGTAGGAGGAGTCAAAATTGAATCTGATGATGAAAAGTCTAAGTCACAAGGGTCATTACTTGAAGATGTATCAAACGACCAAATACTTGAAACATCTCAAGCACCAAGATCCAATAGGACAAGCGTGAGTCATCCCCATGATCAGATTATTGAGGAATTTCAACAAGGGGTGAGGACCAGATCATCCTTTAGGAATGAAGGGGTTGAAGTTGCACTAATCTCAGAAATTGAACCCAAAGTAGTAGAAGAAGCTTTGCTTGATCCTGATTGGATTTTAGCAATGCAAGATGAACTAGGACAATTTGAAAGAAACCAAGTATGGGACTTAGTTTCGAGACCGGAAGAAGTCTCCATAATTGGTACAAAATGGGTGTTTAGAAACAAAATGAATCATAAGAGAGAAATCATAAGAAACAAAGCAAGGTTAGTTGCCAAAGGCTATAACCAAATTGAAGGATTAGATTATGAAGAGACGTACATCCCAGTAGCACGTTTAGAGTCTATAAGGCTTATGCTAGCATTCGCTACATATAAAGGCTTCAAACTATATCAAATGGATGTGAAGTCTGCCTTCTTAAATGGGGTAATTAAGGAAGAAGTGTACGTTGAACAACCATCGGGGTTTGAAAGTATAGACTTTCCAAACCACGTGTTCAAATTGAAAAAAGCTCTTTATGGGCTAAAGCAACGTGTTTGGTATGAAAGGTTGTCCACATTTCTAGTAGAGAAAGGGTTGAAGAGAGGTCAAATAGATCCTACACTATTTCTGAGAAGAGATGGTGAAAATATTTTTGTAGCCCAGGTTTACGTCGATGACATAATCTGTGGCTCAAACAATAAGGACTATCTGAACGAGTTTATAGGGCACATGGAGAGCGAGTTTGAGATGAGTCTTGTGGGAGAACTCACATTCTTCCTCGGACTTGATATCAAATAAACAAAGGAAGGTATATACGTCTATTAGTCTAGGTATGCCATGAATCTACTGAAGAAATTCAATATGCAGAATTCAAAGGAGATATCCACTCCTATGGCACAAAGCACAAATCTAGGAAATGATGATGGAGGAAAATCGATGGATCTAAAATATTATAGGAGCATGATTGGTAGTTTACTTTATCTCATGTAAGTCGACTGATATTTTATATGTTGTGGGGGTATGTGCTAGATATCAGTCATGTGCCAAAGAGTCTCACCTAAGTGTTGTAAAAAGGATAATGAGATATCTTAAAGGCACTATTAAGGTTGGGTTATGGTATCCTCGTACTGAATCATTTGATTTAGTTGGATATATTGACTGACTATCTTTGGGTGCAAGTTAGAGCAGAAAGAGCACAAGTGGAGGATGCTAGTTCTTAGGTTCTTCGCTAGTGAGTTGAGTTGGTCGAAAGCAACATTGTGTTTCTCTCTCCACCACTGAGGCTGAGTATATCGCCATGGGGGAGAGTGTATCACAACTGTTGTGGATGACTCACACGCTGAAGGACTATGGTTTGTCATACAAAAATATACAAGTGTTGTGTGATAACATGAGCACTATCAATTTGACAAAGAACTCTGTCCACCACTCTAGAACGAAATATATTGAAGTGAGACATCATTTCATTAGAGATCATGTAGCTAGGAGAGATATTGTACTCAATTATGTTGAGTCCAAGTCAAATCTAGCAGATATCTTCACTAAACCCCTTCCGGAAAAAGAATTTAGCCACCTAAGAAGGGAATTAGGCATGTGTGTCACTGAGTAAAGAATTCGAATCTCTCCATGATCATAAGGAGTAACTCACCATAACAAGAACAAATTATGGAAATTAAGGGAACCTTGGGAAGCATCTCACACAAACTATAAAGTGAACACAACTGTTTTTGTATTTCTAGTTGGTGGGGGTGAGATGTTTAAGCATAACCAACTTACCCAAAATGTTCATTGCATCCCTTGGGCAAGATAGTTATCGAGACAATGATCATTAATTTGACCAATTATGGGGAAGACCTTTTCATAATTCATGTGCATTTGGTCTGAAGATCATAATTGGACATTCCAACCAAGTAAAATTGGTTGGATCACTTAAGACAAATGCAAATCTAATATAAGTGTCTTAAATCATTTTAAAAAAAATACTATCTTCACTGTGGTCAATCACGTATTGGTGTATGGATCACCTTTGAAGCTAGTGATACAACTGGAATGAGGCTCAAGAAAGGCTCAATTTTCATATTTTCGGAAATCGTATCAATCCATGGAAATATTAGGTCATATATTTTTCACAGATTTTTATGTAGAGGAACATGACTTTCAAATTATGTACGCAAAATTTCAAGATTTTTTGAAATCTCTGGAATTATATACAAATTTCTGAAGTTCGTCTGAAAAATTGAGCAAATCAGTTATCAGGAACCAGTCGAGGCAGTGCCTTGACTGCTTATAGCTTAAAACACAAGTTTGCTCTCGACCAGGAGCTCGACCACACTTACAGTCGAGGCACTGACTTGACTGGTACCCTCAGTTGCAGCCACAAGTGAACAGAATCGAGGTGCGCTCGACTAGTGCCTCGATTGGACAAATTAACGAAGGCTCAGAATCGAGGCGACCTCGACTCGTGCCTCGACTGATTTATCAGTCGAGGCATTTAACTTATCACCTAGACTGATGAATGTGGATTTATATAAGGAAATCCTTTCTCTGCGTTCGACTCATCCGCGAGCTTTCCTCGCCTCGCTGCTTTCACGTCAGCCGGACTTTGGCCGACTTCCGACTCCTACCACACCAACCCTACTTCTCTAGGACCCAAGCCAAGCTAGGGTAAGTCCTTATGCATCTATCTCCATCTCTAGGTTAGCATCCTAACCCTAACTCCACTGGCATTGACAGCTAGGGTTCGTCGGACCCTTTCTCCTCGCCGAAAAAGTCCATTTTTGATAAAAAGGGCTCCAACCTAAGGTCTCATCAGCTCGAAATTATTTGGACAAGGAGCAATTACACCCAAGTATAACCCTTCTTCTTCCTTCACTTTACTTTCACGATTATTAGTCAACGATTGATTACTAATCAATATTTATCCATATCATTCATCATACCATATCATATCACATTCATTCTATAATTTTTGCATCTTTAGACAAGAATGAAAACAATCCAACATTAGTAGGAGGGAAACATTGAGGGAAAATTCCTCTACGGATCCCTGATTCCCCTCCGAATTACATCAGCATACATACAAGACTTATAAATTCAAAAGATGCCTACACGCTCTTTAGATAACGATTTTTTCAATGAGTTTGCTCCAGAAGTAATGGGTGTAATTAATTATTATCAACTCAGTAAGCTAGTCTACTACGATCACGATATTAATGTAGACTTAGTTTCTAAGTTTTACAATAATCTATTGTTGGTGCAGTAGGCACCTAAGTCGAACCTGAGTTTTGATTATAGCAAACTATACAAAGTTAAGCTCATATTGTTGTCTCACGAGCTAAATCGAGTGTGCAGAAAAGTGTCAACACTGGAACTGAAGGCTAGCGACACTTGGAGGAAGCCGCGGTGGTCGGGCGACACTCGAGTGATTTTGAAGGAAGCCGAAGGAATCGAGTGGAAGGCCGGAAGAGAAAGCGACACAGTAAGTATCGAGGTAAAGCTCGTGTGTGTGAGAGTAAGAGAGGTCGTATCCTCCTTACGGGGATGATTTTAAGCGTAGATCCGACCAAAGACATCCTATAGATGGTCTAGGTCGAGATCGGACGGTCAGCGACTGTCGAAATAATGTTTTTGTTAAGCTAACTTTGCCTTACAGCTAGCATCAGTCAACTGCCAGCTTGGAGGACTCGACTGCCGTCCATCAGTCGACTGTCTATGGTCAGCATTCGACTGATGCTGCCATCAGTCGACTGATGGTCAAGGATCAGCTTCGAGGAGTCAAGGCTTATCACCTCATTTCAAGGGGGGTGGTGCTCAAATCTTATTGGCTGAAGTTCCTCTCAAAAAAGGCTCAAGGGCTATAAAAGGAGGGCCTCTCCTAGGGTTTTCTCATCAATTTTAAGTGCCCAAAAGCCTCCGCAATGCTGCGACTCTCCGACGACTCTACAACGATGAAGTGCTATCAAAACACCAACAACCCTAGCTTAATTTCTATTCCCTAGTTGTTGGTATAATCTTACTTTGTCGTCTCTTTAATATTGCAATTCTTTTTGTTAATCGAGATTTTCTATCGTTGCATTTTACCTTAATAGAAGAGAGGGTTTGTCTCTCTATCTTTTGCTTTCGAAGGTTTTTGTAATCGTCTAACTCCTACCTCCAACGAGGAGTGTTTTAATGAATTGCCCTCCGTACACGGTCTAGGGTCGTTAGGGCCTTGGAGTAGTAGCTGAAGGCTATGAACCAAGTAAAAAAATCCATTTGTCTTGTTTATTTATCATTTATCTTTTCGCTGCGTTTAATTGTCTATCGAACGAATTCGAAGAAAAAGTTTTATGGCTATTCACCCCCCCTCTCGCGATCCGCTCGATCCAACAATTGGTATCAGAGCTGGGGGTGCTAAGATTTGGTGAAACCACCAATCTAGCTTTCTACGGATTTTTTTTTCGATTTTTTCCTTTCTTTCTCATTCGTGTAGTTTTTTTTCTCTCCCGCACTACTAATCCAAGACGCGAGTCTTGGGACATTTCCGTTGTTTGTGGTTTTTGGTTTTTTTCCACTTCACTCTTTTGTCTTTTTGTTTCAATGACCCATCTCGAGGGTTTTAGCACTGTCTGACCTCCGTTTTACAATGGAGATGACTTCCGTTATTGGAAGGGTCGGATAGAATGCTTTCTTAAAGCCCAAATCAAGATGTGGATCATAATCCAAACGGGATTCACACTTCCGACTAATGAAGTGGGTGAATCCTTGGATTATAACCAATGGACCAATGCGACAAAAAGACAAGTTGAAGCCGACGCCAAGGCAACTCAAATCCTTTAATGCGGCTTGTCTAAGGAGGAGCTTAATCGCGTCAGCCCCTTCATCAGCACAAAGGACCTTTGGACAAAACTAGTGGAGCTACACGAAGGGACCGATGAAGCCAAGGTATGTAAGAACGATCATTTTTTCAATAAGTTATATAACCTAAAACTGCAGGAACACGAGATGGCAACGCAACTTCACACTCGCATTCAAGACATAGTTAATAACCTACACGCGATCGGGCAAAACGTCGAAAACCGCGATCTTATTAGGTATGTTCTTAACTCATTTCCTAGGACTACCTTGTGGGAATCCATGGTCGATGCCTACAAGGTCTCCAAGGATCTTTCAAAACTTAGGTTAGATGAGTTGTTTTCTGATTTTGAATTTCATGAGCAGTCTAACTCAGAACCCGAGAAGGGTATAGCACTTTTTGTAGGTTCAAGGAAGAAAACCGCGAGCAAGCAACCCCCGAAGGAAGAAGAAGATGAGTCCGATTCGGAGGTCGACCCGGAAATGGAGGTCGAACTAGTCAACCTAGTTCGGAGGATAGTCAAGGGCCGAAAGCGAACCGTCACTCGACCCAACGAAGGTAAGCCTAAAAGTTCTAATATTAGGTGTTACGAATGCAACAGGTTTGAACACATCAAGTCCGAATGACCAAAGCTCAAGAGCAAAGCACCAAAACACAAAATGGCACTCAACGCTACATGAGAAGAAGCGTCCGAGGAAGAAGACGATGATCGTGTCCTCATGGCTAAACCAGTAGAATTGGAGACGGAGTCAGAACCAGAACACGAATCTAAAACCGAAGACGAGTCGGACTGCGAAGCGCTATTCAAGACAAGCCACGGATACGCATCCGGTTCAAAAGATACACTCAAGGTAAGTCGATCCCTTATTAGTATGCTTTATAGTGCAATTAAGTTCTTAACTAGGAAATTAGCTAAGTCCGAGTCCAAGGTCGAGACCCTGATTGAGGAAGTTAAACTCCTCAAACACGAGGTCTCCCTAACCTCTTCGACTAGTCGAGTTCGAGAGGAGGATTCAACTCGGGTTGAAAAGCTTGAAGTTGAGAACTCACTCTTGAAGAGTCAAGTCGAAGATCTTAGGAACACGTTGGAAAGGTTTACTTTGGGATCCAAAGGACTTGATCTCCTACTTGAATCGCAAAGGGTCGTGTACAACAAGGCCGAACTAGGGTTTAGCTCAAATACGACCAACAAGTCGTATATGTCGATTGTAAGTCGACATAAAAAATGTGTCCAAGCATGGGTCCCTAAGACGCTTGATTTTAAACTTAGGATCGAACCAATCTTTGGGTTCCCAAGGACCAAATCCACTATGTGGAGAGACCGAACCGATTTAACGATCTAGGGGAAGCCAGTACAAAACTTGTTTGTATTTTAACTTAGAAATTGCATGCTTAGGTTCTTTATTTAGTTTGATTTTTTCTTTTTAGAATGGTTAGATAGGACTATAACTCATCAATACTTGATAACATAGTACCAGGATGCGGCGAGATGATAGTATGCTAGGAAAGCGGAGTCTTGTATATTCGGGCTAGATAAGGCATATCTAGTTCGGTGCACTTGACCGAGTGGAACTAGCTAAAGCTACCTCACCGTATCCTAGACTAGTTAGACCAGGAAGTGGTCTTAGGTGAGTCAAGTCTCTATTTTCTTGAAAATGGCTTTGTCTAAGGAAGTGGTCGTTGTTCCGATCAAAGAAGGCCTCTGTGCCTCGCTACGACCTGGAAGTCATGATCTCGAAAAGGTGACTTGATGAGTCTATGGTCAAATCTGAATCTAACGCAAGGTTGACAAGTGTTCAAATTATTAAATTTAAATCAAGTAAAATTGGAAGTCATCTCACAAGAACATATAGGGTTAACATGTTTGATCATGTAGACATGGGTGAGATGATTTAGGTTAATAATCTTCAACCAATCTTTAATAAATCCAATATCCATTCCAACTACCTTGCGTGTAGGATCAATGGATGTTGGACAGTGGTTGCTCCCGACACATGACCGGGGATCAACTCAAGTTTTCGAAGCTTTGATTCAAAGGACAAGGATCAGTAGCCTTCGGAAACAACGGTAAGCTCAAAATCATCGGATCAGGTGATATTGAGCTCAACTCTAACTTTATTATTCAAAATGTCTTATTGGTAGAAAATTTTCAATATAATTTACTTAGTGTAAGCCAATTGTGTGATAATAACAATAAGGTCATATTTCTAGAAAATGAATGTGTAATTAATACAATTGAAACTTCTAAAACAATCCTTAAGGGAACCAGAAATAATAATATTTATACTATTAATTTAACTAACTCCTCAACTAAGTGTCTTATGACACGGCAAGAGGAATCATGGTTGTGGCACCAACGACTCGGTCACTCACACCCAAGACTCATCCACAAGATGAGTCAGAGTGACTTAGTCAGAGGTTTGCCTAACCTCAATAACTTGGATAATAAAATATGTAATGCTTGTCAACAAGGTAAACAATCTAGGACACAACATCAACTAACTAATCAAGAATGAACCAAAAGTGTTCTTGAGCTCCTACACATGGATCTATTTGATTCACACGGAGCTAAGTCACTTAATGGGAGTAAATTCTGCTTAGTCATAATTGATGACTATTCTAGATTTACTTGGGTTAGGTTCATCAAACACAAAAGTGATACCCTAGATCAATTAATGAACCTATTTAAACTAATAGAAAATCAACAAAACCTTAAAATCAAAAGACTTAGGATCTGATCATGGTGGTGAATTGAGAACCACAGTTTACTGCACTCAGAACCTAAATGGATACCACCATGAGTTCTCTTATCCCTAGAACCCCACAAATGTAATGGCCTAGTAGAACGTAAAAAAATAGAACCCTACAAGAAGCCGCTAGGACAATGTTAAACGAGTATAACCTACCCGATAGGTTTTGGGTGGAAGCGTAAGTACGACATGCTATGTCCAAAATAGGATCCTTATGGTAAAGAGGCACCTTAAGACCTCATACGAGATTTATCACGATAAAATACCTAACATCAAGTACTTTAGGGTATTTGGGTGTAAGGTACATATCCTAAACACTAAGGATTACCTAGGGAAATTTACATCCAAATCCTCGACCGGAATCTTCCTAGGATACTCGACAACAAGTAGAGCTTATAGAGTATATAACTATGACACCCTTAGAGGCGAGGAAACTATCAATGTAGTATTTGATGAAGGACACAGACCTACAAAACCCCTAGCAACCCCAATTAGCGAGCCGATTCATACCAGACTCAACTCCGATCCAGAGATCAAGTCAAGTATTAATCCTAACCTAAGTCAACCAAGTCATTCTATTGACCAAGTGGTAGATGACTCTAACCAAACTAGGACTCAAACGAGTCATCTTATTGACCAAGTGGTAGATGACCCAAACCCAAACCAAACTAGGACTCAAACGAGTCATTCTATTGACCAAGTGGTAGATGACTCTAACCAAACTAGGACTCAAACGAGTCATCCTATTGACCAAGTGGTAGATGACCTAAACCCAAACTAAACTAGGGCTCAAACGAATCATCCTATCGAACAAGTGATAGGTGATCCAAGTCTAGGAGTTCGAACTAGAGCCTCATACAGAAACCTTAGTCAAATCTTTTTGATTTCCAAAATTGAACCCAAAACTATTGACCAAGCTCTTCTTGATCCCGATTGGATTATTGCAATGCAAGAAGAGCTGGCTCAATTAACTAGGAACGAAGTATGGGAATTAGTACCACCACCTAAAGATAAAACAATCGTTGGAACAAGGTGGGTGTTTAGAAATAAACTTGATGGTAAAGGTGAGGTAGTTAGAAATAAAGCTAGACTAGTCGCTAAAGGGTTTAGTCAAGTCGAAGGTTTAGATTACGATGAGACCTATACTCCAGTAGCTAGGTTAGAGTCCATTCGAATGTTATTAGCATATGCTGCACATCGAGGATTTAAGTTATTTCTGTTGGGATGTATACTGAAAAGTCTATCTTTTGTATGAACATCTTTATTTTTGAAATAAGAATCACATTATCATTGTTTGCATATTTATGGTTATGCATATTGTTTAATACATTACATTGTAGATAACATGATGTGTAGTGTCACATGGAAGATCATGTTATCAGTTCCTTGTAAAGTATAAGTAAAGGCTCACAACCGAGATGGTTATGGACAAACTATTAGAATGGTTGTAGTGTGATTTGGTATTTGTTTGTCTTGACCATAGAATCACACTAGTACACTTTGTGTGTATTGAGCAAGACCGACTTAGAGGTGATTCGATTTATTGCTGACTACATAATTGAATCGGACCTCGGATATTATGTTGTACATGCTCTTAATCCCGATATAATAACGGGTACATATACTTAGTATTTATTTCTTTGATTTACCAATGGGTGAGATTTATAGAGTAAATCGATAGGCTCGATAAGTTGGGAAATGATATTATTTATATGGTGTGCCGTTGATTATAGGAGGAAACCGTGTCCTATAAAATAGGATGATGATGTCCCCTTGAGGAGCTCATAAGGTTCATCATGTAAACCCTGCAGGTGGACTTGGTCCGGCATGATGAAAAGGTTGAGTGGTACTACTCATGGAGTTAGATGTTGATTAATTAATTATCAGTAAATTAATTAATTGACGGACATTCGAGATCTTAAACATGGGGAGATATATGTACAAATAATATATGGAGCTCATATTAACTTATGGGGGTTGGTGAGGTAGATCAATGATAATCCTCTAGTGGAATGGATTATCATTAATGGATCGGACTTTATGTGGGCTTGATCCATTGGGTGGCAAAGATCCAACTCCTCCTCATGGTCCCTATTGTAGCCTATTAAAACCCTCATGGAGCCTAGATCCAATGATGGAAAATGAAACTCTAGATCTGATGGTGGAGATTAAATATCTAGATCCGACAGTGGAGATTAAATCTTTAGATCCGACGGTGGAGATTAAATCTCTAGATCCGATGGTTGAGATTAAATCTCTAGATTTGACGGTTGAGATTAAATCCCTAGAACTAACGGTGGATATTAAAAGGAGGCTTAAGCTTAGCTCTATAAAAGGAGGCTTAAGGGGTGGGCAGCAAGGAGATTGAAGGGAGATTAGGGTTTTGCTTCCCTTGGCTTGGGCGACAACTAAGAGAGGCTAGGGTTTGTTGGGCGGCAACTAGGAGGTGGCTAGGGTTTGCTTCTCATCTTGGGTGGCAACCTAGGGTTGGCTTCTCCTCTTGGCCGGTGGCAACAACACCACCATCTTCTCTCTTGGGCAGCGGCGCCACCCTCTTCCCCTCTTCCTTGGCCGGCGGTAAGAGCTAGGGATTCTTCCCTTGTAGCTTTTGGTCGGCGCCTACACTTCTATCTTCATCTCCTTGGCCGGCGGCAACCACCAAGCAAGGTGGCTTGGTGGCCGATTCTAGAAAGGAGAAGCGTTTTGTTTTATGATCTTCTTTTGTTCGGAGTGAACAAGGAAAGAAAGATTGGTGATCTAGAAGGCTTCAACTTTTGGAAGATCGTCGCCCACACGACGTCCAAAAGGAGGAAGGACATACAATAGAAGATCGAGAGGTATAAGGCTTGTTTATGATCTTTTCTTATTTTATGCATGTTGTATGTTTTGTTATGTGACTATTTTACTTGAACCCCGAATACGAACACAAAAACCGGTGATCCGTACATCGTCTATTCCGTGGCTATTCGATGAATAGAGGTAGGTTGCTTGAATAACAAGTTTATACAAGTGACCATTCTAATCGGATAGCACGACGATGAAATAGTAGCTTGGCTAATCCCTAATTGTCATGGATTAATTTTTTTAATCCAGGGACGAAGACAGGATCGCCATGAACAAGCAACCGAGTTGAAGTGGGAAGTGAAGCTTCGGATCCACCCTTCAAGTGGTATCAGAGCCACGGTTTTCGATTTTGTGTGTTTAGGATTCGGTTACTTTTATGCACTTTTCATATATTATATGTGTCGGATAATAGTAGGATGTGCATAGGTTAACTTTTTGGTTGCAAACATAGTATCCAACTATTATGGCCATATGTGTGTATGTGATTGTATGTGTGTAATTGTATATTATTTGAATCCTCGGGGTTGACGAGGCTAGTATTTAATTTTTGTAATTAAGTACGATATTGTTTAGCCACTCTTTTATTTTAGTTTACTTTCGATCTAGATTACATGTACACTCCTTCATGGAGTATAAGATCGATGGATGTAAATTAAAATAGTTATTCTCGGCTCGGATCTTCGGATGGCTTATACATGGCGTAGGGAGGAGAGGACGAGATGATGATACGACGGAAGGCATATTGGAGAACAAAAGCCATAATAGTTGGAAAATATTTTTTTCATATTTATTTCTTATTGTTTGATATGCATGTCGTAGGCTATGAAAATTCCTCAATTTTAAGTTACTAAGTGGGAGAGGAATATTTTTATAAATTCCCACGGCCTCCATTACGATTTGACATGTGATGCAAACAAACTTGTGCGTCGGCTCTGAGTGTCTTCCTCCCCATCAGATGAGTTTGTTTGCGGATCACATGGTCGAATATGATTATAGAAAATTATTAAGGAGCATGTGTACTTTCCCATCGGAAGGCACATAACCCGAGATAATTACCTTGCTACCAAGTAATGGTGAACACTTAGATACAAATAGAAGTATCCTCCCATTGAGTCACCGCTTATTTGTAGGGCCGAAGAGGAACCAACTATTAATTTTATTTGTCAAAAAGTTAGGTTGACAAGATAGTAAAATTAATGGGTAAAACCTTCTCTTACAAATGTAGAATTCGTATACGTCCACACGATCGTGGCATACGATATTCTCGGTGTTTTGAGGTGTTGGTTGATTTTAAAAATTTATTGTTTAAGGAATCAATAAATTTTTGAAATCTAAAGTTTTGATCTATGTGATTCTTAGGTTTTTCAAAAATGACTTTCAACCCACTTGCTGTGATACTAAAGGAAAATAAACATACTGTACCCAATTATGTTGATTGGAAAAGGAATCTAGATATTGTCTTAACTGCTGAGGAGTACAAGTATGTACTCTTCGAAGAGTATCCTCCTAAGCCGACAAATGAGCTGGAAGTCCTTGGAGCTGAGATCGATGGGGAAACCCAGGTCGATATCATTCTCCAGTCTCTACCTAGGAGTTTTGAGTAGTTTCGCCTAAATTACAACATGAATAAGAGGTTGTATTTGTTGGTGGAGCTTCTAACAGAACTCCAGGCGGTAGAAGGGCTTGTTTAGGCTCAAGCCATGGTTGCTCAGAAGGTTTCTACTTCTAAGCCGAAAGGCAAGAAGAAGAAGAAACAAGATGGAGAAAAGGTGGTGGGAGGATCTCAGGGACGAGTGAAGAAGCCGAAAGGCAAGTGCTTCACTTGCAAGCAAACTGGACATTGGAAGAAGGATTGTCCCAATCGGAATCAGAACAAAGGTATATCCTTTGGTCTAGTCGTTAAAACATGTTTAGCGGTGTTATCTACCGACACCTGGTGTGTAGATAAGGGAGCCACTAATCATGTCTGCAATACTTTGCAGGGGTTCAGGAAACCAGACTGTAGGAGATTGTTGAAAGCTAGAGGGGGGTGAATAGCTTGTTTTCGTTTCTACAAAGATGATTAGCGGAAGCACAACAAAAATAATAATAAAAACAATGAAAACAATGCTAACACAATTCCTTTACGTGGTTCGGAGATAATGCTCCTACTCCACGGTGATCCTTGAGGTGGATCAACCCTAATCAATATCACTATAAAGAATTCCTTTATAACAACCCTTCTCTTCTTACAAAGGATGAAGATGGAGCTTAGAGAGAAGGAGGGGATTTAAAAGCACTAGAAAGCTTGGAAAAATCGTGGAGGCTTGAGAGTATGATAAGAAAATAAGCATTAGTCTTCAAAACCACCACAAGCCCTCTTTTTATAGAGAGAGGGCTGATTTTCTCGTTGGAGCACTATCAGTCGACTGATGTACAGCATCAGTCGACTGCTGGCGTGGTTAACGACTTCTGAATAGCTGGATTTGTAGGATTTAGAGTCGTTACCTCCAACGACACTTTCATCAGTCGACTGATCTATCCATCAGTCGACTGATGGAGTGATTAGTCGAGTGATCACGGGCCACAGTCGAGCGAGACTCCATTCTATGCCCATGTTTAACTTGATCAGTCGACTGCCACTGTTTGACAGTCAACTGATAACAACATCAGTCGACTGCCATGACTAAGCAGTCGACTGATCATCAGGGTTTCATCCTGACTCAGTCGAGCACCTGACCAGTCGACTGATACATCGTATCAGTCGACTGATACTCATCAAGTATGAATAATTCATACTTGATTTTACCCCCTAGACCTAGACTCAACCTTCTAGCTCTTCCTTAAGCCTTGCGCCTCCAGGATCCCTCAAAGTCCGCGACTTGTTCATCCTTTGTGCTTTGCTTCCAAGAGATTCCTTCGGTTTTGTCATGTCTTGGGTTTCCCTTTGTCAAAGCGTGCTTGGACTTTACGCCGCCAAGACTACATGCTTGGACTTACGCTGCCAAGACTTGCCTTTGGACTTCCTTTGCCAAGATCACACTTGGACTTTGTCTTTACCAAGTCTTTATACTTGGATTTTCCTATCTCTTAAACACGTTCACAATTAGATCACAAAGCATTGCCTAACTTAGATGATTATCCAAACATCAACACATATAAATGCTTGGGGCATTGTCGCACCAACAATCTTCCCCTTTTTGATGTTTGACAATCATTTAAGGTCTTTAAAATATGCACATAATCATATTTCCAATATGAATTCTATCTTTAGACATTTATGCACATAATCATATTCCCATCATATTTTCAATATGAATTATAACTTAAACATTCCTTCTCCCCCTTTGACATACATCAAAAAGAGAAGGATTCATAAATTTCATAAGAGAATTGAATTTGTTGTAATCTTGAATTAAGGTATAAGATTGAAATTAAGCTCCCCCTTAATCCAAGATATGGTTCATGATGAATGACTAACTTGTGGAACAAAGCCGAACAAAAGATTGAAGGTTAAATCCTAACTTTGCACCAACAATGTATGTTTGGGGATGAAAAGATATATGTTATGAAACTCCCCCTAAAACATTGCATAGATCAGTCCTAAAAACTTCATTATAATGAATATTATCATACCATAGCATTAGGACATACACAGATACATTCAAATCCAAGAAATAGAGCTTTTATCGAAAATACGATTATCATCGATCGGTTTCGACGTGATCACGCTACGCCTGAAATCTGAATTTCAGTCTTTTCAGCCCAACTTCAGAAATACGTTAGAAATTCTAGAAACCTTAAAAAATCACGAAATTTTGTATACACATTTCTGAAATCATTTTTTATCAAGTAAAAATAATTTGAAAAATATATATTTTCCATATTTTAAGATTGATACAAACTTGGAAACTAACAAAAGTTCTAATGTTTTTGGAAACTTTGTATCACTTTTGTGTTCCACTTGAAAACTATTTTTTAAAATATGATAAACATAGTTTAAAATATATTTTATTTGACATTTCCAATCATGTTCTTGGAGCTATATGGACATCAATTGTATATAAGCCTTCCCAATGATTGGTCTAATGAAGGATTAATGTCTCTAGATGACACTTTGGTCCATAGTAATGCATCATAACAAGCATGATGAACCAAGTGCATCTTCCTAACATCTCACATGTTTTCTAAGTGGATCAATACAAAAATCATAATTTCTTAGGTATTTTGTGAGATGCTTAAAGGTATAAATCCTAGGATTTCTATAGGATCATGCAAACCTACACCTTTATTCAACTAAGCACATCCCAAGTTCTCTCCTAAGTGATGAAAATTCTACTTCGAGGAGAGCCTTGGTAAATATGTCGGCTAGGTTGGACTTGGATTTAATGTAATTAAGCTCAATGTCCCCCTTAACCACATGATCTCTAATGAAGTGATGTTTCACTTTAATGTGCTTGGTCCTAGAGTGATGCACCAGATTTTTGGTCGAATTTATGGTGCTCACATTATCATAAAATACTTTCATGTTGGAGTAAGATAGCTCATAATCCTCTAAGGTATGTTTCATCCATAGTAGTTGAGCTACACAACCCCCCATAGCCACATACTCGGCCTCGGTGGTGGATAGGGCAACATAAGGTTGCTTCCTACTACTCCAACTAACTAGGGAGGACCCAAGGAATTGGCATCCACCACTAGTACTCTTCCGATCCAATTTGCAATCGGCATAATCAGAATAGGTGTACCCAACCAAATCAAAAGACCTAGTCCTAGGGTACCATAGTCCTACATTTAGTGTGCCTTTAATATATCTTAAGATTCTCTTAACGGCAACTAAATGAGATTCTTTTGCACATGATTGATACCTATAGAGTGTAAGATCAATTTGTTTTCCTTCATTATCACTATTTATTTTTGTATTGGTTGCCATTGGAGTTGAAACTACCTTAGCATTTTTCAAACCAAATTTCTTAATCATTTCCTTAGCATATTTGGTTTGGTAAATATAAATTCCTTCACTTGTTTGTTTGACTTGTAATCCTAGGAAGAAATTTAATTCCCCAACTAGACTCATTTCAAACTCTTTTTCCATATTCTTAATAAAGTCTTGAAGAAGTTCATCATTTGTTGACCCAAAGGTAATGTCATCAACATATACTTGGGCTACAAAGATGTCCTTTGATGTTGACTTTATAAATAGAGTTTGATCTACACTACCCCTTTTAAAGTCCTTAGAAATTAAGAAAGATGATAATCTTTCATACCAAGCCCGGGGAGCTTGTTTCAAACCATACAAAGCTTTCCTAAGCTTGTATACATGGTTTGGATAGTCCATATTCTCAAACCCGGGAGGTTGTTCTACATATACCTCTTCCTTAATAAACCCATTTAGGAATGCTGATTTAACATCCATTCGATGGAGTTTGAAACCCATATAGGAGGCATACCCTAATAGTATCCTAATAGATTCTAATCTAGCAACTGGGGCATATGTTTCATCATAGTCAAGTCCTTCAACTTGATTAAAGCCCCTTGCAACTAATCTTGCTTTATTCCTAGTAATATTCCCTTGGTCATCTAGTTTGTTCCTAAAGACCCATCTTGTAGTAATAATGGTGTTTTCATTTGGTCTAGGAACTAACTCCCATACTTGACTCCTTTCAAATTGAGCCAATTCATCTTGCATTACTAAGATCCAATCCGGATCAAGTAATGCATCTTTGATTGTTTTGGGCTCAATTTGAGAAATTAGAGCTATATGACTAGTGGGATTCCTATGAAATGACCTAGTCCTAACACCTTGAGACAATTCACCCACAATTTGATCTAAGGGGTGATTTTGATGAACTCTTATGGTTCTAGGAGGTGTATTAATTTTAGTTTGATCATAATTAATCTCAATCCTTTGCTCATCATCGGAATCACCTCTTATTCCCCCTTGATTCAAACCTCTCCCTTGATCATTACCCCCTAAGGTTAAATCTTGAAATTGTTGGGTAATTTCTTGATTTTCATTATTAATATCATCATCAATAGGGGATTTCCTAGGGTATGTATTGGAAGTTTCATCAAATTGGACATTTGAAGATTCCTCAATCTTTTGAGTCATTTTATTATAAACTCTATATCCTACACTAGTGGATGAGTATCTAACTAGGATTCCCTCATCCGCTTTGGACTCAAATTTACTTAGGTTATCTTTGGTATTTAAAATATAAACTTTGCATCCAAAAACCTTAAAATAATGAATTGTTAGAATTGTACAATTCCACAATTCAAATGGGGTTTTTCCTAAAAACCAATGAATTAACACCCTATTTTGGATATAGCAAGTGGTATTAACCGCTTCCGCCCACAAGTAGCTAGGTAAAGAATATGCATTTAGCATAGTCCTAGCTGCTTCTTGTAGGGCACGATTTTTCCTTTCCACAACCTCATTTTGTTGGGGTGTTCTAGGACAAGAAAACTCGTGCTTGTACCCTTGTTCTAAGCAAAAGGTTGAGAAATTAGAATTTTCAAATTCTCCACCGTGATCACTATGGATCCGGTTGATTTTGAGTTTTCTTTCATTCTCTACTCTCTTGCTAAATCCTATAATTATTCCTAGGGGTTCATCCTTATTTTTCATGAAAAATACCCAAGCAAATCTAGAGAAGTCATCTACTATTACTAAGCAATATTTACTACCAATCATGGAAGGGGTACTATGACAATCAAATAAGTCTATATGCAATAGTTCTAAAGGTAAAGCGGTACTAAGTAAAGTTTTACCTTTGTGTGATGTTTTTGATTGTTTCTCTTCTTGGCATGCATCACACATTTTGTCCTTGAGAAATTTGACTTTAGGCAACCCTTTGACTAACTTCATTTTTGCTATTTTGGCTATGTTCTTCATTTTTATGTGTCCTAGCCTCCTATGCCAAAGGCAACTCTCCTCTTCTTTTGCAATAAAACACTTAGTAGAGGCATTAGTAGCATAGGATATATCAACATAGTATATGTTTGATTTCCTAAAACCTACTAGCATGCAATCATTTAAAGTTTTGTGTTTTATAAAGCATTTTGAAGAGTCAAATTTAACATCAAAATTTGCATCGCATAGTTGGCTTACACTAAGTAAATTAAATTTCATATCCTTAACTAATAACACTTTATGAATGACAAGGTTGGAGGATACCTCAATTGTGCCCTTTCCTAGAATCTTAAGTTTGCCACTATTACCAAATGATATCTTTCCCTTGCTAGTGTGGTTGATAGTGGAGAATTTTCTCTCATCACCGGTCATGTGTTTTGAGCACCCACTATCAACAATCCACAAGCTTGGTTCTTCTACCTATATCACATGAAAAATACAAGCCTTAGGTACCCAAATTTTAGGACCACTAGCATCAATTAGAAATTTCTTAGGGACCCAAGCCTTTCTACCCTTGCTTCTAATTATGGATTTTCTACTAACAAGAGATGTAAATGTTACCTCCTTTTCCTTAGGCCTATATCCTAGTCCGGCCTTGTTGTAAATAACCCTTTGATCCTTAATTATCATGTCTAGATATTTAGAGCCATTAGTAAATTTTTCCAAACATGCTCTTAGATTACCTATTTCTTTTCTCAATTCATCATTTTCATCTCTAAGGGTACATGCATCATCACAAGATAATTTATCACAAGATGATTCTACATTCTTAAGTGATTTAATTTCTACTTTTAAGTCCTTAATCCTAGTTTTTGATCTATTCAATGCATTTTGAAGGCATGCAATGGTCTTATAAAGTAAATTTACTCTAGGGGAGTTGTTTACCTCATCATCATCACTTGATGATGATTCGTCGCTTGAGGAGATGAAGACTCCTCACTTGAGCTTCGGCTTCTTCCTCCAAGGCCGTGAGGGCTAGGTTCCGCGTGGCATGACAAACTTCTTCATCATCGGAGGAGTCCTCCACGCTTAGTGTGTCCCACGTTTGTGCCACCATTGCCTCCTTCTTCTTCTTCTCCTTCTTTTCCTTCTCCTCCTTCTTCTTTAGTTCTGGGCAATTTGGCTTGATATGCCCTTTCTTGTTGCAACCATAACAAGTTACGTTAGGTGTAGAATTTGAACTATTTGAAGACTTACCTCTTGAAGATTGGAGCATCCTCCTCACATCTTTCTTGGTGAGTTTTCTTGACCTCCCACCAAACTTCTTGATGTAATGAGCCACCTCGCTTGCCGATAGCTCATCTTCACTACTAGATGAATCTTCCTCGGATTCAGATGAGGAGGACACTTCTTCCTTCTTTTTGTCCTTCTTTCCTACAAAAAGAGTTATACCCTTCTCTTTGGATGAAGTGTTAGCTTGTTCATGCAATTCAAATTCACAAAATAACTCATCTAACTTAACCAAAGAGAGATCCCTAGAGACCTTATAGGCATCTAACATTGAAGCCCATAAGGTTGTTCTAGAGAAGGCTTGGAGCACATACCTTACAAGGTCTCAGTTGTCGACCTTCTCACCTATTACATGTAGTCCGTTGACTACTTCTTTGAAGCGACCGTGCATTTGGCTCACAGTCTCATTTGTCTTCATGGAGAAACTTTGAAGTTGGCCAATTAGGAGATCTCTCTTGGCTCTTCTTGTTTCCTTGGATCCCTCTTTGAGCTCTATCAACTTCTCCCAAAGCTCCTTCGCCGATTCAAATGGCCCCACCTTACTTAGTTGCTCTTTTGACAGCCCACATTGAAGTGTGGTTGTTGCCTTGGCGTTGGCTTGAGCCTTCTTGGCCATGTTTCTCGTCCAATCCTTGGTCGATATGGGCACTCCGTGTTCATCGACCGGCTTCTCGAAACATCTACAATGCTAAATCAATTTTAAATATCGTTGATAAGATAATACTCCATCCTACCTTTCTAGTAGCCGAAGTCGTTGCCGTCGAAGAACCGAGGCCTCGCCGTGCTATACTCCTCTTGGAAAGTCATCTTGCTCCGGTTGATTGTTAGATCTTCCGATACGATCCAGGCTCTGATACCACTTGTAGGAGATCATTGAAAGCTAGAGGGGGGTGAATAGCTTGTTTTCGTTTCTACAAAGATGATTAGTGGAAGCACAACAAAAATAATAATAAAAATAATGAAAACAATGCTAACACAATTCCTTTACGTGGTTCAGAGATAGCGCTCCTACTCCATGGTGATCCTTGAGGTGGATCAACCCTAATCAATATGACTATGAAGCTTTCCTTTACAACAACCCTCCGCTTCTTACAAAGGATGAAGATGGAGCTTAGAGAGAAGGAGGGGATTTAAAAGCACTAGAAAGCTTAGAAAATCATGGAGGCTTGAGAGTATGATAAGAGAATAAGCATTAGTCCTCAAAACCACCACAATCCCTCTTTTTATAGAGAGAGGGCTGATTTTTTTGTTGGAGCACTATCAGTCGACTGATGTATAGCATCAGTCGACTCCTGGAGTGATTAACGGCTTCTGAATAGCTAGATTCGTGGGATTCAGAGTCGTTACCTCCAATGACACTTTCATCAGTCGACTAATGGAGTGATCAGTCTGTTAGTAATATATGAGAGATGTTCTAAGGCAATCGCCTTATGTATGAACCATTTATATGATAAATGAAGATTCACTATTTGAGTATACATGTTTTATGTATTTGATTGGATCTTAAACTCATTTACTGAATGTCCACGATACGATTCACAGCATGAGAGAATTTGTGATTGGATCACAACTAGTGAGTATCTCTACATGTGTAAATGTGATGTATCGGAATTATCCCTAGTCGATGAATTGATGGATTTGGACACCATCAATTCTGTCGAGACTAGCATGAGGTATACTCCTTGGTGTATCCAAGCAGCTGATTCTCACTGGCTGGAGACATAGTGATGTCCGGAGTTAATCGTGGATGCTAGTTATGGTAACTAGTTCATTGGAGTGACCAGCTGTAAGACTTCATATGGTTCTCTGCATATATAGATATGTCAATGAAGTTCTTACTGTGGCTTAAGTGTGATGTTCCTTAGACTTGCGGTATTCAAGTCATCTTGATTATGGAGACTTATGCTTTGACATCTTAAGCAAACATCTCTAAGGAGATGTGGACCCGAGATGATTGGGTATAAGTCGAAGTGATCGAAGGTGTTTGAATAGCCTATAAAGGATTCACCACTCCTTGCGAGGAGATGTATACCCATGGCCTCTCGTCGGATTGTTACTAAAGTCTTTGGCCAAAGCATTACATGTTTAGAGTAAGGTACTCTTCGATACATGTGGAGTAACTAGAATCCGTAGGACGAGGAAATGATACTTGGGCTAGGTGTGACGTAGTCAGCCTAGTGGGGACTGACATAATAGACCATGTCCTGAACCAAGTGGGTATAAGATGAGTGAAGGGAATGGAGCACGAATCATTCGAGCTGCTGAAGGGTTTCAGAAATAGTTCTGGATCAACCGTTGATCTTTTCGGTTAATTGGGGATCATGATGTACTACTAGGTGCCACTCATGATCGTTCTATAATTAATGGTTAATTATAGATGACCAATATAAACCGAGAACCTATTTGGTCACACGCACAACGAGCGTAATCCGAAGGATTTAAAACGAGCTTGAGAATGGGATTCTCAGATCGAGAGAAACTAGGTTTGGTTGGACCAAACAAGAAGCGAGCATGGAATCGTTTCAGTCGCAATGGAAGCGTGGATGGGCCATGTCTTATGAAGACATAATGGATGAATCAAAATGGTTTGGTTCTAATCCAATGGAGGAGAATAAACCAAAGGGTTTGGTTTATTTTAAACGAATGAACCAAAAGTTGGTTCGGTTCGTTTTAACTTAAAATAAACCATCATGGTTTGGTTTATTTTAACTTATCTTAATGGAGCGGGTTAACGGGCCTAATGGTTATGATCCAATAACCATTAAGAGAATTAGTTCTCTATAAAAGAGGGCTTAAGGGATGGTTTAAGCCCTAATCCACAACCCTAAGTTGCCGCCCACCTCTCCTTGGAGAAATTCGGAGCTAACTCTCCTCCTCCTTGCCGCCGCCCACCTTGAGGCTCCAACCGGCGTCCAGAAGGCTGCTTCCTTCCCCCTCGCCGGCGTCGAGCTGCTGCCGGTTAGTGCTCCGGTGATCTCCTTCAAGTTTGGCATCAAGGTGAGCTCTATCTCCCTTGGTTGGCCGGCGCCTATCACCTCCACCAAAGCTGTCCAGTTTTCTGGACAGCTTGTTCTCCTCTCGTCGGAGCGTCGTTTGGACGACGGTTAGAGCTCCGACAGCGGCTAAACTACCGGGGATTCAATCTCCGGTAATCCTCTGAGGTGGAGGATGAAGGATTCGTCAATTGGTTGACGAATGCCTCTCCGGAGAAGCGAGTTTTGAGAACTCGTATTAGGATCCGAATTTGGATTCGGATCGTGATCATCTCTCAATCACGTCGTCTTCAACACGAGGCTAGTAACCCGTACGAAGACGAAGCTCGTGGCTTAGTGAAGTCATCCCGAGGAACTCGGCGTGGATACGGATAGAGACGATTCTAGCGAGGATCGTTCCGGTTGATGCCGTTCCCGCTACACGTCATACGAAAGGTATAACGTAGATAAATTTCCTTTTATTGCAAATTTAAATTTACGATTATGTCTACACTTGTTGTAATATGCATGCGTGTGATGTGTGTGTTGTAATAAATGTTGATTTATTATTTTCATTGCTTCCGCTGTGTTCATGTTTACGAAACGTGATCGAACACACACACGCCGCGGTGCCGGAAACCCAACAAAGTCGAGTGATCACGGGCCGCAGTCGAGCGAGACTCCATTCGGTGCCCGTGTTTAACTTGATCGATCACATCGCTTTGTTTGGCGGTCGATCTTCTTTATCGATCGGATCGATCGTCGAGGTTTTATCTCGATCAACACTGACGATCGGTGATACATCGTATCGATCGATACTCATCAAGTATGAATAATTCATACTTGATTTTACCCCCTAGACCTAGACTCAACCTTTTAGCTCTTCCTTAAGCCTTGCGCCTCCAAGATCCCTCCGAGTCCGCGACTTGTTCATCCTTTGCGCTTTTCTTCCAAGAGCTTCCTTCGGTTTTGTCATGTCTTGGGTTTCCCTTTGCCAAAGTGTGCTTGGACTTTACGCCGCCAAGACTACATGCTTGGACTTACGTGTTGGTGCAACAATGCCCCAAGCATTTGTATGTTTTGATGTTTGGATAATCATCTAAGTTAGGCAACAAATTGTGATCTAAATTGTGATGATATCTAAGTGACAGGGAAATCCAAGTATGAAGACTTGGTGAAAGAAAAAGTCCAAGGTAAAGGTTTGGTGGCATAAGACCAAGCATGTTGTCTTGGCAGCATTAAGTCCAAACGGACCTTGGCAAAGGGAGCCCAAAAGCAAGTCTTGGCAGCGTAAGTCTAAGCATGTAGACTTGGGGCGTAAAGTCCCGCATTGTGTAAAGGAAAACTCTAGACATGACAAAAACCAAAGGAGCTCTTGGAAGCAAAGCGCAAAGGATGAACAAGTCGCGGACTCAGAGGGATCCTGAAGGTGCAAGGCTTAAGGAAGAGCTAGGAGGTTAAGTCTAGGTCTAGTGGGAGAAATCAAGTGTGAAATATTCACACTTGATGAGTATCGATCGATGTCGATGTCGATCCGCGATCGGTCTTTCGGCCGAGTCGGTGAAACTCGACTAGCGATGACCGTGCAATGATCGATATTGCAATCGTTCGCGATAGTGGAGGTTGGTGATAGACATAAAAATGAGCCAGTGGAGTCACACTCACGGTAGTGATCACTCGTGATCACTCCATCAATCGATTGATGAAAGTGTCGTTGGATGAAAGCGACTCAATCCCGAATCCATTGACTAATCGTGCTCCAACGGGAAAATCAGCCTCTTCTCTATAAAAAGAGGGCTGGTGGAGGTTTTTGGGGTTAATGCTTATTTCCTAATCTTTCTCAAGAGCCTCCACAAATTCTTTAGCTTTCTAAGTGATTTAAATCTCCTCCTCTTCTCTCTAAGCTTAGATCTTCATTCTTTGTAAAGAAGAGGAGTTGTGTGTAAAGAAAGCTTATTAGTGGATTTGCTTGGATTGATCCACCTTGAGGATCGCCGTGGAGTAGGATCGCTATGTCCGAACCACGTAAAAGGCTTTGTTTGCGCTTGCTATTGTTTTTACATATATTATTGTGTTTGCTTCCGCTAATCATTTTTGTAGAAACCGAAAAATGCTATTCACCCCCCCCCTCTAGCTTTCAAACGATTCCTAACAAGTGGTATCAGAGCCCGGATCGCATCGGAAGATCTAGCAATCAACCAGAGCAAAGATGGCATTTCAAGAGGGGTATAGCACGGCAAGGCCTCCGTTCTTCGACGGCAACGATTTTGGATATTGGAAAGGTAGGATGGAGTATTATTTAATGAACGATATTGAGAATTGGTTTAGCATTGTAGATGGTTTTGAGAAGCCGGTCGACGAATCCGGAGCACCACTACCGACAAAAGATTGGACAAGAGAGATGGCCAAGAAAGCCCAAGCAAATGCAAAAGCAACAACCACACTTCAATGTGGTCTATCCAAGGAGCAACTCTCCAAGGTCGGGCCATTCAACTCCACAAAAGAGCTTTGGGAGAAGCTCATCGAACTCAACGAAGGATCCAAAGAGACAAGAAGGGCCAAGAGGGATCTTTTGATTGGCCAACTCCGAAGCTTCACTATGAAGACAAATGAAACCGTGAGGCAAATGCATGGGCGCTTCAAGGAAGTAGCCAACGGACTACACGTTATAGGTGAAAAGATTACAACCGAGACCTTGTAAGGTATGTACTACAAGCTTTCCTAGGACCACCTTATGGGCCTCAATGGTAGATGCCTATAAGGTCTCTAGGGATCTTTCATTAGTCAAATTAGATGAACTATTTTGTGAATTTCAATTGCATGAACAAGCTAACACTTCATCCAAAGAGAAGGGTATAGCTCTTTTTGTAGGAAAGAAGGAGAAGAAGAAAAAGGAAAAGAAGGAGGCGTCTTCCTCATCCGAATCCGAGGAAGACTCATCAAGTAGTGAGGATGAGCTATCGACAAGTGAGGTGGCACACTATGTCAAGAAATTTGGTGGGAAGTCAAGGAGGCTCACCAAGAAAGATGTGAAGAGGATGTTTCAATCCTCAAGAGGTAAATCTTCAAACAATTCAAATTCTATTTCTAACGTGACTTGTTTTGGTTGCAACAAGAAAGGGCATATAAAGCCAAATTGCCCGGAACTAAAGAAAAAGGAGGAGAAGGAAAAGAAGAAGAAGGAAAAGAAGGAGGCGATGATGGCACAAACATGGGATACTCTAAGTATGGAGGAGTCTTCTGACGATGAAGAAGTTTGCCATACAACCCGAAATTTAGCCCTCATGGCATTGGAAGAAACCGGAAGCTCAAGCGAGGAGTCTTCTTCCTCTTCAAGCGATGAATCATCATCAAGTGATGATGATGAGGTAAACAACTCACCCAAAGTAGATTTACTTTATAAGACTATTGCATGCTTACAAAATGCTTTAAATAGATCAAAAACTAGGATTAAGGATCTAAAATTAGAGATCAAATCATTTAAGAATGTAGATGCATCATGTGATAAACCATCTAGTGACCATTGTACTCTTAGGGATGAAAATGATGAGTTAAGAAAAGAAATAGGTAAACTAAGAGCATGCCTAGAAAAGTTCACTAATGGTTCTAAATATCTAGATATGATTATTAAGGATCAAAGGGCAATTTACAATAAGGCCGGATTAGGATATAGACCTAAGGAGAAAGAGGTAGCATTTGCATCCCTAGTTAGTAGAAAATCAATGATTAAAAGCAAGGGGAGAAAGGCATGGATACCTAAGAAATTTGTAATTGATGCTAGTGGTCCTAAGATTTGGGTACCTAAGGATTGTATCTTTTATGTGATATAGGTAGATGAACCAAGCTTGTGGATAGTCGATAGTGGATGCTCAAAGCATATGACCAGGGATGAGAGGAAATTCTCCACTATCAACCATACTAGCAAAGGAAAGGTGTCATTTGATAATAGTGGTAAACTTAAAATTCTAGGAAAGGGCACCATTGAGGTATCTCCCAATCTTGCCATTCATAAAGTTCTATTAGTTAAAAATATGAAATTTAATTTACTTAGTGTAAGCCAATTATGTGATGCAAATTTTGATGTTAAATTTGATTTCTCAAAATGCTTTATAAGACACAAAACTATAAATGATTGCATGTTAGTAGGCTTTAGGAAATCAAATATATATTATGTTGATTTATCCTATGCTACTAATTCTTCCACTAAGTGTCTTATTGCAAAAGAGGAAGAAAGTTGGCTTTGGCATAGGAGGCTAGGACACATTAACATGAAGAATATAGCCAAAATAGCAAAATTAAAGCTAGTCAAAGGATTGCCTAGAGTCAAATTTCTCAAGGACAAGATGTGTGATGCTTGCCAAGAAGGGAAGCAATCAAAAACATCACACAAGGGTAAAAATTTACTTAGTACCACTTTACCGTTAGAATTATTACATATGGATCTATTTGATTGTCATAGTACCCCATCTATAATTGGTAGTAAATATTGCTTGGTAATAGTAGATGATTTTTCTAGGTTTACTTGGGTGTTTTCCTTGAAAAATAAAGATGAAACTTTAGAAATAATCATAGGATTTAGCAAAAGAGTAGAAAATGAAAGAAAACTCAAAATCAACCGGATCCGTAGTGATCATGGTGGAGAGTTTGAGAATTCTAACTTTTTAACTTTTTGCTTAGAACAAGGGTACAAGCATGAATTTTCTTGTCCTAGAACACCCCAACAAAATGGGGTTGTGGAAAGGAAAAATCATGCCCTACAAGAAGCGGCTAAGACAATGCTTAATGCATATTCCTTACCTAGCTACTTGTGGGCGGAAGCGGTTAATACCGCTTGCTATATCCAAAATAGGGTATTGATTCATAGGTTCTTAGGAAAAACTCCATTTGAATTGTGGAATGGTACAATTCCAACAATTCATTATTTTAAGGTCTTTGGATGTAAAGTCTATATCTTAAATACCAAAGACAACCTAAGTAAGTTTGAGTCCAAAGCGGATGAGGGAATCCTAGTTGGATACTCATCCACTAGTGTAGGATATAGAGTTTACAATAAAAGAACTCAAAAGATTGAAGAATCTTCGAATGTTCAATTTGATGAAAATTCAAATACATACCCTAGGAAATCCCCTATTGATGATGACATAAACAATGAAAATCAAGGAATTACCCAACAATTGCAAGATTTAACCTTAGGGGGTAATGAAAAAGGGGGAGGATTGGATCAAGGGGGAGTAAGGGATGACTCCGATGATGAACATAGGATTGAAGTTAATCATGATCAAACTTGTAAGGGATCGATATGGCCGGCTAGAGGGGGGTGAATAGCCCTCGTACGTTGGACGTCGTAAATTGCTCGTCTACAAAACGTTAGCGCAAGCGGAATATACAACTATAAGTAAAGACAAGCAAAATATAAACAAGCAATACAAACACCGAGATATAACGTGGTTCACGGCTACGCCGCTAATCCACGGTCCGATTCGTCCACGGTGAATCACTCCGCCAAAACCAATCACTATCGGTCTCTCCTTTGCACAAAGCTAGGTGGAGGTAACCTTTACAACCAAGATCACTCTTCTTACAATAGGATTGAAGTAAAGACAAGTAAGAAGAGTTTAGAGCTTAATGGGGCACTAGGAAGATTGTTTGGAGTATGAGCATTAGCCTCTCTCAAAGGCTTACACCCTCTCTTTTTATAGAGGGCTAACTTCTTCTGTTGTTGCCGCCATCGATCATTGCCGCCCTTGGCGATCATTGCCGTCCTGCGACCTCGAACACGTCGGATCCCGACTTGTAGTCCAACGGAACTCTTGGAAGTCGGTCGATGGACCTCATCGATCATTCGCCTCCGTAATCGACGCCGATCGGCTACGAGCGGTTACGTGGCGAACCCTTATCTACCGGATCGGCTGCGCCTTCGGGATCGATGGTCTTGTCATCGGACCGCCCCGTATGGCGATCATTGCTGGCCTAATCCGATCGATCGTATACGGTCGAACTCACTCGACTCGGAAGCGATCATTGCCATGACATGGCGATCGTGGTGTCGAAAACCCATCCGACACTTGGCCAAATGGCCAAGTTTCACCTAAAACTACCCTTCCTGGGTTACAATCGCTCACTCTCATTTCTGAGTCCCTCGCCTTCGAAGTTCTCTTCGTTCTCGGCCACGTCCCTCGGCAGCATCAGGCGCACGGCTCTGCAATGCTCCTTCGCGTCTCTTGCCTCGAAGTCTACTTCCTCCGGCTTCACTCCAAGCTTCTCGTCCGGCGGTCCCTCGGATGCTCCAAGCGCACGGCTTCAGAAAAGCTATCCTTCACCGACTCAAGGCACGAGTCATGAGATGTGAAACTTCGCCACGGCTCCATGTGCGAATTACTAAGTCTGCCGACTTCAACGCATACACATCAACATATCAAACTAACTTAAACCCTTTGCCACACCATCAAAACCATATCACGGCAAGAGATTGCCCTAACAATCTCCCCCTTTTTGATGTGTGGCAATCCGTTTAAGTTAGGTAAAAACATTTGATATAAATTCTAAGGTAAGAAAGCATGTAAAGATAAACATGATATAGCAACATGCAACTCCCCCTTAATCCATGAAATTCTCTATGCAAATTTTCTCCCCTTATCATATATTTCTCCCCCTACATATATTTCTCCCCCTACAATATATTTCTCCCCCTAATGTGATTAAACTTAAACATACTTATTTCTCCCCCTTTGACACCATCAAAAAGATTAACACTAAGTTATAAGCTCATGGCATCAAGTATAATAGAGGGGAAAAAAAATGTCAAGTTGATTTAAAAACTGTAGGAGGCATCAAGTATATTTCTACCACTTGTAGGAGGTTTACAAACTGAATTCGGCCTTCAATATTCTGATTTACAGGCCACGATCATTGCTATCGGTATGGCGGTCGTAGCACAAAGAATCAAATTTACGATTTTACGGGCGAAATTGAAATGCATTATAAATTCCAGAAAATTTGAAAAATCATGAAATTTGGGGAACATATTTCTATTAAGTATATCTATCAATGAAAAATAGTTTTTCATGAAACCTCATTATATTTTCTTGTTTTTGCCAAAAATCCAAAAGTTCTAAAAACCACTAGGTTTTTGATCATTCTAGTATCAAGTTAGCTACCTAGTTTTGCATCCAATTGTTTCAAAACATGAATATATGTATTTTAAGGTAAGAAATTGTTTTGAAAACATATGAAATATCCAACCATGATCTTTGGGCAATATGTCTATGAATTAAACATAAGCCTTCCCCATGATTGGTCTATTATTGCTATTTTGATACTTTAAATGACCATCTAAATGCCATAGGCATTAGTGGACATTTGTATCATCCTAATATCTCACCCATGCTAAGTTTGCAATCAAGTTAGCCTATAGTGATTGTGAGATGTATCCTAGGGGGTATTGTATATACTTAACCCATATATTCATGCAATTCTATCATGGTTAAGTATCAACCTAACATCCTACATGATCATAATGACATATATGAATGAATTCTACATTATGATCATGAAACTCATGTTTTCATCAAATTATAATCATGCATTAGGTATTATATGATGATAATAAACAAATTATCACCTAAAGCATGATTTAAATCTATTTCTCATGATAACGTGCCAAATATCAAAATTATAAATCATGATTTAGAACATACATAGCAATTACATCAATCATCATGATTTAAGCAATATTACCTATTTATGGGCACGTTATCATCACCCAACACTATCTAAAAAATGTTGTCCCGTCATCCTAAGTCAACCAAAATATGATATAGGTCAAGTTCATATGGTTGACTACCCTAGGTTATTCTAACCCTTAAGGATGGATTTTGGAACCCAAAATAAATTCTTTCCTTTATCTTTCTTCTCTTTTTGATGTATGTCAAAGGGGGAGAAGAAATGTTTAAGTTAGAATTGGAATTGGATATATGATGTGATAATATGCGTATCTTTAAAAGACCTAACTTAAATGATTGCCAAACATCAAAAAGGGGGAGATTGTTGGTGCAACAATGCCCTAAGCATTTGTATGTTTTGATGTTTGGATAATCATCTAAGTTAGGCAACAAATTGTGATCTAAATTATGATGATATCTAAGTGACAGGGAAATCCAAGTATGAAGACATGGTGAAAGAAAAGTCCAAGGTAAAGGTTTGGTGGCATAAGACCAAGCATGTTGTCTTGGCAGCATTAAGTCCAAACGGACCTTGGCAAAGGGAGCCCAAAAGCAAGTCTTGGCAGCGTAAGTCCAAGCATGTAGACTTGGCGGCGTAAAGTCCAAGCACGCTGTGGCAAAGGAAAACTCTAGACATGACAAAAACCAAAGGAGCTCTTGGAAGCAAAGCGCAAAGGATGAACAAGTCGCGGACTCGGAGGGATCCTGAAGGCGCAAGGCTTAAGGAAGAGCTAGGAGGTTAAGTCTAGGTCTAGGGGGAGAAATCAAGTGTGAAATATTCACACTTGATGAGTATCAGTCGACTGATACGATGTATCAGTCGATCGTCGGTGCTCGGCCGAGTCGGTGAAACCTAACTAGCGATCGCTGTGACCCAGGTCGGATGTTGCGATCGATCATCGATCGCCAATAGTGGCGTCGGTGATAGACATAAAAGCGAGCCGCGAGAATGGAGTCGCACTCGATTGCGGTCGTGATCACTCGACTGATCACTCCATCAGTCGACTGATGGAGTGATCAGTCGACTGATAAAAGTGTCGTTGGATGAAACGAATCTGAATCCCGCGAATCCGGCTATTGAGCGTTAACCATGCGCCCGGATCGTGATGCTGTACATCAGTCGACTGATCATGCTCCAACGGGAAAATCAGCCTCTTCTCTATAAAAAGAGGGCTGGTGGAGGTTTTTGGGGTTAATGCTTATTTCCTAATCTTTCTCAAGAGCCTCCACGAATTCTTTAGCTTTCTAAGTGATTTAAATCTCCTCCTCTTCTCTCTAAGCTTAGATCTTCATTCTTTGTAAAGAAGAGGAGTTGTGTGTAAAGAAAGCTTATTAGTGGATTTGCTTGGATTGATCCACCTTAAGGATCGCCGTGGAGTAGGAGCGCTATCTCTGAACCACGTAAAAGGCTTTGTTTGTGCTTGCTATTGTTTTTACATATATTATTGTGTTTGCTTCCGCTAATCATTTTTGTAGAAACCGAAAAACGCTATTCACCCCCCCTCTAGCTTCCAAACGATCCCTAACATTACGCTGCCAAGACTTGCCTTTGGACTTCCTTTGCCAAGATCACACTTGGACTTTGTCTTTACCAAGTCTTCATACTTAGATTTTCCTGTCACTTAAACACGTTCACAATTAGATCACAAAGCATTGCCTAACTTAGATGATTATCCAAACATCAACACATATAAATGCTTGGGGCATTGTTGCACCAACACAGATGACTGGCTGAAGGGGAGATTACCGTCTACTTGGGTGATGCTACGAAGGTAGCAGCTATTATAGTGGGAAATGTTTATTTGTCTTTTGAGAGGAATAAAGTTTTGGTTCTGAAAAATTGTCTTTTTGTACCTTTATTTAGAAAGAATTTGATTTCGGTTTCTAAATTGTTTATGGATGGATATTCTATTTCTTTTAATGACAAAGTTGTTATAAAAAGGAATAGGGAGATTATCTGTTCTGGTGCATTGATAGGAAATTTATATACACTCGAACCAAAAGCTCCCACGATGCAAATAGAAGTAAATAACTCATCTTCTAATTCCGATAAGAGAAAAGAACCTTCGAAGATGAACCAAACATATCTTTGGCATCTAAGGCTAGGCCATATTAACCTAAGCAGAATTCAAAGGTTGATAGTTGATGGACCTCTGGGTTCATTAGTGGTGGAAGATTTCCCAACTTGTGAATCTTGCTTGGAGGGTAAAATGACCAAGAGGACTTTTAAGTCCAAGGGGTATAGAGCCAAAGATGTGTTAGAATTGGTTAATTCTTATTTGTGTGGTCCTATGTCTATCCAGGCAAGAGGTGGCTTTGAATATTTCATCTCTTTTATAGACGATTATTCAAGGTATGGATACATTTACTTGATGTGCCGCAAGTCTGAATGCTTTGACAAGTTCAAAGAATTCAAGGCTGATGTGGAGAAACATTAGGGTAAAAGTATCAAGACACTACGATCTGATCGTAGTGGTGAGTACCTCTTGGGAGAGTTTAGGAATTACTTATCAGAGGCTGGGATTCAATCCCAATTGTCTGCACCGGGCACACTGATAACTGTCATTTTATTGTATTATTTTGGTCCTTAATATCATTGTTTTTTATCCTCTCGAGTGATTTATTATTGATTATTATCATATTTTATGAGTTGGATATATTTTTGGACCTTATTATAAATTCTCTTAATTTTTGGACTTATATGTAAATTTTATCTTTGTTTGTAGGAGATCGAGATGAGCCACTGAACTAGACTCAAGTTGGATCAAATATGGCTTCATCTGGGGACATAATGGACATTTCAAAATGATTTAATCTGAGCCCTTCATCCATATCAGAAGGAAAATTAAATCAAGGGTTCAGATCTGAGCATTATGGATCGTCCGAGGAAAGTGATTGATTCTGAGCCATCCATCTGGATCTGGAACGATCCGGCCCGTACATTAAGATCTACACGTCTTGGCCATTCATCTGGACCATTGGATCATGATTATACCTTCAGACGGATCAGATCCGTCCATTTCAAATCAGACTGATTTCAGTCGTTGGATGGAGCAGCCTAATTAAGCAATTAATATATTCATCAAACCCTAGCTTGTTTGGACGGCTGGGATCAGATGAGGCTCAGATCGGATGGCTAAGGTTTTTCATTTAATAAAACCTACCTTCCCAAATCGGAACAGAACGCGCAGAATCCTTTCGAGCGAGCGGCCGTCTTCTTCCTCTCGTGAGCACGGGCGACCGGTGACTACACGCGCGGAGGCGATAGTCCGACACTCCATTCCGGTGACCTTTCCTCCGACAGCCGGCGATGATCCCAGGCGAGCCTCGACGGATGATTAAATGTCGTGATTCGGACAGCTAATCGAAAGAGGGGCGATCGCGGGATTCCGGCGAGTACAATCTTCACCGACGTTCACTCCATTCCGACAGCTGGGATAGGCCTTTCCATCTCGCCGGAGCCACCCACATGCTGCGCTAGTTTAGGACAGTGCCATCTCCACCGGTGAAGGTCCATTTCACTGTCCGGTGACTCCACAGCTGTCGGAACGGTGATCGCATTCCTCCATCTGTTCGTCCTCCCTGTTGCGCCGATCGGGGCAGCTTCGCATTCACCGCCGGAGTGGCTGTTCGGTTTGTTGTGACCGCCGTGTGGTTACCGATCGTTATTTTATTTGGATTAATATGCGTGTTTGTTTGTGTGTTGAACACCTTATTAGTTGGGATTTTGTGTTAGTTACGTTATGTTAATTATTCCTGTTAGATTATGCATTTGTTAGTAGTTGATTAGGTTTGTTTCTGTTAAGTGTTTGTTTGTTTACGTGCAATGTTATTTCTATAGGTTTGGTTGTTGCTTAGTTGTTTAATTTTGTTCGTTATTTAGTTGTAGGTTAGTTTAATTTCTTGTTGCTGATGTACTAACCCCATCAATTAAAATTGTCCAATCAATGCATCGTATAGTGACAGTATGGTGTTTGGTTGGAGTGCTTTCGTTATTAGGTTAGATTTCCTTGACATTCGACCAGTGTGCCGTATAATAACAGTGCGGTGCTTGGTTGAATTGCTTTCTTTCCTTGCATTTAGTTTAGCTTTTCAGTGACTGTTTGATCACTGTGCCGTATAGTGACAGTGCGGTACTTGGTTAAATTGTTCACCTTTGTTTCTTGACCAGCTGTCGTATAGTAATGATCGGTGCTTAGTTGAGCTATTTTACACTGTTAGTGTAGCTTTTTAGTATTATTTGATCAGCTCACCTTTGTTTTGTGATCATTGTACCGTATAGTGACAGTGCGGTGCGTGATTACTTACTTTTATGCATTAGGATAGTTGCTTATTACTTTCTGCATTTATTCTTACATTAGGTTAGTTTCCCGGGAATTAATAATTGGTAGTTAGGTTTACTTTTTGCATGTTTAATTCTCATGTTTATTTTTGATTTTGCATTTTAATTATTTTGATAATTATAAAAACCCCTAGTATTTACTTCTGTTTAAAAACAAACGTCCAGCCATTAGGTTCGTTGGGAGATGACCCGAGTCAGTCCTATACTGCATTAGTGTAGTTAGGGGGTTCGGTAAATAATTTGGGAACGATATTGCGACATAATAACCATCATATCAAATTTTGGCGCCGTTGTCGGGGAACTTTAATGGGTTCGTTTGTCTTTAAACTGTAGTTGTTTGTTTTGTTTTGTTTTGTTATTTGTGTCTCCCCTATCATTTCTATCTTTTCTATTTGTACTCATTGTGTTAGTTGTGATAATGACCAGGTCTTCAGGTGATAAACTATTTGAGCTAGATCCTGAGATTGATAGGACTTTTCACGCACTGCGGAGAGCACAGGGCAGGTCAGCTGATATTTCTGATTACAGTCCATCAGAGTTGCAGATAGTCATGGCAGATAACAAAAGGACTCTGAAGGAGCTTGCAACCCCTGATGCGACATATCAGTATTCTTGCATTAGCTACCCAGCTTTAGAAAAGGATTTTGAGCTCAGATTAGGTACAGTTCATTTGCTTCCTAAGTTTCATGGATTGTCTGGTGAAGATCCCAACAGGCACTTGCACGAGTTCCATGTGGTATGCTCTACTATGAAGCCACAGGGCATTTCAGAGGAAGATATAAAATTGAGAGCTTTTCCATTTTCACTAGCTGGAGCAGCTAAGGATTGGTTATACTATCTTCCACCTGGATGTATCAACAGTTGGCTTGAATTGAAGAAAACATTCTTGGAAAAGTTCTTCCCAGCATCCAGAACTGCTACCATCAGGAAAAGCATCTGCAGTATCCAGCAGTCTACTGGAGAGACATTGTATGAGTACTGGGAGAGATTAAAGAAACTATGTTCCAGTTTCCCCCAGCATCAGATCAGTGACCAGTTGCTCGTTCAGTACTTCTATGAGGGATTGCTTTCCATGGATAGGAGTATGATAGATGCAGCTAGTGGAGGGGCATTAGTTAACAAGACTCCCAGTGAGGCCCGAGAGCTTATTGCAAACATGGCAGAGAACTCACAGCAGTTTGGGAGCAGAGCTATAGTGACTAGAGGAGTGAGTGAGGCTCACCTGGCTATTATTGATCAGGTGGAGATGAAGAATTCTATACAGGAGCTCACATCATTAGTTAGGCAGTTGGCTCTGAACTAGGTAAGCCAATCTTCTATAGTGCCTATGTTGGAATGTGTACTGAAAGCCTAGCTCTTTTTGTATGAACATTTTATTTTGAAATAAGAATCACATGATCATTATTTGCATTTTATATATTCATTATATATGTGTGCATATTGTCTAATATTTTACATTGTAGATAACATGGTACTTGGTGTGGCACAAAAGATCATGTTATCAGTACCTTGTAAAATATAAGTAGAGGCTCACAACCAAGATGGTTTTGGACAAACCATTGGTATGGTTGTAGTGTAGCTTGGTATTGTTTTGTCTTGAACATAGAGTTACACTGATACACTTAGGTGTATTGAGCAGGACCGACATAGAGGTGATTCAATTTAGTACTGACTACATGATTGAATCGGACCTCGGATATTATGTTGTACATGCTCTTAATCCCGATATAATAACGGGCACATGTACTTAGTGTTTATTTCTTTGATTTACCAGTGGGTGAGATTTAGATGGATTAAATCAATATGCCCGGTAAGTTGGGAAATAATATTATTTACATGGTGTGCCGTTGATTATAGGAGGAAACCGTGTCCTATATATTAGGTTGATGATGTCCCCTTGCGGAGCTCATAAGGTTCATCATGTAAACCCAGCTGGTTGACTTAGTCAACATGATGATAAGGTTGAGTGGTACTACTCGAGGAATTAGATGTTAATTAATTGATGGTCAGTAAATCAATTAATTGACGGACATTCGATATCTTAAACACGGGGAGATTAATGTACAAATAATATATGGAGCCCATATTGATTTATGGGGTTGGTGAGGTAGTTCAATGATGATCCTCTAGTGGAATGGAACATCATTGATGGATCAAGTTTGTGTGGTTCCGATCCATCGGGTGGCCAAGACCCAACTCCTCCTTATGGTCCCTATCGTAGCCTAATATAATCCTTATGAAGTCTAGATCCAAGAATATAAAACAAAACCTAGAACCAACGGTTGGGATTAAATCCCTAGATCCGATGGTTAGGATGAAATCCTAGAATCGACGGTTGGGATTAAATCCCTAGATCCGACGGTTGGGATAAAACCCTAGATCCGACGGTTGGGATGGAACCTTAGATCCGATGGTTGGGATGAAATCCTAGATCCGACGGTTGGGATTAAACCCTAGATCCGACGGTTGGGATAAAACCCTAGATCCGACGGTGGAGATTAAATCCCTAGATCCGACGGTGGAGATTAAAGGAGGCTTAAGCCTAATTCTATAAATAAGGGGCTTAGGCTTGGGCGGCAAAATGAATTGGTTTTGGAATTAGGGTTTGGCTCATCCACAAGTGGGCGGCTAGGGTTCATTGGGCGGCTAGGGTTTTGGAGCAAAGAAGTGGGCGGCAACCTCCTTCCTTCAAGTTGATTGCCGGCGCCCATCCTCCTCCATCAACACTTGGCCGACGCCCATCCTAGAGGTCTTTCCCTTCTTCCTTGGCCGGCGGTTCTCCTCCCATTGGTGGCCGGCTCTTTTCCTCCTCCCTATTCTCCAAAGTGGCCGGCGGCAACACCTCTTGAAGTTGGCCGGCGAATCATCCAATTGTTCCTTGACCGGCGGTTGCACCAAGTTCCATAATTTGGTGGCCGGTTCTAGATAGGAAGGTATTTGTTGTTTCTTCTCTTTGTTCGCAGCGGACAAGGTAGAGAAGAAAGAGATCTAGAAGGCTTCTACTCATGGAGGATCTTCGTCCACACGTCGTCCACGAGAAGGATAGGACATACGGTAGAAGATCGTGAGGTATAAAGTTATTTTAACTTTATGTACAGATCTGAGCATGTTCTTATTTGTTTTGATTATGCATGTGTGTGTATGAATATATATTGTATAATCATGGACCCCGAAGACAAACACAAAAACCGGCGATCCATCCGTCGTCTCTTCCGCGGCTAACCAACTAGAAGAGTTGTGTTGCTTGAACAACTAGTTTGTTCAAGCGACCACTCAAGTTGTTAGCACGACGACGAATAGGTTGTGCTAAGGAAGCTCATCCCATCCGGATTAATTCTTTCATTAATGAAAATTTTAATCCGGGGACATGGGAGCCAATGAGCCTCCGATGCGGCCACCTAACAATTGGTATCAGAGCCATCGGTTTCCGGTTTTGTGTGTTTAGGATTCGGTTAATTTTTTATGCATTTTTCATATATTATATGTGACGGATAATAGTAGGATATGCGTAGTTTAACTCTTTGGTTGCAGGCATAAGATCCGACTATTATGGCCATGTGTGTGTATGTGAATAGATTTGTGTAAAAATTTATTATTTGAATCCTCGGGGTTGACGAGGCTAGATTAGTATTTAATTTTTGTAATTAAATACGACATTGTTTAGCCGATCATTTTAGTTTACTTTCGATCTAGATTATTTGTACACTCCTTCGTGGAGTATAGGATCGATGGATGTAAATAAAATGATTTATCTCGGCTCGGATATCTTTGGTGACTTGCGCACGGGAAAAGGTGGAGCGGATGAGGTGGCGACACGACGGGATGCATATTGGAGGACAATGCCATAATAGTTGGAAAAAATTCTGTTTTTCCATATTTATTGCTTATTTGTTTTATATGCATGTTGTGTATGTTTAAAATTCCTCGATCTCAATTTACTAAGTGGGAGAGGGATATTTTAATTAATTCCCGCGGCCTCCATTACAATTTGACGTGTGATGCAACAAACTTGCGCGTTGGCTTTGAGTGCCTTCCTCCCCATCGGATGGGTTTGTTTGCGGATCACTAGGTCAAATAATGGTTATAGGAAATTATTTAGGAGCGTGTGTACTTCCCCATCGGTAAGGCACATAATCCGAAATAATTCCCTTAGTATCGTGTAATGGTGCACACTTAGATACAAATAAAGGTATCCTCCCCATCGGAGTCACTGCTTTTATTTGTAGGGCTAAAGAGGAACCAACTATTAATTTTATTTGTCAAAAAGTAAGGTTGACAAGATAATAAAATTAATGGGTAAAACCTCCTCTTACAAATGTAGAATTCGTATACATCCACACTATATCGTGGCATGCGATATTCTCGGTGTTAGTTGATTTGAGATTTTATTGTTTTGAGGAATCAATAATATTTGAAATCTAATATTTTGATCATTGTGATTTTAGGATTTTCAAATGGCTTTCAACCCACTTCTTGTGATTTTAAAGAAAACAAACTTCTTGGTCCAAACTACATTGATTGGAAAGAAACACGGATATTGTCTAAGCGCGGAGTACAAATTTATACTCTTGAGTCTTCCTCCTAAGCCCTCAGATGACTCGATGAAAAGGAGAAAGAACATTATAAGAAATGGGTTAAAGGCGGATGAGATGGCGGTGTTACATTTTGGCATCTATGTCATGAATGTCTTTGCAACATCGACATCGAGCCATAGCCCTTTGCTTATGACATGATGTTCAATCTCAAGGAACTTTTCGGACATCAGTAGGCGGCTAGGCGGAGGCAATGAAACTTGATGGCGACCACCATGGTCGAGGAACACCCAGTTAGGGATCATGTTCTCAAGATGATGGCTCATCTTAATGAGATGGAAGTCCTCGGGTGAGATCGATGGGGAAACCCAGTCGATATCATTCTCTAGTCTCTTAGGAGTTTTGGCGATTCGCCTCAACTACAACATGAACAAGAGGTTGTATTCGTTGGCGGAGCTTACAGAACTCGAGGCGGGAGGCTTTTTGTCGAATTCTCAAGCCATGGTCGCTCGGAAGGTTTCTTCCTCCAAACCAGAAGGTAAGAAGAAGAAGAAGCAAGGTGGAGGCGAAGAAGGTGGCAATGGGACCTCACGGCGGAGTGAAGAAGCCGAAGGCAAGGCAAGTGCTTCACTTGCAGCGAGAATGGACATTGGAAGGTGGTGTCCTCAAAGAACAAAGGTATATCTTCTTGTTTAGTTGTTGAAACATGTTTAGCGGTGTTATCTACGATTGCACGGTGTGTAGATCTGAGCCCGATCATGTCTGCAATACTTTGCGTTCGAAAAGACGACTAGGTGAGGAGAGATTCACAGTCTTCGGCAATGCTTGAAAGGTGGCCTATTGCAGTGGAAGACGTTTATTTATCTTTTGATAGGAATAAATTTTTGGTTTTGAGAAATTGTCTTTATGTACCTACTTTTAGAAAGAATTTAATTTCAGTTTCTAAATTATTTTTGGATGGATATTCTGTTTCTTTTAATGACAAGGTGGTTATAAAAAGGAATAGGGAGATTATCTGTTCTGGTACATTGGTTGGCAATTTATATATTATTGAACCAAAAACTTCCACGATGAAAATAGAAGTAAATAACTCATCTTCTAAATCTAATAAGAGAAAAGAACCTTCGCAAATGAACCAAACATATCTTTGGCATCTAAGGCTTGGTCATATTAACCTAAGTAGAATTCAAAGGTTGATAGCTGATGGACCTTTGGGTTCATTAGTGGTGGAGGATCTCCCAACCTGCGAATCTTGCTTGGAAGGTAAAATGACCAAGAGGCCTTTTAAGGCCAAGGGGTATAGAGCCAAAGATGTGTTAGAATTGGTTCATTCTGATTTGTGCGGTCCTATGTCTATCCAGGCAAGAGGTGGCTTTGAATACTTCGTCTCATTTATAGACGATTATTCAAGGTATGGATACATTTACTTGATGTGCCGCAAGTCTGAATGCTTTGACAAGTTCAAAGAATTCAAGGCTGATGTGGAGAACCGTCAAGGTAAAAGTATCAAGACATTACGATCTGATTGTGGTGGCGAGTACCTCTTGGGAGAGTTTAGGAGTTACTTATCAGAGGCTGGGATTCAATCCCAATTATGCACGCACACCCAGTGAGAATGGTGTAGCGAGAGCGAAGGAGCAGGACTCTTATGGAGATGGTCGGATCGATGATGAGTTATTACGAGTTACGATTCGTTCGGGGTTTGCTCGAAGCGCAAGACACATTCGAACTTGGTTCCATCTAAGTCAGTACCCTCTACTCCTGAGTTGTGGGTGGCGAAAGCCTAGTCTAAGACATATTCGGTTGGGGTAGTCCAAAGACATGTCTTTGAAGGAGATCTTTGTAAGTTGGAATCTCGTGCAAGTGCACTTGTTTGTTGGCTACCCTAAGGGGCGACGGGTGGTTTATTCTATAGTCCTAGAGATCGAAGGTGATCGTAGTACAGATGCATTTCTAGAGGAAGACTATGTGATGAACCACAAGCCCACGAGTAGGATTGTTCTTGAGGAGATGACAGGGGAAGTCCCGACTTCAGTACCACAGGTACAAGAGGAGACACCACAAGTCACTGCACCGCGTGTCACAGAACATACACAGGAGGCACCTCATCGTAGTGGGAGGGTTGTTAGACAACCCGAGAGATTCATGTTTTTGGGAGAGTCTTCGGACTTAGTCCCTGGTGAACATGAACCTGATCCCTGGACATATGACGAGGCAATCCAAGATAGAGATGCGGTATCTTGGCAAAGTGCGATGAATTCAGAGATAGAATCTATGGATTCTAATCAGGTCTGGGAGCTAGTAGAGCCACCCGATGGTGTAAAAACCATTGGATGCAAGTGGATCTACAAGAAAAAGAGAGGAGTAGACGGGAAGGTTGAAACCTTCAAAGCTAGGCTTGTTGCGAAAGGGTATACTCAGAAAGAGGGTATCGATTATGAGGAGACCTTTTCGCCGGTAGCTATGCTTAAGTCTATCCGGATTCTCTTATCTATAGCTGCTCATATAGATTATGAGATTTGGCAGATGGATGTCAAGACAGCTTTCCTTAACGGAAGTCTTGAGGAAAACATCTATATGCGGCAACCAGAGGGATTCATTGCTAAAGGCAAAGAGCATCTTGTATGTAAGCTTAATCGGTCCATTTATGGATTGAAGCAAGCTTCTAGATCTTGGAACATCCTCTTTGATGAGGTAATCCAGTCATATGGATTTATTCAAAGTCTGGATGAGGCTTGTGTATACAAGAGATGTGACGGAAACGTAGTGGTGTTTCTTGTACTATACGTAGATGACATTTTGTTAGTTGGCAATAATATCAATGTGTTATCAGACGTAAGGGTATGGTTGTCCAAACAGTTTGATATGAAGGACTTGGGAGAAGTAGGACACATCCTTGGGATCAAAGTTATAAGGGATCGCAAGAAAAGGATGTTGTGCTTATCTCAAGCTTCATACATTGACACTATCCTTGCTCGTTTTAGCATGCAGAACTCCAAGAAAGGTTTTCTACCTTTTAGGCATGGAGTTCCTTTATCTAAAGAGATGTGTCCCAAAACATCAAAGGAGATAGAGGATATGAAGGCGGTTCCTTATGCTTCGGCAATAGGAAGCCTTATGTATGCTATGCTATGTACGAGACCAGGATATACGCTGCAGTGGGCATGGTTAGCGAGATATCGAGTAATCTGAGACGAGGACATTGGACTGCGGTAAAAGCATATATTGAAGTACAGAAGGACTAGGGATTATATCTTTGGTTTCTAAGGCGGATCAATTAGTCCACATGGGTTCTGATTGGATTTCCAATCGGATAGGGACAAGAGTAAGTCTACCTCGGGGTTTGTGTTTACTTTTGGAGGTGGAGCCATAGTATGGAGGAGTGTCAAGCGAAATGCGTGGCGGACTCTACCATGGAAAGTGAGTATGTGGCGACCTCGAGGCGACCAAGGAAGGTGTATGGCTCGGGAACTTCTTGATGGACTTGGATGTGATTCTGGTTTGCCCGAACTATCACAATTTATTGTGATAATGATGGTCTTGCGATTGCAAACTCGAAGGAACCACGAGCCCATAAAGCGAGTAAACACATAGGCGCAAGTACCACCTCATCGAGAGATCGTAAGCGAGGAGAATTCTTGTCGCCAAGATTGCATCGGAGGATAACATGGCGGATCCATTCACTAAGGCCCTTCGGTAGCATTTGATAGGCATGTGGAGGACATGGGGATCAGATGTATGGCAGAGTGATGACGGCATAGTCTTTTAGTATAAGTGGGAGATTGTTGGAATGTATACTGAAAGCCTAGCTCTTTTTGTATGAACATTTTATTTTGAAATAAGAATCACATGATCATTATTTGCATTTTATATATTCATTATATATGTGTGCATATTGTCTAATATTTTACATTGTAGATAACATGGTGCTTGGTGTGGCACAGAAGATCATGTTATCAGTATCTTGTAAAATATAAGTAGAGGCTCACAACCAAGATGGTTTTGGACAAACCATTGGCATGGTTGTAGTGTAGCTTGGTATTGTTTTGTCTTGAACATAGAGTTACACTGATACACTTAGGTGTATTAGCGGGGCCGACATAGAGGTGATTGATTTAATCTTGACTACATGATTGAATCGGACCTCGGATATTATGTTGTACATGCTCTTAATCCCGATATAATAGCGGGCACATGTACTTAGTGTTTATTTCTTTGATTTACGATGGGTGAGATTTAGATGGATTAAATCAATATGCATAAGTTGGGAAATAATATTATTTACATGGTGTGCCGTTGATTATAGGAGGAAACCGTGTCCTATATATTAGGTTGATGATGTCCCCTTGAGGAGCTCATAAGGTTCATCATGTAAACCTAGCTGGTTGACTTAGTCAACATGATGATAAGGTTGAGTGGTACTACTCGAGGAATTAGATGTTAATTAATTGATGGTCAGTAAATCAATTAATTGACGGACATTCGATATCTTAAACACGGGGAGATTAATGTACAAATAATATATGGAGCCCATATTGATTTATGGGGGTTGGTGAGGTAGTTCAATGATGATCCTCTAGTGGAATGGAACATCATTGATGGATCAAGTTTGTGTGGTTCCGATCCATCGGGTGGCCAAGACCCAACTCCTCCTTATGGTCCCTATCGTAGCCTAATATAATCCTTATGAAGTCTAGATCCAAGAATATAAAACAAAACCTAGAACCAACGGTTGGGATTAAATCCCTAGATCCGATGGTTAGGATGAAATCCTAGAATCGACGGTTGGGATTAAATCCCTAGATCCGACGGTTGGGATAAAACCTTAGATCAAGCGGTTGGGATGGAACCTTAGATCCAGCGGTTGGGATTAAACCCTAGATCTGACTGTTGGGATAAAACCCTAGATCCGACGGTGGAGATTAAATCCCTAGATCCGACGGTGGAGATTAAATCCCTAGATCCGACGGTGGAGATTAAAGGAGGCTTAAGCCTAATTCTATAAATAAGGGGCTTAGGCTTGGGCGGAAAAATGAATTGGTTTTGGAATTAGGGTTTGGCTCATCCACAAGTGGGCGGCTAGGGTTCATTGGGCGGCTAGGGTTTTGGAGCAAAGAAGTGGGCGGCAACCTCCTTCCTTCAAGTTGATTGCCGGCGCCCATCCTCCTCCATCAACACTTGGCCGGCGCCCATCCTAGAGGTCTTTCCCTTCTTCCTTGGCCGGCGGTTCTCCTCCCATTGGTGGCCGGCTCTTTTCCTCCTCCCTATTCTCCAAAGTGGCCGGCGGCAACACCTCTTGAAGTTGGCCGGCGAATCATCCAATTGTTCCTTGACCGGCGGTTGCACCAAGTTCCATAATTTGGTGGCCGGTTCTAGATAGGAAGGTATTTGTTGTTTCTTCTCTTTGTTCGCAGCGGACAAGGTAGAGAAGAAAGCGATCTAGAAGGCTTCTACTCGTGGAGGATCTTCGTCCACACGTCGTCCACGAGAAGGATAGGACATACGGTAGAAGATCGTGAGGTATAAAGTTATTTTAACTTTATGTACAGATCTGAGCATGTTCTTATTTGTTTTGATTATGCATGTGTGTGTATGAATATATATTGTATAATCATGGACCCCGAAGACAAACACAAAAACCGGCGATCCATCCGTCGTCTCTTCCGCGGCTAACCAACTAGAAGAGTTGTGTTGCTTGAACAACTAGTTTGTTCAAGCGACCACTCAAGTTGTTAGCACGACGACGAATAGGTTGTGCTAAGGAAGCTCATCCCATCCGGATTAATTCTTTCATTAGTGAAAATTTTAATCCGGGGACATGGGAGCCAATGAGCCTCCGATGCGGCCACCAAACAGCCTATGCAGCCTATGAGAGTTTGTGGTATTTGTTCGAGTCCATAGCATCCTTCTGATTCATGTCCTTCACTCCAGCAAGATGAAATAGTAGCGGCGGCAAATCAGTTTTCTTTTAGACCTCAGTATCAGCCTCAATATCATCCTCCATATCAGCATCAGCAGCATCAATATCAGCCTCAATATCAGTCACAACATTCCAGATATGATCCGATGTCTGCCACTTATAATCTAGGATGAAGAGATCATCCAAATCTGAGGTATGGGAATTCATTTTATCAACGACCATTTCAGCCAGGACCAGCATTTCAAAGACCCCTAGCTATCCAGAGTAACCGATGCAGTCGGACCTTACATTGACCCGATTAAATTTGAGTCTTCGATTCGAGCTCAAATTTAAAGATGAAGGATTTTGTGCAGTAGTTTTAGTACAAGCGGATTTCGTGAAGACGGATGCATCTATTTAGAACATAGAGAGACTGCTTAGCCAGCTTGCATCTAACATTAACCAGCTGCAATCACAGGGATCTAGTCAGCTACCATCTCAGACCATCCCAAATCCTAAAGGGAACATTAGTTTGATTACACTGCGGAGTGGTAGAGTTACTTCAGACCCCGTGCTTCGACCACATCCAGGATCGATTCTTGATTTGAGTAGTTCAGAGCGGTCAGAAGAAGGCAGATCCATAGCGCGGACGATCGAGTCGCCGGTTCCATTACCTTTCCCTCGAGGCCAAGATCTGACATAGGAAGGGGGTTAGTGAAGAAAAGGCTAGGGAATTTCAGAAGCTTGTGGATTTGTTCAGTAAGGTGAAAGTTAATGTCCCTTTATTGACGATGATCGAGCAGATTCCCAAGTATGCCAAATTTCTGAAAGAATTGTGTGTGCATAAGAAGAAGCTGAAAGGAAATGAGTTAATCAGAGTTGGAAAGAATGTTTCAACACTTATTCAGCCTTTGCCCCAGAAGTGCGAGGATCCAGGAGTGTTCACTATACCTTGTGTGATTGGGAGCCATGTGTTTGAGGATGCTATGCTAGATCTAGGAGGTTCCATTAATGTGATGCCAAGGTCAGGTTTTTGTGCACTAGGTATTGGACCCTTGCAGCCGACAGGTGTAGTGATTCAGTTAGCCAACCGCAGTCAGACTCACCCAGCTAGGGTGATCGAGGATGTGTTGGTTAAGGTGAGAGAGCTGATAATTTCTACAGATTTCTACATTCTTGACATGGAGGGTGATTCACAGAGCAGCAGAGCTCCGCTTATTCTGGGCAGACCTTTCCTCAAGACTGCCAAGACCAAGATTGATGTGCATGCAGGTACACTTTCCATGGAGGTAGGAGATACTGTAGTTCAGTTCAGGATTTTGGACACGATGAAGCACCCTATGGAAGATCATTCTATTCTTAGCATGGATTTAGAGTATGAGCTGGATTGCATGGGTTTCATTTCTGAGTCGGTTTTTCAGTTGGATATCTCTATACCTTCTATTTTGTGTATTGATTTTAGTGAATCTATCAATTCTGATATTATTGATGATATGATAGGACCTATCTGTGGGCCCTTTGATTTGGACAGGGACATGGAATGTGTAGGGACTTGCGATCTTCAAGCAACGACCCAAGAATCACTTCCATCAGATGTGCAACCACAGAAGCTTGAATTGAAACCTCTTCCAGAGCATTTGAAGTATGTGTATTTGGATAAGGATGAGCAGTGACCTGTTATTATTGCCCGAGATCTAGAGTCAGATCAAGAGTACATATTAGTAGATCTTCTGAGACAACACAGGAAAGCTATTGGGTGGACACTTGCAGATATTTCGGGTATCAGTCCTTCGATTTGTATGCACAGAATTCACTTGGAAGATGATGTGAAACCAGTCAGACAACCACAACGACAACTTAACCCACTGATTCTCGATGTGGTAAAGAAGGAGGTGACAAGACTTCTACAGGCTGGCATCATCTATCCTATTTCAGACAGCAAATGGGTAAGTCCTGTTCAGGTGGTTCCGAAGAAGTCTGGTATTACAGTAATTGCCAATGCAGATAATGAGTTGATTCCCACCAGAGTTCAGAACTCTTAGAGAGTTTGTGTAGACTACAGGAAGCTTTATCAGGCTAGTAGGAAAGACCACTACCCCTTACCTTTTATTGATCAGATGCTAGAGAGGTTAGCAGGCAAGTCACACTATTGCTTCCTAGATGGTTACACTGGGTATTTCCAGATCTGTATTACTCCAGAGGATCAGGAGAAGACCACCTTTACTTGCCCTTTTGGGATGTATGCATATCGGCGTATGCCTTTCGGACTCTGCAACGCTCCTGGGACATTCCAGCGATGTATGGTTAGTATTTTTGGTGATTTATTAGAGCATTGCATGGAGGTTTTTATGGACGATTTCTCTGTGTATGGTTCTTCTTTTGATTTATGTCTGGATAGTTTGCCGAGAGTTTTACGGAGATGCATTGATATAGATTTGGTTTTGAATTTCGAAAAATGTCATTTCATGGTCGGGCATGGGATAGTTTTAGGTCATATTATCTCTGTGCATGGTATTGAAGTAGATCCTGCTAAAATTCATGCTATATCTTCCCTATCTTACCCCGCTTCTGTGCGGGAAGTACGTGCTTTTCTGGGACATGCAGGTTTTTACAGACGTTTCATCAGAGATTTTAGCAAGATTGCCCTACCCCTGACCAACTTGCTACAGAAGGAGGTGAAATTCCAATTTGATCAGAGGTGCAAGGACTCTTTTGACTAGCTCAGGCAGGCTTTGACATCAGCACCGATCCTTAGACCACCGGATTGGACTCTTCCATTCGAGTTGATATGTGATACCTCGAACTACGCGGTGGGAGCAGTCTTGGCACAGAGAGTAGACAAAGCGTCTCATGTGATCTGCTATGCCTCGAGGACATTGGATGCTGCACAATCCAACTACACCACCACAGAAAAAGAGCTTTTAGCTATTGTTTTTTCTTTGGATAAATTCAGATCTTATTTGCTATGTTCTCATGTAGTTATTTTTTCTGATCATGCAGCTTTGAAATTCCTCCTGAAGAAGCCTGATGCAAAACCGAGACTGATTAGATGGATGCTTCTGCTTCAAGAATTCGACGTAGAGATACGCGATAGGAGCGGGAGGGAGAACCTGGTAGCAGACCATCTGAGCAGGATAGTGACAGAGATAGATTCCACCCCCATAGCAGATTCTTTCCCAGATGAGCAACTTTTTCACTTGCAGGGTAAGACACCATGGTATGCAGATATTGCTAACTATTTAGTTGCCCGTGTTGTACCTTCATTTTTTTCTAATGCACAAGTCCAGAAATTGAAAAGTGATGCCAAGTATTATGTATGGGATGATCCTTACCTTTGGAAGTTTTGTAGTGATCAGATTATTAGGAGATGTGTTCCTGACTATGAGTTTCATTCTGTACTTACTTTTTGTCATTCTCTGGCTTGTGGGGGGCATTTTGGACCCCAAAGGACTGCTAGGAAAGTTTTAGAGTCTGGTTTGTATTGGCCCACCTTATTTCATGATGCCTATGAATTCTATAAAGCCTGTGAGAGATGTCAACGAACAGGGAACATAAGACATAGAAATGAAATGCCTCAACAATCTTTGTTATTCTGTGAGATTTTTGACGTTTGGGGTATCGATTTTATGGGTCCTTTTCCTGTATCTTTTGGATTTTCTTATATTCTTTTGGCTGTTGATTATGTTTCCAAATGGGTGGAGGCCATCCCCACCAGGACTGATGATTCTCCAGTTGTTGTGAATTTTGTCAGGTCTCACATATTTTGCAGATTTGGGGTACCCAGGGCGATCATCAGCGATCAAGGGTCTCACTTTTGCAACAGACACATGAAAGCCATGTTGAGCAGGTATGGGGTGTTTCATAAGATTTCTACTCCTTATCACCCTCAGACGAATGGGCAGGCCGAAGTGTCAAACAGAGAGATCAAATCTATACTGGAGAAGGCAGTGGGGCCAGACAGGAAAGATTGGAGCAAAAGGTTGGAGGACGCTTTGTGAGCCTACAGGACTGCCTATAAGACTCCCATAGGCATTTCCCCTTACAGATTGGTTTATGGCAAAGCATGTCACTTTTCAGTGGAGATTGAGCACAGAGCTTATTGGGCAGTGAAAGCTTGCAACATGGAGGCTTACAAAGCTGGGAGAGAGAGGAAACTCCAACTTCAGGAACTTGAAGAGATACGGTTAGAAGCATATGAGAACTCCCGCATTTACAAGGAGAAGACCAAAAATTTTCATGACAAGAGGCTTGTGAGGAAGGAGTTCCATATTGGCGACAAAGTTTTATTGTACCAGTCTCATCTCAGGTTAATCGGAGGTAAGTTGAGATCCAGGTGGGACGGTCCTTTTTGTGTGACTAATGTGTTTCCCTATGGTGTTGTAGAGGTGCAGGAACTTTCTTCAGGGAACACTTACAGAGTGAATGGACACCGTCTCAAGATATTTCACGAAGGGGAAAGAGAAACTATAGTAGAGGAAGTGGACCTTGAGGATGCTTCTTCATCGGCATGAAAGGGGAGTGTGTTCTTTTTGTTTACTACATTTGTTTTCTTCCTTTCATGTTCGGAATAATCTGTGTTGGTTGTTTGTTTATTTGCCTGTTTGCCTCGGTTGTTTAGTTGTTTTCGTTGAGTCGAATAATATTCTCTATGCATGCCTTAGTATTATTTCAGAGGTGGTAAAAATTAGTTAAGTATGATCATCAAATTATGGATTTTTGTGTATGATAGAAGACTTCACTTGCATGCAGTCACTTGTTATGATGGTGAACTTTTTATTGATAGTCTAAGCTTGATGTTTATTCACCTAGTGAGGTTACAAGCCATTCTTATCATCTACCCACTTTTGTGTGATAACACATGTGATTCTTGTTACTCTAGAACTTGCTTTGAATCTTTTCAAAACTGCAGTAACATTTACTTGCATGAATATGATGAAGGATTTCATTCTTGAATTCTTTTCCTGACTTGGTTTGATTGTCTAATCCACTTGATACTTCCATCTTCCATGTCTTACTTGTCTTATCTCTTCATTTGCTATCCATTGTCTTTGTGTCTTTGTGGATTATCTTTTGTATATCTATTGTTTTCCATGTTGGAGGAATGCTTTGATGGGTTGTATTGTTCGAGACAGACAAAATTTTTAAGTGTGGGGGAGGAGCTATATTATTTTTGTTGGAAACATGATATGGAAGGAATAGTTTTCAGAGGTCATTGGTCCTGAGATATATTTGTCTGTGATTAGTACTTGATTTCCTGCACAAAAAAAAAAGAAAAAGAAAAAGAAAGGCGCCATCGATGTTTCTTTTGTTGAAAAAAAAAAGAAAAAAATGTGCAATTGTAATGCAAGCAAATGAGATTGCAATGTATTAGATAGAGCCATTTGATCCTGAATTCAATTCTAAAGTTTCTAATTGTCCTAGTCTCTTCCCATATTGCTGGTTACTGAGCATTTCACAGAGCAACTCATCAGGTTTAATTCTCCAATTCTTCTCTTGTTCCCTATTCATTTGTACCTTTATCTTGTACTTCTCTTTGCATACTTTATCTACAATCTACTTTTGATCTTATTCTGATTCATGATAAATCCTTTTGATACATGTATGATATGTATTGATAGCAGTAGAGAAGTAGATGATAAGCAAGCATATGGTAGTACAAAATTGCATGTTGTTTTGAGGGCGCCCCACTCCTATGTTATTATGTGAGTATCAGTGCATTTATCCATTTTGGGAGGTTTTGTATCAGGCTTAGTCTATTTGATTTGACTGTAAATCATCATACATGTTGACTGTTGTAGGAGTCGGATCTTTTGAATACCCTAGATCCTGATGAATTTGGTGATCCTAAGTAACTTATTTTTTCTGTCTTTGAATTATTGATCTAGGTATTGCTAAGGGAATGAGTTAGGGAGTTAGTATTTCTTTATTTTCATTATTGCTCGGGATGCGCAAAAATAAGTGTGGGGGAAGTGATAACTGCCATTTTGTTGTATTATTTTGGTCCTTAATATCACTGTTTTTTATCCTCTCGAGTGATTTATTATTGATTATTATCATGTTTTATGAGTTGGATATATTTTTGGACCTTATTGTAAATTCTCCTAATTTTTGGACTTATATGTAAATTTTATCTTTGTTTGTAGGAGATCGAGATGAGCCACTGAACTAGACTCAAGTTGGATCAAATATGGCTTCATCTGGGGTCATAATGGACATTTCAAAATGATTTAATCTGAGCCCTTCATCCAGATTAGAAGGCAAATTAAATCAAGGGTTCAGATCTGAGCATTATGGACTGTCCGAGGAAAGTGATTGATTCTGAGCCATCCATCTGGATCTGGAGCGATCCGACCCGTACATTAAGATCTACACGTCTTGGCCATTCATCCAGACCATTGGATCGTGATTGTACCTTCAGACAGATCAGATCCATCCATTTTAGACTAATTTCAGCCGTTGGATGGAGCAGCCTAATTAAGCAATTAATATATCCATCAAACCCTAGCTTGTTTGGATGGCTGGGATCAGATGAGGCTCAGATCGGATGGCTAAGGTTTTTCATTTAATAAAACCTACCTTCCCAAATTGGAATAGAACGCGCAGAATCCTTTTGAGTGAGCGGCCGTCTTCTTCCTCTCGCGAGCGCGGGCGACCGGCGACTACCCGCGCGGCGGCGACAGTCCAACACTCCATTCCGGCGACCTTTCCTCCGACAGCCGGCGATGATCCCAGGTGAGCCTCGGCGGACGATTAGATGTCGTGATTCGGACAGCTAATCAAAAGAGGGGCGAGCATGGGATTTCGGTGAGTACAACCTTCACCGGCGTTCACTCCATTCCGGCAGCTGGGATAGGCCTTTCCATCTCACCGGAGCCACCCACACGCTGCGCCAGTTTAGGACAGCGCCATCTCCACCGGTGAAGGTCCATTTCACTGTCCGATGACTCCACAACTGTCAGAACGGTGATCGCATTCCTCCATCTGTCCGTCCTCCCTGTTGTGCCGATCGGGGCAGCTTCGCATTCACCGCCGGAGTGGCTGTTCAGTTTGTTGTGACCGCCGTGTGGTTACCGATCGTTATTTTATTTGGATCAATATGCGTGTTTGTTTGTGTGTTGAACACCTTATTAGTTGGGATTTTGTGTTAGTTACGTTCTGTTAATTATTCCTATTAGATTATGCATTTGTTAGTAGTTGATTAGGTTTGTTTCTGTTAAGTGTTTGTTTGTTTACGTGCAATGTTATTTCTATAGGTTTGGTTGTTGCTTAGTTGTTTAATTTTGTTCGTTATTTAGTTGTAGGTTAGTTTAATTTCTTGTTGCTGATGTACTAACCCCATCAATTAAAATTGTCCAATCAATGCATCGTATAGTGACAGTATGGTGTTTGGTTGGAGTGCTTTCGTTATTAGGTTAGATTTCCTTGACATTCGACCAGTGTGTCGTATAGTAACAGTGCGGTGCCTGGTTGAATTGCTTTCTTTCCTTGCATTTAGTTTAGCTTTTCAGTGACTGTTTGATCACTGTGCCGTATAGTGACAATGCAGTACTTGGTTAAATTGTTCACCTTTGTTTCTTGACCACTGTACCGTATAGTGACAGTGCGGTGCTTGGTTGAGCTATTTTCTGTCTGTTAGTGTAGCTTTTTAGTGACTGTTTGATCACTGTGTCGTATAGTGACAGTGCGGTACTTGGTTGAATTTTTCACCTTTGTTTCTTGATCATTGTACCGTATAGTGACAGTGTGGTGCATGATTACTTACTTTTGTGCATTAGGATAGTTGCTTGTTACTTTCTGCATTTATTCTTGCATTAGGTTAGTTTCCCGGGAATTAATAATTGGTAGTTAGGTTTACTTTTTGCATGTTTAATTCTCATGTTTGTTTTTGATTTTGCATTTTAATTGTTTTGATAATTATAAAAAACCCCAGTATTTACTTCTGTTTAAAAATAAACGTCCAGTCATTATGTTCGTTGGGAGATGACCCGAGTCAGTCTTATACTGCATTAGTGTAGTTAGGGGGTTCGGTAAATAATTTGAGAACGGTATTGCGACATAATAATCGTCATATCACACACCCTAGCAGAATGGTATAGCAGAGCGAAGGAATAGGACTCTTATGGAGATGGTCAGATCGATGATGAGTTATTCTGAGTTGCCAGATTTGTTCAGGGGATATGCTCTAGATACGACAGTGTATATTCTAAACTTGGTACCATCTAAATCAGTGTCTTCTACTCCCATAGAATTGTGAACTGGGCGAAAGCCTAGTCTGAGACATATTCAGATTTGGGGGAGTCCAGCACATGTGCTGAAGGCAGATGCAGGTAAGTTGGAACCTCGTACAGAAGTGCGCATGTTCGTTGGCTATCCTAGAGGAACGAAAGGTGGTTTGTTTTATAGTCCTAGAGATCAAAGGGTGATCATTAGTACGAAGGCCAGATTTCTAGAGGAAGACTATGTGATGAACCACAAGCCCATGAGTAAGATTGTTCTGGAGGAATTGAAAGGGGAAGTCACTACTTCAGTACCACCGGTACAAGAGGATATACCATAAGTGATTGTACCGCGTGTCACAGAGGATACACAGGTGATACCTCGTCGTAGTGGGAGGGTTGTTAGATAACCTGATAGATTCATGTTCTTGGGAGAATCTTTTGATTTGGTCCCTGGCGAACATGAACCTGATCTCTGGACATATGATGAGGCAATCCAAGATAAAGATGTGGTATCTTGGCAAAGTGCAATGGATATTGAGATTGAATCTATGGATTCAAATCAAGTCTGGGAGCTAGTAGAACCACCCAATGGTGTAAAAATCATTGGATGCAAGTGGATCTACAAAAGAAAGAGAGGAATAGACGGGAAGGTCGAGACCTTCAAAGCGAGGCTTGTTGCGAAAGGGTATACTCAGAAAGAGGGCATCGATTATGAGGAGACTTTTTCACCGGTAGTCATGCTTATGTCTATCCGGATTCTCTTATGTATTGCTACTCATATGGATTATGATGTGTGGCAGATGGATGTCAAGACAATTTTCCTTAATGGAAGTCTTGAGGAGAACATCTATATGTAGCAACCAGAGGGATTCATTGCAAAGGGCGAAGAGAATCTTGTGTTCAAGCTTAATCAATCCATTTATGGATTGAAGCAAGCTTTGAGGTCTTGGAACATCCTCTTTGATGAGGTAATCTAGTCTTATGGATTTATTCAAAGTCCGGATGAGTCTTGTGTATACAAGAGATGTGACATAAATGTAGTGGTATTTCTTGTACTATACGTAGATGACATTTTGTTAATTGGCAACAATGTCAAGGTGTTATCGGACGTAAGGGTATGGTTGTCCAAACAATTTGATATGAAGGACTTGGGAGAAGTGGGACACATCCTTGGGATCAAGGTTATAAGGGATCACAGGAAAAGGATGTTGTGCTTATCTCAAGCTTCATACATAGACACCATTATGGTTCGTTTTAGCATGCAAAACTCCAAGAAAGGTTTTCTACCTTTCAGGCATGGAGTTCCTTTATCTAAGGAGATGTGTCCTAGAACATCTAAGGAGATAGAGGAGATGAAGGTGGTTCCTTATGCTTCGGCAGTAGGAAGCCTCATGTATGTCATACTATGTACGAGACCGGATATCTGCTTTGTCGTGGGCATGGTTAGTAGATATCAGAGTAATCCAGGACAAGGACATTGGACTGCGGTAAATTATATATTGAAGTACCTGAGAAGGACTAGGGATTATATGCTAGTTTACCAGGCAGACCAATTACTCCCTGTGGGTTACACAGATTCCGACTTCAATCAGATAGGGATAACAGTAAGTCTACCTCAGGTTTTGTGTTTACTTTGGGAGGTGCAGCCATTGTATGGAGGAGTATCAAGCAGAAATGCGTGGCGGACTCTACCATGGAAGCTAAGTATGTGTAGCCTCTGAGGTGGCCAAAGAAGTTGTATGGCTCAGAAACTTCTTGATGGACTTGGATGTGATTCTTGGTTTGCCCAGAACTATCAAAATTTATCGTGATAACAATGGTGCAGTTGCAAACTTGAAGGAACCACGAGCCCATAAGGCAAGTAAACACATAGAGCGCAAGTACCACCTGATACGAGAAATCGTAAAGAGAGGAGAAGTTGTTGTGGCCAAGATTGCATCGGAGGATAACCTGGCAGATCCTTTCACTAAGGCCCTTCCGACGAGAGCTTTTGATATCCATGTGGAGGGAATGGGGATCAAATGTATGGCAGTTTGAGGACAGTATAGTCTTTTAGTATAAGTGGGAGATTGTTGGGATGTATACTGAAAAGTCTATCTTTTGTATGAACATCTTTATTTTTGAAATAAGAATCACATTATCATTGTTTGCATATTTATGGTTATGCATATTGTCTAATACATTACATTGTAGATAACATGGTGTGTAGTATCACACGGGAGATCATGTTATCAGTTCCTTGTAAAGTATAAGTAAAGACTCACAACCGAGATGGTTATGGACAAACTATTGGAATGGTTGTAGTGTGATTTGGTATTGGTTTGTCTTGACCATAGAATCACACTAGTACACTTTGTGTGTATTGAGCAGGACCGACTTAGAGGTGATTCGATTTATTGCTAACTATATAATTGAATCAGACCTCGGATATTATGTTGTACATGCTCTTAATTCCGATATAATAACGGGCACATATACTTAGTATTTATTTCTTTGATTTACGAATGGACGAGATTTATAGAGTAAATCGATAGGCTCGGTAAGTTGGGAAATGATATTATTTATATGGTGTGTCATTGATTATAGGAGGAAACCGTGTCCTATAAAATAGGATGATGATGTCCCTTTGAGGAGCTCATAAGGTTCATCATGTAAACCCTGCAGGTGGACTTGGTCCGACATGATGATAAGGTTGAGTGGTACTACTCATGGAGTTAGATGTTGATTAATTAATTATTAGTAAATTAATTAATTGATAGACATTCGAGATCTTAAACATGGGGAGATATATGTACAAATAATATATGGAGCTCATATTAACTTATGGGGGTTGGTGAGGTAGATCAATAATAATCCTCTAGTGAAATGGATTATCATTAATGGATTAGACTTTATGTGGGCTTGATCCATTGGGTGGCAAAGATCCAACTCCTCCTCATGGTCTCTATTGTAGCCTATTAAAACCCTCATGGAGCCTAGATCCGATGATGGAAAATGAAACTCTAGATCCGACGGTGGAGATTAAATCTCTAGATCCGACAGTGGAGATTAAATCTTTAGATCCGAAGGTGGAGATTAAATCTCTAGATCCGACGATTGAGATTAAATCTCTAGATCCAACGGTTGAGATTAAATCCCTAGAACCGACGGTGGAGATTAAAAGGAGGCTTAAGCCTATCTCTATAAAAGGAGGCTTAAGGGGTGTGTTGGAATGTATACTGAAAGCCTAGCTCTTTTTGTATGTACATTTTATTTTGAAATAAGAATCACATGATCATTGTTTGCACTTTATATATTTATTATATGTGTGCATATTGTCTAATATTTTACATTGTAGATAACATGGTGCTTGGTGTGGCACAGAAGATCATGTTATCAATTCCTTGTAAAATATAAGTAGAGGCTCACAACTAAGATGGTTTTGGACAAACCATTGGCATGGTTGTAGTGTAGCTTGGTATTGTTTTGTCTTGAACATAGAGTTACAATGGTACACTGAGGTGTATTGAGCAGGACCGACATAGAGGTGATTCAATTTAGTACTAACTACATAATTGAATCGGACCTCGGATATTATGTTGTACATGCTCTTAATCCCGATATAATAACGGGCACATGTACTTAGTATTTATTTCTTTGATTTACCAGTGGGTGAGATTTAGATGGATTAAATCAATATGCCCGGTAAGTTAGGAAATAATATTATTTACATGGTGTGTCGTTGATTATAGGAGGAAATCGTGTCCTATATATTAGGTTGATGATGTACCCTTGAGGAGCTCATAAGGTTCATCATGTAAACCCAGCTGGTTGACTTAGTCAACATGATGATAAGGTTGAGTGGTACTACTCGAGGAATTAGATGTTAATTAATTGATGGTCAGTAAATCAATTAATTGACGGACATTCGATATCTTAAACACGGGGAGATGAATGTACAAATAATATATGGAGCCCATATTAATTTATGGGGGTTGGTGAGGTAGTTCAATGATGATCCTCTAGTGGAATGGAACATCATTGATGGATCAAGTTTGTGTGGTTCCGATCCATCGGGTGGCCAAGATCCAACTCCTCCTTATGGTCCCTATTGTAGCCTAATATAATCCTTGTGAAGTCTAGATCCAAGAATGTAAAACAAAACCTAGAACCAACGGTTGGGATTAAATCCCTAGATCCGATGGTTAGGATGAAACCCTAGAACCAATGGTTGGGATTAAATCCCTAGATCTAATGGTTAGGATGAATCCCTAGAATCGACTGTTGGGATTAAATCCCTAGATCCAACGGTTGGGATAAAACCCTAGATCTGACGATTGGGATGAAACCCTAGATCCGACGGTTGGGATGAAATCCTAGATCTGACGGTTGGGATGAAACCCTAGATCCAATGGTTGGGATAAAACCCTAGATCCGACGGTGGAGATTAAATCCCTAGATTTGACGGTGGAGATTAAAGGAGGCTTAAGCCTAACTCTATAAAAGGAAAGCTTAGGGTTGGGCGGCAAGGATCAATTGGATTGGAGTTAGGGTTTGGCTCTTCTCAATGTGGCCGGCTAGGGTTTGGAGCAAAGGCTTGGGAGGCAACCATCTTCCTTCTCTTTGTTGCCGGCGCCCATCTTCCTCCATCTAGACTTGGCCGGCACCCATTCTCAAGGCCTCTCTCTTATTCCTTGGCCGGCGGTTCTCCTTCCATCGGTGGCCGGTGCTCTTCCTCCTCCCTTTCTCCTTGGTGGCCGGCGGCAACCCCTCTTCAAGTTGGCCGGCGCTTCATCCACTTCCTCCTTGGCCGGCGGTTGCACCAAATTCCTTAATTTGGTGGCCGGTTCTAGAAAGGATAGGTATTTGTTGGTTCTTCTCTTTGTTCACAGCGGACAAGGAAGGGAAGAACACGATCTAGAAGACTTCTACTCGTGGAGGATCTTCGTCCACACGTCGTCCACGAGAAGGATAGGACATACGGTAGAAGATCGTAAGGTATAAAGTTTTTTTAACTTCATTTACAGATCTGAGCATGTTCTTTTATGTTTTGATTATACATGTATGCGTATGAATATATATTGTATAATCATGGACCCCGAATACAAACACAAAACCCGGCGATCCGTCCGTCGTCTCTTCCGCGGCTAACCAACTAGAAGAGTTGTGTTGCTTGAACAACTAGTTTGTTCAAGCGACCACTCAAGTTGTTAGCACGACGACGAAATGCTTGTGCTAAGGAAGCTCATCCCATCCGGATTAATTATTTCATTAGTGAAAATTTTAATCCGGGGACATGGGAGCCAATGAGCCTCCGAAGCAACTCCCTTCAATTGGTATCAGAGCCAGGTTTCCGGTTTTGTGTGTTTAGGATTCGGTTAATTTTTATGCACTTATTCATATATTATATGTGCCGGATAATAGTAGGATATGCGTAGTTTAACTCTTTGGTTGCAGGCATAAGATCCGACTATTATGGCCATATGTGTGTATGTGATTGGATGTGTGTAAATATTTATTATTTGAATCCTCGGGGTTGACGAGGCTAGATTAGTATTTAATTTTTGTAATTAAATACGACATTGTTTAGCCGCTCATTTTAGTTTACTTTCGATCTAGATTATTTGTATACTCCTTCATGGAGTATAGGATCGATGGATGTAAATAAAATGATTTATCTCGGCTCGGATATCTTTGGTGACTTGCGCACGGGAAAAGGTGGAGCGGACGAGGTGGTGACACGACGGGATGCATATTGGAGGACAATGCCATAATAGTTGGAAAATTCTATTTTTTCCATATTTATTGATGATTTGTTTTTATATGCATGTTGTGTATGCTTTAAAATTCCTCAATTTCAATTTACTAAGTGGGAGAGGGAAATTTTAATTAATTCCCGCGGCCTCCATTACAATTTGACGTGTGATGCAACAAACTTGTGTGTTGGCTCTGAGTGCCTTCCTCCCTGCGGACGGGTTTGTTTGTGAATCACTAGGTCAAATAATGGTTATAGGAAATTATCTAGGAGCATGTGTACTTCCATAGCGGTAAGGCACATAATCCGAAATAATTCCCTTAGTATCGTGTAATGGTGCACACTTAGATGCAAATAAAAGTATCCTCCCCATCGGAGTCACTGCTTTTATTTGTAGGGACAAAGAGGAACCAACTATTAATTTTTATTTGTCAAAAAGTAAGGTTGACAAGATAATAAAATTAATGGGTAAAACCTCCTCTTACAAATGTAGAATTCGTATACGTCCACACTATCGTGGCATGCGATATTCTCGGTGTTCGAGGTGTTGGTTGATTTCAAAATTTTATTGTTTGAGGAATCAATAATATTTGAAATCTAATATTTTGATCATTGTGATTTTAGGATTTTCAAATGGCTTTCAACCCACTTGTGATTTTAAAAGAAAACAAACTTATCGTCCAAACTACATTGATTGGAAAAGAAACTCGATATTGTCTTAATCATGAGGAGTACAAATTTGTACTCTTCGAGGTCTCCCTCCTAAGCCCTCCGATGACTCGATGAAAAGGAGAAAGAACGTTATAAGAAATGGGTCAAGGCGTATGAGATGGCGCTGTGTTACATTTTGGCATCTATGTCAAATGTGCTGCAACATCAGCATCAGGCCATAGCCACCTTATGACATGATGTTCAATCTCAAGGAACTTTTCGGACATCAGAGTAGGGCGGCTAGGCAGAGGCAATGAGAAACTTGATGACACCACCATGATCGAGGGAACACCCGTTAGGGATCATGTTCTCAAGATGATGGCTCATCTTAATGAGATGGAAGTCCCTGAGTCGAGATCGATGGGGAAACCCAGGTCGATATCATTCTCCGCCGCTTAGGAGTTTTGAGCAGCCCACCTTAATTACAACATGAACAAAAGGTTGTATTCTGAGCTCGACAAAACTCCAGCAGAGGGCTTTTTCAAAGTGCTTAAGCCATGGTCGCCGTAAGGTTTCTTCCTCTAAACCAAAGGTAAGAAGAAGAAGAAGCAAGGTGGAGCGAAGAAGGTGGCAGTGGGACCTCAGCAGAGTGAAGAAGTTTAAAGGCAAGTGCTTCACTTGCAAGAGATCGACATTGGAAGGCGGACTGTCCTCGCCGAAAGAACAAAGGTATATCTTCTTGTTTAGTTGTTGAAACATGTTTAGCGGTGTTATCTACTAGTGTTTGGTGTGTAGATACAGGAGCCACTGATCATGTCTGTAGTACTTTGCAGGGGTTCCAGGAAACCCGACGACTAGCTGAGGGAGAGATTACCGTCTTCATGGGCAATGCTTCAAAGGTATGCTATCATAAGGAGACGTTTATTTATCTTTTGATAGGAATAAAGTTTTTGTTTTGAGAAATTGTCTTTATGTACCTACTTTTAGAAAGAATTTAATTTCAGTTTCTAAATTGTTTATGGATGGATATTCTATTTCTTTTAATGACAAAGTGGTTATAAAAAGGAATAGGGAGATTATCTGTTCTGGTACATTGGTTGGCAATTTATATACTCTTGAACCAAAAACTCCCAAGATGCATATAGAAATCAATAACTCATCTTCTAAGTCTAACAAGAGAAAAGAACCTTCGCAAATGAACCAAACATATCTTTGGCATCTAAGGCTTGGTCATATTAACCTAAGCAGAATTCAAAGGTTGATAGCTGATGGACCTTTGGGTTCATTAGTGGTGGAGGATCTCCCAACCTGCGAATCTTGCTTGGAAGGTAAAATGACCAAGAGGCCTTTCAAGGCCAAGGGGTATAGAGCCAAAGATGTGTTATAATTGGTTCATTCTGATTTGTGCGGTCCTATGTCTATCCAGGCAAGAGGTGGTTTTGAATATTTCGTCTCTTTTATAGACGATTATTCAAGATATGGATACATTTACTTGATGCGCCGCAAGTCTGAATGCTTTGACAGGTTCAAAGAATTCAAGGCTGATATGGAGAACCGTCAAGGTAAAAGTATCAAGACATTACGATCTGATCGTGGTGGCGAGTACCTCTTGGGAGTGTTTAGGAATTACTTATCAAAGGCTGGGATTCAATCCCAATTGTCTGCACCTGGCACACCCCAGCAGAATGGTGTAGCAGAGCGAAGGAATAGGACTCTTATGGAGATGGTCAGATCGATGATGAGTTATTCTGAGTTACCTGTTCTTCTGGGGGTATGTTTGGATCGAAATGTATACTCTGAACTTGGTTCCATCCAAATCAGTACCTTCTACCCCTGTAGAATTGTGGACTGGGCGAAAGCCTAGTCTAAGACATATTCGGATATGGATGAGTCTAGCACATGTGCTTAAGGCTGATGCTGGTAAGTTGGAACCTCGTACAAAAGTATGCATGTTTGTTGGCTACCCTAAGGGAACAAAAGGTGGTTTGTTTAATAATCCTAGAGATCAGAGGGTGATCGTTAGCACGAACGCCAGATTTCTAGAGGAGGATTATGTAATGAACCATAAGCCCAAGAGTAGGATTGTTCTTAAGGAGCTGGCAGGGGAAGTCCCGACTTCAGTACCACCGGTACAAGAGGAGACACCACAAGTCACTGCACCGCGTGTCACAGAGCATACACAGCAGGCACCTCGTCGTAGTGGGAGGGTTGTTAGACAACCCGAGAGATTCATGTTTTTGGGAGAGTCTTCGGACTTAGTCCCTGGTGAACATGAACCGGATCTCTGGACATATGACAAGGCACTCCAAGATCGAAATGCGGTATCTTGGCAAAGTGCGATGAATTCAGAGATAGAATCTATGGATTCTAATCAGGTCTGGGAGCTAGTAGAGCCACCCGATGGTGTAAAAACCATTGGATGCAAGTGGATCTACAAGAGAAAGAGAGGAGTAGACGGGAAGGTTGAGACCTTTAAAGCTAGGCTTGTTGCGAAAGGGTATACTCAGAAAGAGGGTATCGATTATGAGGAGACCTTTTCGCCGGTAGCTATGCTTAAGTCTATCCGGATTCTCTTATCTATAGCTGCTCATATGGATTATGAGATTTGGCAGATGGATGTCAAGACAGCTTTCCTTAACGGAAGTCTTGAGGAGAACATCTATATGCGGCAACGTAGGGGATTCATTGCTAAAGGCAAAGAGCATCTTGTATGTAAGCTTAATCGGTCCATTTATGGATTGAAGCAAGCTTCTAGATCTTGGAACATCCGCTTTGATGAGGTAATCCAGTCATATGGATTTATTCAAAGTCCGGATGAACCTTGTGTATACAAGAGATGTGACGGAAACGTAGTGGTGTTTCTTGTACTATACGTAGATGACATTTTGTTAGTTGGCAACAATATCAAAGTGTTATCAGACGTAAGGGTATGGTTGTCCAAACAGTTTGACATGAAGGACTTGGGAGAAGTGGGACACATCCTTGGGATCAAAGTTATAAGGGATCGCAAGAAAAGGATGTTGTGCTTATCTCAAGCTTCATACATTGACACTATCCTTGCTCGTTTTAGCATGCAGAACTCCAAGAAAGGTTTTCTACCTTTTAGGCATGGAGTTCCTTTATCTAAAGAGATGTGTCCCAAAACATCAAAGGAGATAGAGGACATGAAGGCGGTTCCTTATGCTTCGGCAGTAGGAAGCCTTATGTATGCTATGCTATATACGAGACTGGATATCTGCTTTGTCGTGGGCATGGTTAGCAGATATCAGAGTAATCCTGGACAGGGACATTGGACTGCAGTAAAGCATATATTGAAGTACTTGAGAAGGACTAGAAATTATATGTTGGTTTATCGGGCAGATCAATTAGTCCATGTTGGTTACACGGATTCGGATTTCAAATCAGATAGGGACAAGAGTAAGTCTACCTCGGGGTTTGTGTTTACTTTTGGAGGTGGAGCCATAGTATGGAGGAGTGTCAAGCAGAAATGCGTGGCGGACTCTACCATGGAAGCTGAGTATGTGGCAGCCTCTGAGGCAGCCAAGGAAGCTGTATGGCTCAGGAACTTCTTAATGGACTTGGATGTGATTCCTGGTTTGCCCAGAACTATCACAATTTATTGTGATAACAGTGGTGTAGTTGCAAACTCGAAGGAACCACGAGCCCATAAGGCGAGTAAACACATAGAGCGCAAGTACCACCTTATACGATAGATCGTAAAGCGAGGAGAAGTTACTGTCGCCAAGATTGTATTAGACGATAACTTGGCGGATCCATTCACTAAGGCCCTTCCAGCGAAAGCGTTTGATAGGAATGTGGAGGACATGGGGATCAGATGTATGGCAGAGTGATGACGGCATAGTCTTTTAGTATAAGTGGGAGATTGTTGGAATGTATACTGAAAGCCTAGCTCTTTTTGTATGAACATTTTATTTTGAAATAAGAATCACATGATCATTGTTTGCACTTTATATATTTATTATATGTGTGCATATTGTCTAATATTTTACATTGTAGATAACATGGTGCTTGGTGTGGCACAGAAGATCATGTTATCAGTTCCTTGTAAAATATAAGTAGAGACTCACAACCAAGATAGTTTTGGACAAACCATTGGCATGGTTGTAGTGTAGCTTGGTATTGTTTTGTCTTGAACATAGAGTTACACTGGTACACTGAGGTGTATTGAGCAGGACCGACATAGAGGTGATTCAATTTAGTACTAACTACATAATTGAATCGGACCTCGGATATTATGTTGTACATGCTCTTAATCCCGATATAATAACGGGCACATGTACTTAGTATTTATTTCTTTGATTTACCAGTGGGTGAGATTTAGATGAATTAAATCAATATGCTCGGTAAGTTGGGAAATAATATTATTTACATGGTGTGCCGTTGATTATAGGAGGAAACCGTGTCCTATATATTAGGTTGATGATGTCCCCTTGAGGAGCTCATAAGGTTCATCATGTAAATCCAGCTGGTTGACTTAGTCAACATGATGATAAGGTTGAGTGGTACTACTCGAGGAATTAGATGTTAATTAATTGATGGTCAGTAAATCAATTAATTGACGGACATTCGATATCTTAAACACGGGGAGATGAATGTACAAATAATATATGGAGCCCATATTAATTTATGGGGGTTGGTGAGGTAGTTCAATGATGATCCTCTAGTGGAATGGAACATCATTGATGGATCAAGTTTGTGTGGTTCCGATCCATCGGGTGGCCAAGATCCAACTCCTCCTTATGGTCCCTATCGTAGCCTAATATAATCCTTGTGAAGTCTAGATCCAAGAATGTAAAACAAAACCTAGAACCAACGGTTGGGATTAAATCCCTAGATCCGATGGTTAGGATGAAACCCTAGAACCAACGGTTGGGATTAAATCCCTAGATCCGATGGTTAGGATGAATCCCTAGAATCGACGGTTGGGATTAAATCCCTAGATCCGACGGTTGGGATAAAACCCTAGATCCGACGGTTTGGATGAAACCCTAGATCCGACGGTTGGGATGAAATCCTAGATCCGACGGTTGGGATAAAACCCTAGATCCGACGGTGGAGATTAAATCCCTAGATCCGACGGTGGAGATTAAAGGAGGCTTAAGCCTAACTCTATAAAAGGAAAGCTTAGGGTTGGGCGGCAAGGATCAATTGGATTGGAGTTAGGGTTTGGCTCTTGTCAAAGTGGGCGGCTAGGGTTTGGAGCAAAGGCTTGGGCGGCAACCATCTTCCTTCTCCTTGTTGCCGGCGCCCATCTTCCTCCATCTAGACTTGGCCGGCGCCCATTCTCAAGGCCTCTCTCTTATTCCTTGGCCGACGGTTCTCCTTCCATTGGTGGCCAGTGCTCTTCCTCCTCCCTTTCTCCTTGGTGGCCGGCGGCAACCCCTCTTCAAGTTGGCCGGCGCTTCATCCACTTGCTCCTTGGCCGGCGTTTGCACCAAATTCTCTAATTTGGTGGCCGGTTCTAGAAAGGATAGGTATTTGTTGGTTCTTCTCTTTGTTCACAGCGGACAAGGAAGGGAAGAACGCGATCTAGAAGGCTTCTACTCGTGGAGGATCTTCGTCCACACATCGTCCACGAGAAGGATAGGACATACGGTAGAAGATCGTAAGGTATAAAGTTTTTTTAACTTCATTTACAGATCTGAGCATGTTCTTTTATGTTTTGATTATACATGTATGCGTATGAATATATATTGTATAATCATGGACCCCGAAGACAAACACAGAAACCGGCGATCCGTCCGTCGTCTCTTCCGCGGCTAACCAACTAGAAGAGTTGTGTTGCTTGAACAACTAGTTTGTTCAAGCGACCACTCAAGTTGTTAGCACGACGACGAAATGGTTGTGCTAAGGAAGCTCATCCCATCCGGATTAATTATTTCATTAGTGAAAATTTTAATCCGGGGACATGGGAGCCAATGAGCCTCCGAAGCAACTCCCTACAGGGTGGACGGCAAGGAGATTGAAGAGAGATTAGGGTTTTGCTTCCCTTGGCTTGGGCGACAACTAAGAGAGGCTAGGCTTTGTTGGGCGACAACTAGGAGGTGGCTAGGGTTTGCTTCTCATCTTGGGAGGCAACCTAGGGTTGGCTTCTCCTCTTGGCTGGCGGCAACAACACTACCATCTTCTCTCTTGGCCGACGGTGCCACCCTCTTCTCCTCTTCCTTGGCCGGCGGTAAGAGCTAGGGATTCTTCCCTTGGAGCTTTTGGCCGGCGCCTACACTTCTATCTTTATCTCCTTGGACGACGGCGACCACCAAGCAAGGTGGCTTGGTGGTCGGTTCTAGAAAGGAGAAGCGTTTTGTTTTATGATCTTCCTTTGTTCAGAGTGAACAAGGAAAGAAAGATTGGTGATCTAGGAGACTTTGACTTTTGGAAGATTGTCGCCCACACGACGTCCAAAAGGAGAAAGGACATACAATAGAAGATCGAGAGGTATAATGCTTGTTTATGATCTTTTCTTATTTTATGCATGTTGTATGTTTTGTTATGTGGCTATTTTACTTGGACCCTGAATATGAACACAAAAACCGACGATCCGTACATCGTCTATTCCGCGGCTATTCGATGAATAGAGGTAGGTTGCTTGAACAACAAGTTTGTACAAGTGACCACTCTAATCGGATAGCACGATGATGAAACAGTAGTTTGGGTAATCCCTAATTGTCATGGATTAATTTTTTTAATCCGAGGACGAAGACGGGATCGCCATGAACAAGAACCCGAGTTGAAGCGGGAAGTGAAGCTTCGGATCCACCCTTTAATTTCAAATGGATGTAAACTTAGCATTCTTGAATGGATACATTAAAGAAGAGGTTTATGTTAGTCAACCCCCAGGTTTCGAAAGTCTAGATAAACCTGACCATGTTCTTAGGTAAAAGAAAGCTCTCTATGGATTTAAACAAGCTCCTCGAGCTTGGTACGAGAGGCTTTCGGTTTATCTAAAGTCCAAAGGATTTAACCAAGGTGTAGTTGACTCAACTCTTTTTGAAAAACCCGTAGGTAAAGACATATTCATAGCCCAAATCTACGTAGATGATATTATTTTCGGAACCACCAACTCGATCCTACTGAATGAATTCATTTCACTTATGGAAAGTGAATTTGAAATGAATTTAGTAGGTGAGTTAAGTTTCTTCTTAGGTCTACAAATTAAACAAACTAAAGATGGAATATACCTACATCAATGCAAATATACTAGGTTAATTAAACGCTTTGGAATGCAAGACGCTAAAATTATTAATACCCCAACGACAACTAATGTGAATATAGAAGAAGATGTATTCTGAAATTCAATTGATTTAAAATACTATAGGAACATAATAGGGAGTCTCCTTTACTTAACTGCGAGCCGACCTGATATCCTATTTGCAGTAAGTATGTGCGCAAGATTCCAAACTTGTGCCAAAGGAGTCTCACCTAACTCTAGTCAAGCGTATCCTTAGATATCTAAAGGGTACACTTAATGTCGATATTTTGTACCCTAGATCTACCGAGTTTGAACTAACCGGCTACTCTGATTCGGACTATGCCGGTAGTAAGCTCGATAGAAAGAGTACGAGTGGTTGTTGTCAACTTCTCGGCTCGAGTCTAGTAAGTTGGTGCAGTAGGAAGCAACACTGTGTTACCTTATCTACCACCGAAGTCGAATACATCGTGATGGGTGAGTGTGTCACTCAGCTTCTTTGGATGAAGCACACTCTCTGAGACTTTAAATTAGACTTTACGAACACTAAACTCTACATAGATAATATTAGCTCAATTAACCTAACTAAGAATCCAATATGTTATTCTAGGACCAAACATATAGAGGTCAAACATCATTTCATTCGAGAACATGTGGCCAACGGAGCCATACAACTCGAATACGTCGAATCAAAGTCCAATTTGGCAGACCTATTTACTAAACCCCTACCTGAAGCCGAATTCAGTCTATTAAGATGAAAATTGGGCATGTGTGTAGTAGAATAGGAACTTACAAATTATATTTTCTTACTACTATTTCTTACTTTTCATTTTCATGGAACTAGCATAGGACATACCTTAGATATCATGCACCTATAGATTTAAGGAGCCAATACATCTCACAATACATAGGACTAATGTGTTTGTGTACTTAGCCATGTAGATGGGCGTGAGATGTTAGGACCTTACTCCTGGTTCCAGATATAGAGCTAGTGCATCGCCATGAATCACGGAGTATAATCATATATATTAACCGACTCTGACCAGGACTTGTTGATCTTTCATATCAATCAAGTCAAACATTTTATAGATGAGCTTATTTTTAGTATATTATTTTCAAAATAATATGGAACATGCTTGGAATTTAAATTTAATACCTATATTTGTTTTTCACACACCCCCACTCTTTTCGATATATGGCAAAAGGGAGAGAAAAAGGCCAAAGTTAAGAGATCAAAATTTTTGATAACTTAACTTACTTAATATTTATTCACATGGCCAAACGTTAAGAAAGGGGGAGAAAGGGCCAAGTTAAGAAGTCCTATTAACTTAAACATTTTACTAAGGCCAACTTTAAGTAATGTTAATTACTTAAACTCTTCCTAATTTACTTACTTAATATTTATTCACATGGAAAAATGTTAAGAAAGGGGGAGAAAGGGCCAAGTTAAGAAGTCCTCTTAACTTTAAACGTTTTACTAAGGCCAACTTTAAGTAATGTTAAAATTTTTGATAACTTAACTTAATATTTATTCACATGGCCAAACGTTAAGAAAGGGGAAGAAAGGGACAAGTTAAGAAGTCCTCTTAACTTAAACATTTTACTAAGGCCAACATTAAGTAATGTTAATTACTTAAACTCTTCCTAAATAGCAACCATCAAGGGGGAGGATTAAGGTCTTCTTTCAAGACTCACCCTCGGTCAAGGGGGAGGTTTCCTCAAGAGGGAGTACTTGAAGAAAATTCTTACTACTCCTACTTAATCTTTATTATTCGTGTTTTTTTTATGCACATTATTATTCTTCATGCATGTTATTTTCTTAACTTTGTATATGGGTTTGCCATAGATCAAAAAGTGGGAGATTGTTGGTGCAGTAGGTACCTAAGTCGAACTTGAGTTTTGATTATAGAAAATGATACAAAGTTAAGCTCATATTGTTGTCTCACGAGCTAAATCGAGTGTGCAGAAAAGTGCCAATGTTGGAGTTGAAGGCTAGTGACACCCAGAGGAAGCCGCGGTGGTCGGGCGACACTCGAGTGATTTCGAAGGAAGCTGAAGGAATCGAGTGGAAGGCCTGAAGCGAAAGTGACATAGTAAGTATCGAGGTAAAGTTCGTGTGTGAGAGAGTAAGAGAGGTAGTATCCTCCTTACGGGGATGATTTTAAGCGTAGATCCGACCAAAGACGTCCTATAGATGGTCTAGGTCGAGATCGGATGGTCGACGACCGTCGAAATAATATTTTTGTTAAGCTAACTTTGCCTTGCAACTAGCATCAGTCGACTACTAGCTTGGAGGACTCGACTGTCGTCCATCAGTCGACTGTCTGTGGTCAGCATTCGACTGATGCTGCCATCAGTCGACTAATGATGCCATCAGTCGACTGATGATGGCCATTAGTCGATTGATGGTCAAGGATTAGTTTCGAGGATTCAAGGCTTATCACTTCATTTCAAGAGGGGGTGGTGCTCAAATCTTATTGGCTGAAGTTCCTCTCGAAAAGGGGCTCAAGGGCTATAAAAGGAGGGCCTCTCCTAGGGTTTTTTCATCAATTCTAAGTGCCCAAAAGCCTCCGCAATGCTGCGACTCTCCGACGACTCTACAACGACGAAGTGTTGTCGAAACACCAACAACCCTAGCTTAATTTCTATTCCCTAGTTGTTGGTATAATCTTACTTTGTCGTCTCTTTAATATTGCAATTCTTTTTGTTAATCAAGGATTTCTATTGTTGTATTTTACCTTAATAGAAGAGAGGGGTTGTCTCTCTATCTTTTGCTTTCGAAGGTTTTTGTAATCGTCTAACTCCTACCTCCAACGAGGAGGAGTGTTTTAGTCAATTGCCCTCCGTACACGGTCTAGGACCGTTAGGGCCTTGGAGTAGTAGCCGATGGCTATGAACCAAGTAAAAAAATTCATTTGTCTTGTTTATTTATCATTTATCTTTTCGCTGCATTTAATTGTCTACCGAACGAATTCGAAGAAAAAGTTTTATCGCTATTCCCCCCTCTAGCGATCCGCTCGATCCAACATCTACAACCTACTGGAGATCGACTCATCTACAGGAGTAGAGTAGCAAGGATAGACATATCCTTCACTCCTGATATCCTTAGAGCATTTCTAGGTTGTAGAGAGTTAGCATCAACCTTAGAATTCTATCCAAGCATCCAAGAACCTATTGATGTGTTCTCTCTAATGACATTCATGAACAATTCTTTAGGAGACCAAGACAACCTGGTGTCAACTTAGCTCTAGCCATGGCATTAGCTTCCCTTGACAATGTCCTATATAAGGTCATTATAGGTTGCATTCTTTCGATAGTCACGAGGGGGCAAGCTAAGGTGCGACCACATCATTTACTAGCTCTTCATTTCCTCAAGAATCTGTTGGTGCAGTGGGCACCAAAGTCGAACCGGTATTTTGATTATGGCAAAAGGCTCAATAGTTAAGGGTATATTTGTTATCTTACGAGCTCAATTAAGTGTGCAGAAATGCTAAAGTTGAGCGGAAGGTCTGCGACACCCGGTGGGAACCGAGGTGGTCGGGCAACGCCAGAGGGACTTCGGAGGAAGCCGAGGTACTCGGGTGAAGACCGGAAGCGAGGCTACAAGGTAAGCTCGTGTGAAAGCGAAGCAAGGTCGTTAAGCGTAGATCCGACCCAATACCTCCAATGGAAGGTCTAGGTCGAGATCAAATGGTTAGAACCATCGTACTTTATATTTTAAGCTAACTTGTACTGCAGTCCAAAACCCTTTGACTACAGTCAACTGCTAGTCAAGTTCCAGCCTCGAGAAGAGCTCGAATTTCAAGGGGGTGAATTTGGACTTGACTCGTGTTTTGGTACAAAGGGTGATGTGGCATCAAGGTGGACATCCAAACCATCACCAAGCTTCCTTGTGGTGGACGCCCAAGATAAGGTGAGTTGGCACAAGATGGTTGGCTCCCATGATGTGGCACAAGTTGAATGGCTCCAACAAGTTGGCGCCCAAGGAGGTTGGAGGTGGCACAAGGTGGTTGGATGAAACACCTCATCCTTGAGTTGGCGCCCAAGGAGGTTGGAGGTGGCACAAGGTGGTTGGATGAAACACCTCATCCTCAAGTTGGCGCCCAAGGAGGTTGGAGGTGGCACAAGGTGGTTGGATGAAACACCTCATCCTCAAGTTGGCGCCCAAGAAGGTTGGAGGTGGCACAAGGTGGTTGGATGAAACACCTCATCCTTGAGTTGGGATAAGAACCTCACCTTGGACACTACCTATGTCTAAATTCATAGATCAATATCCATAAATAGACATGTTCAAGCCAAGCAAATAACAAGAATTCAAGAGCTCTCAACACGCCGTCGTAACGCCGCTACTACTACTCACATTTGCTACGACGAAGTGCCGCCGACAACGAAAGCTACATCTTCTACTTATAAGAGTTGTCGGTATATTTATTTAAGTTCTACTTCTTTAAATTGTCTTTGTGCTTTAATCCTAACAAGGAAAGGGGGAGTGTCCCTTTGCCTTGATTTCTTTTTGTAATCGTTGCTCCTACTTCCAACGAAGAGGAGTGGTTTTAGTGAATTGCCCTCCGTACGTGATCAAGGATCACTAGGGCCGTGGATTAGCAATCGAAAGATTGTGAACCACGTAAAAATATCTTGTCTACTTTATATTTCCGCTGTGCATTCTCTACTTGCTTTTTACTTATTGCAAAAGTTTTTATCGACACCGTATCGCTATTCACCCCCCCCCTCTAGCGACACTTTCGATCCAACAGAATCATCTAGACTTCAATATTGCATTAAATATGTTTCTCTGCATCGTCCATTTCACGGTCCCAGTCTAAAAGAAAATTTACATGCCTTTTGGACATATCATTACATCTTGGTTAGAGGAAATAGGCATAAACACTACCAGGGGCAAGGTCGTGCAGATGACAAATTTTGATTTCATCAAATGGAGAAACTTTGCCTTGGCCGGCATGGTTCAAGGCAGAAAGACAGTGCGATGGGCTGATGGATGCCAGGCTAGTGAGAAATGGGATATGGGGGCGCAAGACGAAGAAGAAGAAGAAGAATGTCTGGCTCTAGCTGACGAGCCCTATGAGTCAGTATCCGAGCAGCTTGACAGCCTACGTCGTGATTATGTTGAGTTCACAGAGACCATTGACACACGGTTCTTGGATCTAGAGATGACCATAGATATGCATTTCTCGGAAGTCACAAATCAACAAACGCAAATTTTGGATCAGCAGGCTGAAATGCTTAGCCTCCTACGCTTCTTGACAACTGACTTGTCGGGCCCCTCATCACTGGATTTTTAGTTTTGATAGTCCTTTGATAGTGAATTATAGTAAAACTAAATTTGAAAATTTCTGGAAGGATTCAGATACTTAGAGACTTGGTTGTAAAAATACACTTGTTTGTGTTCAGGATGGGTAGTTGTTTTTGTAACAATGCATATGATTGTAGTTTCATTTGTTTTTGATTGATTAATGTGACTATGATATAAGGTTTCTTATTTACATGTATTGTAACAGGTTCCACACACCCATGTTTAGGGAAAACTCTGCCAAAACTTTCTCTGAAAATCATTACATATTGCTTTCATTACATGTTACTGATATGCATTATTGGTATGGATAATTGAGAGTAAGGATTCAGGGGGAGGATACTTTAATCCTTACTGAGTTATTGTATTCCTCATACTCTCAGTACCCCTATGATCCCTTTTAGGTGTTTGCCAAAGGGGGAGGAGAATATGTTTATAGTTTAGGTTTTTCATTCCCTATTTTATCAATTTCCTATTTTATTCCATCAATTTCCTATTTTATTCTCTATGATTAGTCATGTGCTTAAGTCACATGCTTAATGCTCATTCATTCTGTTACTGCTACTTTATTTGGTCTGATTGTAACTTAAACCTAAAAAGGGTAACCTAAACTTAAACGGGTTGTCAAAGATCAAAAAGGGGGAGACTATTGGAGCTAATGCTCTAAACTATGTTTTGGTGTTTGACAAGCATTTAAGTAAACAAAGGTTTAAGTGTCTAGACAAGTGAGAAATCCAAGGGAGGACCTTGGTGAAAAGTCCAAGATGGTTAATTCCTTGGCGACTAGAAAAATCTAAGGGTGGACCTTGGTGAAAAGTCCAAGATGGGTAATTCCTTGGCAGATGAGAAATCCAAGGGTGTACCTTAGTGAAAAGTACATGATGGGTAATTCCTTGGAAGATGAGAAATCCAAGGGTGTACCTTGGTGAAAAGTCCAAGTAGGGCAATTTCTTAGCAGGCAGAAATTACTTGCGGAAGCGAGAAGGTGAAAAGTCCAAGAATGGCTGGAGGCTGGAGTCTTGGAAAGTAAAGGGTCTCTGGGTAGAGTCTTTACTAGGCGTGTTTCAGTCTTAGAGTTGATTGAAACAATGGGACATAAGGACAACAATGAGTTGACACCTCAACTACTACCCTTACTGTATTCATCGGTTAAAAAATTTATCGACAGCAGGAACAGTCAAGCCATCACCTTGACCGACACTTTATCTGAGGTAGTCGAGGTGGCGCCTCGACTAGCCTCTGGCAGAAGTTGGCAGATGTAGGGCTGACTCGATCGACACTTCGGCTGGTGCAATCGAGGTGGCACCTCGACTGGTTGTCGGTAGCTGCGGACAAAAGCGAGTGAGCTTCGACTGGTCATCGACAGCTGTGAAAAGAAGCGAGGGAGCTTCGATTGGCGCCTCGACTACACAAGAGGAAGTCTTGACATTTAACCTGAGCAATCAAGCCATGCCTCGACTGGACTTCGGAAACAATGCTCAGATGCAAGGCGCGCTCGACTACCGCCTCGACTGGTGGGATTCAGAGTCACGATTTCAGTGAGAAATTTCTCTGTTTTGACATGTGGACGAGCTCAAATGGTAAGAATTAAAATTCCAATGATCGAGCAGGATTCTCGCTGAGGAAACAAGCTTCCAGGCTTACATGGTCGGTCGAGAGAAAGAGTTGGATGGGCAGAGACCTATAAGGCTCACACATCAAAGTGCTCGCCGAACGTATCTCTCTGCGCTCAAACACTGCGATATTGCTGCGGCTCATCTTCATCCTTGTGTTTTCTACTTCCGTTACAAGAGAGGAATTTTTTCTCTACATCTTCAGCTTCCGTCACCACTGTGCTCAACCTGATCTTTCTGTGCTGCTACCGTGACAAGAATTTGGGTGCCTTCCTGAACACACAACGAACAAAGCATCCATCTTCTGCCTCCATTACTACAAGTGGTGCTTCTGCATCCATTACAATCGTCCAATATTTTTGTTTCGTGCCTCATCCTTGCCTTCCCAGGGTTATAGCTACGGACGATCTGATCACGACGACGAAGGCAGTAAAATTTACTATCTCTGTAAAAGCTTCTTCATTATTGCTTATTCTTATTGCATAAGATTTCTATAAACTGTAAATCTTTAAGAGGTTTCTCCACCCTCGAAGCTTAGCTTTGAAAAGGAGAAAGATAGTGGTAGGCCTTGGACTAGCAGCTCTAGGAGAGAGCTGTGAACTAAGTAAAATTGACTACGTCATTTGGTTGCTTTATACTTTTTTCTGTGCTTTTTTCTTTCGGTGTTATTTTATACATCTGTTTGGATTTGTCGGATTTACTTTGACTAAATTAAGTTAAGTACTATTTTCTGTGTCGCTGGTCGTATTTTATAGAAGATTAATATTCCGCTGCATTTATTTTTAATTTGGGTAAGTCCCCTTCTTGTGTACGACCGGTCATTTCAGTGTGAATCCGGTTTGGATTACGATCCACATCTCGATTTGGGTCTTTAGGAAGCACTCCATCCGACCCTTCCAGTAATGAAAGTCATCTCCATTGTAAAATGGAGGTCGGACGGTGCTAAACCCTTCGAGATGGGCCATTTAGACAAAAGAAGGAAAACAAGTACCTCGCAAAAAAAAAAATCAACCAAAATGTACCAAGACTTTCGTCTTGGATTAGTAGTGCGGGAGAACGAATTTAAACTAAATGAAAATCTCGTAAAACAAAAAGAAAAATCTATAAGAAATTTGCTAGATTGGTGGTTTCACCAAATCGTAGCGTCCCCGGCTCTAATACAAATTGTTGGATCGATTTGAGTGCTAGAGGGGGGTGAATAACGCTAAGCGATTTTTCGAATTCATTTCGGTAAAACACGAGTGCACAGCGGAAAGTAAGTAAAGACAATTTTATTTTTACTTGGTTCACAGCCTTCTGACTGCTAATCCAAGGTCCTAACAGTCCTAGGCCATGTATGGAGGGCAAATCACTAAAAACACTCCTCCTCGTTAGAGGTAGGAGTAAGTGAGTACAAGAAAACAAGAACTCAAGATAGAGGGACACTCCCCCTCTTCTCGTTGCAATTAAAGCTCTAAAAAAAGAAAGATTACAAACTTTAGGATAAAACTTAAAATGAAACTTTTACTAACAACTTAATGAATGGTAGATTGAGCTCGAGTTGTCGTCGTTTCGGCAGCGGTTCATCGTCGTAGGATCGTCGGAGTATCGCAGCGTTTCGGAAGCACTTGGAGAGCTTTTGAATGATCGAAATGGGGTGGAGAACTCCTTTTATAGCCTTGAGAAACTCTAATCATTGAGATGAAGCCTTATCTCCAAAAGCCACCTCACCCTAAGATAAGGGGATGAAGTTTTGACTCTCCTCGAAGCTGGAATTTGAACATGAGTCGACTGCTCAACCCTAGCAGTTGACTGATAGAGACAGCAGTCGACTGCCAATAGTCGACAGTCGACTATTGCTAGGGTTTCCAGCTACAATGAAGAGTTAGCTAAAAAATGTAGTTAATATAAGTAAATTTGATGGTCATTTACCATCTGATCTCGACTTAGACCTTCCATGGGATGTCTTAGTCGGATCGTCGCCTAAGGACGTCCCCGTACGGAGGACACGACCTTACTTATACTCACTCACACGAGCTTACCTCAACCTTTTACTTTTGAAGCTTCTCTTTTGGTCTCCACCTGATTTCTTCGGCTCCCTCCGAAGTCCTTCCGGTGTCGCCCGACTACCACGGTTCCCTCCGGGTGTCGCTGACCTTCAGCTTAGCTTAGCATTCCTGCATACTTGATTCAGCTCATGAGATAACAATATGGGCTTAACTTTGTGTCTTTTTCTATAATCAAAACTTAGGTTCGAATCTGGTTCCTACTGCACCAACAGTTCCCGTCGAAGAAAGGTGGTCACGTTGTGCTATAGCCCTCTTGAAATGCCATTGCTTCGGTTGATGGTTAGATCCTCTCATGCGATTCGGGCTCTGATACCACTTGTAAAGGATCTTTGGATGACTAAAGAGGGGTGAATAGCCTCTCTTGACTTCTATAATTACGTTAGCAGAAGCAAAAACAAATACAAGTAGAATTGAAATCAAGAAACAAAAATAACATGTTAACACATTTGTTTAATGTGGTTCGGAGATTATGCTCCTACTCCACGGCGATCCATAAGGTGGATCAACCCTAGCAAATCTTCACTAAGAATCTCCTTTTGATGCAATCACCAAGGTGGAGAAACCTCCTTTACAATACACTCTTCTTCTTACAAATGATGAAAATTAAGAATAGAGAAGAAGAGATTTGAAAGCATTAAAAAACTTAGAGAAAAACTTGGTGAGCTGAGAGCACTAGCCCTCTCTGTTGGTGTAGTGGCACTAGATAATTGAACCTAGGTTTTGATTATGAAAAAAACCCAAAGTTAAGATCTTATCATTATCTCATATGCTCGGTTAAGTGTGCAGAAATGATTGAGCTAAGCCGAAGGTCAGTGGCACCCGGAGATTCTCGAGTCGAGAAATCGTGGTGGTTGGGCGACACCGGGAGAACTTCGTGGGAGTCGAAGAACCCAGGTGGAGACCGAAAGCTAAGTGACTAGTCAGAAAGGATCGGAGGTATGAACGAGTGCGAAGAGAGATAGTAAGGTCATGTCCTCCATATGTGGACAACTTTAGGCAACGATCCGACTAAGACTTCCAGTGGAAGGTCTAGGTTGAGATCGGACGGTAAGAAACCGTCATATTTACTATCTTTCATTTGTCTTGTGTTAACTCCATTGTGCAGTTGAATAACCAAGCTGGCAGTCGACTGCTAGCTATTGGCAGTCGATTACTGGTGGCATCAATCGACTGATGAAGGGCCATCAATCGACTGCTATTCAAACTGCCCACTTCGATGAAGGTCAAACAAGATCCCCTTATCTTGGGGTGAGGTGGCCTTTTTGATAGGATATGGATCTCAATGTATAGGGGGTTGAAGGGCTATAAAAGAATGGGGGTTTCACCCCTTTAGGTCATCATTCAAAGCTCTCGAAGTGCTCTCGCAATGTCGTAACACCACAACTCTACGATGCCAAAACACTGTCGCAACGGCGATGACCCACTTCCAAATTCAAGTCTTGATCGTCGTCGGTATACTTTAATTCTTTTGTACTCATTCTTTTGTTTTTGAGCTTTTGATCGTAACGAGGAGAGGTGGGATTGTCCCTCTACCTCGAGCTTTCTTTTTGTAATCATTGTCTATTACCTACAACGAGGAGGAGACCTTCCTTAGTGAATTGTCCTCCGTACGTGGTCTAGGATCACAGGGCCTTGGAGTAGCAACCGTTAGGTTGTGAACCAAGTAAAAAATAAATTGTCATTTACTTTTTCACTGTGTTACTTTGATTTTAATCGAACGAAAAGAAAGTTTTATGCTCGCTATTCACCCCCCTCTAGTGCACTTTCGATCCAACAATTGGTATCAGAGCGGGGGCGCTACGATTTGGTGTAACAACCAATCTGGCAATTTGATTTTCTTTTCATATTGTTTTTCATTTAATTTTTTCTTTACTATTTTTTCCCGTACTACTAATCCAAGGCGAAGTCTTGGAACTTTTTTTTCGTGTCTTTTTGTTTGCAAGATTTGGTTTAGATGACCCATCTCGAAGGGTTTAGCACCTCCCAACCTCCGTTTTACAACGGAGATGACTTCCATTACTGGAAGGGTCGGATGGAGTGCTACTTAAAAACCCAAGTAGAGATGTTGATCGTGATTCAAATCGGATTCTTGCTACCAACTAACGAAGATGGCGAGTTTCTTGATTGTGACAAGTGGACCAACGCCATGAAGCGTCAAGTGGAGGTCGATGCAAAGGCAATCCACCTACAATGCGATCTTTCTAAGGAGGAGCTCAACCAGATCGGATAATTCATAAGCGCGAAAGATTTATGGAACAAGCTCATTGAGCTACATGAAGGAACGACCAAAATGAAGGTATGTAAGCGTGATTTATTATTAAATAAATTGTTTAATTTGAAAATGCAGGAACACGAGACTGCCACTCAATTACACAAAAGGATCCAGGAGATCATGAATGGACTCCACTCGATCGGACAAAAGGTGGAGAATCGAGACATAATAAGGTACACGTTAAATGCATTTCCTAGGACCACCTTGTGGGCATCCATGGTTGATGCCTACAAGGTATCTAGAGATTTATCTAAGATTAGGTTAGACGAACTTTTTTCAGAATTTGAATTACATGAACAGTCTAATGTGGTCCCGGCCGAAAAAGGTATTGCATTGGTTGCAGGTCGAAAGAAGAAGGCGAAGAGCAAACTACCTCCCGAAGAAGAAGAAGAAGAGTACGAATCGGAGGTGAACAACAAGATGGAGACCGAACTAGTGAATCTAGTTTGAAAGATGATCAAGAACCGAAAATGCCTGATCAAGCAATCCAAGGAAACACAAAGTTCCAACTATAGATGCTACGAATGCAACAAGATGGGCCACATCAAGTTGTAGTTTATTTTGTAAGCTTATTTTAAGAGGTTTCTCCACCTCCAGCATGTTGCCGAGAAGGAGAAGACATAGTGAGGGTAGATCACTAGCTTGCTCCTGGAGTAGAAACCCTAGTTCCGAGCCACGTAAAATATCGTCTTGTGATTGTGTTGTCTTTATATTTATTTGTACTTGTATATTTTGTATTCCGCTACATATTAACAATTTATAGAAGAGTGATCATGATCGAAGCACGAAATCGAAGAAACGTTATTCACCCTCTCTAGCGCATGCCAAATCGATCGCTACAATTGGTATCAGAGCAGGATCACTCTTCACCGGACTCATCGCCGCAAGAGCAATAGCTAGAGGAGAAGAAAAATGGAGCCAACCGACGGATTCAGTTATGACACTTGAATTCCTCCACTATTTAACTGAGAAGATTTTTTGGCATTGAGCACAAGGATGGAGGCATTCTTGATGATGGACATCGAGCAATGGTTTTTCCTTGTAGAAAGATTCGAATGGCCAAGAGGTCTGAAGGGTGGATTTCTCAAGAAGAAAAGATGGACCAAGGAGTAATTTCAAAAATTTGAGATCAATGATAGCAAAATGTTAGTTAAATTAATACCTAACAATATTTTGTCCAAGATAGGTGGCTATAAGGATGCAAGGGATTTATAGAACAACTTGGTCAAGTTCCATGAAGATTCCTCACCGACCCAAGAAGATGAGGACAAGTCCAAAAAAGAGGAATGCTCATCCTCTCAAGAGAGTGAAGATTTGAAAGTTGATAGGTGTTCAACATCCGAAGAAGAAATTGAGGAAGCTTCCACTTCAAGGATTGAGGGGGATGTTAGGTCTTTGATGCACATGAGCACGACCTCAAATCTCTGATGGGAACCGTCAAGGACTTGAAGCACGCGCTCAATGCCCATAAGTGCATAGATGTCGTCAAGTAATTAAAGATTATCGATCCCATAAAGATTGAGATTTGAGTACCGTTTGTCTAGTGGATCTCGTTGTTCGGAGTAAATGTCCTAAAGACAAGGGTTGCGAGGTTGACGACTGTCCTAACTCAAGTACAGTGTCACTCGATGGAAGCAAAGGTAGGTTCAAAGTTCCCTAAGAGGATTCTAGGACTTTGGTTTCACTTGTGCACTGTGGAACATGCTATCAACTAAATGCTTTCTAGATCTCTAATTATGATCTTGTGGGAGGATCTGTTGGTGCAGGGGCACCAGATAATCGAACTTAGGTTTTGATTATGGCAAAGATTCAAAGTTAAGGTCATATTGTTATCTCATGAGCTGAATTAACTGTTTAGGAAATGGTTAAGCTAAGTTGAAGGTCAGCGACACCCGGAGAATCCCGAGTCAAAAAATCATGGTGGTCGGGCGACACCGGGAGAACTTCGTGGGAGTCAAAGAACTTAGGTAAAGATCGGAAGCAAAACAACATGTCATAAAGGACCAAAGGCAAGTACGAGTGCGAAGAGAGATGGTAAGGTCGTGTCCTCTGTACAGGGATGACCGTAGGCGGTGATCCGACTAAGACTTCCAGTGGAAGGTCTAGGTCGAGATCGGACAGTAAGGAACTGTCATATTTATCATTTTCTATGCTAACCTTTTATTGTAGGGAAGTGGTCAGCCGGTGATCATTCACGCTATCAAGGCCGATGAATCAACCTTTTGCACTAGGTCAAAACGGATAATGTTTGATGCGACCACTTCACGATAAGATAAGGTGCCACCTCGTGATAAGTTCCAAAAGTTGAGGATATACATCAAGATTTATTCCAAGGCACAAATCTATAAAAGGAGGGGAGGACTCCAACCCAAAGATCATCCGTCTTGCTCTCAAAGTGCTCCCACAACGCCAAAGCTCTAACGCCATCATAACACCGACGCAATGCCAAGTTCAGAATCTCTTTGTTGGCAGCAAGTATTGTTTTTATTTATTGTATTCGTGGTTTTAATTATAACGAGGAGAGGTAGGTTTGTTGCCTCATCCTCGAGCTTTCGATTTTTGTGATCGTTGTCTCCTACCTCCAACGAGGAGGAGACTCTATAATGGATTGCCCCTTCGTACGCGATCATGGATCGCGGGGCCTTAGAGTAGCAACTATTGAGTTGTAAACCAAGTAAAAACAAACTGTCTACTTATTTTATTGTCTTTATTTCCACTATGCTTGCTCTTATTTTAACGTCGAGAAGAAAGTTTCACGTGCGCTATTCACCCCCCCCCCCCCCCACTAGCGACGCTTTCGATCCAAAAAAATCATCATACATTTGCCTAATGAACTTTTGCTTCTACCGAGAACTACCTATTCCTAATCAAGTTTACCTTTCGGATCATCAAAGCTCAAGGGTTTGATACCATTGGGATCCCTCTATCACTAAGGTCCCTCAATCCTTCTAGAGTTAATTTCTCCTATTTTGGCTCTTCTACTAAGGTAGGCTATTGGGTACAAGGATGTCCTAATCTATGAAGAGTCAGAACGTATTTCATTTCCTACTCTATTATATTCTACTATCTACAGTTATCGGAGGGAGGACGAGCATAAGGTTCCTCCTTGGTTCTCCTAGGTTTTTGATACAAAGGTTGTCACCCTTTGTATCAGCTATGCACACTAGATATAGAATCAAAACATAATTTTCATCGATCCAAACAACATCCATTGCAAATATAAATTCAGGAAGAAAAAATATATTCAAACTAGTATGTCCAACGTACAAAATCTACTCCCTAATCCTAGAATCAAAGTATCTACTCCATAGATGAAAGAGAACAGACACAAGGCATTATAGAATGAATCATTACAATGTATAGATGTCTAAGAATGAAATCACAGTACTCTTGGCCGTTCTATTTGGCGTTGGAGCACAAATTTCAATCCTCGAGCCGCTTCCTTCCTCCCTGTTGCGTGTCTCCGGTGCTTTTCAAGGCACCGTTGTGTCGTTCTAGCTGTCAGGCCTCCCTCATAGGGTTTGGGCATGCCTTCCTTTTTATGTAGAGGAAATGTTGACCGCTAGAGAGGGGGTGAATAGCGTCGTAGGATGCTTTGATGGAATTCGTTGTGTTTGTCTCTACAAATTTTGTTAGCGCGCAGCGGAAATAGAAATAATGCAATAATGAAATAGACAAATACGCAAACACACCAATACACAAGTATTTAACGTGGTTCGGAATCGAACGGTTCCTACTCCATGGATCGAGATCTAAAGAGCTCTAGTGATGCACACGCAACCACTAATTACAAATAAATCCTTCTCGAAACAATCCGGAGGTGGAGAAACCCCTTACAAGTGATTACAAAAGTAATAAAATAAGAATACAATCAACTACACTAAAATGCAAGTAAAGAAAACTTTACATCGAGCTTTTGAATGCTTGCTTGCTAGGTTGATCGAGTAGCACTTGGAGACCCTGAATTGCAGCAGCAACTCACCCCAAAACACCTCAAAGAACCTTGTTGATTTCCTCCTCCACGAGCTCCATTTAAAGCTTCTGCCTGGGCTGGAAATCACCAATCAGTCGACTACTCGGGATCATCAGTCGACTGATGACATTGTTGCTGTAAGACAACGGTGTAATTCATGCTGGAAAAATTCAACGGATAGGACATCAGTCAACTGATGGAGCCTTCACTTGACTGCTTCCCTCATAGTCGAGTCTCAACTCCATTCTGTTCCGAAATTCTCGAGCACCACGATCGGTGATCACACGATCACGATCGCTTTGAGCTCGAGCCAATGATCGGCCCACCTCCGCAAAGATCGCTAGGACACTTCCCGTAGTCAACCCCTAGTTGACTCACACCAGTCGACTGTCATATGACACCAATCGACTGGCACACCTCAAACATGAGGTTTTAACCTCAAACATGAGGTTTAACACAAGTATGGTTCCCCCATACTTGCTAGACCACCAGTAGCCTAGACCTAAGCCTTCTGGCCACCTCCGTCAGCCTCACGCCTCTCGGATCCCTCCAAGTCATCCATGACTTGTTCATTCATTGTGCTAGCCTTCAGGTGATTCCATCGGCTATGTCATGCTAACGGTGTCTACACCGCCAAAGCACATTGGACTTACGCTGCCAAGACTCCGCTTGGACTTTACACCGCCAACCATTGGACTTATGCTGCCAAGACTCCCGCTTGGACTTTATTCCGCCAATATCAAACCTCATGGACTTCTCAAATGCCAAGACTCAAGCTTGGACTTTCCCTTGTCAATCCATGTTGGACTTTCCAAATGCCAAGACACATGCTTGGACTTTTCCTTGCCAAATACTCAAGACTTGGACTTTCCCAAATACCAAGTGTCCCACTTGTACTTACCATGCCAAGTACCCATGACTTGGACTTTCCATTGCCAAGACACATACTTGGACTTCTCATGCCAAGTACTCAAGACTTGGACTTTCCCATGACAATCACATTGTCATATGTTTTTGTCTAACATCAAAATATCTCTGGAGTCAAGCTCGAGTCCTGGTCAATCGTGACCTGGGTCGATTGCACCAACAATCTCTCCCTTTTTTATGTTTGACAAAAACCAATCAAACCATTGAGTTAGACCATCTAACTTAACCAATCATCCCCATCAATATTCCCAATTGATGTCATTCTCCCAATAAGTTCTCCTTCTTTTTGACTAACATCATAAAGGTTCTCTCCAAGGAGGTCAATGTCTCATGTCCCAATGAGATCTTACAATCTCTCCCTTGGTTCAAAAATACCTAGGATGCCTACCATCTTCCTAGTGATAAGTCCCATATCACTCAAGAAAGGCAATCCTATACACTCTCCCAATTTCCAAATTGGGTATCTCAAAATCCCATTTTCCCCCTCATGAGAAAAAATATCATCCATCATCCCATGATGGATACCTCCCCCTAAAGGTTTGCTCCCCCTTGACCATTGCACCAACAATGTCCTTGGGAAGTCCCTAAGCCAATAGGAACTCTAAACCATCAAAAATAAGGTTCAAATTTCAAACATGAACTCTCCACACCTTAAATTTGAAACATTATCCTAACACCTCTCCTAATCCATATCCAATGGATTTTCACCCATTATAATGCTTCCCAAAGCATATCTTAGGGTTAGGAGTGGTTAGGGAACTTTACCATAGCTGAAAATGGGCTAAACAATCTTATTTTTCTCGAAATCAGCCTGGCAGTCGACTTTATCAAAGATTAGTCAACTGTCGTGTCCATCAGTCGACTGCCACCAAGGGCAGTCGATTGATAACTGAAATTTCCAAATTTTAGTTATCAGAAATGGATTTTGGGAATTCATAACTAATTATACATAATTCGAAAAATCATGAAAATTCATACGTATAATACTTATGACCAATACAATGGGTGAAAAATATTTGAAAATTATTTTACCCATAAAATAGTGAATTTGACACAAAGTTCAAAATCATTGAAATTTTCAATGTTTTGGCCCTACTTTGTATCAACTTCATCAATGGTGATTACTATCAAAAGATTGACTTCACCAAGGTTTTCTAAAAGAATTTTAAAATGTTTTTAAAACCTTATTTTGGATCATATTCCTTGGGCTCAATGTACATGACTTATACAAAAGCTTTCCCAATGATCCACATTTAATTAAAGATGAGTTTTAGTTCATCTAGATGCAAAAACTATGCACCTTGAACTTAACTCATATCCTAGCATCTCACATGTATCTAGGGTGTATAAATACACATACATGTCAATTTAGATGTGAGATGTGGGTTTTGTTCTCTTAATCTAGGGTTTCATGCATTTTTCTAAGGCAACCCTACTTGATTCCCTTATGAATGGGACTCCAAGTCATGCCAAAGTCCTTAACTCAATTTTAATCAATTTAGATGCATAAATGATTATGGCATTAATGATGGTATAAATAAACACATGCTCATAATCATGATGTCATGACATAAGATGGAATCTAAAAACACATGACATTAAACCTAATCCTAAAAACATGATCATGACATATTAAATGTTAAAAATAAATATGATGTCATGACATGTTATATGACAAACAAGACATAACATATAAAATGTATAGGTATAACAATACCTAAATTTTAGTATTAATTGTCATTTGATACAATTAAGTATATTTTTCCATATTATCACTTTTCTCCCTAATATGCCAAAAACCACACTATGACTTCTAAACCTAAATTGTGTCAATTTAATTGATTTTTAATAATCCCAAAAATGTATTGGCACATCGTAAAATCTTTTAGGATTAACAATCAAATCTATTTCCAAGGTATCCATAACCTTGAAAATTACCTAAAATGCCACGTTTACCATGGTTAGATTAACTACCCTTCCACTTAAAGTTGACACACCCTAAACCCATCTAGCGTGAATCAATCACGCTCTTAGGAACCCAAAATCTATTTGAGCTCCTAGGGTTAATTAGGTATTCCTTAGGGATAACCTCCCTAGATACTCTCCTAATGACCCTTCTAGGCTTGTTAGCCTTGGTCATTTGGGTCTTACCTAGGTTGACTCTATGGGTAACTCCCCTTGCAACCTTTTTAGTGGCTTCCCTAGGTTTCCTTTAAACCCTTGCCACTAGGCACACACCTTGGTTACCCTTACGGATGACTTCCCTAGTAACCTTAGTCTTCCTAGACCTAACATGAGTTCCATAATCGAATGGAACATTGTGATAGGTCTTTTTGGGCTTAAGCTTGCCCTTAGATGGTTCTTGTTTCCTAGGTCTTGACTTTTGACCATTTGACCCTAGGTTTTGATTTCTAGACCCTAAGTATTGACCACTTGACCCTTGAAATTGATTTTGCATCTTCCAAAGGGTCTTTTCCAATTTTTCAAACCTTGACCTCAAGGCTTGATTTTCTAACTCTAATTGCCCAATTTTTGAATTTTGATTTGGTCTTTGGGCAATGTTCTTCCTAGGCATATGCCTAGTCCATTTAGGGTTTAAGCCTAAGTGGTCTTCTATTTTCTTGATCGATTCCCTAGGTAAAATATTTTTAGGAACATTAGTCCAAAATTTCTCCTTATTCCTAAGGTTTGCACTCTTAGCTCCTAAACAATATTCATTGTTCCTAGCATGCTTGTCATGATAAATTGCAAGAGAATTGAAATTCCTAGCATGATTTTTAACATTTAAATTAGAAGGAGCATTACTAAAATATACCTTAGGGTTAGCCTTAGCTCCCCCTACATGTGATGCTCCATTTTGGGTCTTCTTCTCCCCCTTCGGGCATTGACTCCGGTAGTGTCCCGGTTATTGATATTTGAAGCAAATCACTTGCTCCTTAATTTTCTTGGTGGGAACACCGGCATCCTTTGACCTTTCTTGACTTTTAGGTGCTGGAGGAGCTTTCCTTACTCTCTTTGGACACTTACTCTTGTAGTACCCGGATTCCCTACACTCAAAGCAAATTATATGCATTTTATTATCAACACATATGTTTGAGTTACCTAGGTCAAGGGTGGTGGTTAGGGCCTCTTGAGCTTGTTCATCACTTCTCCCGGAAGTAGATGGCTCTCCTTGCTCTTGCCCTTGCTCCGGAGTAGATGGTCTCTCCTTCTCAATCCTAGAAGTGGATGCTTCTTCCACTTCTTCCACCTCTTCTTCCACCGATCCGGAAGTTGATTCTTTCTCAACTTCCAACTCCTCACTTTCTTGTGAGGATGATGATGATTCTTCCTCGGCTTCTTCCTCTTCTTGAGCGGATGAAGATTCTTCTGTTGGGATGTATACTGAAAAGTCTATCTTTTCTATGAACATCTTTATTTTTAAAATAAGAATCACATGATCATTGTTTGCATATGGTTATGCAATATTGTCTAATACTTTACTTTGTAGATAACATGGTGTGTGGTGTCACACGGGAGATCATGTTATCGGCCCCTTGAAAAGTATGAGTAAAGGCTCACAAGCGAGATGGCTTTGGACAAACCATTGGAATGGTTGTAGTGTGATTTGGTATTGGTTTATCTTGACCATAGAATCACACTAGTGTACTTTGTGTGTATTGAGCAGGACCGACATAGAGGTGATTCGATTTATTGCTGACTACATAATCGAATCGAACCTCAGATATTATTTAGTACATGCTCTTAATCCCGATATAATAACGGGCACATATACTTAGTACTCATCTCTTTGATTTACCAATGGGCGAGATTTATAGATTAAATCGATAGACTCGGTAAGTTGGGAGATGATATTATTTATATGGTGTGCCGTTGATTATAGGAGGAAACTGTGTCATATATATTAGGATGATGATGTTCCCTTGAGGAGCTCATAAGGTTCATCATGTAAACCCTGCAGGTGGACTTGGTCCGGCATGATGACACTACAAAAAAATCCTTTTTTGGCGACGAATTTTGTAACGAAATTTGTAAAAAAATTCGTTGCAAAATTTTTTTGCAACGAAAAAATTTTCGTTGTAAACAATTCGCTGCAAAATTCTGCAATGAAAAATTAAATTTCGTCGCCAAATTGCAACGAATAATTATTTCATTGTAAAATTCGTCGCCAAATTTGGCAACGAATAAATGTTTTCGTCGCAAATTTCGATGACAATTCGTCAAAATTTTTGCGACGAATAACACTAAATCGCGAATTGGACGAATAATTATTTTAAATCGCTGAATTATGACGAATTACACATTCGACGCTAAATTAGCGACGAATAAAATTTTTCGTTGCCAAATATGCGACGAAAATTTTATTTGTCGCAAAAATCTCCCATCCACTGTCAGGCAATATAATGAAATTTGGCGACGAATATATTTTTCGTCGCAAATTTGGTGACGAAGTATTATTTTTGTCGCCAAATTGGAGACGAAAAATATATTCGTCGCCAAATTCTGATGAACGGAATTAACAAATAAAATTAAATTTGGCGATGAAAAAAAATATTCGTCACCAAATTCTGATGAACAAAATTAACAAATAAAATTAAATTTAGCAACGAATTTATTTTCGTCGCCAAATTTGCGACGAAAATAATAATTCGTCGCCAAAAATTTAACTAGCAGTCGACTGATTAATACATCGATCGATCTACGCGTGACTAATCGGTGACGATCGGCTACGGGCGTTACGTGAGTTGCTCTGATATGGCGATCATCGATCATATCCATCGATCATTGCCGGCTCGATGATCATCGGAGTCGATCGGCTCTGAAGGGTTACGTAACACCATGACATCGATCGATTGCCAATATCTACCAGTCGACTGATGGCCAAAAAATTTTTGGCAGTCGAGTGAATGCCTACATCAGTCGACTGATATATATAAATTTGCAACGAAAATTGTATTTTCGTTGAAAATCTGGAGGGAAAAAAATTTACAAATTAATATTTTTTCAACCATTTCAACAAACACACAACAATATAAACACAATTATACAACAAACAATAATATGGAAATCAAACCAATTTATACAGATAACAAACATCTAAATTAAAGGTCTACCGTATGTATCATTATCATCCGGCAACAGTTAAATACAACAAACTTATAAAAACATAAATATGGCATATGTCATAAGTCAAGAAGCTAACAAATAAACTTTCACAAATACAGTCAAAGATAATCAACATCATCACCATCGTCATCAAAAAACACATCATCATTTTCTCCATTACAAGGATCAGGCGGAGGAGGAGCAGAGCTAGAAGGAGGAACTTGATTTGAGCTAGACGGTAACTGAAGATGTTGCATAATAAACATTTGTTGCCTTTGAACTTCGTTCATCTTTTCATTTAAGTCTTGAACTTTCTGAGCGTTCTGTCTCGATTCAGTTTCCTTCTGCGCTAGTAAATCTCTCAAATGATTAACCTCTTCGGTTAATTGAATAACTTGGGCCTTTGATGCTGGAGAGGATGAAGAAGAAGCACCAGGGACTTTATAGGATCGGCTCAAAGAGCCGAGTCCAAGTATTCTTCCACTTTTTGGTCTTCCAGATGCTTCGAGCCATAAATTTATATTGCTAACAGATGGCTCCGATTTGACTCCATCCTCACTTGCTCCCGAATTTCTTTGTGAAAGTTTGTCGTATTTCTCCTATTGTGAAAGAAAAAAGAATTAAATATTAACATAATAAAATTAAATTTTTACAATCACACACCTTTATTGTTCTAGCTCTTTCACCACTCCATGTTTTATCCTTTTTTTGAAATGTACGGGTGAAAGTGTCAATAAATAATGGCTCTGTTCCCGTCTCCTTGGCCTAAACAAAATAAACAATTAATATGTATAAATTAGTGAGTATTAGATTATAAAATCATAAATTGAAAGTACTCACCAATCGATGTCTATGCTCATCGATATTTATGGATCCTCCATACGCGGACATATAACGGAGTTAAAATTCTGATTTTGCTTATTCTGTTCACTCCTCCACTTACTTTCATTAGATCCCCAATGTGCAACAATTTTATTCCAATTATCCTCAGTTATATAGTGGGGTTTCTTATTTCTAGTTTTTGCATGATTTAGTATGTTTCAAATATGATCACCACATTTTTTCTTAAAAATCCTCCTAATCTCTAGTGTTTCAGTCTCCTCCCAAATAAATACCCACTGCATTGATCGAAAATAAAAATTTATTATATTAACTGCAATTTCATATACTAAATATTGAAATAAATTACCTTGAACTCATTCCACCACAAAACTTTAATATCTTCCGGTGTGCTTGTATAAGTCATAGAAGCGCCGCCCCAATGATTTTTCACTATTTTATTCACCTCGTGAATAACACGTACAAAATTTGTAAATCTAACAAAAACCAAAAACAAACTCCGTTATATACTTAAAAAAAAAATTATTGTATTAAAATTTTAATATAGATATTATAAAACTTAAATACTTACGAGTCTCCTCGCGGAGATATAAAGTCTTTCGTATCTTCCCTCTCCACGAGTGTTTGTTGTACCGGGGAAGAAACATTAGCAGGTATATGTTGCGAATCAGAGGATCCTGCAACTGGGGAAGAGGTGGAGGGCACATTTCCTACAAGAGCATTAGAATGTTCGAGTGCTGAAGCAGAGGAAGACTGTGATCTTCCATCACTAGTACGTCTATGACCGCCACGTCGAAACTAACAATTATTATTATTAGAAGAATATTACAGGGAAAACAAATGTAGTTGCATATTGAATTATTAATAGGAAGAATATGAAAATATTACCATATTCATAGCAACTGGATGACCCTAAATAAAAAAAAGTTCATTAGCATATCAAATATATAGATTTTCGAATAACATAGTAAAATAAAACACAAATGGTATTCAATAAATTAAAAGGTAAATTATCAATAATTAGAAATCAAAGTCTGCAATAAAATTTTCGTCCTGATAATGCGTCTAATCGTCATCGTCATCTTCATCATCATCGTGATCGTTATCGTCATCGTCATCGTCATCGTCATTGTCATCGTCAGTGTCATCGTCATCGTCATCCTCATCCTCATCATTGAAATCTTCATCTTCATACTCATTCAGTTCACTTGCATCAACGTCTATTACAATCCCACTGGGATCTTGTAACATTGAAATATTATACTCTTCGATATGAAATGTATTGACAACTTCATCTTGTTGATAGGCTATGTCCTCCCAATGTTCCTCAATTTTATTACGTGCTTTGGTTTTACAAATTGTCCACCAATCACTTTGTCTTGTCTCATACTAGGATATGAAGCATAAAATACTTGAATCGCTTGCTGTGCTAATACAAATGGTTCATACCTCTTGTATATTTTTTTGTAGTTAATTTCAACCAAATTAAACTATGGATGCACCCTCATGCCTTTGATAGGGTCAAACCAACGACACATAAATAAAATAACTCGCAAATATGAGCCTGGATACGCTACCTCTAAAATTTCATCTAGCAAACCGTAAAATTCATTCCTTGCACCTCCATCAATAGATGACTGAACACAAACTCCGCTATTCATTGTAGTTTTCCCAGTTCCATAAGCTTGAGTATGAAAATTATATCCGTTTATGAAATATGCGGGCTAAGTTTTAACCATTGAATTTGGACCCCATGACAGATTGTTTATTAGGTCTTGCTCAATGTGACAATGATTATCATGAACCTAAAGTAAAATCAATATGTGTCATCAGACAAGATTTATCAAATTTAATATCATACACTACTTACATAATTTTTGAACCATTGTGCAAATTCTTCATCACAGAAATTATTAAACTCATGCTCCGGAAGCTCCGAATATAGAGTTTGAAAAATCCTACAATATAATTAAATAAAACATGAACAATATTTTAGGATATACAAAATGTTTAATATAACTAATATATACTTACTCAAAATACGGCGTTACTTCTGGACAGTTCAATAAAATATATATATGGGTTGCTTGCCACTCGGTACCAGTTAAGTATCTACTTGTACAAGATCCACTTGGTCGACCAAGGTAATTAAAAATTGAGAATGCCCTCAAATTTGGATCAACGGGACCCTCATCGTTTCTTTCTGCTTTCCGACTCTTGCATTGAACATGAGGTTCAAAGTAATATGATACAAAAGTTGTAACTTCCTCCACAATATAAGCATTAACTATAGAAGCTTCGACATGAGCTTTATTTTTCACTTTTTTTTTTCAAGTGATAGAGGAATCTAAAAGTAATACAATAAAATTTAGTAGCAAATAAATTAGACTAGAGTTGACCAAATGAAATAACAACGACAAAAAAGTTAAAAAAAAATTCACCTTTCAAACGGATACATCCATCGAAATTGAACAGGACTTCCAACTTTAGCCTCATATGACAAGTGAACCAAAATATGTTCCATTGAATCAAAAAATGCCGGTGGGAATATCCTTTCTAAGTTACACAAAATAATCGGAATGTCTCTCTCTAATGTCTCCATGTGTGAATGACTCAGTACTGTCGAGCAAATATCATGAAAGAAAATGCTTAATTCGGTAATTGCACCCCATACAAAATTTGGTAACAGTTCCTTCAAAGCAATAGGAATTAATCTTTCCATGAATATATGACAGTCATGACTTTTAAAACCCATAAATTTGCATTCCTTCAAATCAACGCATCTACCAATATTTGAGACATAACCATCAGGAAATTTCAAAGATTTCAACCATTCACAAACAATCCGTTTCTGATCCTTATTCAATGTATAAACTGATTTCGATTTTGGTCCCCTACTATTTTCATCAACATCAAGGGTAGGTCGGTTACATATGAGACGCAAATATTTTCTTGCATTCAGATTGTCTTTTGTTTTTCCATTTATATCCATCACCGTATTTATCAGATTTTCAAAAACATTCTTCTCAATATGCATTAAATCAAGATTGTGGCGAATCAAATTATTCTGCCAATACGGTAAATCCCAAAAAATACTGCGTTTTGTCCATTTATGCGTAATTCCATAGTCATATGTTGTGACATTGGGGTCTTCAATAACAGATGGAAAGTTAAGCACTCTTTGCCATAGAGTTTGACCCGTGAATCTGATTGGTGGAGGTGTTCTTTCAATTCTATTATTAGTAAATTCTTCTTTATTTCTTCTGAATTTATGATTTGACGGTAAAAATTGTCTATGACAATCAAAATAACTTGGTTTCTTTCCGTGTTTCAATCTGAATGACTTTGATCTCTCCATACATATTGGACATCCTAAAATCCCCGCAGTACTCCAGCCCGATAGCATCCCATAAGCAGGAAAATCATTTATGGTCCAAAGAAGTGCAGCTCTCATAGTGAACAGCTGATTACTATGGGCATCATACGTGGAAACACCCACGTCCCATAGTTGGATCAACTCGGCAATCAACGGTTGCATGTACACATCTATTAACTTCTTCGGATTATGAGGGCCAGGCACAATCAATGTTAAAAACATATAAGGTGTTTTCATACACATACCAGGAGGAAGATTGTACGGAGTTACAATAATTGGCCAGCAAGAATACGTTCTTCCTGATTTGCCAAACGGAGCAAACCCATCAGCACATAGACCCAACCTAATATTTCGAATCTCATTTGAAAACTCAAGATATATTTGATCAAAATTTTTCCACGCCTCTGCATCAGATGGATGACACATTAGCCCATTCTCTGTTTCATGATTTGCATGCCAAGTCATGTGTTTAGCAGTCACCTTTGAAGCATAAAGCCTTTGCAATCTAGGAGTTAAAGGCAAATAGAACATTTGTCTGAATGATTTTAACCACTTATTACGATTTGATCTCATGGTACTCTTGTACCTACTTTGACTACAGAATTTGCAAATCTCTAAATTTACATTATCTCCCCAATATAGCATGCAACCATTTCTGCAAACATCAATTCTTTGCACCGGAAGACCCAAATCTTTCACAAGTTTTTTCATACTGTAAAAATCATTCGGCATTATGTGATCACGCGGCAATACTTCTCCAATAGCTTGAACAAAATCATTAAAACATTCTTCTGACACATTATGCTCAGCTTTAACATTCAACAATCTTGCGGTGAGAGATAATTTTGTGTGACTGTCACAACCGGACCACACGGGTTCATCTGCAGCTCTCAATACTTCTTGAAATTTTATATATGGCTCATTGTGCACATTTGCATTACCACCAATAATTTCTACCTCTTCCAATGGTGTTGAATCATTATTATACATGTGTTCAAATGCTTGAGGATACCTAGAGCTTGCCGCGTTTGGTTCCCTATTAAAATTATGACCAACTGCATCAACTATCATCCTCTGGTACAGATTGCATTGATCGTAATATACTTGCTCTCCACTAACTGTCCTTTGCATGTTTCATTCAACCTCTTCATCGGATATAAACGATTCACCATGACAAGTCCAATTATAATAATTTGGCATAAAACCAAATCTACAAAGATGTTCTCGAACTTTATCACATTGGAAAAATTTACCATTATGACATTTTTTGCATGGACACCTTAACTTATTCTCATCCATAAACTCAACATTATTAGTAGCAAATCTCAAAAATTGTTCCAACCCAATTATAAATTCATCGGTTAAACCACGACGTTCTGATAAATTCTTTTTATACATCCAACTGCATTCTCTCTCCATCGATCCTGACATTGAAATTATATCGACAACGATTATTTTTCATTTCTTCCAAATTAACTTGATCCGTATAAATATATATATATATATATATATATATATATATATATATATATATCTCAATCTAATCTTAAATTTTTACTCAACATTATATTTTTCTACTACTAAATATTATTTTGTGTGATATTTAATTGAAAATTATAAGATCATTATTTCGAACAAATTATGATCTACTAACGGTAATTAAATTACCTAAAATCAAACATTACGATTATAAATTATATAACATAATTCATAATACTGTAAATAATGTTATAAATAATATTTTTACGAACACATCAAAAGAAAACAACGTGGGGATGAGCTGATGCCTAGATGAACACCTTGACAAACACCTTCAAAGTAGGACAACCTATATTAAACAAAATATTATATTTAGATTACAACACAGTATTATAATTGGGACAGCTACCGCTGCCGCGAGCTTACGGGTCTGCCTGCTGCCACATGTATGTTATATCACGGTAAGAACCTGCTGCCGCACGCGATCTTGCACCAGGAACATAGCCGCGTGTACGCACGGCAGCACCTAGCTGCCTCCACCACGTGCCCGCCGCGACCTCGCGGTGGCCGACCTATGTCGCCGCTTGCTCGCGACGACCGATGTCGCCGCTTGCTCGCGGTAAATATGGTCTGATGCGACCTTAATTGTGCGCAGGAAGATCACCGCGCGACTCGCGCCAGCACTGGCGCGAGCACGCGCCAGGACCTGCCACGAGCTCGCAGCGTGGCACCACTACCGCGAGCACGTGGCAGGACCTGCCACGAGCTCGCGATCTTGGCGATCGCGGCACGCCAGCGCGCGCCAAGATCGCCGCGCACGCGTAACAAGATCGTGAGCACGTGGCGAGCCGTCTTGGCAGCGGCAATGGCGGCGCCGTCGCGGCTCCGACGCCCGGGAGAGGGGAGAAGAGATCGGGAGACTTACCGATGGGCCAGTGACGGGATCGGAGGAGTTGGATCGGCGCGGCGGGCTAATTAGGGAAGAAGAGAGGGAGAGGGAGAGAGAAGAAGCGAGATTTTAGGGAAAATTTAGCGACAAATGTTTTTTCGTCGCTAATTTCGTCGCCAATTTGGGGACGAATCATATATTCGTCGCCAATTTGGCGACAAATTCTATATTCATTGCAGAATCTGCAACAAAAAAATTAATTCGTTGCAGAATCTGCAACGATTTATTTTTCGTTGCAGATTCTACAATGAAAAAAAAATTCGTTGCAGATTTTGCAACGAAAAATATTTCGTTGCAGAATTTTGCAACGAAAAATAAATTCGTTGTAGAATTTTGCAATGAAATAGCAAATTCATCGCAAATTTCTGCAACAAATTTTTAATTCGTTACAGAATTTGCGACGAAAATAAATTCGTTGCAGTTTTTGCAACAAATTCAAAATTCGTTGCAGAATCTGCAACGAAAAAATAAATTCGTTGCAAAATTTTGCAATGAATTTATTTTTCGTTGCAAAATTTTGCAATGAATTAATTTTCATCACAAATTCTGCAATGAAAAACAATTCGTTGCAGAATTTTGCGATGAAAAAATAAATTCGACGCAAATTTCTGCAACGATTATTTTTTTCGTTGCAGAATTTGTAACGAAAATAAATTAAAGCGCGATTTTGCATGATTTTTAATTCGTTCGGATTACGCCGAAAAATAATCATTATAGAAATTTGCGACGAATTTTGCAACGAAATTTAAATGTTGGAAATTTTATAATTTTTGTAACAATTTTTTTTTCGTCGAAAATTTCATTACAAATTTGTGACGAAACAAAAAATTCATCGCAAAATTTATTGCAGATTTGCAACGAATTTTTTTCGTTGCCAAAGTTGGTCGCCAAAAAGCAGTTTTTTTGTAGTGTGAAAAGGTTGAGTGGTACTACTCAAGGAGTTAGATGTCGATTAATTAATGGTCAGTAAATTAATTAATCAACGGACATTCGAGATCTTAAACACGGGAAGAAAATGTACAAATAATATATGGAACCCATATTATCATATGGGGGTTGGTGAGGTAGATCAATGATGATCCTTTAGTGGATTGGATCATCATTAGTGGATCGGACTTTATGTGGGCTTGATCCATGGGTGGCCAAGATCCAACTCCTCCTCATGGTCCCTAATGTAGCCTATTAACACCTCATGAAGCTTAGATCCAAAGGATAGAAACAAAACTCTAGATCCATAGGTAGAGATTAAATCTCTAGATCCGACGGTTGAGATTAAATCCCTAGAACCAATGGTGGAGATTAATCCAAGGCATAAACCCAACTCTATAAATAAGGCTTGTTGGCTTGGAAGACAAAGAATGGATGAGGGGATTAGGGTTTGTCCCTTGGGCGACAACCAATCCTAATTAGATTAGGATTGGGAGTGGTGGCTAGGGTTAGGGTTTTGGGGATTAGAGTGGGCGGCAACTCAAGGAGGTGTTCCTTCTTCTTCCAATGGTTGGCGCCTCTACCTTGGCATGAGCTCATCCTATTCTTCTTCCCCTCTTCCATGGCCAGCAATAAGGAAAGCTAGGATTAGGGTTTGGAAGCTTAGGGTTTAAGAGGCTTGGGTGGCACCAAATAAGGAAGTAGTTTGGTTTCTTCTTCCTATCCTTTGGTGGCCGGCGCCCACAACCCAATCCCAGCCCTTGGACGGCATCCAAAGACCCCTTCTCCTTCTCATTAGGTGGTGGAAACAAGATATAGGGTTTTCCCTTGGTGTCTTGGCCGGTTTCCACCATTATCTCCTTCTCCTTGTTGGCCGGCGGCAAGCATTTCTTCTGTTGCTTGTTGGTTGGCTATAGGAAGGAGATGAGCCTTGTTTCTATTCTTCCTCTTGCTTTGAATGAGCAAAGAAGGAAGATTTATGATCTAGGAGCTTCGAATTTTGGTAGAGCGTCGCCCACACGACGTCCGAAAGGAGGAAGGTCATACATTAGAAGATCGAGAGGTATATTGATTCTCTAATTTTTATATGTTACATGTTTCTATTTGTTTTTCATTTATGAGCATGATATAAATCTGTATATGGCTAAATAATACTTGGATCCCGAGCATAAACACAAAAACTGACGATCCGAACATCGTCTATTCCGCAGCTACTCGTAGAATAGAGGATGGTCACTTGAACAACTAGTTTGTTCAAGTGACCTCTCTAAACGAATAGCACGATGATAACTTGGTTGTTTGGGCAATCCCTTTTGTCTTGGATTAAATTTTTTAATCCCGGGACATCGAGGGGATCACCATGAATAAACGACCAAGGTGAAGTTGGAAGCGAAGTTTCCCCTCACGGACTCGATAAGCAAAACCATTAAATTGGTATGAGAGCTTCCGGGGCAAAACCACTAACATCTTCTTCTTCTACTTGTGTCAAGTGAGGCTTCTCATGGAACTTGGCCAATTTGTCCCATAGCTCCTTGGCGTCAAGATATTCACCTAGCCTAGACAAAACATCATTAGGTATCAAATCTTCTAAAAGTTTTTTTACCTTGGCTTCGGTCTTGAATTTTAGCCGTTGCTCTTGGGTCCATTTCTTCAACTTTAGAACTTCTCCCTTCTTATCCCTAGGAGGTTCAAAGCCTTCTACGAGGATGAACCAATCCTCTATGTCCATCATCAAGAATATCTCCATTCTTGCTCTCCACGTCGAAAAATCTTCTCGGTTGTATGGTGGTGGAGTGTTGATGTCCCATCCAAGCTTGTCTTGGAATTCTATCTTCCCTCTAGCGTCTTTGTCTTAGCTCCCGGCGGTTAGTCCGTAGAAGAGCCCCAGGCTCTGATACCAATTGCAGAGGAAATGTTGACCGCTAGAGGGGGTGAATAGCGTCGTAGGATGCGTTGATGGAATTCGTTGCATTTGTCTCTACAAATTTCGTTAGCGCGCAGCGGAAATAGAAATAATGCAATAACGAAATAGACAAACACGTAAACACACCAATATATAAGTATTTAACGTGGTTCGAAACCGAATGGTTCCTACTCCACAGATTGAGCTATAAAGAGCTCTAGAGATGCACACGCAACCACTAATCACAAATAACTCCTCGGAACAATCCGGAGGTAGAGAAACCCCTTACAAGTAATTACAAAAGTAATACAATAAGAATACAAGCAACTACACTAAAATGCAAGTAAAGAAAACTTTACACCGAGATTTTGAATGCTTGCTTGCTAGGTTGATCGAGTAGCACTTGGAGACCCTTAATTGCAGCAGCAACTCACCCCAAAAGAACCTTGTTGATTTCCTCCACCACGAGCTCCATTTAAAGCTTCTGCCTGGGCTGGAAATCATCGATCAGTCGACTACTCGGGATCATCAGTCGACTGATGACACAGTTGCTGTGAGACAACGGTGTAATCCACGATGGAAAAATCCAATGGATAGGACATCAGTCGACTGATCATGACCATCAGTCGACTGATGGAGCCTTCACTTGACTGTTTCCCTCACAATCGAGTCACCACTCCATTCTGTGTCGAAATTCTCAAGCACCAATCGACTAATCACGATCGTTAATCAACCCGATCATTGCCCACCTCAGCGGTCATTCTGGGCTCCCGTAGTCAACCCCTAGTTGATTCACACCAGTCGACTGTCATATGGCACCAATCGACTGACACACATCAAATATGAGGTTTTAACCTCAAATATGAGGTTTAACCCAAGTATGGTTCCCCCATACTTGCTAGACCACCCGTAGCCTAGACCTAAACCTTCAAGCCACCTCCGTCAGCCTCGCGCCTCTCGGATCCCTCCAAGTCATCCATGACTTGTTCATTCATTTTGCTAGCTTTCAGGTGCTTCCATCGGCTATGTCATGCTAATGGTGTCTACACCGCCAAGGCACATTGGATTACGCTGCCAAGACTCCGCTTGGACTTTACGCTGCCAACCATTGGACTTATGCTGCAAAGATTCCCGCTTGGACATTACGCCACCAATATCAAACCCCTTGGACTTCTCAAATGCCAAGACTCAATCTTGGACTTTCCCTTGCCAACCCATGTTGGACTTTCCAAATGGAAAGACACATGCTTGGACTTTTCCTTTCCAAATACTCAAGACTTAGACTTTTCCAAATGTCAAGTGTCCCAATTGGACTTTCCATGCCAAGTACCCATGACTTGGACTTTCCATTACCAAGACCCATGCTTGGACTTCTCATGCCAAGTACTCAAGACTTGGACTTTCCCATGACAATCACATTGTCATATGTTTTTGTCGAACATCAAAACATCTCTCGAGTCAAGCTCGAGTCCTGGTCAATAGTGACCTGGGCCGATTGCACCAATATTTTATAGACGTGAAGCCGACTCTTCATAAATCCAACGAAAACCCTAGTCGCATCAAAACTGCCCAGCGCCACATGACCATGTGGAATCCACATGGTTGCCCATGTGGGAGCACTGGAATGGCTGGCTTCATGGTTTGGATATGGTTGTGTGGAATTCACATAGTCAGCCGTGTCCGCGTCTGTTCCAGTCAGTGAATGCCTTCCTTTTGCTCAAAAAATGTGTCGTTTCACCTATAAAATGTTGTCATGCACACAAAAGTAACAAGTATAGATATACGAACTAGAAAATAGAAAATGCATGCAAAACAAAGTAGAATATGTATGAAACAGGGATAAAATGTAACGAGATGTATGCGAAAACTACTCCTAAAACCCTTTATGTTTTGCTCACATCAATCCCCCCAGACTTAGATCTTTGCTTGTCCTCAAGCAAACCTCGGTGCCAAGAAATTTTAAAAATGTATAGTTCCATACTTAGCATGTTAGTTGGATTTATCAAGTGGAATTTTCAATCAAAGCAAAATAGATATGTTCTAAAAGTTCACTAAGTTAACTTTTTGTGCATTTACTGAGCGAATTTTTCGAAGGGATACTCGTTCCACAGTGAGTTAAGTCATTATCCTATAGCTTTCCTTAGATCTCTGACTTTTAGACACTGACCTGCTCTAAGCGAGGGTCGTACCCTAGATCTAGCACAAAGTCTCAAAAGCGTGCTCGGTATTGAAAGAAATTGGTAGGTGTTTCTCTAGTAACCTAACTCGGTTTCAAAGAGGCACCTAGTCAGTTAAGTCGAGCCAGCAGTCGACTGCCCACCTCTGGCAGTCGACTCCTGGGACACTTCCGGCAGTCAACCCCTAGTTGACTCACACCAGTCGACTGCCATATGGCACCAATCGACTGGCACACCTCAAACATGAGATTTACCCAAGTATGGTTCCCCCATACTTGCTAGACCACCCGTAGCCTAGACCTAAGCCTTCTAGCCACCTCCGTTAGCCTCGTGCCTCTCGGATCCCTCCAAGTCATCCATGACTTGTTCATCCATTATGCTAGCCTTCAGGTGCTTCCATTGGCTATGTCATGCTAACGGTGTCTACACCGCTAAGGCACATTAGACTTACGCTGCCAAGACTTCGCTTGGACTTTACGCTGCCAACCATTGGACTTATGCTGCAAAGATTCCCGCTTGGACTTTACACCGCCAATATCAAACCCCTTGGACTTCTCAAATGCCAAGACTCAAGCTTGGACTTTCCCTTGCCAACCCATGTTGGACTTTCCAAATGGAAAGACACATGCTTGGACTTTTCCTTTCCAAATACTCAAGACTTAGACTTTTCCAAATGCCAAGTGTCCCAATTGGACTTTCCATGCCAAGTACCAATGACTTGGACTTTCTATTGCCAAGACCCATGCTTGGACTTCTCATGCCAAGTACTCAAGACTTGGACTTTCCCATGACAAACACATTGTCATATGTTTTTGTCGAACATCAAAACATCTCTCGAGTCCTAGTCAATCGTGACCTGGGCCGATTGCACCAATATTTTATAGACGTGAAGCCGACTCTTCATAAATCCAATGAAAACCCTAGTCACGTCAAAACTGCCCAGCACCACACGACCGTGTGGAATCCACATGGTTTCCCTTGTGGGAGCACTAGAATGGCTGGTTTCATGGTTTGGATACGGTCGTGTGGAATTCACATAGTCAGCCGTGTCCGCGTCTGTTCCACCCAGTGAATGCCTTCCTTTTGCTCCAAAAATGTGTCGTTTCACCTATAAAATGTTGTCATGCACACAAAAGTAATAAGTACAGATATCCGAACTAGAAAATAGAAAATGCATGCAAAACAAAATAGAATATGTATGAAACAAGGATAAAATGTAACGAGATGTATGCGAAAACTACTCCTAAAACCCTATATGTTTTGCTCACATCAATCCCCCCAGACTTAGATCTTTGCTTGTCCTCAAGCAAACCTCGGTGCCAAGAAATTTTAAAAATGTATTGTTCCATACTTAGCATGTTAGTTGGATTTATCAAGTGGAATTTTCAATCAAAGCAAAATAGATATGTTCTAAAAGTTCACTAAGTTAACTTTTCGTGCATTTACTGAGCGAATTTTCCGAAGGGATACTCGTTCCACAGTGAGTTAAGTCGTTATCCTATAGCTTTCTTAAGATCTCTGACTTTTAGACACTTACCTGCTCTAAGCGAGGGTCGTACCCTAGATCTAGCACAAAGTCTCAAAGGCGTGCTTGGTATTGAGAGAAATTGGTAGGTGTTTCTCCAGTAACCTAACTCGGTCTCAAAGAGTCACCTAGTCAGTTAAGTCGAGCCAGCAGTCGACTACCCACCTCTGGCATTCGACTGCTGGGACACTTCCCGCAGTCAACCCCTAGTTGACTCACACCAGTCGACTGCCATATGGCACCAATCGACTGACACACCTCAAACATGAGGTTTAACCCAAGTATGGTTCCCCCATACTTGCTAGACCACCCGTAGCCTAGACCTAAGCCTTCTAGCCACCTCCGTTAGCCTCGCGTCTCTCGGATCCCTCCAAGTCATCCATGACTTGTTCATCCATTGTGCTAGCCTTCAGGTGCTTCCATCGGCTATGTCATGCTAACGGTGTCTACACCGCCAAGGCACATTGGACTTACGCTGCCAAGACTCCGCTTGGACTTTACGCTGTCAACCATTGGACTTATGCTGCAAAGATTCCCGCTTGGACTTTACGTCGCTAATATCAAACCCCTTGGACTTTTCAAATGCCAAGACTCAAGCTTGGACTTTCCCTTGCCAACCCATGTTGGACTTTCCAAATGGAAAGACACATGCTTGGACTTTTCCTTTCCAAATACTCAAGACTTAGACTTTTCCAAATGCCAAGTGTCCCAATTAGACTTTCCATGCCAAGTACCCATGACTTGGACTTTCCATTGCCAAGACCCATGCTTGGACTTCTCATGCCAAGTACTCAAGACTTGGACTTTCCCATGACAATCACATTGTCATATGTTTTTGTCGAACATCAAAACATCTCTCGAGTTAAGCTCGAGTCCTGGTCAATCGTGACCTAGGCCGATTGCACCAATATTTTATAGACGTGAAGCCGACTCTTCATAAATCCAACGAAAACCCTAGTCGCATCAAAACTGCCCAGCGCCACATGACCGTGTGGAATCCACATGGTTGCCCATGTGGGAGCACTGGGATGGCTGGCTTCATGGTTTGGATACGGTCGTGTGGAATTCACATAGTCAGTCGTGTCCGCGTCTATTCCACCCAGTGAATGCCTTCCTTTTGCTCCAAAAATGTGTCGTTTCACCTATAAAATGTTGTCATGCACACAAAAGTAACAAGTACAGATATCCGAACTAGAAAATAGAAAATGCATGCAAAACAAAATAGAATATGTATGAAACAGGGATAAAATGTAACGAGATGTATGCGAAAACTACTCCTAAAACCCTATATGTTTTGCTCACATCAATCCCCCAAGACTTAGATCTTTTCTTGTCCTTAAGCAAACCTCGGTGCCAAGAAATTTTAAAAATGTATTGTTCCATACTTTGCATGTTAGTTGGATTTATCAAGTGGAATTTTCAATCAAAGCAAAATAGATATGTTCTAAAAGTTCACTAAGTTAACTTTTCGTGCATTTACTGAGCGAATTTTTCGAAGGGATACTCGTTCCACAGTGAGTTAAGTCGTTATCCTATAGCTTGCCTAAGATCTCCGACTTTTAGACACTTACCTGCTCTATGCGAGGGTCGTACCCTAGATCTAGCACAAAGTCTCAAAGGCATGCTCGGTATTGAGAGAAATTGGTAGGTGTTTCTCCAGTAACCTAACTCGGTCTCAAAGAGGCACCTAGTCATTTCCACCCACGATAACTGTTTTTAACTCTCTCTTTTTTTCTCTTTTTTTTCTATCTTTTTTTTTCTTCCAAGGAACTTTGTTCCTCCCTAGCTCACTGGTATTTTGGTTTTTCCAAATGAGCTTACACAATCCGAGCATCTCCAGTAACTAAAATGCTAAATCTAGAGTCACCTATGGATTCCAAAGTACTAGACTATTGAGATGAATCATAACTATGTATGTACTAGATTTTTTCTTTCAGAATATTCGTCCTGTGTAAGTGAAAGACAAAAGCTAACAAGTGTATGTGTAGAACATTCATTAAAGCAACTAAAATAAAATACCAAAATATAAATGAAGTTAAGCTATCTATAACATGGAAGCAATTTGTGAAAAACTTTTAAAAACATTACTGAAGCAGCTTAAAAATGACAAAAACGAAGTGCTGAAAGGAAACTAAACACTCTATGCATGGAAAAATGAATGCAAACTACAACTAGACTTAAATGTCAAGAAAGAAACTACTGCTGGAAGAAAGATATATCAAAATTTGAAGGCCCCCCAGACTTAAGCGAAAATGTACCTCTAATATGGTGATCGAGGTGGGAAGTCTAGTAGTCTCGGCATGTCAGGCTCCTGGAAAAATCTGGTGCTCAGCCGCTGATACCATATATACATGCGGTTGATTTGGGAACTGATGGATACAGCGGCTGCTCTATGCTCCTTCTCCCTGGGCCACTTTCTGCATGGCATGCATGTGCTGCCGAACCTCCTGGCGGTATGCAGCCTCCTCTTGGAATTAAACACGAGCCTCGCCGTAGAACTCCTCGGCCTGCCGGAAGTGCTCCCATAGGCCCTGAAACTCTACCTGTGTGTAGGTTCTCTACTCCTCCCATCACTACGTCTGTGTCTGCTGTTCGGTGTATATGTCGTCAAGGCATGATTCGAACTCAGAAAAAGGCGTAGGCAGATGTGCTTGCATCCTTCCTCCAGAGCTTATGGGGCACCCCTTCTCCTTGACCTTCCCTCTGAAGTGGCAGATAGCATTGCCACACGCTTTGTCCTTCTCATTTTTGCTCCTTAGAAGCTTCTTGAGGGTTGGAGGGGGTCCTTGGAGTGTGGGGAAGGCGATTTTGCATGGCTAGGGCAAGAGGGATTGAAGCACATGATAGATTTGGGGCAAACCACATGGTTTTTTGCCTTTTAAAGCCACGCGACATGACCATGTGGGATCCACATGGTCAACCGTGTGTGCTGCTGGGAGAAAGGCTGAAATTTGGCACGACCGTGTAAAATTCACACGGTCGGCCATGTGAGTCCCTAATTTTCTCCCAGAGTGTAACATGGTCCGAATCTTTCACATGCCCCACTGTGTGCACTTCTGATCACTAGACACAGCCGTGTGGAATCCACACGGTCACCCGTGCTTCTCACTGAGGGTTCAAAAAGGAATCTCGTTTCTACCTAACAAGTTCTCTTTGACCCTAAACTATTTGCAAAGACGTTAATGTCCATAAAGTAAAGTCTAAATTATACACATGAATGCAATAAAAGTAAAAAACATATAAAATTAAACTTGGGTTGCCTCCCAAGAAGTGCTTTATTTAAGGTCTTTTAGGTCGACCATACTCCGTCGCTTCAGCTCAGCTCCGGAGGCTATGTAAACCTCCATTCATCCATCTTAGCATCTTCAGCTTTACTTTTTGCTTTAGCTCTTGCTAGAATAACATACTTACCCGACGTGAGTCCTTGTCCTACTGCACTAGCTCGAATTCTAAACTATCGTCTCCCACTGTCAAGGTCAGCTTGTGATTCCTGATGTCTATGACCATTCCGACCGTTGCTAAAAATGGTCTTCCAAGAATTACGGGTGTTTTTGGGTCCTCCTCCATTTCCATGACCACAAAATTCGTAGGGAGTGTAAAATTCCCCACCTTAACCGGCACATCTTCCAAAATTTCCAGTGTGTATCGGTACGAGTGGTCGACAAGCTGTAATGTCATAGTTGTGAACTTTAGATTCCCCAACCCTAGCTTTTGCATAAGGTATAGTGCATCAAGCTCGTGCTAGCAACCAAGTCATAGAAGGCTTTACTAATTAGGGTCATCCTTATATGACACAGAATATAGAAAGTCCCCGGATCCTTTAATTTCTGAGTGGCCTCGTTCTGGAGATAAGCACTCAATTCCTCCGTAAGGGCGACTATCTCCGACTGCTCGACCTTCCTACGGTGTGCCAGAATACCTTTCATGAATTTTGCAAATTGAGGCATTTGGTGCAACGCTTCGAGTATCGGCACCTCCACTGAGATTGTTTTTAACATGTTCAAGAATTTTCCGAACTCAGCATCTTTCTTCGCATTGGTCAGTCGTTGTGGGAATGGTACTATCAAGGGTGGTTGAGTGTTTGTGACTGGTTCACGCTCTATGTTTTCGACTTTTTCCTTCTCGATCTCCCTTGAAGATTCCTTTACTTCGGACCCTTGTTCCGATTTAGCAACCAACCTACTTGACGATGCACACTATGGAGGTCATTGCACACTATGGATTAGAGAAACTAGTCTATTGTAAAAATTCCGTTAACATAGACGTATGCGCGGAATTTTTCAATAACTTTACCAAGATTGATGACCTTTCATACTCGACTAGGGTACAACGTAGGGACTTCGTCTTTACCCCTGACATATTGAGAGAGAATTTAGGACTATTGCATTCGACATGTCCTGTTGCATATTTTCCATCATCAGAGTTACCATATGGTGACCCCTACTCTCATATTACATTAGATAGGATTCACATGCATCTTTTTGGTGAATAAAGAACTCTATCAGTGAGTATCTTTAGTTCTACTAGACTTCGAGTACAGGACTATGTCCTGTATCGAGTTATAGTAAACTGCATTTTACCACTAACCACTAGGGACATCACTATGATGTGCCCTTTTCATTCATTTTTACTTTATGTACTTAGTCAAAGCTTAGATTTAGATATTAGCCTACAGATATTTCATTCTATCATCTATCATTCCAGGTCAGTCACTAGCAGGAAGGCACACTTGCTTTACTGCCATGTCATCACATCCCTCTTAGCTGCATTAGGGTTTGATGTTACCACAGGTAACATCAAACAACTTATTGAGTACGACATGATAGGATCTAGGCAGTTTGGGTTAGCAAAAGTAGGTTTAGATGACAACAATATCCTTGTATGGAAGAGAGATGGACCTTAGCCTCAGCCACAGCCTTATCCGGAGCAGGAGCATGAGCCAAAGATCGACCTACACCATCACTCCGAGGTCGAGCATCAGGAAGAACCAGGATTTGATCGTTTGTCGCCATTTCTTGGGATTCTGGCAGCTCCAACCGTAGCAAAGAGATTATCCAGGTTGGAGGACACGGTGCAGCGGCAGCATCTTGAGATGATGCAGATCATGCAGGAGCAGAGAGAGGACCATCGACAAATGATGGATCTTATTAGGTCTTGGGGCATGGGCCCCTCTTGTCCTCCATCCGCTGATTAGAAGTATTGTGATACTGGAACTTAATGAAATCTTATTAATAAAATCTTGTGTATTGAATTGGGTTATGCTTGATAGACTAGGAATTTTCTTTTTGCTTACCATTCCGAATCATTTTGAAAAGTAATATTATATTATTTTTGTAAGAAAATTAAAAAAAATTCTAGATTAGGTCAATCTAGAATCCATGATCCTATAGATCTAGGTAGCCTTTGCATCTCACAAATACCTAGGTTTACCTGTTTGTGTACTGAGTCACAAAGATGAGCGTGAGATGTTAGGACTGCACCCCTAGGTTCCAGATGTAGATCAAGTGCATCGACATGAACCAACATGGAGTTTACAAAAGTAAATCAATCACTTCGGTGACTGACTACAATTCAAAGCTTAATGATGTACTCTATATCACTTGAGCTAGAAAAAGTTGGACATTTGCTTTAAGGATAATATTTAGATGTGTATCTTCAAAAGCTAAATGTAATAGGAATTCATGCTTGGACTTACTCCCTATCATTTGTGCATCAAATTTAAATTAAAAAAAAATTGTTTGAAAATTTTGAATTGCAGACTTGTGAATACTTTGAATTTTTTTTTAATTATTAAATTTTTCAGGGGGAGTTTCTAAAAAAGTTTGAAAAATTTTGAATGAGGAATTTTAAAAAAAAATGTTTGAAAATTTTGAATTTTTCATGGGAACTTGTGAATACTTTAAAAAAAATTAAATTATAAAATTTTTCAGGGGGAGTTTCTGAAAAAGTTTGAAAAGTTTTGGATGAGGAGTTTTTTAAAATGTTTGAATTTTTTGAATTTTTCATGTGAATACTTTGAAAATTTATGAAGGTTAAATTGTTCAAGGGTAGTTTTTGAAAATGTGTCTTGATAAAATATATCTTTAATTTCACCCTTATTTTGATGTATGCCAAAGGGGGAAAGAAGAGATATAAAATTAGAGAGATAAAATTAGAGAAGATGCAAAATTTTGATAAGGATTAATGCATGTCATACATGGTTAAATTTATGTATCTATATTCATTACAAAAGTTGTAAGTTCATTTCTTATACATGTTAAATATGGAGATTGATATTTGATTCTCCTAACTTTAACTGATGTGTTGTCATACATCAAAAAGGGGAAGATTGTTGATGCAGTAAGCATCACTCCTTAGTTTTGATGTATGAACTACAGTTAATAGTTAGGACTCATGTGTGATCTAATATAAGTGTTAAGTGTGCAGGCTTAACAGGAAGTCCTAGTAAGTCATGTTGACCGGATACTAGGTATGAATCTTGACAGATCAAAAGGACTGGACACCAGGCATGAAGTCCAGATGGGTCGCGTGGACCGGACATTTGGCATGAAGACAGGTTGGGTCAGGAGACCGGACAATTGGCAAAAAGTCCAGTTGGGTCAGGCAGACCGGACAGCTAGTGGAAGCCCTGGTGGGTCAGATCGGATGTCAAGGATGGTAAGTCCGGTAGGTAGCCGGCAGGTAAGCCTCGAGTGAAGAGGTGAGGCCGAGTCCTCTGTAGGGGGACAAAGCTAGGCGTCGATCCGACGGAAAGTCCATGTGGGACTTAGTAGTCGAGATCGAGCAGTATTACTACTACTATTGCATTTCATATTATTTGTTTTGTGCTAATCCTATTTTGCAGGAATCAATCGACTGAATGGATTCAAGTCGATTGAAGTCCAGTCGACTGGATACCTATTTAGCAGGATCAGCTAGTGATCGATCAAAGATCGTGCGACGTAGATGGAAAAGGCTTAAGTCTACTAAAGAGTTTGAGTCGACTGAAGAGAGAAATTTCTCGATGCGGAGCCAAGTGACGTGGAGTCAACTGAAGGGGATTCAGTCGATTGGAAGACCACGAATTCCATATCGACAGGCTGATGTGGAGTCGACTGGAAGGCATTCTAGTTGACTGGAAAGAGTTTATAAAATTCGTGTTTGACCAGAACTCAATATCAACATTCATATACGTCAAAGTGCTGCCAAAATTTCCTCACGATCACAAGAGCTTCAACCATTCAGAAGGACTCTTTTCCAACACTTCAAGCTGCATCCACTACTACGTTTTGTGTTGGTATAAAGTAGTCTTAAAATTTTTATTTTCGCTTTTAAATTCAATTTAATAGAGAGAGTAGATTGTTACTCTTCTTTTACATTTGTAAAAAAGTGAACTCCCTCCGAAGTCGAGAGTTCTCGAATCGGAGGGCATTATAGATATTGCCCATCGAGGTAGTTCGTGGTAGAGCTACGGGCCTTGGAGTAGCAACTCAGTTCGGGTTATGAACCAAGTAAATTACTGTGTCTTTTATTGCATTTCATTTCTGTTGCGTACTTATTTTAAAAGCAACCAAAAAATTATTAAACACCGAGATTCACCCCCTCTCTCGGTTTACTCGATCATATACAATGTACACAAGCTACTTCATAATCCTAGAATCGAAGTATCTACTCCATAGATGAAAGAGAACAGACACAAGGCATCATAAAATGAATCATTACAATGTAAAAATGTCTAAGAATGAAATCACAGTACTCTTGGTCATTCTATTTGGCATTGGAGTGCAGATTTCGATCCTCTAACCGCTTCCTTCCTCCCGTTGCTAGTCTTCGGTGCTTTTCAGAGCATTGTCATGTCGTTCTAGCTGTCAGGCCTCCCCCCTTGGGTTTGAACATCCTTCCTTTTTATAGACGTGAAGCCGACTCTTCATAAATCCCATGAAAACCCTAGTCACGCCGAAACTGTCCGGTGCTACACAATTGTGTAGAATCAACACGGTCGACCATGTGGGGCGCTGGGATGGCTGGCTTCGTGGTTTGGACACGGTTGTTTGGACTTCACACAGTCGACCATGTCTACCTCTGTTCCACCCGGTGAATGCCTTCCTTTTGCTCCAAAAATGTGTTGTTTCACTTATAAAATGTCGTCCTACACACAAAAGTAACAAGAGCAGATCTCCGAACAAGAAAATAGAAAATGCATGCAAAACAAAGTAGAATATGCATGAAACAAGGATAAAATGTAATTAGATGTGCGCAAAAACTACTACTAAAATCCTATATGTTTTGCTCACATCAGTGTTCAACCCCGGAGCTAGAGCAAGATGAATCATCTACTTCCAGACGAGAAAAAGAGCAAGTTCAAGATTTTTCCATAGGTAACTCAAGCATTTTTCATAAAAATAAAGATCACATTATTTTCTTTGAGTGTAGGGAGAAAGGGCATTACAAGAGTAAGTGTTCTAGATTAATCAAGAAGAAGACTCAAGAGGCACAAAAGGCCAAAGAAAAATCAAAGGAGGTTGGAGCCCCGATAAGGAAGAGCAAGGAGCACATAGTGTGCTTCAAATGCAATAAAAAGGGTCATTACCAAAACCAATGTCCAAGGGGGAGTCGTCCTAGGAAGGGCAAGGGAGAGAGCTCAAATGTAGAGGGAGCTCCTAAGGCTAAGGTATATTTTAATAATGCATTATCAAATCTTAATGGAAAGAAGCATGCTAGCAAGGTATCACATGTTAATAATTTTCTCGCTATTCATCATGATAAAAAATGTACTAGAAATAAATATTATTTCTTAGGTAAACATGTTAATTTGCCTAAGGACAATTCAATAATCATACCACCTAAGGATAGAAAGGTAGAAAACCTAAGAAATAACCCTAAAAAAATCTAGACATATGCCTAGGAAGAAGAATGGCCATAAGTGTTGGGTTTTCGGCACCACGGCGAGTGTGTATTCGAACATGTTTCATAAACATGTGTGCAGAAGAATAAATAAAAAGTAATAAATCTAATTTATTACATCACACACACCACACACATGCATAGTACAACATGTGTAGACATAACCATAGTTTCAAATTTTGCAATAAAAGGAAATTTATTCTACGTATACCTGACGTATCACGTGTAGCGGGAACGACATCAACCGGAGCAACCCTCACTAGAATCGCCTCTATCCTTGTCCACGCCGAGTATCTTCGAGATGACTTCACCAAGTCATGAGCCTCGTCTTCGTACGAGTCACTAGCCTCGTGTCGAAGACGATGTGATCGAGAGAAGATCACAATCCGAATCAAAATTCGGATTCAAAACCGAGTCCCCAAAACTCGCTTCTCCGGAGAGGTATTCGTCAACCGTTTGACGAATCCTTCATCCTCCACCTATGAGGATTACCGGAGATCGAATTCCTGACAAGGAAGCCACTGTCGGAGCTCCAAACGTCGTCTAAACAATGCTCCGACAAGAAGGAAACAAGCTGTCCAGAAAACTGGACAGCTTTGGTGGAGGATTAGCGCCGACCAAATAAGGAAGCTAGATGCTCACCTTGTCGCCGGGGCCAAGGAAGATCACCGGAGGGTCGCCGGAGAATCGCCGGCTGAAGTTTGGATGCCGGCAACAACTTGGACGGCGGCACAAGAGGTGGGCGGCGACTAGGGTTTGAGCGCCGACCACAAGAGGAGAGGAGCAAGAGGGGCGGGAACTTTGGATTAGGGCTCTCATTAAACCCTTGAGCCCTATTTTATAGAGAACAAATTATCCTAATGGTTATTGGTTCATAACCAAAACCCGTTAACCCGCTCCATTAATTTAAGTTAAAATAAACCAAATCGATTTGGTCTATTTTAAGTTAAAACAAACCGAACCAATTTTTGGTTCATTCGTTTAAAACAAACCAAACCCTTTTAGTTTATTCTCCACCATTGGATTAGAACCAAACCAATTTGGTTCATCCATCATGTCTTCATAAGACACGGCCCATCCACGCTTCCATTGCTACTGAAACGATTTCATGCTCGCTCCTTGTTTGGTCCAACCAAACCTAGTTTCTCTTGGTCTGAGAATCTCATTCTCAAGCTCGTTTTAAATCCTTCGGATTACGCTCGTTGTGTGTGTGACCAAATAGGTTCTCGGTTTATGTTGGTCGTCTATAATTAACCATTAATTATAGAACGATCATGAGTGGCACCTAGTAGTACATCATGATCCCCAATTAACCGAAAAGATCAACGATTGATCCATAACTATTTCTGAAACCCTTCAGCAGCTACAATGAATCGTGCCTCATTCCTTTCACTCATCTTATACCCACTTAGTTCAGGACATGGTCTATAGTGTCAGTCCCCACTAGGTTGACTACGTTACACCTAGCCCAAGTATCATTTTCTCATCCTATGGATTCTAGTTACTGCACATGTATCCAAGAGTACCTTATTCTAAATATGTAATGCTTTGGCCAAAGACTTTAGTAACAATCCGACGAGAGGTCATGTGTATACATCTCCTCGCAAGGAGTGGTGAATCCTTTATAGGCTATTCAAACACCTTCAATCACTTCGACTTATGCCCAATCATCCCGGGTCCACATCTCTTCAGAGATGCTTGCTTAAGATGTCAAAGCATAGGTCTTCATGATCAAAATGACTTGAATACCGCAAGACAAAGGAACATTGGACTTAAGCTGCAGTAAGAACTTCATTGACATATCTATATATACAGAGAACCATATGAAGTCTTACGGCTGGTCACTCCAATGAACTAGTTACCATACCTAGCATCCACGATTAACTCCGGACATCACAATGTCTCCAGCCAGTGAGAATCAACTGCTTGGATACACCAAGGAGTATACCTCGTGCTAGTCTCGACAGAATTGATGGTGTCCAAATTCATCAATTCATCGATCAGGGATAATTTCGATACATCACAATTACACATGTAGAGATACTCACTAGTTGTGATCTAATCACAAATTCTCTCATGCTGTGAATCGTATCGTGGATATTCAGTAAATGAGTTTAAGATCTAATCAAATACATGTGAGCATGTATACTCAAATAGTGAATCCTCATTTATCATATAAATGGTTCAAATATAAGGTGATTGCCTTAGGACATCTCTCATATATTACTAACAAACTCCCACTTGGCCTAATGTCAATCGCTACGGTATCCAATACCATAGGATCTAACATGACCCTCAAACTTACTTTGAGGTAATGCCTTAATCAAAGGATCTGCTAAGTTCCTTTCAGTGGGGATTTTATCGATTTGTATTTCCTTCCTACTAATGATCTCTCTGATTAGATGATAGCGGCGAAGCACATGTTTGGATCATTGATGAGACCTTGGCTCTTTCGCCTGTGCAATTGCTCCATTTTTGTCGCAGTAGACCAGTATTGCTTCAACAATGGCTGGAACCACACCAAATTCATAAATGAACTTCTTGATCAAAACCGCTTCCTTTGCTGCTTCCGAAGCTGCAATGTATTCTGCCTCAGTAGTAGAATCCACTACAGTATCTTGTTTAGAACTTTTCCAACTCACTGCACCCCCATTCAAGGTGAACACGTACCCAGACTGAGACTTGGAATCATCCTTGTCCGTCTGGAAGCTGGCATCTCTATACCCACGTATCACCATGTCCCCTTCTCCATATATTAGGAACACATCCTTAGTTATTCTCAAGTACTTAAGGATCATCTTAACAGCCGCCCAATGATCCATTCCTGGATCAAACTGGTATCTACTCGTGACACTCAGAGCATACGATACATCGGGCCTCGTACATAACATAGCATACATGATAGATCCTATTGCGGATGCATAGGGAATCTTACTCAAATCCTCTCGTCTTCTGTGCGCGGATACATAGACTTCGAAAGGTGTATCCCATGTATGATGGGTAGGAAATCTTTCTTGGATTTTGACATGCTAAACCTCTTTAGCACTCGTTCTATATATGTAGACTGCGAAAGACCAAGCAACCGTTTCGATCTATCTCTATAGATCTTAATCCAGAGGATGTAGGTTGCTTCTCCCAAGTCTTTCATGGAGAATGTCTTGGACAACCAAATCTTAACTGACTGTAAGACTGAAACATCATTTCCTATAAGTAATATGTCATCGACATACAATACTAGGAACATGACTGCACTCCCACTAACCTTCTTGTACACACAAGGTTCGTCTGGATTTTGTGAGAAATCAAATTTTTTAATTGTCTCATCAAAATGGATATTCCAGCTCCTGGATGGTTGCTTCGATCCATATATGGACCGTCGCAATTTACATACCTTGGTTTTATCAACCGATGTGAAACCCTCAGGCTGTATCATATACACATCCTCGAGCAGGTTTCCATTAAGGAAAGTTATTTTCACATCCATCTGGCATATCTCATAATCATAATGAGTCGTTATGGCTAGGAGCATCCGAATGAATTTAAGCATAGCAACAGGCGAATAGGTTTCGTCATAATCAACATCTTTCTTTTGACGATATCCTTTCGCCACCAGTCTAGCCTTATAGGTAATCACATTACCATCCATGTCGGTTTTCTTCTTGAAAACCCACTTGCACCCTATAGGTTTTATGCCTTCAGGTGGGTCAACCAAGTTCCAAACTTTGTTTTCATACATGGAATCCATTTCCGAATTCATGGCTTCAAGCCACTTATCCCTTTCTGAACTTGTCAGAACTTCTTCATAACTGGTACGTCATTCGATTCGCTTACGAGAAATCCATATCTCTCAGGAATATTACATGTTCTACCAGATCTATGAATATGTGGTGTCACAATAGGTCCAGCCGATGGCTCATCACTATGAGTTATTGGCTGTTGTGCTTCACCAGGTATCTCATCAATGTCTATTTGAGTTTTTTTGAGCCTCCTCAAGCTCGACCACACTCCCACTATTTTCTTGCAAGAGAAACTCTTTCTCTAGAAATACAGCATGCCTTGAAACAAACACCTTTTGTTCCACAAGATGATAGAATTGGTAACCCCTTATTTCCTTAGGGTATCCAATAAATAGACATTTATTAGACTTAGCATCCAATTTGTCTGATACAGTCCGCTTCACATAAGCAGGACAACCCCATATCTTCAAGTAAGATACATGAGGTTTCTTACTATTCCATATCTCATATGGAGTAGTAGAGATTACCTTGGTTGACATTCTGTTTAACAAGTAAACAGCTATCTGAAGTGCATAGCCCCAAAAGGACTTGGGAAGATTCGCATGATTCATCATTGACCTGACCATGTCCAACAAGGTCCGGTTACGCCTCTCAGATACACCATTATGTTGTGGTGTATATGGCGGAGTCCATTGAGACAATAGACCATTGTCTCTTAGATAATCTAGAAACTCTTGACTTAAGTATTCACCACCTCGATCTGATCGAAGTATTTTAATACTTTTGTCATGTTGTTTCTCTACTTCATTTCTGAATTCTTTGAACCTTTCAAAGGCTTCAGACTTGTGTTTCATCAAGAACACATACCCAAACCGTAAGTGATCATCGGTGAAGGTAATGAAGTAGCTATAGCCTCCCATAGCTTGAGTTGACATAGGTCCACATACATCAGTATGTATTAGACTTAGCAACTCTCCCACTCGTTCACCTTTTCCTGTAAAAGATAACTTAGTCATCTTGCCTTTTAAGCATGATTCGCATGTATCGTATGAATCCAATTCAAATGATTTCAGAATTCCACATCGGTGTAATTCGGACATGTATTTCTTGCTCACATGGCCAAGACAACAATGCCACATGTAGGAGTCTAATTGATTATCTTTTCGAGCACGCTTATTGCTCGCTTCGATATTGAAAATGTCACTGGATATGTCCAATGTATAAATACCATTGCTTAAAGTTCTAGTCCCATAAAGAGCACCATTCAAAGTTATGTAACAATGATTGTTACTAAAAGTTAAATGGTACCCATTTCTATTTAAACAAGAAATAGAAATGATGTTCTTTATCAACGAAGGAATATAAAAGCAATTGTCTAGTTCTAAGACAAGTCCTGTAGGGAGTTTCAATAAATACATTCCGATGGCGAGTGCAGCAACCTTTGCTCCATTCCCAACACATAAATTTAACTCTCCCTTAACGAGTCTTCTTCTATTCCTTAGCCCATGTATGTCATTACATATATGTGAGCCACACCCAGTATCCAATACCCAAGTGTCTGAGGAAATAGAATGACAATCAATAACGAAGATATCTGAAGAAGATGGAGCATCTGATGCCTTATTCTTCTTCACGGACTCAAGATAAATCTTGCAATTTCTTCGCTAATGACCCTCCTTGCCATAATGATGGCAAGTGCCCTTTTGAGCTAGCTCTGTCTTTTTTAGCCTTTTTCTTCTTCCCCTTCTGCTGTTCCTTTGACTCCCTCTTAGAACCTTTCTTTGAGGAATCAACTAATAACATTGTCCCCTACTCATGCTTCTTAGAAGGCTCCACAGTCTTCAACATGTTGAGAAGTACCACAGATGAACCTTCTTGCATCTCAGAGGTGAAGAGGAGCTTGGAGACTTCGAACTTTTCGAATCTCACTTGCTCATCAAACAACTCATAAAGATGAAAGACTAAGGTATGAGCATCCATATGCTCATGCTGCTTCCACAGCTCGGGTACCATCGCGGCTAGCATTATGCAACTCACTAGTTCAAAATCAATCACATGTTTATAATAGGCCAACAATTGGTCCGGAGTTGCATCGTCACTATGATGGGTGAGAAGAGGTGCTTCGAGGACATTCGTAAGCTTTTCCACCTTGAGAACAATTCTCAAGCTTCTAAGCCAGTCCAAGAAAATCAGCCCAGTCAATTTATTTAAATTCAAAATAGAGCGCAAATTCAAAGACATCACGATAAATCGATTAACTTAGAAATACAAATCGATCATATATGAGAAAGATGATTTAAAATGCATCCACATACATTTACAAATCCCATTCATTTTTCGAATTTCAAAAAACCCCAAAATCACTTCGAGAGATCGTAGGTCCATCTCCGAATGGGCTGATATCCATCATAGATATGAACAACCTTAGAGAGAGTCCAACAAGTCATTCATAGCTACGATGGTAGGTATCAAATATACTGATTGCATATCACATATATGCAACTATCACAATGTGCTATCAACTAATTGAATGTTCACACATACATCGGGTTGTTAACTCATTAACAAGTATGCATCATATGCATAGCACCCAACTTCACCTCCCTTCACATCGACCTTGGAGAGAGTCCAACAAGCTGATGCTTCAGGTTAAAGCCAACCCATTAATCGAGAAATAGTTTTAATATGGTTAGAGCGCATTCAACAAATTAGCTCGGCTTGGAGAGAGTCCAACAACCAAAGCTAACGATTGACCTCTGACTCTTACCATATTAGTATTAAACTATTCCATGGTTTGAACATGTTCAGGTTTGAGCCGGGCTTGGAGAGAGTCCAACAACCCAAACAAGAAACAGAACTCTGGTTCTAACCATATTAATGGAAGGTGTAGGCTTTAATATTGAGTAAGGGTTTTATGTCTCATCCTCTTTGCATGCAAATAACTATTATCTACATGGCATGACATACATGACATACATCTACATGTCACGACACGCATGGCATAATGATATGCATCTAATGTAATTACATGACATACAATTATGGCATGTACAAAATTTCCTTATATGTCATAACTATTTATGGAAATAAAATATGTTTGAGATTTGATTCTTCAAATCAAATCATGATTAAATTAGGAAACAAATTTCCAAATCTAATCACATATTTTATTTGTGGAAAGTGTTGATTAAGGAAAGTCAAATTTAATTTAGGAAACAAATTTTCTAAATTGTCAAAACTATTTATGGAAATAAAATATATTTAAGATTTGATTTCCCAAATCAAATCATGATTAAATTAGGACACAAATTTCCAAATCTAATCAAATATTTTATTTATGAAAAATGTTAATTTTCATAAATACTTCTAACTTTCCAAAAGTAGAAGATTTCCATAAATACTTCTAGACTTTCAAAAATTAAAAATTTCCATAAATACTTCTAACTTTCCAAAAGTAGAAAATTTCCATAAATACAATTACGACTATCGCAAAATAATTTTACGATTATGTCAAAACACAACCTGGGCTCTGATACCACTGTTGGGTTTCCGGCACCGCGGCAAGTGTGTATTCAAACATGTTTCGTAAACATGTGTGCAGCGGAATAAATAAAAATCAATAAATCTAATTTATTACATCACACACACCACACGCATGCCTAGTATAACATGTGTAGACATAACCGTAGTTTCAAATTTTACAATAAAAGGAAATTTATTCTACGTATACCTGACGTATCACGTGTAGCGGGAACGACATCAACCGGAGCAACCCTCACTAGAATCGCCTCTATCCATGTCCACGCCAAGTATCTTCGGGATGACTTCACCAAGTCATGAGCCTCGTCTTCGTACGAGTCACTCTCCTCGTGTCAAAGATGATGTGATCGAGAGAAGATCACAATCCGGAGGATCACCAGCTGAAGCTTGGATGCCGGCAACAACTTGGACGGCGGCACAAGAGGCGGGCGGCGGCTAGGGTTTGGGTGCCGACCACAAGAGGAAAGGATGGAGAGGGGCGGGAACTTTGGATTAGGTATCTCATTAAACCCTTGAGCCCTATTTTATAGAGAACAAATTCTCCTAATGGTTATTAGTTCATAAACAAAACCCGTTAACCCGCTCCATTAATTTAAATTAAAATAAACCAAATCGATTTGGTCTATTTTAAGTTAAAACAAACCGAACCAACTTTTGGTTCATTCGTTTAAAATAAACCAAACCCATTTGGTTTATTCTCCACCATTGGATTAGAACCAAACCAATTTGGTTCATCCATCATGTCTTCATAAGACACGGCCCATCCACGCTTCCATTGCGACTGAAATGATTTCATGCTAACTCCTTGTTTGGTCCAACCAAACCTAGTTTCTCTCGGTCTGAGAATCTCATTCTAAAGCTCGTTTTAAATCCTTCAGATTACGCTCGTTGTGTGTGTGACCAAATAGGTTCTCGGTTTATGTTGGCCATCTATAATTAACTATTAATTATAAAACGATCATGAGTGGCACCTAGTAGTACATCATGATCCCCAATTAACCGAAAAGATCAACGGTTGATCCAGAACTATTTCTGAAACCCTTTAGCAGCTACAATGAATCGTGCCCCATTCCTTTCACTCATTTTATACCCACTTGGTTCAGGACATGGTCTATAGTGTCAGTCCCCACTAGGTTGACTACGTTACACCTAGCCCAAGTATCATTTTCTCATCCTACGGATTCTAGTTACTGCACATGTATCCAAGAGTACCTTACTCTAAACATGTAATGCTTTGGCCAAAGACTTTAGTAACAATTCGACGAGAGGCCATGGGTATACATCTCCTCGCAAGGAGTGGTGAATCCTTTATAGGCTATTCAAACACCTTCGATCACTTTGACTTATGCCCAATCATCCCGGGTCCACATCGCCTCAGAGATGCTTGCTTAAGATGTCAAAGCATAGGTCTTCATGATCAAGATGATTTAAATACCGCAAGTCAAAGGAACATCTCTCTTGAGCTGCAGTAAGAACTTCATTGACATATCTATATATGCAGAGAACCATATGAAGTCTTACGGTTGGTCACTCCAATGAACTAGTTACCGTAACTAGCATCCACGATTAACTCTAGACATCACAATGTCTCCAGCTAGTGAGAATAAGCTGCTTGGATACACCAAGGAGTATACCTCGTGCTAGTCTAGATAGAATTGATGGTGTCCAAATCCATCAATTCATCGACCAGGGATAATTCCGATACATCACAATTACACATGTAGAGATACTCACTAGTTGTGATCCAATCACAAATTCTCTCATGCTGTGAATCGTATCGTGGACATTCAGTAAATGAGTTTAAGGTTTAATCAAATACATGTAAGCATGTATACTCAAATAGTGAATCCTTATTTATCATATAAATGGTTCAAACATAAGGCGATTGGCTTAGGACATCTCTCATATATTACTAACAATAAGGTGAATGAAAATTCAAAAATTGGGAGATTGGAAAAAGAAAATCAAGTTTTAAGGTCAAAACTTGAGAAAATAGAAAAGACCATTAGAAAGATGGAAAGTTTAATTAAATGGTCAAATGATCAAAATCTAGGTTTTAGGAGGCAAGAGTCGTCTAAGAGCAAGGGAGGTTTGGGCCTAAGTCCATTGAGGTTATGTCAACCTACCACAATGTTTCATTTAACTATGGAACAAGCTCTAGGTCTAGGAAAGCCAAGGTTACTAGGGAAGTCATCCCTATAGTTGACCATAGTAGATGTCTAGTGGCTAAGGTTTCAAAGAAACCTAGGAAAGTAACTAACAATGTTACAAGGGAAGTTATCCCTAGGATTAACCTTAAAAATACCAAAATGACCAAGGCTTCAAAAGTTAGGAGGGTCATTAAGAAGGTAGCTAGGGAAGTCATTCCTAGTATTACCTTGTTAACTCAAGGAGCTCCAATATGTATTGGGCTCCTAGGAGTGTGATACCTTCACGCTAGATGGGTTTAGGGTGTGTCAACCTTGAATAGATAGGTAGTTAACCTAACCATGGTAAAGGCAGCATTTTATGTCATTTTTGAAGTATTTTAATACTTTTAAAATGAAATTAGAAATATATCCTAAAAGATTTTAGGATGTGACAATAAAATTTGAGAAGCTTGAAAAGTCAGTCAAAATTGGCACAAGATAGATTAGAGTCAATGGTGTGTCATCTTAGATTTTTGTCACACTTGAAAAATTAATTTATTATGGAAAAATGAGGTTTAATCCTAGTAAATGGTAATTAAGCTTGAAATATAAGTATTCTTATACCTTTATATTTTAATTGTCATGCTTTATTTGTCATATATCATGACATGACATCATGCTCATATTAATTATTTAAAATATCATAATAATATTTAGGTTATTTATATCATGCCATGATATCATGATTATTGAAATATATTTTAAATTATGCATATTTTTATGTCATGATTATCATTCGTATATTTAGGATAATTAAAATGAAATTAAGGATAATGACATGATTTGAAGTCGAATCAAATAGGGCTGCCTAGATAAAATACATAAACCCTTAGATAAGGAAGAACAAAAATATTAAATTGACATATGTGTGTATTGATACTCCCTAGACATTTGTGAGATATTAGGAAAATGAGTTAAGTTTAAGGTGCATAGATGTTGCATCAAATGAACTCAAACTCATTATAAATCAATGGATGAATCATGGAGAAAGCTAATGTACAAGTCATGTGCATTTAGCCCATAGAACATAATTCAATATAAGATTTGAAAACTATTTCAAAATCATTTTGAAAAATCTTGGTGAAGTCTATCTTTTGATAGCAATCACCATTGAACAAGTTGACACAAAGTTAGACAAAACATTGAAAATTTTTGATACTTTTGAACTTTGTATCAATTCTTTAAAATAATAGATATTTTATTTTAAAAAACTATTTTTCATCCATTATATTTCATATAAGTAATGTATGTATGAATTTTTATGATTTTTTAAATTATGTATAATTACTTATGAATTTTTAAAATTTGAATATGAAACCTAATTTCTGCATTTTGCATAAACCAATGATCGCTAGGTTAGTCAAATCAATCAGAGTGCAAATGGATCGTTTCTCGATTTCACCAATCGTCACGCTCGATATTTGTTGAACAAGGTTTGTTTAGCTAGTTCTCAGTAATTTTAGGCTACCCTAACGTCTCCTAATCCTATGATATATTTTAGAAAGTATTAGAAGAGTGAAATAATCATTGAAAATGATTAGGAGTGTGAGTTAGGGTGGAGTGTCAGATTTTAAGAGAGATTAAAGTTCAAGTTTGAACTTTTACCCTTATTTTCGATGGTTTAGATTTCCTATAGGCATAGGAACTCTCCAAAGACCTTGTTGGTCCAATGGTCAAGGGGGAACAGACATTTAGGGGAAGTTTTGTCCATCTTGGTATAATGGATAACCTTTGATTACAAAGGGGGAGAAGTGAGAGTTAGGTAAACCTTCATTGTTGATTGCCTCTCATTTAGTGATATGAGACTTATCACTATGAAGAGTAAAGACATCCTAGATTATTTTGGACCAAGGGGGAGAATGTACGATCTTTTTGGGAGATGAGACATTGAAAACCTTAGTAGGCTTTTTGATGTATGTCAAAGGGGGAGAAGTGAGGGTTTAAGTTAAGTAAACCTTCATTATACCTTGGCATAAGAAAAGTTAAGTTGAGTTATTGTTAGCATAACTTAAAGGTATTGTCAAACATAAAAAGGGGGAGATTGTTGGTGAAATCAGCCCACGTCACTATTGAGCAGACTCGAGTAGGACTCAAGTAGTATTTTGATATTTAACAATACAGTTGACTATATGAGTTTGACCATATGACAAGTGGATGTTTGAGACATCCAAGGATATATGGAGGAGTTTGTTTAAGGGGTAGATAGTTGGAGCAATCAACCTCGGGTCAAGGTTGACTAGACTTGAGTGAGACTCGAGGGGAAGTCCAAATTTAGATATTTGGCATGGAAATTCCAAGTTTTGATACTTAGCATAGAAAGTACAAGTATGGATACTTGGCAATAGAGAAGTCTAAGCAAGGGAAAGTCCAAGAATGGTCTTGGCATGGAGAAGTCCAAGTTTGAAAACTTGAGAAAGGAAAAGTTCAAGGGGTGCAGTCTTGGCTACGTAAGTCCAAGTGTATAATCTTAGTAGTGAAAGTCCAAGCATTCAGGCTTGGCAATGGAGAAGTCCTGGAGGTGCGACCTCTTGGAAAAGGTACCCGAAGGCATGATATAGCCAATGGAACCACTTAAAGGCTAGCGCAAAGGGTGAACGAGTCGTGGAGGACTCGGATGGACCCTGCTGGAGGCGTGAGGCTGATGAATGTGGCTAGAAGGCTTAGGTCTAGGCCAAGGGTGGTCGATCAAGTATAAGGGGATCATACTTGGGTTAAACCTCATGGTTGAGGTTTATCAGTCGATTGGAACTTGGGGTCAGTCGACTGGTTGAGTGTTTAGTACTCGAAAGCCAAGTCAACTCGGAGTAATCGATTGGGATTATGACTAGTTGACGACTAAGGCTCGACTGTCGATTAAGTGTTCTGGTAGACAACTAGTGGCTTGCATCATTCGACTGGTCCACAACAGTCAACTACCAATGATTCGACTGGTGGTAGTGGACGGGCACAGAATGGCTTGCAATCGACTACTGGCTTGGCAGTCGACTACTAATAAGGGCAATCGACTCCTAGGGTATCCATTAGAGTAATCCAACATGGATCAGTCCGTTGTAAGACAACAGATAGACGAGCAGTGGACTGGTGCCTTTTGGTAGTCGACTACTAGACAAAAATCTAGCTTGATGTAGGTTATAAAAGGATCTCGAGTTAGAGGATTTCACAATGATTTTTGAAGTGATTTTGAAGGAGAAGTGTTGTTGCATTCCAGACCTTCAAGAGCAATCCAAAGCAACCAAAGTGCAAGCAATTATATCAATCTTTTGTAAAGTGCCCTTTACTTGTATTTCATTCTTGTCTTGTGTTTTTCTTGTAGTTTATGTTTGTAAGCTTATTGTAAGAGGTTTTTCCACCTCCAATATGTTGCCAAGAAGGAGAAGGCATAGTGAGGAGAGATCACTAGCTCGCTCGTAGAGTACGAACCCTAGTTCCCAACCACGTAAAATATCATGTTATGATTATTTTGTCTTTGTGTTTATTTGTACTTGTATATTTTGTATTCTGCTGCGTATTAACATTTTGTAGATAAGCAATTACGATCGAAGAACAAAATCGAAGAAATACTATTCACCCCCTGTAGCGCATGTCAAATCGATCCCTACAGTTTAGTGTAGTAGATGGATTCGAGAAACTGGTGGATGAAGATGGACCACCTCTCCCGACTAAGGATTGGACGAGAGAAATGATCAAGAAGGCTCAAGCAAATGCAAAGGTCACAACCACACTCCAATGTGGACTCTCGATGGAGCAACTCAACAAGGTTGGGGCATTCAACTCCACCAAGGAGCTTTGGAAAAAGCTTATTGTGTTAAATGAAGAATCAAAAGAATCTAAGAGAGCAAAAAAGGATCTCTTGGTGGGTCAACTTCAAACCTTCGCCATAAAGAGCAATGAGACTGTAAGTCAAATGCACGGTAGATTTAAAGAAAGTATCAATGGACTTCATATAATAGGTGAGAAAGTTGACAATCAGGATCTAGTGAGGTATGTACTTCAAGCCTTTCCTAGAACAACTCTATGAGCATCAATGGTAGATGCTTATAAGGTTTGTAGAGATCTTTCATTAGTTAAGCTAAATGAATTATTTTGTGAATTTGAATTTCATGAACAAGCTAACATGTCATCAAAGGAGAAAAGTCTAGCTCTTTTTGTAGAAAAGAAGAAGAAGAAGGAAAAAAAGGAAGAATCTTCATCATCTAAATCCGAGCATGAGTCATCAAGTAGCGACGAAGAGATGTCGACTAGTGAAGTGGCTCATTATGTCAAGAAGATGATGGGAAGATTAAGAAGATTCAAGAGAAAGGATGTGAAAAAGATGTTCCAATATTCAAAAGGTAAATCTAGCAATAATTCAAATTCTAATACTAATGTTACTTATTATGAATACAATAAAAAATGTCACATCAAGCCAAATTGTCCAGAATTAAAGAAGAAAAAACAAAAGAAAAGAAGAAGAAAGAGAAGGAGAAGAAAAAGAAGAAAGTTAAGGTAGCTCAAATGACATGGGGCACCCAAATTGTTAATGACACATCGGATGAGAAAGAGTTATGTCACATCACCCAACACATGACATTCATGGCCTTTAAGAATGGCACCGAAAGCTCAAGTCAAAGAGAATCATCATCTAGCGATGAATTGCCATCTAGTGACAATGAGTTAAAAGAATCTCCTCAAGTAGAATTTCTTTATAAAACTATTGTTTATCTTAAGAATGCATTAGTTAAATCACAATATAAAGTTAATAACTTGAAGGTTGAGAGTAAGACAATTAGAAATCAAACATCTACATTTAGTGAATCAAACATGCTTAAGGAAGAAAATGAAATTTTGAAGGAAAAGTTCTTGAGCTAAAGACATGCTTAGAGAAATTTACAAATTGATTAAAATATCTTGATATGATTCTTAGAGACCAAAGAGTCATTTATAATAAGGCCAGAATAGGATATAAGCCTACGGATAAAGAGGTTGCATACATTTCCCTTATAAATAGAAAAATAATAATTATGGGTAACGTAAAGAAAGCATGGGTATCAAAGAAATATTTAAATGATTATTCCGGACCAAATGTATGGGTACCAAAGAAAATTATTTTTCGTGTTGTTTAGAAAGAAGAACCAAGTATGTGGATTGTGGATAGTGGGTGCTCAAGACACGAACGGGCATGTAAGTAAATTTTTCACAATTATCTACTTAAAGAAGGGAACAATATCATTTGGGAATAGTGGGTAGAGGTACAATTGTGGTATCACTTAAAATTGTCGTTCATAAAGTTTTATTGGTTAAGAGTATGAAATTTAATTTCCTTAGTGTAAGCCAATTATATGATGTCGATTATAATGTAGAGTTTCAATCCACTAAATGCTTGATTAGACACAAGAGTCTAGAAGATTATATGTTAGTTGGATATATGAAAATAAATCTCTATTATATTGATCTTTGTTATGCTTCTAACATTTCTATTAAGTGTCTCATATCAAAAGAAGAAGAAGGATGGTTATGACATAAAAGACTTGGACACATCAACATGAAAAACATAGCTAAAGTAGCTAAATTAGAGCTAATGAAGGGACTACCAAAAATCAAGTACATCAAGCACAAGATGTGTGATGCACGCCAAGAGGGTAAATAATTCAAGTCATCACACAAGGGTAAAACTCTAACCAATACTTCCCTATCTTTAGAAGTTATTGCATTTAGATCTTTTTAATTGTCATAGTACTCCTTCATTAGAAGGTAATAAATATTGCTTAGTAATAATTGATGACTTTTCTAGATACACGGGTTTATTTCATAAAACATAAGGATGATACCCTAAAAATAATCATAGAATTTAGTAAAAAGGGTAAAAAATGAAAAGAATCTCAAAATCAACCGGATCCGAAGTGATCATGGTGGAGAATTTGAGAATTCAAAATTTTCTAACTTTTCTTTAGAACATGGATATTGTTGGGGATCTTTGGAAGGCTAGAGGGGGTGAATAACCTCTTTTCGTTTCTAGAAGAAAGGTTAGTGGAAGAAAAATAAATACTAAACGAAATTAAGAAGCTAAAAACACAATCGCTAACAAGAGAGATTTTATGTGGTTCGGAGATTAAGCTCCTACTCCATGGTGATCCTTAAGGTGGATCAATCCAAGTAATTCTCCACTAAAAAGCTTTCTCTTACAAGATCCTCCTCTTCTTACAAAAGATGAAGATGAAGATTAGAGAAGAGGGGGATTAAAAGCACTTAGAAAGCTTAGGAAAAACCTGAGAGCTTGAGAGTATGGTTGGAATATAAGCACTAGCCTCCTCAAGCACCCCATGACCTCTTTTTATAGAGAAGAGGATGATTTTCCCATTGAACCTCGATCAGTCGACTGATGGTCTCCATCAGTCGATTGATGTTGTAGCCGATGCAATCCAACGGATTCTGACAAGCCGGATCCGCGATTGTCACTACCCAACAGGAAGCCAATCAGTCGACTGATTGAGTAACTAGTCGAGTGCTCCAAGCGATCACTCGACTGGAGAACCTTCTGTGCCATCGTTCCACTTATAGCAGTCGACTGATGGGTATAGCAGTCGACTGTTGGCCACAGAACTCAACCAGCTTCAGTCGAGTGACTAAGCAGTCGACTGGGACGAAACACCAATCAACTGATACACTTCAAGTATGAATAAATCATACTTGAATTAACCCCCTAGACCTAGACTTAACCTTCTAACTCTTCCTTCAGCCTTGCACCTCCAGGATCCCTCCGAGTCCGCGACTCCTTCATCCTTATGCTTGCTTCTAAGAGATTCCCTCGGTTTCGTCATGTCTTGGGTTTCTCTTTTGCCAAAGGATCGCTTGGACTTTACGCCGCCAAGACTACATGCTTGGACTTACGCTACCAAGACCTTGCTCTTGGTCTTCCTTTGTCAAGGTCCACTTGGACTTTACGCCGCCAAGACTACATGCTTGGACTTACACCGCCAAGACTTTTCCTTGGACTTCTCTTGCCAAGATCATACTTGGACTTTTCTTCACCAAGTCTTCATACTTGGATTTTCTGTCACTTAACACATTCATGGTTAGATCATAAAATATTTCCTAACTATAGATGATTATCCAAACATCAAAACATATAAATTCTTGGGGTATTATTGCACCAACAATCTCCCCCTTTTTGATGTTTGACAATCATTTAAGTTAGGGCTTAACATATGCACATAATGAAAGCATCATATTTCCAATATGAATTCTAACTTAAAGTTTCCTTCTCCCCCTTTGACATACATAAAAAAAAAAAGGATTCATACAATGATAATTTCGTGAAAGAATTGAATTGGTTATGTCTTGAACTAAGGTATAAGATAGATATGGGGCTCCCCCTTAATCCAAGACATGGTTTATGATGTGTGAATAACATATGTATCAAAGAATAAATAAGAGATATGAAGCTATGTCCTAACTTTGCACCAACAATATAAATTTAGGGGATGAAAAGATTTCACTATGAAGCTCCCCCTAAAACAATGCATTAATTAGTCCTATACCCTTTTAATTACTTGAATTATCATACCATAGGATTAGGACACTTAAGATTTCACTTAAGTAAAAAAAAAAGGCTGATTTGTAGAAAAATCAGAGTGGCAGCCGACTGATATCTAAAGCAATCGACTGCCACACCTGAAACGCCATTTTCAAGTTTTTCAGGTCAACTTCAAAAATGCGCCAAAAATTCTAGAAACATTGAAAAATTATGAAATTTTGTGTACACATTTATGAAACTATTTTCTATCAAGTAAAAATAATTTGAAAAATATATATTTTACATATTTTGAAAATGATACAATTTTGAAAACTAGCAAAAGCTTTAAGAATTTTGCAAACTTTGTATCACCTTTGCCAACCAATTGAAAACTAATTTTCAAAGTATGATAAACATAGTTTAAAATATATTTTGTTTGACATTTCCAATCATGTTCTTAGAACTATATGTTGGGATGTATACTGAAAAGTCTATCTTTTGTATGAACATCTTTATTTTGAAATAAGAATCACATGATCATTATTTACATATTTATGGTAATGCATATTGTCTAATATATTACATTGTAGATAACATGGTGTGTGGTGTCACACAGGAAATCATATTATCGGCTCCTTGTAAAGTATAAGTATAGGCTCACAACCGAGATGGCTTTGGACAAACCATTGGTATGGTTGTAGTGTTATTTGGTATTGGTTTGTCTTGACCATAAAATCACACTAGTGCACTTTGTGTGTATTGAGCAGGACCGACTTAGAGGTGATTCGATTTATTGCTGACTACATAATCGAATCGAACCTCAGATATTATATTGTACATACTCTTAATCCCGATATAATAACGGGCACATATACTTAGTATTCATTTCTTTGATTTACCAATGGGTGAGATTTATAGATTAAATCGATAGGCTCGGTAAGTTGGGAAATGATATTATTTATATGGTGTGTCATTGATTATAGGAGGAAATCGTGTCCTATATATTTGGATGATGATGTCCCCTTGAGGAGCTCATAAGGTTTATCATGTAAACCCTGCAGGTGGACTTGGTCCGGCATGATGAAAAGGTTGAGTGGTACTACTCATGGAGTTAGATGTTGATTAATTAATGGTCAGTAAATTAATTAATCAACGGACATTCGAGATCTTAAATACGGGGAGAAAAATATACAAATAATATATGGAGCCCATATTAACTTATGGAGGTTCGTGAGGTAGATCAATGATAATCCTTTAGTGGATTAGATTATCATTAATGGATCGGACTTTATGTGGGCTTGATCCATTGGGTGGCCAAGATCCAACTCCTCCTCATGGTCCCTATTATAGCCTATTAATAACTCATGAAGTCTAGATCCAATGGTTGAAAACAAAACTCTATATCCAAAGGTAGAGATTAAATCTCTAGATCCGACGGTTGAGATTAAATCTCTAGAACCGACGGTTGAGATTAAATCTCTAGATCCGACGATTGAGATTAAATCCCTAGAACCAATGGTGGAGATTAAAACAAGGCATATACCTAACTCTATAAAAGGAGAGCATGGGGTGGGTGGCAAGAAGAATTCTAAAAGAGATAGGATTAGGGTAAGGGGCGGCAAGCTTTGGGGATTAGGGTTTGGGGTGTAGGCTGCACCAAATAAGGAAAGTTTTTCCTTTTCTTCTTCTTCCTTGGTGGCCGGCGCCCAAAACCAGCTTTTCCTCCCTTGGCCAGCATCCAAACTCCTTCATCCCCTTCTCCTTGGCTGGTGGAAACAAGACTTAGGGTCTTCCCTTGGAGTCTTGGTCGGTTTCCATCTTATTCATCTTCTCCTTCTTGGCCGGCGGCAAGCACCAAGCTTGGAGCTTGGTGGTTGGTTGAAAGAAAGAGAAGTGTCTTGTTTCTTATTCTTCCTCTTGTTCGGAGCGAGCAAGGAAGGAATATTGGTGATCTAGGAGCTTCGACTTTTGGTAGATCGTCGCCCACACGACATCCAAAAGGAGGAAGGACATACGATAGAAGATCGAGAGGTATAATACTTGTCTATTTTTTTATGTAACATGTTTATAATTGTTTCTCAATTATATATGCATTATATATTCTATTTTTTGGCTAATATAACTTGGACCCCAAACATAAATACAAAAGTTGGCGATCCGTACATCGTCTATTCCGCGGCTATTCATAGAATAGAGGTTGGTGGCTTGAACAACAAGTTTGTTCAAGTGACCACTCTAATCGAATAGCACGATGATAAAACGGTTGCTTGAGTGATCCCTTTTGTCTAGGATTAAATTTTTTTAATCCGGGGACATCGATGGGATTGCCATGAACAAGCGACCGAGTTGAAGTGGGAAGCGAAGTTTCCTACCTTCAAGTGGTATCAGAGCCACGGTTTCCGATTTTGTGTGTTTAGGATTCGGTTACTTTTATGCACTTTTCATATATTATATGTGCCAGATCATAGTAGGATGTGCGTAGGTTAACTCTTTGGTTGCAGGCATAGGATCCAACTATTATGGTCATATGTGTGTATGTGATTGTATGTGTGTAATTGTATATTTTGTTGAATCCTCGGGGTTGACGAGGTTAGTATTTAATTTTTGTAATTAGATACGGCATTGTTTAGCCACTCTTTTTATTTTAGTTTACTTTCGATCTAGATTTCATGTACACTCTCTCGTGGTGTATAGGATCGATGGATGTAAATTAAAATATTTTTTCTCGGCTCGGATCTCCGGATAGCTTGTACATGGCGTAGGGAGGAGCAAACGAGATGGCGATACGATGGGAGACATATTGAAGACAAAAGCCATAATAGTTGGAAAAAAATTTATTTTTCATATTTATTGCTTATTGTTTGATATGCATGTCGTAGGCTAGAAAATTCCTCAATTTCAAATTACTAAGTGGGAGAGGGATATTTTTATAAATTCCCACGACCTCCATTACGATTTGACATGTGATGCAAACAAACTTGTGCGTCGGCTATGAGTGTCTTCCTCCCCATCGGATGAGTTTGTTTGCGGATCACAAGGTCAAATAGTATCCTCCCCATCGGAGTCACTGCTTTTATTTGTAGGGCCAAAGAGGAACCAACTATTAATTTTACTTGTCAAAAAGTTAGGTTGACAAGATAGTAAAATTAATGGGCAAAACTTCCTCTTACAAATGTAGAATTCATATACGTCTACACTATCGTGGCATATGATATTCTCGGTGTTTTGAGGTGTTGGTTGATTTTAAAATTTTATTGTTTGAGGAATCAATAATTTTTTGAAATCTAATGTTTTGATCTATGTGATTCTTAGGTTTTCTTTTAAAATGACTTTCAACCCACTTGCTGTGATACTGAAAGAAAATAAACTTACTGGACCCAACTATGTTGATTGGAAGAGGAATCTTGACATTGTCTTGACTGCTGAGGAATACAAATATGTACTCCTCGAAGAGTGCCCTCCTAAGCCTGTGGATGATTCTGGGGAAAAGTAGAAAGAGAGTTATAAGAAGTGGATTAAGGACGATGAGATAACGCGGTGTTACATTTTGGCATCTATGTCAAATGTACTGCAACATCAGCATCAAGCCATGCCCACTGCTTATGACATGATGCTTAATCTCAAAGAGCTTTTCGGACACCAAAATCGGGCTACTAGGCAGGAAGCCATGAGGAACTTGATGATGACCACCATGATCGAGGGAACACCCGTGAGGGATCATGTTCTCAAGATGATGGCTCATTTGAATGAGGTAGAAGTCCTCAGAGTTGAGATCGATGGGGAAACCCAGGTCGATATCATTCTCCAGTCTCTACCTAGGAGTTTTGAGCAGTTTTGACTAAACTACAACATGAACAAGAGGTTGTATTTGTTGGCGGAGCTTCTGACAGAACTCCAGGCGGCAGAGGGGCTATTTCGTCAGAGTTCTCAGGCTCAAGCCATAGTGACCCAAAAGGTTTCTACTTCTAAGTCAAAAGGCAAGAAGAAGAAGAAACAAGCTGGGGAAAAGGCAGTGGGAGGAACTCAGGAAGGAGTGAAGAAGCCGAAAGGCAAGTGCTTCACTTGTAAGCAGACTGGACACTGGAAGAAGGACTGTCACAACCGCAAGCAGAATAAAGGTATATCTTTTGGTCTAGTCGTTGAAACATGTTTAGCGGTGTTATCTACCGGCACCTAGTGTGTAGATACGGGAGCCACTGATCATGTCTGCAATACTTTACAGGGGTTCCAGGAAACCAGACGACTGGCTGAAGGGGAGATTACCGTATACTTGGGCGATGCGACGAAGGTGGCGGCTGTTGCAGTGGGTGATGTTTATTTATCTTTTGAGAAAAATAAAGTTTTGGTTCTTAAGAATTGCCTTTATGTACCTTTATTTAGAAAAAATTTAATTTCAGTTTCTAAATTGTTTATGGATGGATATTCTATTTCTTTTAATGACAGAGATATTATAAAAAGGAATAGGGAGATTATCTGTTCGGGTGCATTGATAGGAAATTTATACACACTTAAACCAAAAGCTCCCATGATGCAAATAGAAGTTAATAACTCATCTTCTAATTCCAATAATAGAAAAGAACCTTTGAAGATGAACCAAACATATCTTTGGCATCTTAGGCTTGGTCATATTAACCTAAGCAGAATTCGAAGGTTGATAGCCGATGGACCTTTGGGTTCATTAGTGGTGGAAGATTTCCCAACCTACGAATCTTGCTTGGAGGGTAAAATGACCAAGAGGTCTTTTAAGGCCAAGGGGTATAGAGCCAAAGATGTGTTAGAATTGGTTCATTCTGATTTGTGTGGTCCTATGTCTATCAAGATAGAGGTGGTTTTGAGTATTTCGTCTCATTTATAGACGATTATTCGAGATATGGATACATTTACCTGATGCGCCGCAAGTCTGAATGTTTTGACAAGTTCAAAGAATTCAAGGATGATGTGGAGAAACGTCAAGGTAAAAGTATCAAGATACTACGATCTGATCGTGGTGGTGAGTACCTCTTGGGAGAGTTTAGGAATTACTTATCAGAGGCTGGGATTCAATCCCAATTGTCTGCACCTAGCACACCCCAGCAGAATGGTGTAGCAGAGCAAAGGAATAGGACTCTTATGGAGATGGTTAGATCGATGATGAGTTATTCTGAGTTGTCAGATTCGTTCTGGGGATATGCTCTAGATATGGCAGTGTACATTCTGAACTTGGTTCCATCTAAATCAGTGCCTTCTACTCCCACAGAATTGTGGACTGGGCGAAAGCCTAGTCTAAGACATATTCGGATTTGGGGGAGTCCAGCACATGTGCTGAAGGTAGATGCTGGTAAGTTGGAATCTCGTACAGAAGTGCGCATGTTCGTTGGCTATCCTAGAGGAACGAAAGATGGTTTGTTTTATAGTACTAGAGATCAGAGGGTGATCGTTAGCACGAATGTCAGATTTCTAGAGGAAGACTATGCGATGAACCACAAGCTCATGAGTAAGATTATTCTGGAGGAATTGAAAGGGGAAGTCACTTCTTCAGTACCACCGGTACAAGAGGATATACCACAAGTCACTGCACCGCGTGTCACAGAGGATACACAGGTAATACCTCATCGTCGTGGGAGGGTTGTGAGACAGCCTGATAGATTCATGTTCTTGGGAGAATCTTCTGATTTGGTCTCTGGTGAACATGAACATGATCCCTGGACATATGATGAGGCAATCCAAGATAAAGATGTAGTATCTTGGCAAAGTGCAATGAATACTGAGATTTAATCTATGGATTCGAATCAGGTCTGGGAGCTAGTTGTTGGTGCAGTGGGCACCAAAGTCGAACCGGTATTTTGATTATGGCAAAAGGCTCAATAGTTAAGGGTATATTTGTTATCTTACGAGCTCAATTAAGTGTGCAGAAATGCTAAAGTTGAGCGGAAGGTTCTGGACACCGGTGGGGAACCGAGGTGGTCGGGCAACGCCAGAGGGACGAGGAAGCCGAGGTACTCGGGTGAAGACCGAAGCGAGGCTACAAGGTAAGCTCGTGTGAAAGCGGCAAGGTCGTTGCGTAGATCCGACCCAATACCTCCAATGGAAGGTCTAGGTCGAGATCAGATGGTTAGAACCATCGTACTTTATATTTTAAGCTAACTTGTACTGCAGTCCAAAACCCTTTGACTACAGTCAACTGCTAGTCAAGTTCCAGCCTCGAGAAGAGCTCGAATTTCAAGGGGGTGAATTTGGACTTAACTCGTGTTTTGGTACAAAGGGTGATGTGGCATCAAGGTGGACATCCAAACCATCACCAAGCTTCCTTGTGGTGGACGCCCAAAATAAGGTGAGTTGGCACAAGATGGTTGGCTCCCATGATGTGGCACAAGTTGAATGGCTCCAACAAGTTGGCGCCCAAGGAGGTTGGAGGTGGCACAAGGTGGTTGGATGAAACACCTCATCCTCAAGTTGGCGCCCAAGGAGGTTGGAGGTGGCACAAGGTGGTTGGATGAAACACCTCATCCTAAAGTTGGCGCCCAAGGAGGTTGGAGGTGGCACAAGGTGGTTGGATGAAACACCTCATCCTTGAGTTGGCGCACAAGAAGGTTGGAGGTGGCACAAGGTGGTTGGATGAAACACCTCATCCTTGAGTTGGGATAAGAACCTCACCTTGGACACTACCTATGTCTAAATTCATAGATCAATATCCATAAATAGACATGTTCACTCCAAGCAAATTACAAGAAATCAAGAGCTCTCAACACACTACCGTAACGCTACTACTACTACTCACATTTGCTACGACGAAGTGCCGCCGACAACGAAAGCTACATCTTCTACTTATAAGAGTTGTCGGTATATTTATTTGAGTTCTACTTCTTTAAATTGTCTTTGTGCTTTAATCGTAACAAGGAAAGGGGGAGTGTCCCTTTGCCTTGATTTCTTTTTGTAATCGTTGCTTCTACCTCCAACGAGGAGGAGTGGTTTTAGTGAATTGCCCTCCGTACGTGATCAAGGATCACTAGGGCCGTGGATTAGCAATCGAAAGATTGTGAACCACGTAAAAATATCTTGTCTACTTTATATTTCCGCTGTGCACTCTCTACTTGCTTTTTACTTATTGCAAAAGTTTTTTTAACGACACCGTATCGCTATTCACCCCCCCCCTCTAGCGACACTTTCGATCCAACACTAGTAGAACCACCCGATGGTATAAAAACCATTGGATGCAAGTGGATCTACAAAAGAAAGAGAGGAATAGACGGAAAGGTTGAGACCTTCAAAGCGAGGCTTGTTGCGAAGGGGTATACTCAGAAAGAGGATATCGATTATGAGGAGACCTTTTCGCTGGTGGTCATGCTTAAGTCTATCCAGATTCTCTTATGCATTGTAGCTCATATGGATTATAAGGTGTGGCAGATGGATGTCAAGACAGCTTTCCTTAATGGAAGTCTTGAGGAAAACATTTATATGAAGCAACCAGAGGGATTCATTGCAAAGGGCAAAGAGTATCTTGTGTGTAAGCTTAATCGGTCCATTTATGGATTGAAGCAAGCTTCGAGGTCTTGGAACATTCGCTTTGATGAGGTAATTCAGTCTTATGGATTTATTCAAAGTCTGGATGAGTCTTGTGTATACAAGAGATGTGACGAAAACGTAGTGGTATTTCTTGTACTATACGTAGATGACATTTTGTTAATTGGCAACAATGTCAAGGTGTTATCGGACGTAAGGGTATGGTTGTCCAAACAGTTTGATATGAAGGACTTGGGAGAAGTGGGACACATCCTTGGGATCAAGGTTATAAGGGATCGTAGGAAAAGAATGTTGTGCTTATCTCAAGCTTCATACATAGACATAATTATGGATCGTTTTAGCATGCAAAACTCCAAGAAAGGTTTTCTACCTTTCAGGCATGGAGTTCCTTTATCTAAGGAGATGTGTCCTAGAACATCTGAGGAGATAGAGGAGATGAAGGTGGTTCCTTATGCTTCGGCGGTAGGAAGCCTCATGTATGTGATGCTATGTACGAGACCAGATATCTGCTTTGCCGTGGGTATGGTCAGAAGATATCAGAGTAATCCAGGACATTGACATTAAACTACGGTAAAGCATATATTGAAGTACTTGAGAAGGACTAGGGATTATATGCTAGTTTACTAGGCAAACCAATTACTCCCTGTGGGTTACACAGATTCTGACTTCCAATCAGACAGGGATAACAGTAAGTCTACCTCAGGTTTTGTGTTTACTTTGGGAGGTGGAGCCATTGTATGGAGGAGTGTCAAGCAGAAATGTGTGGCGAACTCTACCATGGAAGCTGATGTTGGTGCAGGGGCACTAGATAATCGAACCTGTGTTTTGATTATGGAAAAGACACAAAGTTAAGTTTACATCGTTATCTCACGAGCTAAATCGAGTGTGCAGAAAAGTACTAAAGCTGGAGCTGAAGGCTAGCGACACCCGGACGAAGCCGCAGTGGTCGGGCGACACTCGAGTGACTTCGGAGGGAGCCGAAGGAATCGAGTGGAAGGCCGGAAGTGAAAGTGACACAATAAGTATCGAGGTAAGCTCGTGTGAGTGAGAGATGGTAAGGTCGTGTCCTCTGTACGGGGATGACCATAGGCGGAGATCCGACTAAGACTTCCTGTGGAAGGTCTAGGTTGAGATCGGACGGTTAGAAACCGTCACATTTATCATTTTTCGAGCTAACCTCTTACTGCAGGGGAGTGGCGGTGTGATCAGCTGGATATTGAAGCGATCGTGATGCTCATCGATCGGTGATGGGAGGCATCAGTCGACTGATGGCGACGAATCAGCCCTTGCGCTAGGTCAAAACGGATAATGTTTGACGTGGCCACTTCGCGATAAAATTTGTACAACTTCATGATCTGTTCCAAATTCTGAGGAGACATATTCAAGCACCAAACTCTATAAAAGGAGGGGAGGATTCCAACTCCAAATATCATCAAGTTTATTCTCAAGTGCTCCTACAACGCCAAAGCTTCAACACCGTCATAATGCCGATGCTACAACAAGTTCCGATCTTCTTCGTCAACAGCAGAATCAAGTAATATATTTTGATAGTGTATTCTTTGTTTTTATTCGTAATGAGGTGAGGTAGGCTTGTTTCCTCATCCTCGTAATTTTGGTTTTGTGATCGTTGTCTCCTACCTCCAACGAGGAGGAGACGTTATAGTGCTTTGCCCTCCGTACGCAGTCTAGGACTGATAGGGCCATGGAGTAGCAACCATTGGGTTGTGAACCAAGTAAAATAAACATGTCTCTTTATTTTCTGGTGCACTTAATCGTGTATCGACCAATCAAACGAAAAGATTTACGCTCGCTATTCACCCCCCCCCTCTAGCGACGCTTCTCGATCCAACAGCTGAGTATGTGGCGGCCTCTGAGGTGGCCAAAGAAGTTGTGTGGCTCAGGAACTTCCTGATGGACTTGGATGTGATTCCTGGTTTGCCCAAAACTATCACAATTTATTGTGATAATAGTGGTGCAGTTACAAACTCGAAGGAACCACAAGCCCATAAGGCAAGTAAACACATAGAGCACAAGTACCACATGATACGAGAAATCGTAAAGAGAGGAGAAGTTGTTGTGGCCAAGATTGCATCGGAGGATAACCTGGCAGATCCTTTCACTAAGGCCCTTCCGGCGAGAGCTTTTGATAGGCATGTGGAGGGAATGGGAATTAGATGTATGACAGTTTGAGGACAACATAGTCTTTTAGTATAAGTGGGAGATTATTGGGATATATACTGAAAAGTCTATCTTTTGTATGAACATCTTTATTTTGAAATAAGAATCACATGATCATTGTTTGCATATTTATGGTGATGCATATTGTCTAATACATTACATTGTAGATAACATGGTGTGTGGTGTCACACGGGAGATCATGTTATCGGCTCATTGTAAAGTATAAGTATAGGCTCACAACCGAGATGGCTTTGGACAAACTATTGGTATGGTTGTAGTGTGATTTGGTATTGGTTTGTCTTGACCATAGAGTCACACTAGTACACTTTGTGTGTATTGAGCATGACCGACTTAGAGGTGATTCGATTTATTGCTGACTACATAATCGAATCGGACCTCAGATATTATATTGTACATACTCTTAATCCCGATATAATAACGGGCACATATACTTAGTATTCATTTCTTTGATTTACCAATGGGTGAGATTTATAGATTAAATCGATAGGCTCGGTAAGTTGGGAAATAATATTATTTATATGGTGTGTCATTGATTATAGGAGGAAACCGTGTCATATATATTAGGATGATAATGTCCCCTTGAGGAGCTCATAAGGTTCATCATGTAAACCCTGTAGGTGGACTTGGTCCGGCATGATGAAAAGGTTGAGTAGTACTACTCATGGAGTTATATGTTGATTAATTAATGGTCAGTAAATTAATTAATCAATGGACATTCGAGATCTTAAACACGGGGAGAAAATGTACAAATAATATATGGAGCTCATATTAACTTATGGGGGTTGGTGAGGTAGATCAATGATAATCCTTTAGTGGATTGGATTATCATTAATGGATTGGACTTTATGTGGGCTTGATCCATTGGGTGGCCAAGATCCAACTCCTCCTCATGGTCCCTATTGTAGCCTATTAATACCTCATGAAATCTAGATCCAATGATTGAAAACAAAACTCTAGATCCAAAGGTAGAGATTAAATCTCTAGATCTGATGATTGAGATTAAATCTCTAGATCCGACGGTTGAGATTAAATCCCTAGAACCAATGGTGGAGATTAAAACAAGGCATATCCCTAACTCTATAAAAGGAGAGCATGGGGTGGGAGGCAAGAAGAATTCTAATAGAGATATGATTAGGGTAAGGGGCGGCAAGCTTTGGGGATTAGTGTTTGGGGTGTAGGCGGCACCAAATAAGGAAAGTTTTTCTTTTTCTTCTTCTTCCTTGGTGGCCGGCGCCCAAAACCAGCTTTTCCTCCCTTGGCCGGCGTCCAAACTCCTTCATCCCCTTTTCCTTGTCCGGTGGAAATAAGACTTAGGGTCTTCCCTTGGAGTCTTGGCCAGTTTCCATCTTATTCATCTTCTCCTTCTTGGCCGGCGACAAGCACCAAGCTTGGAGCTTGGTGGTTGGTTGAAAGAAGAAGAAGTGCCTTGTTTCTTATTCTTCCTCTTGTTCGGAGCGAGCAAGGAAGGAAGATTGGTGATCTAGGAGCTTCGACTTTTGGTAGATCGTCGCCCACACGATGTCCAAAAGGAGGAAGGACATACGATAGAAGATTGAGAGGTATAATACTTGTCTATTTTCTTATGTAACATGTTTATAATTGTTTCTCAATTATATATGCATGATATATTCTATTTTGTGGCTAATATAACTTAGGCCCCGAACATAAACACAAAAGTCGGCGATCCGTACATCGTATATTCCGTGGCTATTCGTAGAATAGAGGTTGGTGGCTTGAACAATAAGTTTGTTCAAGTGACCACTCTAATCGAATAGCACGACGATAAAACGGTTGATTGGGTGATCCCTTTTGTCTAGGATTAAATTTTTTTAATCCGGGGACGTCGATGGGATCGCCATGAACAAGCGACCGAGTTGAAGTGGGAAGCGAAGTTTCCTACCATCACTATATGCACATCAATTGTACATAAGTCTTCCCAATGATTGGTCCAATTAAGGATTAATGTCTCTTGATGACATTTTGGTTCATAGTAATGCATCATAATAATCATTATGAACCAAATGCATCTTCTTAACATCTCACATGTTGTCTAAGTGGCTCAATACAAAAATCATGATTTCTTAGGTTATTTTGTGAGATGCTTAGAGGTATAGTCCTAGATTTTCTATAGGATCATGCAAACCTAGACCTCTATTCTACTAAGCACATTCCAAGTTCTCTCCTAAGTGATGAATAATCCGCTTCAGGGAGAGCCTTGGTGAATATGTCGGCCAGGTTGGACTTGGATTCTATGTAATTGAGTTCAATGTCCCCCTTAGCCACATGATCTCTAATGAAGTGATGTTGTGCTTCACTTCAATGTGCTTAGTCCTAAAGTGATGTACCAAATTTTTGGTCAAATTTATGGTACTCACATTATCACAATAGACCTTGACATTGGAGTAGTGTAGCTCATAGTCCTCTAGAGTGTGTCTCATCCAAAGTAATTGAGTCACACAACCACCCTTAGCCACATATTCGGCTTCGGTGGTGGACAAAGCAACACAAGGCTGCTTTCTACTACTCTAACTAACTAGGGAGGATCCAAGAAATTGGTATCCACCACTAGTACTCTTCCTATCCAACTTGCAACCGACATAGTCATAATCGGTGTACCCAACCAAATCAAAATATTTTATCCTAGGGTACCAAAGTCCTACATTTAATGTGCCTTTGATATATCTTAAAATTCTCTTAACGACCACTAAATGGGACTCTTTGGCACAAGATTGGTATCTTGCACACATACCTACCGCAAATAAAATGTCAAGTCTACTAGCGGTTAAGTATAAAAGACTACCAATCATGCTCCTATAAAGCTTAAGGTCAATTGATTTTCCTTTATGATCATTATCTATTTTTGTATTGGTTGCCATAGGAGTTGAAACTACCTTAGCATTTTCCAAACCAAATTTTTTAATCATTTCTTTGGCATATTTGGTTTGGTATACATAAGTTCCTTCATTAGTTTGTTTGACTTGTAATCCTAAGAAGAATTTTAATTTGCCAACTAAACTCATTTCAAATTCATTCTCTATATTTTTGATGAAATCTTGAAGGAGTCCATCATTTGTTGACCCAAAAATAATGTCATCTACATGTACTTGGGCCACAAAGATATCCTTATACTTTGATTTAATAAAGAGAGTTTAATCTACTTGACCCCTTCTAAACCCCTTAGACACTAAAAAAGATGACAATCTTTCATACCAAGCCCGGAGAGATTGTTTTAACCCGTATAAAGCTTTTCTAAGCTTGTATACATGGTTTGGATAATCTATATTTTCAAACCCAGAAGGTTGTTCTACATATACCTCTTCCTTAATGAACTCATTTAGGAATGCCGATTTTACATCCATTTGACGGAGTTTAAAACTCATGTAAGAGACATATCCTAATAGGATTCTAATGGACTCTAACCTAGCAACCGGGGCTTAGGTTTCATCATAATCAAGTCCTTCAACTTGATTGAAGCCCCTTGCAACTAACCTTGCCTTATTTCTAGTTATATTACCTTGATCATCTAATTTATTCCTAAAGACTCATCTTGTAGTTACAATGGTGCTATCATTGGGTCTAGGAACTAGCTCTCATACTTGACTCCTTTCAAATTGAGTTAATTCATCTTGCATTGCTAAGATCCAATCCGGATCAAGTAATGCATCATTGATTGATTTGGGCTCAATTTGGGAGATAATAGTTATTTGGCTAGAGGGAGCTCTATGGAAGGAACTAGTTCTAACACCTTGAGATAATTCTCCTACAACTTGGTCAAGAGGATAATTTTGATTAATTCTTAATGTTCTAGGAGGTGTATTAAATTGATTTTGATCTTGATTATCCTCAATTCTCCTTTCATCATCCGAATCTCCTCTTGCTCCCCCTTGATTATTACTCACTAATCCTCCTCCTTGATTATTACCCCTTAAGGTCAAATTTTGCAAATTTTGGGTAATATCTTGATTTTTTCCATTGATATCATTATCAATGGGAGATTTCCTAGGGTAAGTGGTAGAGGTCTCATCAAATTGAACATTTGAAGACTCCTCAACTATTTGGGTCCTTTTGTTGTAGACTATATACCCTTTACTAGTGGATGAGTATCCAACTAGGATTCCCTCATCCGCTTTGGACTCAAATTTTCCTAAATTGTCTTTGGTGTTTAAGATATAAGGTTTGCATCCAAAGACTCTAAAGTAATGAATTGTTGGAATTGTACCATTCCATAATTCAAATGGAGTTTTACCTAAAAGTCTATGGGTTTGAACTCTATTTTGGATATATCAAGCGGTATTAACCGCTTCCGCTCACAAGTAGCTAGGTAATGAATATGCATTAAGCATAGTCCTAGCCGCTTCTTGTAGGACACAATTTCTCCTTTCCACCACCCCATTTTATTGAGGTGTTCTAGTACAAAAAAACTCATGCTTGTACCCTTGTTCTAAGCAAAATTTGGAGAAATTAGAATTCTTAAATTCTCCATCATGATCACTACGGATCCGATTGATTTTGAGATTTCTTTCATTCTCTACTCTTTTGCTAAAGTCTATGATTATTTCTAGGGCATTGTCCTTATGTTTCATAAAATACACCCAAGTATATATAGAAAAAGCATCTACTATAACTAAGTAATATTTTATACCATTCAAAGAAGGAGTACTATGACAATCAAATAAATCTAAATGAATAAGCTCTAATGGTAAGGAAGTACTAATTAAATTTTTACCATTGTGTGATGACTTTGATTGTTTCCCTTCTTGGCATGCATCACACATCTTGTCCTTGAGATACTAACTCCATCTTAGCTATCTTGGCAATATTTTTCATGTTGATGTGCCCAAGCCTCCTATACCATAACCAACTTTCTTCTTCTTTTGTCATAAGACACTTAGGGGAAATGTTAGAAGCATAGGATAAATCAACACAATAAATATTTGATTTCCTATTGTTGGAATGTATACTGAAAGCCTAGATCCTTTTGTATGAACATTTTATTTTGAAATAAGAATCACATGATCATTGTTTGCACTTTATATATTTATTATATGTGTGCCTATTGTCTAATATTTTACATTGTAGATAACATGGTGCTTGGTGTGGCACAGAAGATCATGTTATCAGTCCCTTGTAAAATATAAGTAGAGGCTCACAACCAAGATGGTTTTGGACAAACCATTGGCATGGTTGTAGTGTAGCTTGGTATTGTTTTGTCTTGAACATAGAGTTACACTAGTACACTTAGGTGTATTGAGCAGGACCGACATAGAGGTGATTCAATTTAATGCTGACTACATAATTGAATCGGACCTCGGATATTATGTTACATGCTCTTAATCCCGATATAATAACGGGCACATGTACTTAGTATTTATTTCTTTGATTTACCATAGGGTGAGATTTAGATGGATTAAATCAATATGCCCGGTAAGTTTGGAAATAATATTATTTACATGGTGTGACGTTGATTATAGGAGGAAACAGTGTCCTATATATTAGGTTGATGATGTCCCTTTGAGGAGCTCATAAGGTTCATCATGTAAACCCAGCTGGTTGACTTAGTCAACATGATGATAAGGTTGAGTGGTACTACTCAAGGAATTAGATGTTAATTAATTGATGGTGATGTCAATTAATTGTGGACATTCGATATCTTAAACAGGAGAATTAATGTACAAATAATATATGGAGCCCATATTAATTTATGGGGGTTGGTGAGGTAGTTCAATGATGATCCTCTAGTGGAATGGAACATCATTGATGGATCAAGTTTGTGTGGTTAGATCCATCGTGGTGGCCAAGACCCAACTCCTCCTTATGGTCCCTATCGTAGCCTAATATAATCCTTGTGAAGTCTAGATCCAAGAATGTAAAACAAAACCTAGAACCAACGGTTAGGATTAAATCCCTAGATCCGATGGTTATGATGAAACCCTAGAACCAACGGTTGGGATTAAATCCCTAAGATCCGATGGTTAGGATGAAACCCTAGAATCGACGGTTAGGATTAAATCCCTAGATCCGACGGTTGGGATAAAACCCTAGATCCGACGGTTGGGATGAAACCCTAGATCCGACGGTTGGGATGAAATCTTAGATCCGACGGTTGGGATGAAACCCTAGATCCAACGGTTGGGATAAAACCCTAGATCCGACGGTGGAGATTAAATCCCTAGATCCGACGGTGGAGATTAAAGGAGGCTTAAGCCTAATTCTATAAATAGAGGCTTAGGTTTGGCGGCAAGATAAGATTGAAGAATTAGGGTTTTGGCTCATCCAAAAAGTGGGCGGCTAGGGTTTTTGGGCGGCTAGGGTTTTGGAGCAAAATAAGTGGGCGGCAACTCTTCCTTCTAGTTGAAGTTGGCCGGCGCCCATCTTCCTTCCATCAACACTTGGCCGGCACCCATCCTAGAGCCCTCTCCCTTCTTCCTTGGCCGACGGTTCTCCTTCCATAGGTGGCCGGCATTCATCTTCCTCCCTTCATCCTAGAGTGGCCGGCGGCAACACTTCTTGAAGTTGGCCGGCGCATCATCCAATTGTTCCTTGGTCGGCGGTTGCACCAAATTCCCTAATTTGGTGGCCGGTTCTAGATAGGAAGGTATTTGTTGTTTCTTCTCTTTTTTCGCAGCGGACAAGGTAGAGAAGAAAGCGATCTAGAAGGCTTCTACTCGTGGAGGATCTTCGTCCACACGTCATCCACGAGAAGGATAGGACATACGGTAGAAGATCGTGAGGTATAAAGTGTTGGGTTTCCGGCACCGCGGCGTGTGTGTGTTCGATCATGTTTCGTAAACATGAGCACAGCGGAAGCAATTAAAAATAATAAATCTATATTTATTACAACACACACAACACACGCATGCTATTACAATAAGTGTAGACATAACCGTAAATTAAAATTTGCAATAAAATAAATTATCTACGTTATACCTTTCGTATGACGTGTAGCGGGAACGACATCAACCGGAACGATCCTCGTAAGAATCGTCTCTATCCGTATCCACGCCGAGCTCCTCGGGATGACTTCGCTAAGTCACGAGCTTCGTCTTCGTACGGGTTACTAGCCTCGTGTTGAAGATGACGTGATCGAGAGATGATCACGATCCGAATCCAAATTCGGATCCAAAACCGAGTCCTCAAAACTCGATTCTCCGGAGAGGTATTCGTCAACCGTTTGACGAATCCTTCGTCCTCCACCTCAGAGGATTACCGGAGATCAAATCCCCGGTAAGTTAGCCGCTGTCGGAGCACTAACCGTCGTCCAAACGACGGCGGAGAAGGAGAAGCTGTCCAGAAAACTGGACAGCTTGGTGGAGGATATAGGCGCCGGCCAACCAAGGAAAGAAAAGCCTCACCTTGATGCCAAACCTATAGGGGATCACCGGAGGGTCGCCGGAGTGTTCACCGGCTGAAGCTTGGTCACCGGCAAGGACTTGGACGGCGGCACAAAAGCTGGGCGGCGGCAATGAAGGTGTTGGCGCCGAATACTCCTTCAAGGGGTGGGCGGCAACTAGGTTAACTAGATTAGGGTTTTACTCTTAATGGTTAATGGATCATATCCATAAAGCCCGTTAACCCGCTCCATTAAGATAAGTTAAAATAAACCAAACCATGATGGTTTATTTTAAGTTAAAACGAACCGAACCAACCTTTGGTTCATTCGTTTAATATAAACCAAACCCTTTGGTTTATTCTCATCCATTGGATTAGAACCAAACCATTTTGGTCCATCCATTATATCTTCATAAGACACGGCCCATCCATGCTTCCATTGCGACTGAAACAATTTCATGCTCGCTTTATGTTTGGTCCAACCAAACATAGTTTCTCTCGGTCTGAGAATCCCATTCTCAAGCTCGTTTTAAATCCTTCGGATTACACTCGTTGTGCGTGTGACCAAATAGGTTCTCGGTTTATGTTGGCCGTCTATAATTAACCATTAATTATAGAACGATCATGAGTGGCACCTAGTAGTACATCATGATCCCCAATTAACCGAAAAGATCAGCGGTTGATCGAACTATTTACGAAACCCTTGATGCTCGAATGAATCGTGCCCCATTCCCTTCACTCATCTTATACCCACTTGGTTGGGACATGGTCTATTGTGTATCCCCACTAAGTGACTCGTCACACCTAGCCCAAGTATCATTTCCTCGTCCTCACAGTTCTAGTTACTCCACATGTATCGAAGAGTACTTACTCTAAACATGTAATGCTTTGGCAAAGACTTTAGTAACAATCTGACGAGAGGCCATGGGTATACATCTCCTCGCAAGGAGTGGTGAATCCTTTATAGGCTATTCAAACACCTTCGATCACTTCGACTTATACCCAATCATCCCGGGTCCACATCTCCTCGGAGATGTTTGCTTAAGATGTCAAAGCATAAGTCTCCATGATCAAGATGACTTGAATACATGCAAGTCAAAGGAACATCGCACTTAAGCCACGCGATAAGAACTTCATTGACATATCTATATATGCAGAGAACCATATGAAGTCTTACTGGTCACTCAATGAACTAGTTACCATAACTAGCATCCACGATTAACTCGGACATCACTATGTCTCGGCCCGGTGAGAATCAATTTGCTTGGATACACCAAGGTATACCTCGTGCTAGTCTCGGCGAATTGATGGTGTCGAATCCATCAATTCATCGACTAGGATAATTCGATACATCACAATTACACATGTAGAGATACTCACTAGTTGTGATCCAATCACAAATTCTCTCATCTTTGTGAATCGTATCGTGGACATTGATAAATGAGTTTAAGATCCAATCAAATACATAAAACATGTATACTCAAATAGTGAATCTTCATTTATCATATAAATGGTTCATACATAAGGCGATTGCCTTAGGACATCTCTCATATATTACTAACGGACTCCCACTTGGCCTAATGCCAATCGCTACGGTATCCAATACCATAAGCTCTAACATGACCCTCAAACTTACTTTGAGGTAATGCTTTAGTCAAAGGATCCGCTAAGTTCCTTTCAGTGGGAATTTTCTCGATTTGTATTTCGTTCCTACTTATGATCTCTCTCATAAGATGATAGCGGCGAAGCATGTTTGGATCGTTGAGAGACCTTGGCTCTTTCGCTTTGCAATTGCTCCATTGTTATCGCAGAGACCGGTATTGCTTCAACAATGGCGGAATCACACCAAGTTCATGAACGAACTTGATCCAAACCGCTTCTGTACCCTTCTCCATATATTAGGAACACATCCTTAGTTCTTCTCAAGTACTTAAGGATCGTCTTAACACCCAATGATCCATTCTGGATCGGTTGGTATCTGCTCGTGACACTCGGGCGTCACGATACATCGGGCCTCGTACATAGCATACATGATAGATCCTATTGCGGATGCATAGGGAATCTTACTCATGCAAATCCTCTTGTCTCCTGTGCGCGGACACATAAACTTCGAAAGGTGTACCCCATGCCTGATGGGTAGGAAACCTTTCTTGGATTCCGACATGCTAAACCTCTTTAGCACTCGGTCTATATATGTAGACTGCGAAAGACCAAGCAACCATTTCGATGTATCTCTATAGATCTTAATCCCAAGGATGTAGGTTGCTTCTCCCAGGTCTTTCATGGAGAATGTCTTGGATAACCAAACCTTAACTGACTGTAAGATTGACACATCGTTTCCTATAAGTAATATGTCATCGACATACAATACTAGGAACACATTTGCCTCCCACTAACCTTCTTGTACACACAAGGTTAAATGCGGATTTTGTGAAATCAAACTTTTTGATTGTCTCATCAAAGCGGATATTCGACTCTGGATGCTTGCTTCAATCCATAAATGGATCGTCGATTTGCATACCTTGGTTTTATCAACCGATGTGAAACCTCGGTATCATATACACGTCCTCGGCGAGTTTCCATTAAGGAAAAATCTTTTCACATCCATCGCCATATCTCATAATCATAATGAGCCGCTATGGCGGGAGCATCGAATGGATTTAAGCATAGCTACTGAGAATAGGTTTCGTCATAATCAACACCTTGTTTTTGTGATATCCTTTCGCCACCAATCTAGCCTTATAGGTAATCACATTACCATCCATGTCGGTTTTCTTCTTGAAAACCCACTTGCACCCTATAGGCTTTATGCCTTCAGGTGGGTCAACCAAGTTCCAAACTTGGTTTTCGTACATGGAATCCATTTCCGACTTCATGGCACCAAGCCACTTATCCCTTTCTGAACTTGTCAGCACTTCTTCATAACTGGTAGGCTCCTCATCATCAATGAGTAACACGTCGTTCGATTCACTTACGAGAAATCCATATCTCTCGGGAATATTGCGTGTTCTACGGATCTCTGAAGATGTGGTGTTACAATAGGTCAGTAGATTGCTCATCACTATGAGTTGTCATTTGTTGTGCTTCACCGGTATCTCATCAATGTCTATTTGAGTCTCTCGAGCCTCCTCAAGCTCGGCGACACTCCCAACTTGTTTTCTTGCAAGAGAAACTCTTTCTCTAGAAACACAGCATGCCTTGAAACAAACACCTTTTGTTCCACAGGATGATAGAATTGGTAACCCCTTGTTTCCTTAGGGTATCCAATAAATAGACATTTATCAGACTTAGCATCCAGTTTATCTGATATAGTCCGCTTCACATAAGCAGGACAACCCCATATCTTCAAGTAAGATACATGAGGTTTCTTACTAGCCCATATCTCATATGGAGTAGTAGAGACTACCTTGGTAGGCATTACATTTAACAAATGTAAGGTATGCGAAGTGCATAGCCCCAAAAGGACTTGGGAAGAGTTGCATGATTCATCATTGACCTGACCATGTCCAACAAGGTCCGGTTACGCCTCTCAGATACACCATTATCCTGTGGTGTATATGGCGGAGTCCATTGAGACAATATGCCATTGTCTCTTAGATAATCAAGAAACTCTTGACTTAAGTATTCACCACCTCGATCCGATCGAAGTATTTTAATACTCTTGTCATGTTGTTTCTCTACTTCAATTCTGAATTCTTTGAACCTTTCAAAGGCTTCAGACTTGTGTTTCATCAAGAACACATACCCAAACCGTGAGTGATCATCGGTGAAGGTAATGAAGTAGCTATAGCCTCCTAATGCTTGAGTTGACATAGGTCCACATACATCAGTATGTATTAGACCTAGTAACTCTCCCACTCGTTCACCTTTTCCAGTAAAAGGTAACTTAGTCATCTTGCCTTTTAAGCATGATTCGCATGTATCGTATGAATCCAATACAAACGATTCCAGAATTCCACATCGGTGTAATTCGGACATGCGTTTCTTGCTTATATGGCCAAGACGACAATGCCACATATAGGAGTCTATGTGATTATCCTTTCGAGCACATGTTGCTCGCCGATATTGAAATGTCCTTTGGATCGTCCAGCGTATAAACACCATTGCTTAAAGTTCCAATCCATAAAGAACTCCATTCAAAGTTATGTAACAACAATTGTTACTAAAGTCAAATGGAACCCATTTCTATTTAGACAAGAAATAGAAATGATGTTCTTTATCTGAAGGAACATATAAAGCAATTGTCAGTTCTAAGACAAGTCCTCAGGAGTTCCAACAAATACGTTAGATGGCGAGTCACGGCAACCTTTGCTCCATTCCCAACACGTAAATTTGACTCTCCCTTGGCGAGTCTTCTTCTATTCCTTAGCCCATGTATGTCATTACATATATGTGAGCCACACCCGATATCAAATACCCAAGTGTCTAGGAAATAGAATGACAATCAATAAGAAGATTTACGAAGAAGATGGGGCATCAGATGCCTTATCCTTCTTCATGGACTCAAGATAAATCTTGCACTTTCTTCATAAATGGCTCTCCTTGCCATAATGATGGCAAGTTTCCTTTGTGCTAGTTCTACCTTCTTAGCCCTTCTCTTCTTTCCCTTCTGCTTTGTTCCTTTGACTTCCTCTTAGAACCTTTCTTGAGGAATCAACTAACGACACCATCCTGCTCATGCTTCTCGAAGACTCCACAGTCTTGACATATTGGCGATACCACAGATGAACCTCCTAGCATCTCGAGGTGAAGAGGAGCTTTGAGACTTGAACCTTTGAATCTCACTTGCTCATCAACCAACTCACAAAGATGAAGGACTACGATATGAGCATCCATATGCTCATGCGCTTCGTAGCTTGGGTTCCATCGTGGCTAGCATGATGCAACTCATTTGTTGAATCACTCACATGTTTACGATAGGCCAACAATTGGTCGAGTTGCATCGTCACTAGGAAGGCGGGAAGAGGCGCCGAGGACATACAAGCTTTTCACCTTGAGAACAATTCTCAAGTTTCTAAGCGATCCAAGAAGTTTGGCCCGATCAATTTATTTGAATCCAAAATGGAACGCAAATTCAAACACATCATGATCAATATATTAACTTAGAAATACAAAGCGAGCATATATGAGAAAGATGATTTTAAAATGCATCAATATACATTTATAAATCTCATTCATTTTTGAATTTCAAAAACCCAAAATCACTTGGAGATCGTAGGTCCATCTCCGAATGGTGATATCCATCATAGATAAGAACAACCTTGGAGAGTCCAACAAGCCATTCTTAGCTATGATGGTGGGTATCAATATACCGATTACATATCATGTATATGTAACTATCACAATGTGCTATCAACTAATTGAATGTTTACACATACATTGGGTTGTTAACACATTAACAAGTATGCATCATATGCATAGCACCCAACTTCACCTCTCTTTACATCGACCTTGGAGTGAGTCCAACAAGCCGATGCTCCAAGTTAAAGCCGACCCATTAATCGGAAATAGTTTTAATATGGTTAGGCGCATTCAACCAATTAGCCCGAGCTTGGAGAGAGTCCAACAACCCAAACTAACGATTGACCTCGGCTCTTACCATATTAGTATTAAACTATTCCATGGTTTGAACATGTTCGAGTTGGTAGGGCTTGGAGTGAGTCCAACAACCCAAACAAGAAAGCGGAACTCTGGTTCTAACCATATTAATGGAAGGTGTAGGCTTTAATATTGAGTTAGGGTTTTATGTCTCATCCTCTTTGCATGCAAATAACTATTATCTACATGGCATGGCATACATGGCATACATCTACATGTCACGACACGCATGGCATAATGTTATGCATCTAATGCAATTGCATGGCATACAATTATGTCATGTATATATTTCCTTATATGTCATAACTATTTATGGAAATAAAATATGTTTAAGATTTGATTCTCCAAATCAAATCATAATTCCAAATCTAATCCACATATTTTATTCATGGAATTATTTGATTAAGGAAAATCTATTTAAGAAACCAATTTCCTAAATCATTAAAACTACTTATGGAAATAAAATATTTTAAGATTTGATTTCCCAAATCAAATCATGATTAAATTAGAAAACAAATTTCCAGAATCTAATCAAATATTTTATTTATGGAAAATATCAATTTCCATAAATACTTCCAACTTTCCAAAAGTGGAAGATTTCCATAAATACTTCTAGACTTTCCAAAATTGAAAAATTTCCATAAATACTTCTAAATTTCCAAAATTAGAAAATTTCCAGACATACATTATGACTATCGCAAAACCATTTTTACGATTATGTCGAAACACAACCCGGCTCGATACCATCAAGGTTTCCGATCACAAGGCAGGTGTGTTCGATCATGTTTCGTAAACATGAGCACAGCGGAAGCAATTAAAAATAATAAATCTATATTTATTACAACACACACAACACACGCATGCTATTACAATAAGTGTAGACATAACCGTAAATTAAAATTTGCAATAAAAGAAATTATCTACGTTATACCTTTCGTATGACGTGTAGCGAGAACGACATCAACCGGAACGATCCTCGTAAGAATCGTCTCTATCCGTATCCACGTCGAGCTCCTCGGGATGACTTCGCTAAGTCACGAGCTTCATCTTCGTACGGGTTACTAGCCTCGTGTTGAAGACGACGTGATCGAGAGATGATCACGATCCGAATCCAAATTCGGATCCAAAACCGAAGTCCTCAAAACTCGCTTCTCCGAGAGGTATTCACAACCGCTTGACGAATCCTTCGCCCTCCACTCAGAGGATTACCGAGATCAAATCCCCGTAAGTTAGCCACTGTCGAGCACTAACCGCCGCCCAAACGACGCCCGACGGAGGAGAAGCTGTCCAGAAAACTGGACAGCTTGGTGGAGGATATAGGCGCCGCCAACCAAGGAAAGAAAAGCCTCACCTTGATGCCAAACCTAGGGGATCACCGGAGGGTCAGAGTGTTCACTGGCGCTTGGTCGCCGGCAAGGACTTGACGGCGGCACAAAGCTGGGTAATGAAGGTGTTGGCGCCGAATACTCCTTCAAGGGGTGGGCGGCAACTAGGTTGGGCGGCCAAAACTAGATTAGGGTTTTAGGGTTAGGGTTTAATCCCTATTTTATAGAGAACTAATTCTCTTAATGGTTAATGGATCATATCCATAAAGCCCGTTAACCCGCTCCATTAAGATAAGTTAAAATAAACCAAACCATGATGGTTTATTTTAAGTTAAAACGAACCGAACCAACCTTTGGTTCATTCGTTTAATATAAACCAAACCCTTTGGTTTATTCTCATCCATTGGATTAGAACCAAACCATTTTGGTCCATCCATTATGTCTTCATAAGACACGGACCATCCATGCTTCCATTGCGACTGAAACAATTTCATGCTCGCTTTATGTTTGGTCCAACCAAACATAGTTTCTCTCGGTCTGAGAATCCCATTCTCAAGCTCGTTTTAAATCCTTTGGATTACACTCGATTACAGCGTGTGACCAAATAGGTTCTCGGTTTATGTTGGCCGCCTATAATTAACCATTAATTATAGAATGATCATGAGTGGCACCTAGTAGTACATCATGATCCCCAATTAACCAAAAGATCAACCTGATCCGTAACTATTTCTCAAAACCCTTCAAGAGCTCGAATGAATCGTGCCCCATTCCTTCACTCATCTTATACCCACTTGGTTCAGACATGGTCTATTGTGTCATCCCCACTAGGTCGACTCACGCCACACCTAGCCCAAGTATCATTTCTCGCCCTACGGATTCTAGTTACTCCACATGTATCAAGAGTACTTTACTCTAAACATGTAATGCTTTGGCCAAAGACTTTAGTAACAATCCGACGAGAGGCCATGGGTATACATCTCCTCGCAAGGAGTGGTGAATCCTTTATAGGCTATTCAAACACCTTTCGATCACTTCGACTTATACCCAATCATCCGGTCCACATCTCCTTAGAGATGTTTGCTTAAGATGTCAAAGCATAAGTCTCCATGATCAAGATGACTTGAATACCGCAAGTCAAAGGAACATCGTGACTTAAGCCACAAGAAGAACTTCATTGACATATCTATATATGCAGAGAACCATATGAAGTCTTACTACCGGTCACTCCAATGAACTAGTTACCATAACTAGCATCCACGATTAACTCCGACATCACTATGTCTCCACCAAAGGAGAATCACCGCTTGGATACACCAAGGAGTATACCTGAGTCTCGGCTAATTGATGGTGTCCAAATCCATCAATTCATCGACTAGGATAATTCGATACATCACAATTACACATGTAGAGATACTCACTAGTTGTGATCCAATCACAAATTCTCTCATGCCGTGAATCGATCGTGACATTCAAGAAATGAGTTTAAGATCCAATCAAATACATAAAACATGTATACTCAAATAGTGAATCTTCATTTATCATATAAATGGTTCATACATAAGGCGATTGCCTTAGGACATCTCTCATATATTACTAACATAAAGTTATTTTAACTTTATTTACAGATCTGAGCATGTTCTTTTATGTTTTGATTATGCATGTGTGAATTAGTAAATATATTGTATAATCATGGACCCCGAAAACAAACACAAAAACCGGCGATCCGTCCGTCGTCTCTTCCGCGGCTAACCAACTAGAAGAGGTGTGTTGCTTGAACAACTAGTTTGTTCAAGCGACCACTCAAGTTGTTAGCACGACGACGAAATGGTTGTGCTAAAGGAAGCTTATCCCATCTGGATTAATTCTTTCATTAGTGAAAATTTTAATCCGGGGACATGGGAGCCAATGAGCCTCCAAAGCATCCACCTTCAATTGGTATCAGAGCCAAGGTTTCCGGTTTTGTGTGTTTTGGATTCGGTTAATTTTTATGCATATTTCATATATTAGATGTGCCGGATAATAGTAGGATATGCGTAGTTTAACTCTTTGGTTGCAGGCATAAGATCCGACTATTATGGCCATGTGTGTGTATGTGAATGGATGTGTGTAAAAATTTATTATTTGAATCCTCGGGGTTGACGAGGCTAGATTAGTATTTAATTTTTGTAATTAAATATGGCATTGTTTAGCCGCTCATTTTAGTTTACTTTCGATCTAGATGATTTGTACACTCCTTCGTGAAGTATAGGATCGATGGATGTAAATTAAAATGTTTTATCTCGGCTCGAAACTCTTTGGTGACTTGTGCACGGGAAAATATGGAGCGGACGAGGTGGCGACACGACAGGATGCATATTGGAGGACAATGCCATAATAGTTGGAAAAATTCTGTTTTTCCATATTTATTGCTTATTTGTTTTATATGCATGTTGTGTATGTTTTAAAATTCCTCAATTTTAATTTACTAAGTGGGAGAGGGACATTTTAATTAATTCCCGCGGCCTCCATTACAATTTGACGTGTGATGCAACAAACTTGCGCGTTGGCTCTGAGTGCCTTCCTCCCCATCGGATGGGTTTGTTTGCGGATCACTATGTCAAATAATGGTTATAGAAAATTATTAAGGAGCGTGTGTACTTTCCCATCGGTAAGGCACATAATCCGAAATAATTCCCTTAGTATCGTGTAATGGTGCACACTTAGATGCAAATTAAAAGTATCCTCCCCATCGGAGTCACTGCTTTTATTTGTAGGGCCAAAGAGGAACCAACTATTAATTTTATTTGTCAAAAAGTAAGGTTGACAAGATAATAAAATTAATGGGTAAAACCTCCTCTTACAAATGCAGAATTCGTATACGTCCACACTATCGTGGTATGCGATATTCTCGGTGTTTTGAGGTGTTGGTTGATTTCGGAATTTTATTGTTTTTGAGGAATCAATAATATTTGAAATCTAATATTTTGATCATTGTGATTTTTAGGATTTTCAAATGGTTTTCAACCCACTTGCTGTGATTTTAAAAGAAAACAAACTTACTGGTCCAAACTACATTGATTGGAAAAGAAACCTGGATATTGTCTTAACTACGGAGGAGTACAAATTTGTACTCTTCGAGGTCTGTCCTCCTAAGCCCTCCGATGACTCTGATGAAAAGGAGATAGAACGTTATAAGAAATGAGTTAAGGCAGATGAGATGGCACGGTGTTACATTTTGGCATCTATGTCAAATGTGTTGCAACATCAGCATCAGGCCATAGCCACAGCTTATGACATGATATTCAATCTCAAGGAACTTTTCGGACATCAGAGTAGGGCGGCTAGGCAGGAGGCAATGAGAAACTTGATGACGACCTCCATGATCGAGGGAACACCCGTTAGGGATCATGTTCTCAAGATGATGGCTCATCTTAATGAGATGGAAGTCCTAGGAGCTGAGATCGATGGGAAACCAGTCGATATCATTCTCTCCCCGCCTAGGAGTTTTGAGCGCTTTTGCCTCAACTACAACATGAACAAAAGGTTGTATTCGTTGGAGCTTCCGACAAAGCTCCAGCATGAGAGGGCTTTTTTCACGAGTGCTCGCCATGGTCACAGAAGGTTTCTTCCTCTAAACCAAAGGTAAGAAGAAGAAGAAACAAGGTGGAGCGAAGAAAGTGGCAGAGGGACCTCAAGCGAGTGAAGAGCCAAAGGCAAGTGCTTCACTTGCAAGCACATCGACATTGGAAGGCGGACTGTCCTCGCCGAAAGAACAAAGGGGTTCCAGGAAACCCGACGACTAGCTGAGGGAGAGATTACCGTCTTCATGGGCAATGCTTCAAAGGTGGCAGCTATTGCAGTGGGAGACGTTTATTTATCTTTTGATAGGAATAAAGTTTTGGTTTTAAGAAATTGTCTTTATGTACCTACTTTTAGAAAGAATTTAATTTCAGTTTCTAAATTGTTTATGGATGGATATTCTGTTTCTTTTAATGATAAAGTGGTTATAAAAAGGAATAGGGAGATTATCTGTTCTGGTACATTGGTTGGCAATTTATATACTCTTGAACCAAAAACTCCCACGATGCATATAGAAATCAATAACTCATCTTCTAAGTCTAATAAGAGAAAAGAACCTTCAAGAATGAACCAAACATATCTTTGGCATCTAAGGCTTGGTCATATTAACCTAAGAATTCAAAGGTTGATAGCTGATGGACCTTTGGGTTCATTAGTGGTGGAGGAACTCCCAAACTGCGAATCTTGCTTGGAAGGTAAAATGACCAAGAGGCCTTTTAAGACCAAGGGGTATAGAGCCAAAGATGTGTTAGAATTGGTTCATTCTGATTTGTGGTCCTATGTCTATCCGTGCAAGAGGTGGCTTTGAATACTTCGCCTTTTATAGATTATTATTCAAGGTATGGATACATTTACTTGATGTATGAAGTCCGAATGCTTTGACAAGTTCAAAGAATTCAAGGCCGATGTGGAGAACCGCCAAGGTAAAAGTATCAAGACATTACGATCGATCGTGGTGGTGAGTACCTCTTGGGAGAGTTTAGGAGTTACTTATCGAGGTGGGATTCAATCCCAATTGTCCAGACTTTGGCACACCCCAAAGAAATGGTGTGGCGAGCGAAGGAATAGGACTCTTATGGAGATGGTCGATCGATGATGAGTTATTCGAGTTACCTAATTCGCTTACGGGGTTTGCTCGAAACAAGAGAAGACACATTCTGAACTTGGTTCCATCTAAGTCAAGACTTACTCCCACAGAGTTATGGAAAAGCCTAGTCTAAGACATATTCAGTAGTAGTCCAAAGACATGTCAAGGGAGATGCTGGTAAGTTGGAATCTCGTACAGAAGTATGCTTGTTTGTTGGCTACCCTAAGGGAACGAAGGGTGGTTTATTCTATAGTCCTAGAGATCAAAAGGTGATCGTGAGTACGAATGCCAGATTTCTAGAGGAGGACTATGTGATGAACCACAAGCCCACGAGTAGGATTGTTCTTGAGGAGTTGACAGGGGAAGTCCTGACTTCAGTACCACCGGAGACACCACAAGTCACTGCACCGCGTGTCACAGAGCATACACAGGAGGCACCTCGTCGTAGTGGGAGGGTTGTTAGACAACCCGAGAGATTCATGTTTTTGGGAGAGTCTTCGGACTTAGTCCCTGGTGAACATGAACCTGATCCCTGGACATATGACGAGGCAATCCAAGATAGAGATGCGGTATCTTGGCAAAGAGCGATGAATTCAGAGATAGAATCTATGGATTCTAATTAGGTCTGGGAGCTAGTAGAACCACCCGATGGTGTAAAAACCATTGGATGCAAGTGGATCTACAAGAGAAAGAGAGGAGTAGACGGGAAGGTTGAGACCTTCAAAGCTAGGCTTGTTGCGAAAGGGTATACTCAGAAAGAGGGTATCGATTATGAGGAGACCTTTTCGCCGGTAGCTATGCTTAAGTCTATTCGGATTCTCTTATCTATAGCTGCTCATATGGATTATGAGATTTGGCAGATGGATGTCAAGACAGCTTTCCTTAACGGAAGTCTTGAGAAGAACATCTATATGCGGCAACCAGAGGGATTCATTGCTAAAGGCAAAGAGCATCTTGTATGTAAGCTTAATCGGTCCATTTATGGATTGAAGAAAGCTTCTAAATCTTGGAACATCCGCTTTGTTGAGGTAATCCAGTCATATGGATTTATTCAAAGTCCGGATGAGCCTTGTGTATACAAGAGATGTGACGGAAACGTAGTGGTGTTTCTTGTACTATACGTAGATGACATTTTGTTAGTTGGAAACAATATCAAAGTGTTATCAGATGTAAGGGTATGGTTGTCCAAACAGTTTGATATGAAGGACTTGGGAGAAGTGGGACACATCCTTGGGATCAAAGTTATAAGGGATCGCAAGAAAAGGATGTTGTGCTTGTCTCAAGCTTCATACATTGACACTATCCTTGCTCGTTTTAGCATGCAGAACTCCAAGAAAGGTTTTCTACCTTTTAGGCATGGAGTTCCTTTATCTAAAGAGATGTGTCCCAAAACATCAAAGGAGATAGAGGACATGAAGGCGGTTCCTTATGCTTTGGCAGTAGGAAGCCTTATGTATGCTATGCTATGTACGAGACCGGATATCTGCTTTGTCGTGGGCATGGTTAGCAGATATCAGAGCAATCCTGGACAGGGACATTGGACTGCGGTAAAGCATATATTGAAGTACCTGAGAAGGACTAGGGATTATATGCTGATTTACCGGGCAGATCAATTAGTCCCTGTGGGTTACACGGATTCGGATTTCCAATCAGATAGGGACAAGAGTAAGTCTACCTCGGGGTTTGTGTTTACTTTTGGAGGTGGAGCCATAGTATGGAGGAGTGTCTGGTAAATGCGTGGACTCTACCATAGAAGTTGAGTATGTGGCACCTGAGGCGAAGGAAGCTGTATGGCTCAGGAACTTCTTGATGGACTTGGATGTGATTCCTGGTTTGCCCAGAACTATCACAATTTATTGTGATAATAGTGGTGCAGTTGCAAACTCGAAGGAACCACGAGCCCATAAGGCGAGTAAACACATAGAGCACAAGTACCACCTCATACGAGAGATCGTAAAGCGAGGAGAAGTTGCTGTCGCCAAAATTGCATCAGAGGATAACCTGGCGGATCCATTCACTAAGGCCCTTCCAGCGAAAGCGTTTGATAGGCATGTGGAGGACATGGGGATCAGATGTATGGCAGAGTGATGACGGCATAGTCTTTTAGTATAAGTGGGAGATTGTTGGAATGTATACTGAAAGCCTAGCTCCTTTTGTATGAACATTTTATTTTGAAATAAGAATCACATGATCATTGTTTGCACTTTATATATTTATTATATGTGTGCATATTGTCTAATATTTTATATTGTAGATAACATGGTGCTTGGTGTGGCACAGAAGATCATGTTATCAGTCCCTTGTAAAATATAAGTAGAGGCTCACAACCAAGATGGTTTTGGACAAACCATTGGCATGGTTGTAGTGTAGCTTGGTATTGTTTTGTCTTGAACATAGAGTTACACTAGTACACTTAGATGTATTGAGCAGGACTGACATAGAGGTGATTCAATTTAGTACTGACTACATAATTGAATCGGACCTCGGATATTATGTTGTGCATGCTCTTAATCCCGATATAATAACGGGCACATGTACTTAGTATTTATTTCTTTGATTTACCAGAGGGTGAGATTTAGATGGATTAAATCAATATGCCTGGTAAGTTGGGAAATAATACTATTTACATGGTGTGTCGTTGATTATAGGAGGAAACCGTGTCCTATATATTAGGTTGATGATGTCCCCTTGAGGAGCTCATAAGGTTCATCATGTAAACCCAGCTGGTTGACTTAGTCAACATGATGATAAGGTTGAGTGGTACTACTCGAGGAATTAGATGTTAATTAATTGATGGTCAGTAAATCAATTAATTGACGGACATTCGATATCTTAAACACGGGGAGATTAATGTACAAATAATATATGGAGCCCATATTGATTTATGGGGGTTGGTGAGGTAGTTCAATGATGATCCTCTAGTGGAATGGAACATCATTGATGGATCAAGTTAGTGTGGTTCCGATCCATCGGGTGGCCAAGACCCAACTCCTCCTTATGGTCCCTATCGTAGCCTAATATAATCCTTGTGAAGTCTAGATCTAAGAATGTAAAACAAAACCTAGAACCAACGGTTAGGATTAAATCCCTAGATCCGATGGTTAGGATGAAACCCTAGAACCAACGGTTGGGATTAAATCCCTAAGATCCGATGGTTAGGATGAAACCCTAGAATCGACGGTTAGGATTAAATCCCTAGATCCGACGGTTGGGATAAAACCCTAGATCCGATGGTTGGGATGAAACCCTAGATCCGACGGTTGGGATGAAATCTTAGATCCGACGGTTGGGATGAAACCCTAGATCCAACGGTTGGGATAAAACACTAGATCCGACGGTGGAGATTAAATCCCTAGATCCGACGGTGGAGATTAAAGAAGGCTTAAGCCTAATTCTATAAATAGAGGCTTAGGTTCGGCGGCAAGATAAGATTGAAGAATTAGGGTTTTGGCTCATCCAAAAAGTGGGCGGCTAGGGTTTTTGGGCGGCTAGGGTTTTGGAGCAAAAGAAGTGGGCGGCAACTCTTCCTTTTAGTTGAAGTTGGCCGGCGCCCATCTTCCTTCCATCAACACTTAGCCGGCGCCCATCCTAGAGCCCTCTCCCTTCTTCCTTGGCCGGCGGTTCTCCTTCCATAGGTGGCCGGCATTCATCTTCCTCCCTTCATCCTAGAGTGGCCGGCGGCAACACTTCTTGAAGTTGGTCGGCGCATCATCCAATTGTTCCTTGTCCGGCGGTTGCACCAAATTCCCTAATTTGGTGGCCGGTTCTAGATAGGAAGGAATTTGTTGTTTCTTCTCTTTGTTCGCAGCGGACAAGGTAGAGAAGAAAGCGATCTAGAAGGCTTCTACTCGTGGAGGATCTTCGTCCACACGTCGTCCACGAGAAGGATAGGACATACGGTAGAAGATCGTGAGGTATAAAGTTATTTTAACTTTATTTACAGATCTGAGCATGTTCTTTTATGTTTTGATTATGCATGTGTGAATTAGTAAATATATTGTATAATCATGGACCCCGAAGACAAACACAAAAACCGGCGATCCGTCCGTCGTCTCTTCCGCGGCTAACCAACTAGAAGAGTTGTGTTGCTTGAACAACTAGTTTGTTCAAGCGACCACTCAAGTTGTTAGCACGACGACGAAATGGTCGTGCTAAAGGAAGCTCATCCCATCTGGATTAATTCTTTCATTAGTGAAAATTTTAATCCGGGGACATGGGAGCCAATGAGCCTCCGAAGCATCCACCTTCACCTATATCCTACTAACATGCGATCATTTGATGTCTTATGTCTTATAAAGCATTTAGAAGAGTTAAATTGAACATCAAAATTGACGTCACATAATTGGCTTACACTGAGCAAGTTAATCTTCATATTTTTAACTAACAATACTTTATGAATAGCAAGATTTGGGGATACCTCAATTGTGTCTTTTCCTAGAATTTTAAGTTTTCCACTATTTCCAAAAGACACGGTCCCCTTGCTAATATGGTTGATTTTGAAAAATTTGCTCTCATCACCGGTTATATGTTTTGAGCAACCACTATCAACAATCCACAAGCTTGGTCCTTCTACCTATACAATATGAAAAATACAAGTCTTAGGCACCCAAATCTTAGGACCGGTAACATTGACTACATAGCTCTTAGGAACCCATGCCTTTCTAACCTTGCTCCTAATGGTTGATTTCCTACTAACAAAGGAGGTAAAAGCTACTTCCTTCTCCTTAGGCCTATATTCTATTCCGGCCTTGTTGTAAATATCCCTTTGATCCCTAAGTATCATGTCTAGGTATTTGGAGTCATTTGTGAATTTTTCTAAGCATGCTCTTAGTTCACATATTTCTTTTCTTAGTTCATTATTTTCATTCCTAAGTGAACATGCATCATCACAAGAAATTTCTACATCCTTAATTGATTTAATTTCTACTTTTAAATCCTTAATCCTAGATTTTAATTTATTTAGAGCATTTTAAAGACATGCAATGGTTTCATAAAGGAAGTCTATCCTAGGGGAGTCTTTTACCTCATCATCACTAGAGGACGATTCGTCGCTTGAGGATGATGATGACTCTTCACTTGAGCTTCCGGCTTCATCCTCCTTGGCCATGAGTGCAAAATTACGGGTGACGTGGCAAAGCTCATCCTCATCCGATGTATCTTCCAAGCTTTGTGTATCCCACGTTTGGGCTACCATGGCCTCCTTCTTCTTCTTCTCCTTCTTGTCCTTCTTCTTCTTTTCCTTTTCCTCCTTCTTCTTTAGCTCCGGGCAATTTGGCTTGATGTATTTCTTTTTGCAACCATAGCAAGTAACATTAGGAGTAGAAATTGAACTACTAGAAGTTTTACCTTTTGAGGATTGGAACATCCTCCTCACATCCTTCTTGGTGAGCTTCCTTGACCTCCCACCAAACTTCTTCACATAGTGAGTCACTTCACTTGCCGATAGCTCTTCATCACTACTAGATGACTCCTCCTCGGATTCAGATGAAGAAGAGACTTCTTTCTTCTTCTTGTCCTTCTTCCCTACAACAAGAGCTATACCTTTTTCTTTTGAAGAAGTATTAGCTTGCTCATGCAACTCAAATTCACAAAAAAGTTCATCTAGTTTAACTAATGAAAGGTCGCTAGACACCTTACAAGCATCTACCATTGATGCCCATAAAGTTGTTCTAGGGAAAGCTTGAAGTACATACCTCACAAGGTCTCGGTTGTCGACCTTCTCACCTATTACATGTAGTCCATTGACTACCTCCTCGAATCGACCGTGCATTTGGCTCACGGTCTCGTTGGTCTTCATGGTGAAGCTTTGGAGTTGGCCTATCAATAGGTCTCTTTTGGCTCTTCTAGTCTCCTTTGATCCTTCATTTAATTCGATAAGCTTCTCCCAAAGTTCTTTAGCGGAGTTGAAGGGCCCGACCTTGGATAATTGCTCCTTTGATAGACCACATTGAAGTGTGGTCGTTGCTTTTGTATTTGCTTGCGCCTTCTTTGACATTTCCCTTGTCCAATCCTTGGTTGGTAGTGGCACTCCAAACTCATCGACCGGCTTCTCGAACCCATCTACAATACTAAACAAATTGTCAATATCATTCATAAGGTAGTATTCCATCCTACCTTTCCAATATCCAAAGTCATTGCCGTCGAAGAATGGAAGTCTCGCCATGTTATACCCGTCATGAAATGCCATTGTGCTCTGGTTGATTGTTAGATCTTCCGACACGATCCGAACTCTGATACCACTTATAGGGGATCTTTGGAAGGCTAGAGGGGGTGAATAGCCTAATTTCATTTCTACAAGAAAAGTTAGCGAACGCAAAACAAATACTAAATGAAATTAAGAAGCTAAAAACACAATCGCTAACAAGAGAGATTTTACATGGTTCAGAAATTAAGCTCCTACTCTATGGTGATCCTTAATGTGGATCAATCCAAGCAATTCTCCACTAAAAAGCTTTCTCTTACAATACCCTCCTCTTCTTACAAAAGATGAAGATGAAGATTAGAGAGGAGGGGGATTAAAAGCACTTAGAAAGCTTAGGAAAAACCTGAGAGCTTGAGAGTATGGTTGGAATATAAGCACTAGCCTCCTCAAGCATCCCATGACCTCTTTTTATAGAGAAGAGACTGATTTTTCCCATTGAGCCTCGATCAGTCGACTGATGGTCTCCATCAGTCGACTGATGTTGTAGCTGATGCAATCCAATGGCTTCTGACAAGCCGGATCTGCGATTGTCACTACCCAATGGGAAGCCAATCAGTCGACTGATTGAGTAACTAGTCGAGTGCTCCAAGCGATCACTTGACTGGAGAACCTTCTATGCCATCATTCCACTTTCAATCGATTGTTATAGTTAGTGCCGTGAGCATAACTAGAGCTCGAGGAGCTCACCCGTGGAGTAGGAACCATTCGGTTCCGAACCACGTATATCGTAGTGTTTTGTTTGTGTGTACTTGTGTTTCTTGTTAGTATTATTATTGTTATTCCGCTGCGCTAACAAGAATTATAGACGAGAACGAACAAAATACGACGAACAACGAACGAGGGCTATTCACCCCCCTCTAGCCGGCCAATCGATCTCCTAACACTTCATCCTTGCGCTTGCTTCTAAGAGCTTCCCTCGGTTTCGTCATGTCTTGGGTTTCTCTTTTGCCAAAGGACCGCTTGGACTTTACGCCGCCAAGACTACATGCTTGGACTTACGCTACCAAGACCTTGCCTTTGGTCTTCCTTTGCCAAGGTCCACTTGGACTTTACGCCGCCAAGACTTTTCCTTGGACTTCTCTTGCCAAGATTATACTTGGACTTTCCTTCACTAAGTCTTCATACTTGGATTTCCTATCACTTAACACATTCACGGTTAGATCACAAAATATTGCCTAACTATAGATGATTATCCAAACATCAAAACATATAAATACTTGGGGCATTGTTGCACCAACAGATATAAGCATGATTTTCTTGTCCAAGAACATCTCGTGCCCTACAAGAAGCGGCTAGGACAATGCTTAATACATATTCTCTACCTAGATATTTGTGGGTGGAAGCAATTAATAATGCTTGTTATATCCAAAATTGTGTCTTAATCCATAGGTTTTTAGAAAAAAATACCTTTTGAATTATGGAATGATACAATTCATTATTTCAAAGTCTTTGATTACAAAGTTTATATATTAAATACCAAAGATAATTTAGGGAAATTTGAGTCTAAGACGGATGAAAGAATCCTAATTGGATACTCATCTACTAGTATGGGGTATAGAGTATACAACAAGAGGACTCAAAAGGTTGAAGAATCCTCTAATATTGAATTTGATGAATCTACTAGTATCTAACCTAGGAAATCCTCCATTGATAAAGATATCAATGCCAAAAATTAAGACATTACTTAAAGGCTTCAAAATTTAAATTTAGGGGGTAGAGATCAAGAGGGAGGAAGATGAGATTCCGATGATGAAAAGAGAAAGGATACCTATGATCAATGTGATTCACCTCCTAGGATCTTAAGAATTCATCAAAATCATCCTCTAGACCAAGTAATAGGAGAACTTTCACAAGGGGTAAGGACTAGGTCCTTTTATAGGTATCCTACTAATCAAGTTGCCCTAATCTCTCAAATTGAACCAAAATCAATTAATGATGTTTTGCTTGACCAGATTGGATAATAGCAATGTAAGAAGAGTTTGTTGGTGCAGGGGCACCAGATAATCAAACCTAGGTTTTGATTATAACAAAGATCCAAAGTTAAAGTCATATTGTTATCTCATGAGCTGAATTAAGTGTGCAAGAAATGGTTAAGCTAAGCCGAAGGTCAGCGACACTCAGAGAATCCAGAGTCAGGAAACCGTGGTGATCGGGCTACACCAGGAAAACTTCATGGGAGTCGAAGAACACAGGTGAAGATCGGAAGCAAGGCGATAGGTCATAAAGGATCAGAGGTAAGCACGAGTGCGAAGAGAGATGGTAAGGTCGTGTCCTCTGTACGGGGACGACCGTAGGCGATGATCTGACTAAGACTTCCAATGGAAGGTCTAAGTTGAGATTGGATGGTAAGGAACCGTCATATTTACCATATTCCATGCTAACCTCTTATTGAAGGGAAGTGATCAGGTTGGTAGTCGATTGCTGGATATTGGCAGTCGATTGATGTCAGTCGACTGATGAAGTGCATCAGTCGACTGATGACGACGAATCAGCCAAATACGTATGGTCAAAAAGGATAATGTTTGACGCTGCCACTTCACGATAAGATAAGGTGCCACCTCGTGATAAGAACCACAAGTTGAGGATCTGGACCTAGACGTATTCCAAGACACAAGTCTATAAAAGGAAGGGAGGACTTGAACCCTAGATCATCCGTCTTGCTCTCAAAGTGCTCCTGCAATGTCAAAGCTCTAACGTCGTAACGCCGTCATAACGCTGATGCAATGCCAAGCTTACAACTTCTTCGTCGGCAGCAACTAGGTTATTTTATTTACTGTATTCGTGATTTTAATCGTAACGAGGTGAGGTAGGTTTGTTGTCTCATCCTCGAGCTTTCATTTTTGTGATCGTTGTCTCCTACCTCCAACGAGGAGGAGACTCTTCAGTGGATTGCCCCTTCGTACACGATCAAGGATCACGGGGCTTTAGAGTAGCAATCGTTGGGTTGTGAACCAAATAAAAATAAATTTATCTTATTTATTTTTCAACTTCATTACTCATAGTTTTAATCGAACGAATGAAAAGACGAAAAGTTTTACGCTCGCTATTCACCCCCCCCCCCTCTAGCGATGCTTTTACGTCCCAACAATTTGTATCAGAGCGGGGGTGCTAAGATTTAGTGAAATCACCAATCTAGCACTTTTTTTTGTCTTTCTTTTCATATTTTTCGATTCGTGTTTTTTTTAGGCTTTCTTCTCCTGCACTACTAATCCAAGACGAAGTCTTGGTACTCTTCTTTTAGTTGTGTATTTTGTAAGATAATTAATGGTCCACATTGAGGGGTATAGCACCACCCAACATCTGTTCTTTAACGGAGATGATTTCCATTACTGGAAAGGTCGGATAGAGTGTTTTCTAAAAACACAAGTCAAGACTTGGATAATCATCCAAACCGACTTTGCTCTACCCACCAATGATCGAAGCGAGCTCCTGGACTTCGATAAGTGGACTAACACAACTAAAAGACAAATCGAAGCCGATGCAAAAGCCACACAAACCCTACAATGCGGGCTATCCAAAGAGGAGCTCAACCCCGTCGGCCCCTTTATCAGTGCGAAGGATCTTTGGAACAAGCTCATTGAGCTTCACGAAGGAACCAATGATGCTAAGGTATGTAAAAGGGATTTATTGTTAAATAAATTGTATAATCTAAAAATGCAGGTTCATGAGACCGCCACCCAACTACATGCACGGATCCAAGACATCGTCAACAGTCTCCACTCGATACGGCAAGACGTCGACAATCGAGACCTAATAAGGTACACACTCAATGTCTTCCCTAGGACCACCTTGTGAGCATCCATGGTCGATGCCTATAAGATTTCTAAGGATATATAAAAAATTAGGTTAGATGAGTTTTTCTCTGAATTTGAACTTCACGAAAAAACAAATGCGGTCTGGGCCAAGAGAGGTATTGCTTTGCTTGCAGGACAGAGAAGAAAGGAGAAGAGCAAGCCAGCTCTCGAGCAAGAAGAAGGATCCAAACCCGAGGTCGAATTCAAGTCTGAATCGGAAGAAGAGGCCGAGATAGTAAACATTGTGTGGAAGATAATCCAAAAAGAAAGGGAGCAGTTGAAGAACAAGAAACCCCCACAAACCTACACATGTTACGGGTGCAACAAGAAGGGTCATTACAAGTCAGATTACCCAAAAATGAAGCCAAAACACAAGCAACACAAGCAACCCAAGCAATCTTTTCAAGCAACGTGGGAGGAGGAAGATCAAAATAATGACTTGGCATTCATGGCGAAACCGGTAGAGTCCGAGTCCAAGTCTGAAGCCGAATACGAATCCAACTTCGACTCTGACTCCGAGGACGACTTCGAGAAGAGACTCAAAGCTGGGTCAAAAGAAAAAATTAAGGTAAGTCGTTCACTAATTGCAAATTTATATCATGCAATTAAGTTGTTAAGTAGGAAATTAACTAAGTTTGAGCCTAGAGTCGAGACGTTGCTCGAGGAGGTTGAAATCCTCAAGCAAGAGGCTAATTTAACTTCTTCAACTAGTCAAGTTCAAGAGGGAAACTCAACTCAAGTTGAAACGTTTGAGGAGGAGAATTCTCTCTTGAAAGGATGAGTTCAAGAGCTCGAGGCTAGGTTGGAAAGATTCATGTTGGAATCTAAGAATCTTAACCGACTTCTTGGAACCCAAAGAGTCGTGTTCAATAAAGCCGGACTCAGATTTAGTTCAAGGACTACGAATAGATCTTATATGTCTATCGTAAATCATAGTCATCAACGAGTCCAAGCATGGGTCCCAAAGGTTTTATTGAACTCACATATAAAGACCAATAAGTATTGGATTCCCCAGGATCAAGTCCACTTTATGGATAGACTATATTGGTTCAATGGTCTAGGGGGAGCTAACACAAAAATAGTATACCCGCTTCCTTAGCAAAATCATTGCATGATTAGTTATTTTGTTTTACTTTTTAGAATGGCTAGATAGGACAAATAGTTAGTCAACTTTGAGAACATAATATCATGATGCGACGAGATGATAGTACGTTAGGGAAACAACGTCTCGTGTATTCGAGCTAGATAAGGTGTATATAGCTTGGTGCACTTGGTTGAGTTGAACTAGCTGAAGCTACCTTGCTGTATCCTAAACTAGTTAGACTAGAAAGTAATCTTAAGTAACTCAAGTAATCAATTTCTTAAATTTGGCTTTGTCTAAGGAAGTGATCGTTGTTCCGATCAAAGAAGGCCCCTGTGCCTCGCCACGACCTAGAAGCCAATTTCTTGAAAAGTTTACTTGACGAACTAAGGGTTAAATCTAAATCTAACCCAAGGTTGACTAACTTTAATCAAGTTAAAATCATCTCACAAAACATATAATGCGAATGCATTTTTGAGACATATAGAATGGATGAGATGTTAAAGATAATTGAAATACACTTAACATAACTTTTTCAAAATGCTACTTATTTCCTTGCACTTAATGAATAATTATAATTTTGATTGGCCAATTCTAAGTATACAACTCTCTAGACAAAAGTTTAGCGCCCCCTAAATCTCTTATACTTCATATATTTGACTAAGGGGGAGAGCAAAATAACCCTAAGAGTTATATCACAAACCTTTAAAGTTGGTGCAGAGGGGCATACCTCGAACCAATCTATTTAACTAAGTAGGGATGCATGGTTGGAATCATAGTTGATTTATTTAGATGCATGCTTATAAGATGTTGTTTTTAAACCCTTATTTTGTATAAACACCCCGATTTTTTTATTTATGGTAAAAGGGAGAGAAGAGTGAAAGTTAATGGGAAATAATACAAAATTTAATTTTAAAAATTAAAGAATCTTTCTCAAAACTCACCTAGGATTAAGGGGGAGTTTGAAAGGCATTTATCATTTACTCTACTTGTTTTATGCCTTAATTTTCCCTTAACTTTGTGTCGGTTTGCCATAGATCAAAAAGGGGGAGATTGTTGGTGCAAGGGCACCAGATAATCGAACCTAGGCTTTGATTATGGCAAAGATTCAAAGTTAAGGTCATATTATTATCTCATGAGTTGAATTAAGTGTGCAGAAAATGGTTAAGTTAAGTCGAAAGTCAGCGACGCTCGGAGAATCTCGAGTCGGGAAACCGTGGTGATCGGGCTATACCAGGAGAACTTCGTGGGAGTCGAAGAACTCAGGTGAAGACTGTAAGCAAAGCGACAGGTCATAAAGGACCAGAGGTAAGCACGAGTATGAAGAGAGATGGTAAGATTGTGTCCTCTGTACGGGGATGACCGTAGGCGACGATTCGACTAAGACTTCCAGTGGAAGGTCTAGGTCAAGATCGGACGGTAAGGAACTATCATATTTACCATATTTCATGCTAACCTCTTATTACAGGGAAGTGATCAGGCTGGCAGTCAACTGCTGGATATTGGCAATCGACTGATGTCAATCGACTGATGAAGTGTATCAGTCGACTGATGGCGACAAATCAGCCAAATACGCAAGGTCAAAAAGGATAATATTTGACGCCACCACTTCGCGATAAGATAAGGTGTCACCTCGTGATAAGAATCACAAGTTGAGGATCTGGACCTAGACTTATTCCAAGGCACAAGTCTATAAAAGGAGGGGAGGACTTGAACTCTAGATCATCCGTCTTGCTCTCAAAGTGCTCCCGCAATACCAAAGCTCTAACGTCGTAACGCCGTCATAACACCGACGCAATGCCAAGCTTACAACTTCTTCATCGGCAGCAGCTAGGTTGTTTTATTTACTATATTCATGATTTTAATCATAACGAGGTTAGGTAGGTTTGTTGCCTCATCTTCAAGCTTTAGTTTTTGTGATCGTTGTCTCCTACCTCCAACGAGGAGGAGACTCTTTAGTGGATTGCCCTTTCGTACGCGGTCAAGGATCGCAGGGCCTTGGAGTAGCAACTGTTGTGTTATGAACCAAGTAAAAATAAATTTGTCTTATTTATTTTTCCACTGCATTACTCATATTTTTAATCGAATGAACGAAAAGACGAAAAGTTTTACGCTCGCTATTCATCCCCCGCTCTAGCGACGCTTTTACGATCCAACAGAGTTAGCCCAATTTGAGAGAAGTCAAGTATGGGAATTAGTTTCTAGTCCCAATGATGGCACAATTATTACAACAAGATGGGTTTTTAGAAACAAATTAGATGATCAAGGTAGAATCACAAGAAAAAATGCGAGGTTAGTGGCTCGAGGGTTCAATCAAGTTGAATGACTTGATTATGATCAAACTTATGCTCCGGTAGCTCGATTAGAGTCTATTTGAATCTTGTTAGGTTATGTCACTCACATAGATTTCAAACTCTATCAAATGGATATGAAATCAACATTCCTAAATGAGTTCATTAAGGAAGAAATTTATGTGGAACAACCAATCAGATTTGAGAATGTAGATTATCCAAACCATGTTTATAAGCATCAAAAGGTTTTATATGGGTTAAAAAAAGCTCCCTGGACTTGGTATGAAATACTCTCATCATTTTTTATTTCAAAGAACTTTAGAAGAGGCCAAGTTGATCAAACCTTATTTCTAAAGTTAAAAAAAAAAAAGACATCTTTGTTGCTCAAGTTTATATTGATGACATTATTTTTGGGTCAGCAAATGATGAACTTCTCCAAAACTTCATCAAAAACATGGAAAATGAATCTGAGATGAGTCTAGTAGGAGAATTGATTTTCTTCTTAGGATTGCTAGTCAAACAAACTAATGAAAGAATCCATTTCTATCAAACCAAATATTCTAAAGAAATGATTAAAAATTTAGTTTGAAAAATGTTAAAATAGTATACACCTATGAGGACCAATACTAAAATAGATAGTGATTTAGTAGGAAAACTAATAGACTCAAAATATTATAGGAGTATGATTGGTAGTCTATTATACCTAACTGCTAGTAGATGGAAATACTTTTTGCGGTAGGCATGTGTGCAAGATATTAATCTTGTGCCAAAGAGTCTCATTTAGTAACGATCAAGCAAATCTAGAGATATATCAAGAGTACTCTTAATGTAAGTCTTTGATACTCTAGGTCTCATAATTTTAATTCAATTGGGTACTTCGATTCTGATTATGCAGGTTGAAAATTTAATCAGAAAGCACTAATGGTGGATGTCAATTTCTTAGATTCTCCCTAGTAAGTTGGAGTAGTAAAAAGCAACTTGTGTTGCTCTGCTCACAACCAAGGACGAATATGTGGTCATGGGTAGTTGTGTGGCTCAATTACTTTGGATGAGACATACTCTAGAGGATTATGAACTACACTACTTCAAAATCAAAGTTTATTGTGATAATGTGAATGTTGGAGTATTGAGAATACAATCAAAGTCTTACATTGGCTTATAAGATGAAAAGATATCTCCATTGGCAAGAGGCCTTTTGGGTAAAGTCCAAAAATAAAACCATGAAGGCTTAGGCCCAAAGTGGACAATATCATATCATTATGGAGATATGTGAATCTTATAGGCACTAACAATTGATATCAGAGCCATGGTCCATGTCAAGCCATGAACGTCGAATGAAGGAAGTGGAGCTCTCATGTTCGGATCAAGAGAACCAGACACCAGACAAGAAGTCTAGTTGGGTCGGGAGGACCGAACAACTGGCAGGAAATCCAGCTGGATCAGGAGGACCATACAATTGGTAGGAAGTCCTGGTGGATTGAAGATCGGACATCAAGTAGAGAATGTCTTTCGAGGATGGATAGGCTTGAGGGGGGTCAATGTGGTCCTTCATTTGAGGGGGGTGTTGTGGGAGTATTGAGAATACAATCAAAGTCCCACATTGGTAAGACATGAAAAAGATCATGTGCTTATAAGATGAAAAGATATCTCCATTGGCATGAGATCTTTCGAGTAAAGCCCAAAAATAAAATCATGAGGGCTTAGGCTCAAAGTAGATGATATCATACCATTGTGGAAATATGTGAATCTTATAGGCACTGACAGTGAATACCATCAATTTGACCAAACATTTGGTACATCACTCTAGGACAAAGCACATTGAAGTGAAGTATCACTTCATTAGAGACCATGTGGCAAGTGTTAGGGCAATCAACCCAAGTATGATCATGGTTTTGATGTGTGTGACAAAGGGTTTAAGTTAGGATGTTATGTGTTTTGATGTGTGTGTTCAAGTTGTGCAGGACTTGGTGAATCACACATGATTTACTTGATGAAGCATTGGCAAGATCATCGTCGCATGACTCGGATCCTTGAGTCGGTGAAGGATGGAACGGGGAGAAGTCGTGAGCTTGGTTCATCCGAGGGACCGTCGGACATGGAGCAAATGCAGTGAAGCCAAAGGAAGCAGACTTCAGGGCAAGACGCGAAGGATGACACGAGAGAAGCCACAAGCTTAGTGCATCCGAGGGACATAGGTCGGAGGAAGAGAGCTTCGGTGAGGGACTCCATGGGAGATGAGAGTTGAGCGATTATAACCCAGGATGGGGTAGCTCAAGTTAGGTGAACTTAGCCAAATGGCTAAGATCAAGTGTCGGATGCTCAAACATGGTGTTTGAGGTTTTACCCGACGATCGGATGCTTAAACAACTTGTTGTTTGAGATTTTATCTGACAACAGTCGACTGATATAGGTATCATTCAACTGGTCCAAGTCAACTACTGGTTGACTAGTGTCAACAAGGGTTTTGTGGCCCAACAGTCGACTGTCAGGGTTTGACAATCGACTGTTATAAATGGACACGAGCACATAACCGTTTATAGTTGATTGATTGCTTGGAGCAGTCGATTGATGGCTCGATCAGTCGACTACTGGAAAGAGAAATTGATTGATCAGTGTGCCATTGGGCTATGACAACCATGAATCAGGCGTGGTCAGGAGTCGTTGGAACGGCAGCAGTCGACTGATGGCATGCAGTAGTCGACTGTTGCATGCCCAATGGGAAGAAACCCCTCTTCTCTATAAAAAAAAAGGGGTTGGGAGCCTTGGGGAAGCTAATGCTTTAACTCCTAAACTTGTCTTAAGCCTCCTCATGATTTCTAGTGATTCTTCTCTTCTCCTCTTCTATTTTCATCTCTAACATATTATAAGAAGGAGAGGTTGTGTAAGAAGGTTTCTCTCCACCTTATTTGAGCTAAAGGAGAAGATAGTTGATTGGTTGAGGGAGTGATCCATGATGTGAGTGATAACTACCATTTTGTCAGGTTATTTTGGTCCTTAATATCACTATTTTAATCCTCTCGTGTGTTTATTTATCGATTATTTACATGTTTTATGAGTTGGATATATTTTTGGACCTTATTGTAAATTCTCCTAATTTTTAGACTTATATGCAAATTTTACATCTTAATCATAGGAGATCGAGATGGGCCAATGGATTAGACTCGAGTTGGATCAAATATGGCTTCATCGAAGGGTCATAATGGGCATTTTAAGCTGGAAGAATCTGAGCCCTTCATCAAGATCAGAGGCAATTTAATCAAGGGTTCAGATCTATTTAATTCTGATCGTCCGATGAGATCTGATTGATCTGAGCCCTCCATCTACATTTGGAGCGATCTAGTCTATACATTTAGATATGGACATCTTGACCGTTCATCTAGATCAAGTTGATCGCGATCGGCCTTTTAGATTGATCAGATCCATCCATTCAAAGTCAGAGAATTCTCAGCCGTTGGATGCACAACCTTTTTAATGGATTAATTACAGCAATTAAACCTAGCTCAATGGATGGCTGGGATTGAGGCATCTTTAATCGGACAGTTGAGGTAATTGGCCTTTAAAAATCTAGCATTTTCCCATTATCGGGCAGCTGACATTTCCCATTTCTTCCACTCGATCGCCCGATGCACCTCCGCCCTCCTTCGGTCGCGCTCTCCCCTTCCCCGCCGATCGCCGGAGAGGAAGAGGATCCCCTCCTTCTCTGGTGACCGGTGCCCAACCATCTTCACTGTTTCCACTGAACTGCGCCGCCGAACAGATCTTCCACAGCCGCGAATTCACCTCCTCCGCCGGCCATCCACTTCTTCTTCATCCACGGACGAGAGCTAGGATCCTAGCTTCTGCTCCGCCCATTCTACCGCAGCCGACCAGTCGGAGTGGGGATCCCCCTCCGATCAGTTTGGTCAACCACTCCATCCACCGTCACCACCTTCGGCCAAATTCTTTCCAGCCCATCAACAACTCCGATTAGCAATTTCTAGCCTTCATCTTCTTCGGGCAGCAGTTCACAGTGTTTCACAGCAATTTCTAGCAATCCTTCAGTTGATGTGTTCTATTGTCTTTTGATTTAGCTTGTTGAATGTTTGTAGTAGATTCAATCCTCCATGTTTAGATTGCACATACTTGGTTTGATTTCTTTCACGCCTACTTAGTGTTCGGTGAAATGTTTCTTTAGTAAGTAGATTGTAGTTAGTTAGGTTAGATTTAATTTCATGCTTTGCTTTACATTTATACTATTCTGCATTTCAATTATTGTTTAAATTCCTGTATTTCCTTTATGTTTTTGAATATTTTTGTTTGAATGTTTGCATTGTCTTTCATTCAGTAGGATTAGTCTTTTGAATTCCAAACCCTCATCTTCAATAGAAAACTCAAAGCAATAACTAAAAATCCTAAGTTTACTATTATGTCGATTACACTTGTTGGGAAACGATCCGGGTCATCCACTATGCTATATTAGTGTAGTTAGGGGGTTCGGTAATTAATTTGAAATGGTACCGTGACACAAATACCGTGCACATCAAATTTTGGCGCCGTTGTCAGGGAGTGTAATGATGTTTGGTAGACTTAGGATTGGTTGTCAATTTTTATAAAAAAACAAAATTCAAAAACTTTTGTTTAGGGTTGCATTCTTTTATTTCTTGCATATCCATGTACTTGGGCATGTCTATTTCCTGTATCTTTTGATTGTGTTTGTTAGTTTTTCAGGAAAGAACAGGAAATTTCTTTAAACATGGATCCTTATTATCAGCAATTTGAAGACTTCAATCAGGCTTATTATTCAGACCAAAGTGAGCAACAGAGTGTTTTTCTTATTGAGCCTTAGAGTTACCCACGAGAATATCAGAACATATGTGATCCAACTCTTAATTCTTATAGTTATGATTGGGGAGATCCTTCAACGCAATATTATCAGCCCCAACTAATTTCAGAGCAGCATGAGTACTTCCAACCTCAACAACAGAATAGGTATAAATGATTTTCAAATACCTATAATTATGGTTGGATGGTGTTGGCAATGTGCTAATCCTCGGAATGCTCATAGGCTCCCATGTCCCCGGATTAAAATTTTCACTAATGAAAACTAATCTGGATGGGATGAGTTTCCTAAGCACAACCAATTCGTCGTCGTGCCAACGACTCGAGCGATCGCTTGAACAAACTAGTTGTTCAAGCAACCAAACTCTTCTAGTCGATTAGCCACGGAAGAGACGACGGACGGATCGCCGGTTTTTGTGTTTCTTATTCGGGGTCCATGATTATACAAATACATGCAAATGCAAACTAGTATAATCAACATATACTAACATAAAGAACATAAGCTAGCATATCAAATAAGAACATGAAAAGAACAATAATAAAAGTTGTGAAACTTTTATACCTCTTGATCTTCTATCGTATGTCCTAACCTCCTTGTAGACTTCGTGTGGGCGAAGATCCTCCACAAGTTGAAGCTTCCTAGATCTTCTTCAATCCAAGAAAGAAGAACTCTCTTTCCCTTCTTGCTTGAGCCAACCACCAATCCACAAAGGATTTATGCCGCCGGCCCCAAGAATAGAGAGAACAAAATGGAAACAACTAAGGAACCAACTAGGGACAAACCCTAGTTTTGGTGCGCCCGGCCAAGATGGAGTGAAGAGGAGAAAGGGAATATGTTGGGCGCCGGCTACGGTGGAGGGAATAGAGGAAGGAGCCGGCCACAACCTAGGAAGAGGAAGAGCTCCTCTCCTATAGTTGCCGCCCACCTTCCTTGCATACCCTAGCCGCTCAACCATAGGAGCCAAACCCTAATTAGGGTTTCCTCCTTAGGTCTTCTTGCCGCCCAACCAAGAAGGAAGGAAGAGATCTAACCGGCCACCTTTCCTAGGAAGAAGAAGAACTCTTCCTAAAAGTTGCCGCCCACCTTCCTTCCATGCCTTGGCCGCCCAACCCAAAAGAGCCAAACCCTAATCCAATTAGGGTATCCTCCTTAGGGTTTCTTGCCACCCAAGCATGGTGGAGAGAAGAGATCTAGGAGCTAGCCACCTCCAAGGAAGAAGACAAACTCCTCCACAAGTGGCCGCCCACCTCCATTCCCATCCATGGCCGCCCCCTAAGGAGCCAAAACCCTAATTAGGGTTTCCTCCTTAAGTTGCTTGCCGCCCAAGCAATGCTAGGCAAAACCCTAATTTCCTTAGCATCCATCATCAACCATTAAAACTTATTGCCGCCCAACCCATAGCCACCCTTTTATAGAGTTAGGGTTTAGGCCTTGGTTTAATCTCCACCGTCGGTTCTAGGGTTTTAATCTCAACCGTCGGATCTAGAGATTTAATCTCAACCGTCGGTTCTAGGGTTTTAATCCCAACCGTCGGATCTAGAGATTTAATCTCTACCGTCGGTTCTTAGGAATTTAATCCCAACCGTCGGATCTAGAGATTTAATCTCCACCGTCGGTTCTAGGAATTTAATCCCAACCGTCGGATCTAGAGATTTGTTTTCCATCATTTGATCTAGACTTCATGAGGTTTATATTAGGCTACGATAGGGACCATGAGGAGGAGTTGGGTCTTGGCCACCCGATGGATCGGAACCACACAAACTTGATCCATCAATGATGTTCCATTCCACTAGAGGATCATCATCGAACTACCTCACCAACCCCTATAAATTAATATGGGCTCCATATATTATTTGTACATCCATCTCCCCGTGTTTAAGATATCGAATGTCCGTCAATTGATTGATTTACTGACCATCAATCAATTAACATCTAACTCCTCGAGTAGTACCACTCAACCTTATCATCATGTTGACTAAGTCAACCTGCAGGGTTTACATGATGAACCTTATGAGCTCCTCAAGGGGACATCATCAACCTAATATATAGGACACGGTTTCCTCCTATAATCAACGGCACACCATGTAAATAATATCATTTCTCAACTTACCGGGCATATTGATTTAATCCATAGAAATCTCACCCTCTGGTAAATCAAAGAAATCAATATTAAGTACATGTGCCCGTTATTATATCGGGATTAAGAGCATGTACAACATAATATCCGAGGTCCGATTCAATTATGTAGTCAGCAATAAATTGAATCACCTCTATCTCGGTCCTGCTCAATACACCTAAGTGTACTAGTGTAATTCTATGTTCAAGACAAAACAATACCAAGCTACACTACAACCATGCCAATGGTTTGTCCAAAACCATCTTGGTTGTGAGCCTTTACTTATATTCTACAAGGGACTGATAACATGATCTTCTGTGCCGCACCCAGGCACCATGTTATCTACAATGTAAAATATTAGACAATATGCACACATATAAATATAACGTGCAAACAATGATCATGTGATTCTTATTTCAAAATAAAGATGTTCATACAAAAGAGCTTGGCTTTCAGTATACATCCCAACAATCTCCCACTTATACTAAAAGACTATGCTGTCATCATACTGCCATACATTTGATTCCCCTTCCCTCCACATGCCTATCAAAGCTCTCGCTAGAAGGGCCTTAGTGAAAGGGTCTACCAGGTCATCCTCACGATGCATGCTAGGCGGCAAAAGAACTTCTACCTCCTTTACGATTTCATATCGTGGTACTTGCACTCTATGTGTTTACTAGCCTTATGGGCTCGTGGTTCCTTCAAGTTTGCAATCAAGACCATTATTATCACAATTAATTGTGATAGTTCTGGGCAAACCAGGAATCACATCCAAGTCCATCAGGAAGTTCCTGAGCCACACAGCTTCTTTGGCTGCCTCATAGGCTGCCACATACTCAGCTTCCATGGTGGAGTCCGCCACGCATTTTTGCTGGGCACTCCTCCATACAATGGCTCCACCTCCTAAAGTAAACACAAAACCTGAGGTAGACTTACTGTTATCCCTATTTGATTGTAAATCGCAATCCATGCAACCCACAGGGAGTAATTGGTCTGCCCGGTAAACTAGCATATAATCCCTAGTCCTTCTCAGGCACTACAATATATGCTTTACCGCAGTCCAATGTCCCTGTCACTGGATTACTCTGATATCTGCTAACCATGCCCACGGCAAAGCAGATATCTTGTCTCGTACATAGCATACATGAGGCTTCCTACTGCTGAAGCGTAAGGAATCGCCTTCAGCTCCTTTATCACCTCAGATGATCTAGGACACATCTCCTTAGATAAAGTAACTCCATACCTGAAAGGTAGAAAACCCTTCTTGGAGTTCTGCATGCTAAAACGATCCAAAATCATGTCTATGTATGAAGCTTGGGATAAGCACAACAACCTTGATCCCAAGGTTGTGACCCACTTCTCCCAAGTCCTTCAAAACTGTTTGGACAACCATACCCTTACGTCTGATAACACTCTGATATTGTTGCCAACTACCAAAATATTATCTACGTATAGTACAAGAAATACCACTACGTTTCCGTCACATCTCTTGTATACACAAGACTCATCCGGACTTTGAATAAATCTATAAGTCTGGATTTACCTCATCAAAGCGGATGTTCCAAGACCTCAAAGCTTGCTTCAGTCCATAAACGGACCGATTAAGCTTACATACAAGATGCTCTTGTTAGGGCAATCTCTTGCCGTAATATGGTTTTGATGGTGTGGCAAAGGGTTTAAGTTAGTGTGTTATGTTGATTTGATATGTGCGTTGAAGTCGTGCAGGACTTAGTAATTCGCACATGGAGCCGTGGCGAGTTTCACATCTCATGACTCGTGCCTTGAGTCGGTGAAGGATAGCTTTGGGCCGCGGCGCTTGGAGCATCCGAGGGACCGCCGGACGAGAAGCTTGGAGTGAAGCCGGAGGAAGTAGACTTCGAGGCAAGAGACGCGAAGGAGCATTGCAGAGCCGTGCGCCTGATGCTGCCGAGGGACGTGGCCGAGAACGAAGAGAACTTAGAAGGCAAAGGACTCCGAGAAATGAGAGTGAGCGATTGTAACCCGGGGAAGGGTAGCTCTTAGGTGAAACTTGGCCATTTGGCCAAGTGTCGGATGGGTTTTCCCGACACCGATCGCCATGTCATGGCGATCGCGTCGAGTGTAGCTCGGTATACGATCGACCGGTTTGTAGCCGATCGATCGCTCGTTAGCGCCGATTGCCAAGATAGCGCCGATCGGCCAAGGGCGCGGTGATCGTCAATAGGGTTTTGCCACCGCTCGTAGCCGATCGCGGCCGACTACGGGTCGCGAATGATCGGTGAGGTCCAGTGGCCGATCGCTAAGAGTTCCGCTGGACAACAACGCGTCGGCATCCGACGTGTTCGGAGGCCGTAGTAATGGGCAATGACCGCCATGGGCGGCATGATCGATGGCGCCAACGGAAGAAGTTAGCCCTCTATAAAAGAGAGGTGTGAGCCTTTGAGAGGCTAATGCTTAAGTTCCAAACAATCTTCCTAGTGCCCCAAAGCTCTAAACTCTTCTTACTCGCTTTACTCCATTCTATTTGTAAGAAGAGTGATCTTGGTTGTAAAGGTTACCTCCACCTAGCTTTGTGCAAAGGAGAGACCGATAGTGATTGGTTTTGGCGGAGTGATTCACCGTGGACGAATCGGACCGTGGATTAGCGGCGTAGCCGTGAACCACGTTATATCTTGGTGTTTGTATTGCTTGTTTCTATTTTGCTTGTCTTTATTTATATTTGTATATTCCGCTTGCGCTAACGTTTTGTAGACGAGCAAAATACCGCCATCCAAACGAAAAGGGCTATTCACCCCCCTCTAGCCGGCCATCCGATCCCTTACAAGTGGTATCAGAGCCGAGGTTGCTTGTCACCGGACTAACCGCCGCAACAAGCCCTACATCAAAAATGGCCGGCTCCAACATCCATCCTCCGAAGTTTGAAGGAGAATTCGCTTGGTGGAAGAAGCGAATGGAGGTATTTTTCGAAACGGATTTTGATATAATGATTACAATGGAATCCGGTTTCATTTTGCCTAGGGATGAAGAGGGGAAGCCAATAGAGAAATCTAGGTGGACCAAGAAGCAAAGAGAGGAGCACCTTGCAAACTCCAAAGCCAAGCACCATCTCTACAATGTGCTTCCTCAACAAGAAATCAACCGAATAGGAGAATGCCTAAGCGCCAAGGAGATGTGGGAGAAACTAATTGAGCTCCATGAAGGCACATCCGAGGCGAAGCTAGCTAGGAGAGATCTCCTCCGCTCTCAACTATCCAACATTAAATTAGAAAAGGGGGAAAAGGTAATCTCTTTACACTCTAGGTTTAAGGAAATTTTAATTGGGCTAACAAGTGTAGGTGAGAAGCTATCGAACCGGGACATGCTCATGAAGGCTATAGATGCCTTTACAAGGTCCTCAAAGTGGAGTTCCATGGTGGACTCCTTCTATATGTCCAAGAACTTGGAAGTAAGTACCTTGGAGGAGTTCTTCTCGACAATGGAGCTCCACGAAACGAGGCTTGAAGGAATTCAAGAAGAGCCAAGAATTCAACCCTCAAGAGGAGTAGCATTGTTGGCAAACAAAGGGAAGAAGAAGATGGAAATCCCCTCCTCCTCCGATGATGAAGCCTCCTCCTCCTCCATGGATAGCACCGAGGAAGCCTACATGGTAAGGAAGGTGAGGCGTGTATTTAAGAATTTTAGATTTGATAAATCAAATGATAGGAATAGAAGACCAAGGGGGAAGGTGATATGCTACAATTGCCAAGGAGAGGGACACATAAGGGACAATTGTCCTCTCCTAAACAAAAGCAAGGAAGAGAGGAAAAAGAAAGAAGAAAAGAAGAAGAAAAAGGGGAGCAAGAAAAAGAAGGAAGAGGAGAAGAAGACAAAAGAAAAGGGGAAGGCCAAAGCATTCAAGGCCAAGACATGGGATGATCCTTCCTCATCCTCCTCCTCATCATCGGATGAGGAGAATGCCTTTGTCGCCAATTTGGCCTTGATGGCCTTTGACGATTTGGATTGCTCCTCCTCCAAAAATGAAGGATCAAGCACAAGAGGAGAGAGCTCAAGTGAAGGGGGAGCCTCCTCCACATCATCATCCTCCTCATCATCCGAAGAAGAAGAAGAGGACATGGAAACTATGGTAACCAATCTCTCACCTAGTAAAATAGTTTCTATGATTTCTAGTTTAACTAGGGATTTGTTTAGAGCAAAGAAGAAAAATAAATGCATGCTTGAACAAATTAAGGCATTAGAAAATAAGCTAGAAAATGCATGCTTAAATAATAATGATACTTCTTCTTGCCATGATGATGCATGCTCACATGATAATTATGTGGCTTTAGATGTTAGTGATGCATGCATAGAAGAAAATAGGGCATTAAGGGAAAAGGTAGATTATTTAACCAAAGCCCTAGGAAAATTCACAATTGGCTCCAACACCTTGAATATGATCATAGGGAGCCAAAGGGCAAGTTTTAACAAGAAAGGCCTAGGATATAAAGAGAAGAAAAATGAGAAGGCCTATAGATGCCTAATAGCTAGGGGACAAGACAAAAACAAAGTAATAGCTAAGAAATGGATCCCCAAGGAATTTCTAGTGAACCCCATAGGCAAAAATCTATTTTGGGTTCCAAAATCCATCCTTAAGGGTTAGAAAACCCCTAGGGTAGTCAACCATATGAACCTAATCTATATCATATTTTGGTTGACTTAGGATGACGGGACAACATTTTTAGATAGTGTTGGGTGATGATAACGTGCCCATAAATAGGTAATAATGCTTAAAATCATGATGATTAATGTAATTTCTATGCATATGTGTAATCATGATCTATGATTTTGATATTGGGCACATTATCATGAAAAATAGGTTTAAATCATGCTTTAGGTGATAACTTATTTATTATCATCATATAATGCCTAATGCATGGTTATAATTTGATGAAAACATGTATTTCATGGTCATAATGTGAAATTAAATCATATATATCATTATGATCATGTAGATTGTTAGGTTGATACTTAACCATGATAGAATTGCATGAATATATTGGTTAAGTATATACAAATACCCCCTAGGATGCATCTCACACTCACTATAGGCTAGCTTGATTGAAAACTTAGCATGGGTGAGATATTAGGATGATACAAATGTCCACTAATGCCTATGACATTTAGATGGTCATTTAAAGTATCAAAATAGCAATAATAGACCAATCATGGGGAAGGCTTATGTTTAATTAATAGACATATTGCCCAAAGATCATGGTTGGATATTTCTAATGTTTTCAAAACAATTTCTTACCTTAAAATACATGTATTCATGTTTTGAAACAATTGGATGAAAAACTAGGTGTTAAAATGGATACTAACATGCTCAAAAACTAGTGGTTTTTCAAGTGTTTGGATTTTTGGCAAATCTTGTAAAATATAATGATCTTTCATGAAAAACTATTTTTCCTTGATAGATATACTTAAGAGAAATATGTTCCTCGAATTTCATGATTTTTAGAATTTTCTGAATTTTAATGCATTTCAATTTCATCCAAAATCAAAATTCGCTTCCATTGTGCTACGATCGCCATACCGATATAACTCGTGGTGGCTCATAAACAGAATATTGAAGGCGAATTCAGTTTGTAAACCTCCTACAAGTGGTAGAAATATACTTTATGTCATCAACAAATGGTACCCAATTTTAAATCAACTTGACATATTTTTCCCTCCATTATACTTGATGCCATGAGCTTATAACTTAGTGTTAATCTTTTGATGGTGTCAAAGGGGAGAAATAAGTATGTTTTAATCACATTAGGGAGAAATATATTGTAGGGGGAGAAATATATGATAGGGGAGAAAATTTGCATAGAGAATTTCATGGATTAAGGGGAATTGCATGTTGTTATATCATGTTTATCTTTACATGCTTTTCTTACCTTAGAATTTATATCAATGTTTTACCTAACTTAACGGATTGCCACACAGGGGGAGATTGTTAGGCAATCTCTTGCCGTAATATGGATTGGATGGTGTGGCAAAGGGTTTAAGTTAGTGTGTTATGTTGATTTGATATGTGCGTTGAAGTCGTGCAGGACGTAGTAAGTCGCACATGGAGCCGTGGCGAGTTTCACATCTCATGACTCGTGCCTTGAGTCGGTGAAGGATAGCTTTGCGGAAGCCGTGCGCTTGGAGCATCCGAGGGACCGCCGGACGAGAAGCTTGGAGTGAAGCCGGAGGAAGTAGACTTCGAGGCAAGAGACGCGAAGGAGCATTGCAGAGCCGCGGCGCTGATGTCGAGGGACGTGGCCGAGAACGAAGAGAACTCAAGGCGCAGGACTCCGAGAAATGAGAGTGAGCGATTGTAACCCGGGAAGGGTAGTTTTAGGTGAAACTTGGCCATTTGGCCAAGTGTCGATGGGTTTTTCGACACCACGGCCGATCGCATGTCATGGCAATGATCGCTTCCGAGTCGAGTGTAGCTCGACCGGGTATACGATCGATCGGGTTTGTGGCGAGCCGATCGCATACGCTGCCGATCGCTAAGACAATGATCAGGCCGAAGCGCAGCCGATCGGGTCAATAGGGTTTTGGCCACAGACCGCCGAGCCGATCGGCCGATTACGGGTCGCAATGATCGGTGAGGTCCAAAGAATGATCGCCAAGAGTTCCGCTGACAACAACGGCGATCCGACGTGTTCGAGGCCGCTAGGACGGCAATGATCGCCATGGGCGGCATGATCGATGGCGGCCAACGGGAAGAAGTTAGCCCTCTCTATAAAAAGAGAGGGTGTGAGCCTTTGAGAGGCTAATGCTTAAGTTCCAAACAATCTTCCTAGTGCCCCACAAGCTCTGAACTCTTCTTACTCGCTTTTACTCCATTCTATTTGTAAGAAGAGTGATCTTGGTTGTAAAGGTTACCTCCACCTAGCTTTGTGCAAAGGAGAGACCGATAGTGATTGGTTTTGGCGGAGTGATTCACCGTGGACGAATCGGACCGTGGATTAGCGGCGTAGCCGTGAACCACGTTATATCTTGTTGTTTGTATTGCTTGTTTCTATTTTGCTTGTCTTTATTTATATTTGTATATTCCGCTTGCGCTAACGTTTTGTAGACGAGCAAAATACCGCCATCCAAACGAAAAGGGCTATTCACCCCCCTCTAGCCGGCCATCCGATCCCTTACAGCTCTTTGCCCTTAGCAATGAATCTCTAGTTGCTACATATGGATGTTTTGCTCAAGACTTCCATAAAGGAAAGCTGTCTTGACATCCTTCTGCCACACCTCATAATCCATATGAGCTGCTATGCATAAGAGCTCCCAGACCTGATTTGAATCCATAGATTCAATCTCAGTATTCATTGCACTTTGCAAAGATATTGCATCTATATCTTGGATTGCCTCGTCATATGTCCAGGGATCAGGTTCATGTTTGCCATGGACCAAATCGGAAGATTCTCCCAAGAACATGAATCTATCAGGCTGTCTCACAACCCTCCCACTACGACGAGGTATCACCTGTGTATGCTCTGTGACACGTGGTGCAGTGACATGTGGTATATCCTCTTGTACCGGTGGTACTGAAGTCGGGACTTCCCCTGTCAACTCCTCAAGAACAAAACTATTCGTGGGCTTGTGGTTCATCACATAGTCTTCCTCTAGAAATCTGGCGTTCGTGTTAACGATCACCCTCTGATCTCTAGGACTATAAAACAATCCACCCTTCATTCCCCTGGGATAGTCAACGAACATGCGTCATGCGAGGTTCCAACTTACGATATCTACCTTGGCACATGTCTTTGGACTCCCTATCCGAATATGTCTTAGACTAGGCTTTCGCCGATCCACTTACGTGGGAGTAGAAGGCAGATTTTAGATGGAACCAAGTTCAGAATGTATACCGCCGTATCTAGAGCATATCCCCAGAACGAATCTGGCAAGTCAGAATAACTCATCATCGATCTAACCATCTCCATAAGAGTCTTATTCCTTCGCTCTGCTACACCGTTCTGCTGGGGTGTGCCAGGTGCAGACAATTGGGATTGAATCCCAGCCTCTGATAAGTAATTCCTAAACTCTCCCAAGAGGTATTCACCACTACGATCAGATCGTAGTGTCATCTTGAATAATTGTCTATGAAAAAGACAAAATATTCAAAACTACCTCTTGCCTGGATAGACATAGGACCATACGAATCAGAATGAACCAATTCCAACACATCTTTGGATCTATACCCCTTGGCCTTGAAAGGCCTCTTGGTTATCTTACCCTCCAAGCAAGATTCGTAGGTTGGGAGATCTTCCACCACTAATGAACTCAAAGGTCCATCAGCTATCAACCTATTGAATTCTGCTTAGGTTAATGTGACCAAGCCTAAGATGCCAACAGATATGTTTGGTTCATTTTCGAAGGTTCTTTTCTCTTATCGGAATTAGAAGATGAGTTAAAAACTTCTATTTGCACCGTGGGAGCTTGTGGTTCAAGTTATAAATTTCCTATCTATGTACCTGAATAGATAATGTCCCTATTCCTTTTATAACAAATCTGTCATTAAAAGAAATAGATTATCCATCCAAGAACAATTTAGAAACCGAAATCAATTCTTTCTAAATAAGGGTACATAAAGGAAATTCTTAAGAACCAAAAACTTTATTTTTCTCAAAAGATAAATAAAACATCTCCCACTGCAATAGCCGCCATCTTCATGGCATTGCCCAAGTAAATGGTAATATCCCCTTTAGCTAGTTGTCGGGTTTCCTGGAACCCCTACAAAGTATTGCAGACATGATTAGTGGCTCTCGTATCTACACACCAGGTGCTGGTAGATAACACCGCTAACCATGTTACAACGACTAGACCAAAGGATATACATTTGTTCTTGCTTCGGATTGGGATAATCCTTCTTCTTATGTCCAGTCTGCTTGCAAGTGAAGTACTTGCCTTTCGGCTTCTTCACTCCTCCCTGAGATCCTCCCACCACCTTTGCTCCACCTTGTTTCTCCTTCTTCTAGCCTTTCGGCTTAGAAGTAGAAACCTTTTTGAGCAACCATGGCTTGAGGACACTCTTTGAAGAGTGTATACTTGTACTTCTTAGCAAATAAGACAATATCTAGATTCTTTCCAATCAACATTATTTGAGAACAGTAAGTTTATTTCCTTTAGTATCATAACAAGTGGACTGAAAGTCATTTTGAAAATCCTAAGAATCACAATGATCAAAACTTTAGATTTCAAATATTATTGATTCCTCAAAACAATAAAATTCAAAAATCAACCAACACCTCAAAACACCGAGAATATCGCATGCCACGATAGTGTGGACGTATACGAATTCTACATTTGTAAGAGGAGGTTTTACGCATTAATTTTATTATCTTGTCAACCTTACTTTTTGACAAATAAAATTAATAGTTGGTTCCTCTTTGGCCCTACAAATAAAAGCAGTGACTCCGATGGGGAGGATACTTTTTATTTGCATCTAAGTGTGCACCATTACACGATACTAAGGGAATTATCTCGGATTATGTGCCTTACCGATGGGGAAGTACACACGCTCCTAAATAATTTCCTATAACCATTATTTGACCTAGTGATCCGCAAACAAACTCATCCGATGGGGAGGAAGGCACTCAGAGCCGACGCGCAAGTTTGTTGCATCACATGTCAAATTGTAATGGAGGCCGCGGGAATTAATTAAAATATCCCTCTCCCACTTAGTAAATTGAAAATGAGGAATTTTCAAGCACACACAACATGCATATAAAACAAATCAGCAATAAATATGGAAAAATAAAAAATTGTCCAACTATTATGGCATTGTTCTCCAATATGCGTCCCGTCGTGTCGCCACCTCGTCCGCTCCTCCAACGCCATGTACGAGCCATCCGGAGATCCGAGCCGAGAATAAAACCTATTTTATTTTACATCCATCGATCCTATACTCTACGAGGGAGTGTACATGAAATCTAGATCGAAAGTAAAATAAAAATAAAGAGTGGCTAAACAATGTCATATTTAATTACAAAAATTAAATACTAATCTAGTCTCGTCAACCCCGAGGATTCAAATAATATACATACAATCACACACAAACAACCACATACATACATATAGCCATAATAGTCGGATCTTATGCCTGCAACCAAAAAGTTAGCCTACGCACATCCTACTATTATCCGGCATACACAATATATGATAAGTGCGTGAAAGTAACCGAATCCAAAACACACAAAACCGGAAATCGTGGCTCTGATACCATTTGTTGGCAATGTGCTAATCCTCGGAATGCTCATAGGCTCCCATGTCCCCGGATTAAAATTTTCACTAATGAAAACTAATCCGGATGGGATGAGTTTCCTAAGCACAACCAATTCGTCGTCGTGCCAACGACTCGAGCGATCGCTTGAACAAACTAGTTGTTCAAGCAACCAAACTCTTCTAGTCGATTAGCCGCGGAAGAGACGACGGACGGATCGCCGGTTTTTGTGTTTCTTATTCGGGGTCCATGATTATACAAATACATGCAAATGCAAACTAGTATAATCAACATATACTAACATAAAGAACATAAGCTAGCATATCAAATAAGAACATGAAAAGAACAATAATAAAAGTTGTGAAACTTTTATACCTCTTGATCTTCTATCGTATGTCCTAACCTCCTTGTAGACTTCGTGTGGACGAAGATCCTCCACAAGTTGAAGCTTCCTAGATCTTCTTCAATCCAAGAAAGAAGAACTCTCTTTCTCTTCTTGCTTGAGCCAACCACCAATCCACAAAAGGATTGATGCCGCCGGCCCCAAGAATAGAGAGAACATAATGGAAACAACCAAGGAACCGAACTAGGGACAAACCCTAGTTTTGGTGCCGCCGGCCAAGATGGAGTGAAGAGGAGAAAGGGAATATATTGGGCGCTGGCTACGGTGGAGGGAATAGAGGAAGGAGCCGGCCACAACCTAGGAAGAGGAAGAGCTCCTCTCCTATAGTTGCCGCCCACCTTCCTTGCATACCCTAGCCGCCCAACCTTAGGAGCCAAACCCTAATTAGGGTTTCCTCCTTAGGTCTTCTTGCCGCCCAACCAAGAAGGAAGGAAGAGATCTAACCAGCCACCTCTCCTAGGAAGAAGAAGAACTCTTCCTAAAAGTTGCCGCCCACCTTCCTTCCATGCCTTGGCCGCCTAACCCAAAAGAGCCAAACCCTAATCCAATTAGGGTATCCTCCTTAGGGTTTCTTACCGCCCAAGCATGGTGGAGAGAAGAGATCTAGGAGCTAGCCACCTCCAAGGAAGAAGACAAACTCCTCCACAAGTGGCCGCCCACCTCCATTCCCATCCATGGTTGCCCCCTAAGGAGCCAAAACCCTAATTAGGGTTTCCTCCTTAAGTTGCTTGCCGCCCAAGCAATGCTAGGCAAAACCCTAATTTCCTTAGCATCCATCATCAACCATTAAAACTTATTGCCGCCCAACCCATAGCCACCCTTTTATAGAGTTAGGGTTTAGGCCTTGGTTTAATCTCCACCGTCGGTTCTAGGGTTTTAATCTCAACCGTCGGATATAGAGATTTAATCTCAACCGTCGGTTCTAGGGTTTTAATCCCAACCGTCGGATCTAGAGATTTAATCTCTACCGTCGGTTCTTAGGAATTTAATCCCAACCGTCGGATCTAAAGATTTAATCTCCACCGTCGGTTCTAGGAATTTAATCCCAACCATCGGATCTAGAGATTTGTTTTCCATCATTTGATCTAGACTTCATGAGGTTTATATTAGGCTACGATAGGGACCATGAGGAGGAGTTGGGTCTTGGCCACCCGATGGATCGGAACCACACAAACTTGATCCATCAATGATGTTCCATTCCACTAGAGGATCATCATCGAACTACCTCACCAACCCCCATAAATTAATATGGGCTCCATATATTATTTGTACATCCATCTCCCCGTGTTTAAGATATCAAATGTCCATCAATTGATTGATTTACTGACCATCAATCAATTAACATCTAACTCCTCGAGTAGTACCACTCAACCTTATCATCATGTTGACTAAGTCAACCTGCAGGGTTTACATGATGAACCTTATGAGCTCCTCAAGGGGACATCATCAACCTAATATATAGGACACGGTTTCCTCCTATAATCAACGGCACACCATGTAAATAATATCATTTCCCAACTTACCGGGCATATTGATTTAATCCATAGAAATCTCACCCTCTGGTAAATCAAAGAAATAAATATTAAGTACATGTGCCCGTTATTATATCGGGATTAAGAGCATGTACAACATAATATCCGAGGTCCGATTCAATTATGTAGTCAGCAATAAATTGAATCACCTCTATCTCGGTCCTGCTCAATACACCTAAGTGTACTAGTGTAACTCTATGTTCAAGACAAAACAATACCAAGCTACACTACAACCATGCCAATGGTTTGTCCAAAACCATCTTGGTTGTGAGCCTTTACTTATATTCTATAAGGGACTGATAACGTGATCTTCTGTGCCGCACCCAGGCACCATGTTATCTACAATGTAAAATATTAGACAATATGCACACATATAAATATAACGTGTGAACAATGATCATGTGATTCTTATTTCAAAATAAAGATGTTCATACAAAAGAGCTAGGCTTTCAGTATACATCCCAACAGATGGATCATTCAGGGTTCAAGTATGGAAGCACACAACAGAACATTCCTCAACCTCAATTCAACAATTCAGGGTGGACTGATCATCAGAGCTTTGATAATGGAAATGAGCAACAACTGTATGATCAACCTTTTTCGGCATATCAGAGTCCAATATATCAAAACTACAATGAAGAAACCCTTGCTCCCAGTCAAAAAAATACACTAGAAAAGTTCTTGCAGCTAGCAATATTGCAGCAACAAATGAGAAATAGTCATCAACAGCAACAAGAAAAGCTACAAAATTTACAAATCCAGCTAGATCAAATTGCATCATCCATCAGTCAGATACAAGCTCAGGATTCCTTTCAGCCTCCGTCAAAGACCATTTCTATGGATATTGACGTGCGTAGGGAGATGGATTGTGGAGTGAGTGATGGGTATGTCTATGATTCAGCCGCTCCACAGGACTCCTGTGAATCTTTGTGCTATGATGTTATTGCAGATACTGATGGATGTGAATTTGTAGATAAAGTTGCTGCTGTAGCAGATGAAGTGGATGATGATACTAGTGGCATGGATTTATTTTGTGATGCCATTTATGCCATTGATACTGTGATATCTGCAGTGGAAGCAGGATCAGAAAAATTAGTTGAGGATAATGTTAGTGAGTTGTCAGCTGCTTCTATTTGTAGTTTTATTGCAGAGGAGACAGTGCCTATAAATATTTTATGTTTAGTTGTGCAACCATTCGATAAGCCTGACGGAGGAGTGATGGATAGCTGGATTTTTCCCCCAGACTGGACACTCCCATCACAGCTGAAGACTCCAAGAATTTTGCTGATGAAGGCCCTAACAACATATGCAATAATCTAGCCTCAAGGCTAGACACTTTTACTGAATCATCTTCGACCACCAGAGATTACTTATGATGAGGTGATCATATTGTAGGGAGCAGCACAGTATTATCATGATCACACCATGAAGGCGCTCACCCCCATTCAGTCCATTCCACTCTCGACATGGATGCTTACACTGAATCTTCTTCAACCACTGAGACGAGATTTCTTTCGGAGCACTCCACTACCTAGGTGGCTCCTCCTGCTAAATCTTCTTCAATTGCCAGGACCTCAGGGGAGTTTGCTCCATCTCACCTCTTTTATTTTCCTTTGTATATATGTTTCTTTTACTTCATTTGTTTTTTGTTTTAGTTGTTAAGTTTTGGTTGTTGAGTTTTTGTTTTATCAGATTTTCAAATAAATTTCCTACGCATTCCTTTATATCTTCTTAGAAGTCGTGAAAGCTAGTTAAATTTGATTGTCGAATTTTGGGATTTATTGACTTGAATGGATTATTTGATTGCATGTGGTTACTACTTGGTGATGGATTCTATGTTGATAGATTGAGATGATTTTTTTTCATTCCTAGTGAGGATTGTGCCTGTTTTTATTGCTTGTGTGTGGTGCACTTGTGGTCATTATAACTCTAGAACTTGCTTTGATTCTTTCGAGACTACACAACCATAGGTTTGCATGATTAGTATGAAGGCAATCTCACTTGTTTTCCTTTACTACTTTTGTTGTCACATGCTACTAAAATAATTTTCTTATCATATGTCATGCTATTTTCATTATTCATTCTATTGTCTTTCTATTCCTACATCATGTCATTTCTTCTCCATTTCTATTTTTGGATATGGAATATTGGATGTTCCATAATGAGTTTTTGCCCAGGACGGACAAAAGTTTAAGTGTGGGGGAGAGAGTAGCTCAGGGAAATTTAGTGTAAGCATAGGCAAGTCGTGCTTGATCACCATGAGTTAGTCATGCTATTTATCTTTTTAGCTGAGCTTGATGTTGGAGCATAGAGAAGTGCACTACATGTTGAAAAAAAAAAGTTGAAAAAAAAAAATAAATTGGGTGCCCATGAAAAAAAAGGTATTGTGGAAATTTTGACATGTGGTGCCTTTCATTTTTTTTTATTTGTGTGATAGTATTTTTGTTAACGACATCCCTTGTTACAGTTATTGAGAGATTTATTGTATATCATGAGTAGATTTGTATTGAAGAATGTGATAAGGGTTGTTTACATGTTTATTGGGTTGGAAGAAAAAAATTGTTAGGGTAATGCTTTCTTGTACTCATCTATGTAGCATTCTAGTATTTTCATATATTCTTCTTTCATTTCTTTAGCTATTTCATTTCTTATCTTTCTTTTCTTTCATAGATCTTGTCATTTTTCTTGTATTCATGTTTCCCTTACATTCTTAATAAGCCTTCAGTGATTGTGCATTCTTATGTGTATATAGTGGTGAAGGTAGAAGAAAAGCAAGCATATGGTAGTTCATAAACCATGAGTAGCTTGAGTGAACTCTACTATTACATGCTTTTGAGAGCGAGAGAAACCACCACTTACCTTGTGAGGCTTAATCATTCTTAGTCTATTCATGATGGATTGAAGTCACCATGTTTTGTTAACCTATGTAAGATTTGAGTCCATAATTGCTTGAGTCTTTAAGAATTGATAATCCTAGTTAACTTTCTTTCACGATTTTTTATGTATGATTAGGAATTGCTAGGGAAACAAACTTTCATTTTACTTTTAGTTTTCTTTACTTGCTCGGGACGTGCAAGAATAAGTGTGGGGGAATTGATAACTACCATTTTGTCAGGTTATTTTGGTCCTTAATATCACTGTTTTAATCCTCTTGTGTGTTTATTTATCGATTATTTACATATTTTATGAGTTGGATATATTTTTGGATCTTATTGTAAATTCTCTTAATTTTTAGACTTATATGCAAATTTTATATCTTAATCGTAGGGGATCGAGATGGGCCAATGGATTAGACTCGAGTTGGATAAAATATGGCTTCATCGAAGGGTCATAATGGGCATTTTAAGCTAGAAGAATCTGAGCCCTTCATCAAGATCAGAGGCAATTTAATCAAGGGTTCAGATCTATTTAATTCTGACCGTCCGATGAGATCTAATTGATCTGAGCGATCCATCTACATCTGGAGCGATCCGGTCTATACATTTAGATCTGGACATCTTGACCATTCATCCAGATCAAGTTGATCGCGATCGGCCTTTCAAATTGATCATATCCATCCATTCAAAGTCGGAGAATTCTCAGCCATTGGATGCACAACCTTTTTAATGGATTAATCACAGCAATTAAACCTAGCTCAATGGATGGCTGGGATTGAGACAGCTTTGATCGGACGGTTGAGGTAATTGGATTTTAAAAATCTAGCATTTTCCCATTATTAGGCAGCCGACATTTCCCATTTCTTCCGTTCGATCGCCCGACGCACCTCCGCCCTCCTTCGGTCGCGCTCTCCCCTTCCCCATCGGTCACTGGAGAGGAAGGAGATCCCCTCCTTCTCCGGTGATCGGTGCCCAGCCATCTTCACTGTTTCCACCGAACTGTGCCACCGAACAAATCTTCCACAGCTGCGACTTCACCTCCTCCGTCGGCCATCCACTTCTTCTTCATCCACGGACGGGAGTTAGGATCCTAGCTTCTGCTCTGCCCATTCTACCACAGCCGACCAATCGGAGTGGGGATCCCCCTCCGATCAGTTTGGCCAGCCACTCCATCCACCGTCACCACCTCTGGCCAGATTCTTTCCAGCCCATCAACAGCTCTGATTAGCAATTTCCAGCCTTCATCTTCTTCGGGCAGCAGTTCACAGTGTTTCATAGCAATTTCCAGCAATCCTTCAGTTGATGTGTTCTATTGTCTTTTGATTTAGCTTGTTGAATGTTTGTAGTAGATTCAATCCTCCATGTTTAGATTGCACATACTTGGTTTGATTTCTTTCACGCTTGCTTAGTGTTCGGTGAAATGTTTCTTTAGTAAGTAGATTGTAGTTAGTTAGGTTAGATTTAATTTCATGCTTTGCTTTACATTTATACTATTCTGCATTTCAATTATTGTTTAAATTCCTGTATTTCCTTTATGTTTTCGAATATTTTTTGTTTGCATTGTCTTTCATTCAGTAGGATTAGTCTTTTGAATTCCAAACCCTCATCTTCAATAGAAAACTCAAAGCAATAACTAGACATCCTAAGTTTTCTATTCTGTCGATTACATTCGTTAGGAAATGATATGGGCCATCCACTATGCTATATTAGTGTAGTTAGGGGGTTTGGTAATTAATTTGAAACGGTACAATGACACAAATACCGTACACATCAGTGAGCGAAACATATAGGGTTTTAGGAGTAGTTTTCGCTCACATCTCATTACATTTTATATTAGTTTCATGCATATGTTACTCTGTTTTACACGCATTTCCTATTTTCTAGTTCGGAGGTCTGCTCTTTGTACTTTTGTGTGTAGGATAACATTTTTGGGGGAAAAGGTACACTTTCGGAGTAAAAGAAGAACATTTTGCAGCTAGATGCAGAGTGGGACACGACCAGGGCATGTGGCTACACACGGTCATGTCCAATGGGCGAGATTAGCCACCCTAGGACCGCACATGGCCTGGCCATGTGGAAACACACGGTCGTGTGGTGGCTCGTCAGATTTGTACGACTAGGGCTTTTTCTGGATTTTACAGCGGTCTGAGGTGATATCTATATAAGGATGGCTCCGCCCAAACCCTAGGGGGGAAGCACGATGGCTAGGACGGCACACCGAAGCCCTAAAATGCTTCAGGAACTCACAATGGGGAGGAAGAACGCCGCCAAAGGTCCACGCTTGCACTTCAACGCCGGAGAGAAGACCACGAAGGCATTGTAATCCCTTGTTTCTGCGCTTTATTTCTGATGTATTCGAACATGTACATGCCTTGTGATTCCTCCCTTATATACATGGAGTAGTTCCTTCAATTCTAGGATTAGGGAGTTGCTTGTGTGCACATTACATGTTGGTTCACGTTAAATTCTGTCTTTGAGTTTAATTTGGCAATTGGAAGTTGTTTATACTATATCTATGCGTGTTTGGTTTTCTACCTGCTATGCTTAGGCGATACGAGTGGTGGCAGCCCTGGTATCTAAGATTTAGGGGATTTTATACAAGGAACCTAGGGGTAAACCTGATCTTCTGTAACCGTGGGTAGAAGGATGCGATGGAACCGGAAACGGTTCATCGTAGGGATTGATTTGGCATCCTCGTATCAACTATCCCGCCCTTTTAAGGTGGAGATAGCTCCCGGTAGATGTGGTGGCTCATCGGGAGAGTGTATGATGTCTCTTCCACAAAACCATAGCTAAACGTCTAGACAACGCCAGTTGACAGCATTGTTTTGTGACACACAAGTGAAACCAAAGTCCTAGAATCACCTTTGAAGACCTCGGCACGCTCCCTTCTTCCTCCGTGTGACACCGTATACAGTATAGTCCACCGACAGCCCTCACAAATCGAAACCTCTTAGAGTTTACTTCCGAACAATTTCAACCACTGAACATATCGATATTCGAATTTCAGTCCCTGTGGGATCGATAATTTTTTATTACTTGACGACATCCGTGCACTTGCGGGAATTAAGCGCGAGCGCACGCTTTGAGTCCTCGACAGCCTCCATCGTGAGATTTGAGGTTGCGTCCGCATGCATCAAGTTTTTGGCATCATTGCCAGGGACTGATCGATTCGATATCGAATCGAACAATGGAAAATTGGATCGGAATTAGGATTAGATTTATTTACTTGCTTTATTTTCTTTCTAGTTTTCTTTATTTACTTTAGTTTTATATTTTCCATATTTAGATTTAGTTTTTAATTTTTATTTTTAGCAGTAGTTTTCCATTTCATTATTGCATCTTAGGTTTTATTAGCTAGATTATTTTATTTTCTGCCTCTTTGGATTAGGTAGCACTCCTAATTTTTTTGTGTGGCTCGGTTCGTCGTATGCTTAGACGCTTAGGATCGGAGGGCCTGATTTCGATCGACTTAGAAATCGAATGAACCTTTCATCGCCGAAAAGCAGAGCAGTGAAGGATGGAGGATCAAGCGGCATCCGAAGTGAACATAGGTAGCCGACCTCTACGGGACTATGCAACTCCTAGCGCTAGAGGATTTAGGCCGAGTATAGATGGACCATCTATTTCGGCAAATAACTTTAAGATGAAATCGACACTCATACATATGGTTCAGCAGAGTCAATTCGGGGGAGCTGCGACTGAAGACCCAAATCGACACCTTGAGGCATTTCTAGAAATCTACTCGACAATGAAAATGAACAGAGTCCCTACTGATGCAATCCGCCTGAGCCTATTCTCGTTCTCATTGCGGGATAAGGCTAAGGCATGGCTTCACTCCCTACCTTCGAGGAGCATCACTACATGGGAGCAATGCGAGCAGCAATTTCTGAACAAATACTTCCCACAAAGCAAGACTGCTCACATGCACCATCTCATCACGAGCTTCCACCAGAAGAAGGGGGAGTCCTTATTCGAAGCTTGGGATCACTACAAGGGGCTACTCTATCAATGCCCCCACCACAGACTAGAGAGGTGGTTGGTGATCCACATCTTCTACAATGGGATTGCGTACGCCATGAAGATGTCCCTGGATTCTACTTCAGAAGGAGTACTAATGAACAAGACCATAGAGGAAGCAGAGGAGCTGATAGAAGAGGTGGCCCAGAACCACTATCAATGGGCTTCTGAATGTGGTCAACCTACGCCTACAGCGGGATGATACACTATTAACTCCATGGACCACCTGGCAGCAAGGATGGACGCGTTCAGCAGACGGTCCGAATCTTTGAATCTTTCATCTGCATGCATGGCCATTGACTTTGGAGAGGGAGCAGCAGCGTATCGAGAGGACCACTATGGAGGGCAGGGAACCTCAGAGGAGCAGATTGAGTATATTGACGCGGTTGAGGACTATGACCAAAGGCCCAACAACCCATACTCCAATACCTACAATCCCGGATGGAGGAATCACCCAAATTTTTCCTATAAGAATAACTCGGGAAACTCACAACCATCAGGGGGTATGGGCAGCATGAGGGAAATGGGCAGCGACCACAAAAGTCCACACTGTAACTGATGATAGAGGATTTCATTGCTACCCAAACTAAGGTTAATGAGGAATTTCGTCGCCAACAACAAAAGTCTAAAGAATTACTCAGAGACTTGAAGGCCACCGTTGATGGTCTTGCAAGTCACACCAGGATGTTGGAGACATAAGTGACCCAGATAGCCCAAATCGTGTCGCAACCTGTGAAGAGCTCTCCGATGAGTCAAGCTAAAGAGGAAGGAGTGGGGCAGAGTAGCAAATTCGTCAAGGGGTGTGCAGCCATGATTACCACCCTACCTGACCAAGATGAAATTGAAGATAAGACTCCACTACAGCTTGAGGACCCCGGTGAATTTGTTATCCCCTACTCAATTTATGGGGAGAGCTTCGATGAAGCTCTATGCGACTTGGGGTAATCAGTTAGTGTGATGCCCTACGCAAACTATCTGAAGATGGGACTAAATGGGCTTCAACCAGTGAATCTTGGTATTCGTATGGGGGATGACTCAGTCAAGTAACTCGTCGGCTTGCTGGCACACGTGCCTGTGGTGATTGAGGATTTCGTGTTACCCACGGACTTCATCATACTGGACACAGGACCAGATCCCTAGAATTCCATCATTCTGGGAAGGCTTTTTCTAGTGACTGCAGGGGCGTGCATAGACGTGAAGGCACACCAAATCTCCGTGGAGGTATATGAGGAGATCCTCCTCTTCAGCCTTTTGGAGCACAGAGCCCCCTACCTCGACGGCTTCACGTTTAGCAGAATGATGTCAGAACCACTAGATGAAGCTTCCGAGACGGATGAATGGAGATTCACTGAACCTCCAGAGCCAAGTTGATAGTGGAGTGTGGTCGAGCTAAACAACCTTAAACAAAGCACTTCTTGGGAGGCAATCCAAGTTTAGTTTTAGATTTCCCTTTGATTGTATTGTCTACATTTATTTAATTTTAATTTTGATTTCCATCCCATTTAGAATTAGGACTAGAAAAAAACGTTGCTAGGCAAAAATAAAATTCATATTAGCTTACACGGTGAAGTGTATGAGGAAATTCGAACCGTGGTGCATAAATGGGCAAAAAAATGGGGGCACACTGCATGGCCGTGTGTTTTCCCATGGTTGGGCCTGACTGACTCAAGGCGTACACGGCCTGGCCGTGTGTTTTCACACAGTCGTGTCGCACAAGGTTAAAAGGAGTGAGCCGTGTGTTTTCACCCCATTTGCGTCGTGTGCTTCGAGTGCTCTTGCCCTAGCCGTGTGGTTTCGTCTTCCCCGCCACCTAGAAGCACTTCTAACCTCAAAGGAAGCCAAAAGAAGCAAGGATGAGGAGGACCAAGCATGTAGCACCTTGATCCGATGCTTCGGAGCGACGAACAAGGAGAGTCGATGCCCCTCAAGCTCCGGAGGGGGGTAACGCCCTACCCACTCTTCTTTTTCGCAATAATAAACATAGAGATAGATATAATATGTTTTCTACTCGTAAACTCACTCTACTAGGTACTTAGATGAAGATTTGCTAAAGTCTTTAGGGTCGTTGGGTGATATTCAAGCCCTATTTGCAAAAAATGTGGTAGGAAGAGATGATGGGAATAAGGCACCCAACCTACCCTTGGATAGTTCTAGAATTTTTGAGTTCCTTAGAGCCAAAAATTTTAATAGGTAGAGAGAGCGAGGAGGGTAGGATAACTTTTAGGCTTTTTAACGTTGAGCATGAATGGACCCTTCACCAGTGGAACACATGCTTTGTCTTGACGAGTGGGGGAGAGAGAAGAATCCCTATTGGGTTCAACGCTCGGGTATTTTGGACCAAGTTGACGGGGGAGCACACTTATGACCCTTCTAGGGCCAAAGCGTCGTGCCTCCAAAATCTCGTCTTCCGATACCTCCATCACATCATGGCCAGTACTATATTTGGTCGTGGGGAGAGTGACGGTGGAGTTAGAGCTAGCGAGTTGCTTTGCCTCTAGGGCATGCTACAAGAAAGGAGTAGCATCGATGTAGGGTCCCACTTCATCAGACACTTAGTGAAGATGGACAAAGCAATACGAGGAGAGATTAATGTGGGGGGCTTACTTACCCACATTTGTCACAGGATGGGGTACGATTACACTGCATTAGAGAGTATAGAGGAGAGCCCTAGGATCAACCTAGGAGTGTGCATGACCATGAAGATGATTGTGAGAGAAGGACACTCCTTATGCTTTGTAAGGAAAAATCTGACGGCCCTTAGGCTCCCCGACCCTGATCGTACCACCATCACTACACATGCCAACTGGCGCTTGGACCTAATAGTGGAGTCCCCTCCACATGAGGGACCACCCACATCGACGCCCATCTCTCCCCCTTTGCATCACTCTCCCTCCAGTCCACACATGCATAGGAGCCCACCTAGTCCACGCCGACATGAGTCTGCACCTGCACCACCACATTTTTTCACCTTTGAGTAGGATGCAGGTACGTTGGCCTATGATTTCTCAGAGATCCGATCGTGCCTTGACGACATATACACCAAGAAGCAGATGCAGAGGCAGCAATGGGAGGAGCAGAGCGCCTACACGCAGGCGGAGTTCTAGGGATTCCGGGAGCACTTCCAGCGGGCTGAGGAGTTCTATAACGAGGGCCGCATATACTTCCAGGAGGAGGCCGCCTACCGCCAGGAGATGTGGCAGCACATGCATGCCCAACAGGCACAGTGGGCTAGGGAGGAGGAGCTCCGAGCAACCGCTGCATCCACCAGCTCCCAGATCGACCACATGTACATTTGGCATCAGCGGCTCAACAGCAGGTTCTCCCAGGATCCAGAGATGTCGAGGCTCCCAGACTTTCCACCTTGTCCTCCATACTAGAGGTATATTTTCGTTTAAGTCTGGGGGGACCCCAAAGTTTATTTTGTTTGTTTCCTAGTAGTAGTTTCTTTTCTAGTATTTTCATTCATTTATTCATGCATGGGTTGTTGAGTTTCTTTCAGTACTTAGTTTTTATTATCTGTAAAGCTGCCTCAATTGTATCTTTTTTTTAAAAAAAAAAGTTACTTACACGAGTTGTTCCCATAGGTAGCTTAACTTTATTTATCTCGTGGTATTTTATTTTATTCGCTCTAATGAATGTTCTAGACTTACACTGATTATCTTTTATTTTTACACCTATACATGTCGAACATTCTGAAAGGGAGAATCTAGTACATACCTAGTTATGATTCATCTCAGTAGTCTAGTACTTTGGAATTCATAGGTGACTCTAGGTTTAGTATTTTAGTTACTGGAGATGCTCGGATTGTGTAAGCTCATTTGGAAAAATCAAAATCAAGAAGAAAAAAAAAAGAGAGAAGAGAAATAAAAGAGAAAGAGAAAAATTGAAAAAGAAAACAAAGAAAAAGAAAGAGAGAGAGAGAGAAGATTATGAGGGATAAAAAAAATAATTATTGTGGGTGGAAATCTAGGTGCCCCTTTGAGACCAAGTTAGGTTACTAGGAAAACACCTACCAATTTCTCTCAATACCGAGCACGCCTTTGAGACTTTATACTAGATCTAGGGAACGACCCTCGCTTTGGGCAGGTAAGTGCCTAAGAGCCGGAGACCTTAGGAAAGCTATGGGATGATGACTTAACTCACCATGGAATAGGCATCCCCTAAGAATGATTCGCTTAGCACGAGTACGAGGAGCTAACTTAGTGAATTTCTAGAACATATTTATTTTTCTTTGATTGTAAATACCACTTGATAAATTTAGTTAACATGCTAAGTATGGAACAATGTCTTTTTAAATTTCATGGCACTGAGGTTTTCTTGAGGACAAGCAAAGATTTAAGTCTGGGAGAAGTGATGTGAGCGAAACATATAGGATTTTAGGAGTAGTTTTCGCTCACATGTCATTACATTTTATATTAGTTTCATGTATATGTTACTCTTTTTTACATGCATTTCCTATTTTCTGGTTCGGAGGTCTGCTCTTTGTACTTTTGTGTGCAGGACAACATTTCGGGGGGAAAAGGTGAACTTTCATAGCAAAAGAAGGACATTTTGCAGCTAGACGCAGAGTGGGACACGACCATGGTGTGTGGCTACACACGGTCATGTCCAATGGGCGAGATCAGCCACCCCAGGGCCGCACACGGCCTGGCCATGTGGAAACACATGGTCGTGTGGCGGCCCGCTAGATTTGCACGACTAGGGCCTTTTTCGGATTTTTCAACGGTCCGAGGTGATATCTATATAAGGATGGCTCCGCCCAAACCCTAGGGGGGAGGGACGACGTCTAGAATGGCACACCGAAGCCCTAAAAAGCTTCAAGAACATGCAACGGGGAGGAAGAACGCCGTCAGAGATCCACGCTTGCACTTCTATGCCGAAGAGAAGACCATGAAGGCATTGTAATCCCTTGTTCCTGCACTTTATTTCTGATGTATTCGAACATGTACATGCCTTGTGATTCCTCCCTTATATATATGGAGTAGTTCCTTCGATTCTAGGATTAGGGAGTAGCTTGTGTGCACATTACATGTTGGTTCACGTTAAATTCTGTCTTTGAGTTTAATTTGGCAATTCGAAGTTGTTTATACTATATCTATGTGTCTTTGGTTTTCTACCTGCTGTGCTTAGGCGATAGAGGAGTGACAACCCTCGTATCTAAGATTTAGAGGATTTTATACAAGGAACCTACGGGTAAACCTGATCTTCTATAACCGTGGTTAGAAGGATGCGATGGAACCGGAAACCATTCATCGTAGGGATTGATTCGGCATCCTCGTACCATCTATCCCATCCTTTTAAGGCAGAGATAGCTCCCGGTAGATGCGGTGGCTCATCGGGAGAGTGTATGATGTCCCTTCCACAAAACCATAGCTAAACGTCTAGACAACGCTAGTTGACAGCATTGTTTTGTGACACACAAGCGAAACCAAAGTCCTAGAATCACCTTTGAAGACCTCGGCACGCTCCCTTCTTCGTCCGTGTGACACCGTATAGAGTATAGTCCACCGACAAGTAGGGTTTTGCTTATCGAGTCCGTGAGGGAAAACTTCGCTTCCCACTTCACCTCGGTAGCTTGTCCATGGCGATCCCTTCGATGTCCCCGGATTAAAAAAATTTAATCCTAGACAAAAGGGATTGCCAAAGCAACCAAGTCATCGTCTTGCTATTCGTTTAGAGAGGTCACTTGAACAAACTAGTTGTTCAAGCGACCATCCTCTAATCTATGAGTAGCCGCAGAATAAACGATGTCCGGATCGCCGGTTTTTGTGTTTATGCTTGGGATCCAAGTATTATTTAGTCATTTACAGATTTATAACATGCTTATAATTGAAAAACAAAAACAAGCAACAAATAAAAGAAGAAAGTAGAATAGATATACCTCTCGATCTTCTAATGTATGACCTTCCTTTTTTTGGACGTCGTGTGGGCGACGATCCACTAAAAGTCGAAGCTCCTAGATGCCAAATCTTCCTTCCTTGCTCTTCCAAAGCAAGAGGAAGAATAGAAACAAGGTTTTTCTCCTCACTAGAAACAACCAACAAGGAACCAAACTTATCCTACGCCAACTAGATGAAGGAGAAGATGGTTGAAAACAACCAAGACACCAAGGGAAGCCCTATATCTTGTTTCCACCACCTAAGGAGAGGGAAAAGGAAGCTTTTGGGTGCCAGCCAAGGCTGGAAAAGAGCTTGGAAGGGTGCTGGACGTTGGCCAAAAGAGGAAGAAGAAGAGAGAAAGAACCTTCCTTATTTGGTGCCACCCTTGCCTCCAAACCCTAATCCTAATCCTATCTCAAATAGGATTCCTTCTTGCCGCCCAAACCCTAGCTCTCCTATCATGTAGTTCACGCCAAATCCCTTTGCCATCCTTTTATAGAGATAGGCATAAGTCATGAATTAATCTCCTCCATTGGTTCTAGGGATTTAATCTCAATCGTCGGATCTAGAGATTTAATCTCAACCGTCGGTTCTTAGAGATTTAATCTCTACCAATGGATATTTGAGTTTTGTTTCTATCCTTTGGATCTAAGCATCATGAGGTGTTAATAGGCTACATTAGGGACCATGAGGAGGAGTTGGGTCTTGGCCACCCATGGATCAAGCCCACATAAAGTCCGATCCACTAATGATGATCCAATCCACTAAATGTTCATCATTGATCTACCTCACCAACCCCCATATGATAATATGGGCTCCATATATTATTTGTACATTTTCTCCCCGTGTTTAAGATCTCGAATGTCCATCGTTTAATTAATTTACCGACCATTAATTAATCAACATCAAACTCCTTGAGTAGTACCACTCAACCTTTTCATCATGTCGGAACAAGTCCACCTGCAGGGTTTACATGATGAACCTTATGAGCTCCTCAAGGGGACATCATCATCCTAATATATAGGACACGGTTTCCTCCTATAATCAACGGCACACCATATAAATAATATCATCTCCCAACTTACCGAGCCTATCAATTTAATCTTTAAATCTCACCCATTGGTAAATCAAAGAGATGAGTACTAAGTATATGTGTCCGTTATTATATCGGGATTAAGAGCATGTACTAAATAATATCTGAGGTCCGATTTGATTATGTAGTCAGCAATAAATCGAATCACCTCTAAGTCGGTCCTGCTCAATACACACAAAGTGCACTAGTGTGATTTTATGGTTAAGACAAACCAATACCAAACCACACTACAACCATTCCGATGGTTTGTCCAAAGTCATCTCGGTTGTGAGCCTTTGCTTATACTTTTCAAGGGGTCGATAACATGATCTCCCGTGTGACACCACACACCATGTTATCTACAATGTAAAGTATTAGACAATATTGCATAACCATAAAAATATGCAAACAATGATCATGTGATTCTTATTCCAAAATAAAGATGTTCATACAAAAGATAGACTTTTCAGTATACATCCCTACAATCTCCCACTTATACTAAAAGACTATGTTATCCTCAAAGTGTCATACATCTTATCCCCATTCCCTCCACATGCCTATCAAAAGCTCTCGCCGGAAGGGCCTTAGTGAAAGGATCTGCCAGGTTATCCTCCGATGCAATCTTGGCCACAACAACTTCTCCTCTCTTTACGATTTCTCGTATCAGGTGGTACTTGCGCTCTATGTGTTTACTAGCCTTATGGGCTCGTGGTTCCTTCGAGTTTGCAACTACAAAATTATTATCACAATAAATTGTGATGATTCTGGGCAAATCAGGAATCACATCCAAGTCCATCAGGATGTTCCTGAGCCATACAGCTTCTTTGGCCGCCTAAGAGGCTGCCACATACTCAGCTTCCATGGTAGAGTCCGCCATGCATTTCTACTGGACACTCCTCCATACAATGGCTCCACTTCCCAAAGTAAACACAAAACCTGAGGTAGACTTACTATTATCCCTATCTGATTGGAAGTCACAATCCATGTAACCCACAGGGAGTAATTGGTCTGCTCATTAAACTAGCATATATTCCCTAGTCCTTCTCAGGCACTTCAACATATGCTTTACAGCAGTCCAATGTCCCTGTCCTGGATTACTCTGATATCTGCTGACCATGCCCACGGCAAAGCAGATATCTAGTCTCGTACATAACATCGCATACATGAGGCTTCCTACTGTCGAAGCATAAGGAACCGCCTTCATCTCCTCTATCTACTCAGATGATCTAGGACACATCTCCTTAGATAAAGGAACTCCATGTTTGAAAGGTAGAAAACCCTTCTTGGAGTTCTGCAAGCTAAAACACTCCATAATCGTATCTATGTATGAAGCTTGGGATAAGCACAACATTCTTTTCCTGCGATCCCTTATAACCTTGATCCCAAGGATGTGTCCTACCTCTCCCAAGTCCTTCATATCAAACTGTTTGGACAACCATACCCTTACGTCCAATAACACCTTGATATTGTTGTCAATCAACAAAATGTCATCTACGTATAGTACAAGAAATACCACTACGTTTCCGTCACATCTCTTGTATACACAAGACTCATCCGGACTTTGAATAAATCCATAAGACTGGATCACCTCATCAAACCGGATGTTCCAAGACCTCGAAGCTTGTTTCAATCCATAAATGGACCGATTAAGCTTACATACAAGATGCTCTTTGCCCTTAGCAATGAATCCCTCTGGTTGCTTCATGTAGATGTTTTGCTCAAGACTTCCATTAAGGAAATCTGTCTTGACATCCATCTGCCACACCGCATAATTCATATGAGCTGCTATGCATAAGAGAATCCGGATAGACTTAAGCATGGCTACCGACGAAAAAGTGTCCTTATAATCGATACCCTCTTTCTGAGTATACCCCTTCGCAATAAGCCTCGCTTTGAAGGTCTCAACCTTCCTATCTATTCCTCTCTTTCTCTTGTAGATCCACTTGCATCCAATGGTTTTTACACCATCGGGTGGTTCTACTAGCTCCCAGACCTGATTTGAATCCATAGATTCAATCTCAGCATTCATTGCACTTTGCCAAGATACTTTATCTTTATCTTGGATTGCCTCGTTATGTGTCCAGGGATTAGGTTCATGTTCTCCAGGGACTAAATCAGAAGATTCTCCCAAGAACATGAATCTATCAGGCTGTCTCACAACCCTCCCACTACGACGAGGATTCACCTGTGTATCCTCTGTGACATGCGGTGCAGTGACATGTGGTATATCCTCTTGTACCGGTGGTACTAAAGAAGTGACTTCCCCTTTTAACTCCTCCAGAACAATTTTACTCTTGGGCTTGTGGCTCATCACATAGTCTTCCTCTAGAAATTTGGCATTCGTGCTAACGATCACCCTCTGATCTCTAAGACTATAAAACAATCCACCCTTCGTTCCCCTGGGATAGCCAACGAACAAGCGTACTTCTGTATGAGGTTCCAACTTACCAGCATCTGCCTTCAGCACATGAGCTGGACTCCCCCATATCCGAATATGTCTTAGACTAGGCTTTTGCCCAGTCCACAACTCTGTGGGAGTAGAAGGCACTGATTTAGATGGTACCAAGTTCAGAATGTACACCGCCGTATCTAGAGCATATCCCCAGAACGAATCTGGCAAGTCAGAATAACTCATCATCGATCTAACCATCTCCATAAGAGTCTTATTCCTTCGCTCTGCTACACCGTTCTGCTAGGGTGTGCCAGGTGCAGTTAATTGGGATTGAATCTCATCCTCTAATAAGTAGTTCCTAAACTCTCCCAAGAGGTACTCACCACCACGATCAGATCGTAGTGTCTTGATACTTTTACCTTGACGTTTCTCCACATCAGCCTTGAATTCTTTGAACTTGTCAAAGCATTCAGACTTGCGGCGTATCAAGTAAATGTATCCATATCTTGAGTAATCGTCTATAAAAGAGACGAAATACTCAAAACCACCTCTAGCCTGGATAGACATAGGACCACACAAATCAGAATGAACCAATTCTAACACATCTTTGGCTCTATACCCCTTGGCCTTAAAAGGCCTCTTGGTCATCTTACCCTCCAAGTAAAATTCACAGATTGGGAGATACTCCACCACTAATGAACCCAAAGGTCCATCAGCTATCAACCTTTGAATTCTGCTTAGGTTAATGTGACCAAGCCTAAGATGCCAAAGATATGTTTGGTTCATCTTCGAAGGTTCTTTTCTCTTATTGGAATTAGAAGATGAGTTATTAACTTCAATTTGCATCGTGGGAGGTTTTGGTTCAAGTGTATACAAATTTCCTATCAATGCACCCGAACAGATAATGTCCCTATTCCTTCTTATAACAACTCTGTCATCAAAAGAAATAGAATATCCATCCATAAATAATTTAGAAACCGAAATTAAATTCTTTCTAAATAAGGGTACATAAAGGCAATTCTTAAGAACTAAAAGTTTATTTTTATCAAAAGATAAATGAACATCTCCCACTGCAACAGCCGCTGCCTTCGTGGCATCACCCAAGTATACGGTAATCTCCCCCTCAGCCAGTCGTCTGGTTTCCTGGAACCCCTGGAAAGTATTACAGACATGATCAGTGTCTCCCGTATCTACACACCAGGTGCCGGTAGATAACACCGCTAAACATGTTTCAACGACTAGACCAAAAGATATACCTTTGTTCTTGCGATTGGGGCAGTCCTTCTTTCAGTGTCCAGTCTGCTTACAAGTGAAGCACTTACCTTTCGGCTTCTTCACTCCTCCCTGAGTACCTCCCACCGCCTTCGCCCCGGTTTGTTTCTTCTTCTTCTTGCCTTTCGGCTTAAAAGTAGAAATCTTCTGGGTCACCATGGCATGCACTTGAGCACTCTGACAAAATAGTCCCTCTGCCGCCTGGAGTTCTGTCAGGAGTTCCGCCAACGAATACAACCTCTTGTTCATATTGTAGTTGAGGCAAAACTACTCAAAACTCCTAGGCATAGACTGGAGTATGATATTGACCTGGGTTTCCCCATCGATCTCAGCTCCTAGGAACTCCAGCTCATTCAAATGAGTCATCATCTTGAGAACATGATCCCTCACAGGTGTTCCCTCGACCATGGTGGTCGTCATCAAGTTTCTCATGGCCTCTTGCCTCGCAGCCTGATTCTGGTGTCCGAAAAGCTCCTTGAGATTGAGCATCATATCATAAGCAGTGGAAATGGCTTGATGCTGATGTTGCAGTACATTTGACATAGATGCCAAAATGTAACACCACACCATCTCATCGGTCTTGATCCACTTCTTATAGCTCTCTCTCTCCTTTTCCCCAGAATTATCTGCAGGCTTGGGAGGGCACTCTTCGAGGAGTACATATTTGTATTCCTCAGCAGTCAAGACAATGTCTAGATTCCTCTTCCAATCTACATAGTTGGGTCCAGTAAGTTTGTTCTCTTTCAGTATCACAGCAAGTGGGTTGAAAGTCATTTTGAAAGAAAACCTAAGAATCACATAAATCAAAACATTAGATTTCAAAAAATTATTGATTCCTCAAACAATAAAATTTTAAAATCAACCAACACCTCAAAACACCGAGAATATCGTATGCCACGATAGTGTGGACGTATACGAATTCTACATTTGTAAGAGGAGGTTTTACCCATTAATTTTACTATCTTGTCAACCTAACTTTTTGACAAGTAAAATTAATAGTTGGTTCCTCTTTGGCCCTACAAATAAAAGCAGTGACTCCGATGGAGAGGATACTTATATTTGTATTTAAGTGTTCACCATTACTCGGTACTAAGTTAATTATCTCGGGTTATGTGCCTTACGATGGGCAAGTACACACGCTCCTTAATAATTTCCTATAACCATATTCGACCTTGTGATCCGCAAACAAACCCATCCAATGGGGAGGAAGGCACTCAGAGCCGACGCGCAAGTTTGTTTGCATCACTTGTCAAATCGTAATGGAGGCCGTGGGAATTTATAAAAATATCCCTCTCCCACTTAGTAATTTGAAATTCAGGAATTTTCCTAGACTACGACATGCATATCAAACAAAAAGTAATAAATATGAAAAATAAATTATTTTCCAACTATTATGGCTTTTATCTTCAATATGACTCCCGTCGCATCGTCATCTCGTCCGCTCCTCCTACGCCATGTACGAGCCATCCGGAGATCCGAGCCGAGACTAAAACCTATTTTAATTTACATCCATCGATCCTATACTCCACAAGGGAGTGTACATGAAATCTAGATCGAAAGTAAAATAAAATAAAGAGCGGCTAAACAATGCCGTATTTAATTTACCAAAAACTAAATACTAGCCTCATCAACCCCGAGGATTCAACAAAATAAATATTTACACACATACAATCACATACACACATATGGCCATAATAGTTGGATCTTATGCCTGCTACCAAAGAGTTAAACTACGCATATCCTACTATTATCCGGCACATATAATATATGAAAAAGTGCATAAAAATTAACCGAATTCTAAACACACAAAATCGGAAACCTTGGCTCTGATACCAGTTGTAGGGTTTTGCTTATCGAGTCCTTGAGGGGAAACTTCGCTTCCCACTTCACCTCGGTAGCTTGTCCATGGCGATCCCTTCGATGTCCCCAGATTAAAAAAATTTAATCCTAGACAAAAGGGATTGCCAAAGCAACCAAGTCATCATCGTGCTATTCGTTTAGAGAGGTCACTTGAACAAACTAGTTGTTCAAGTGACCATCCTCTATTCTACGAGTAGTCACGGAATAGACGATGTCCGGATCGCCGGTTTTTGTATTTATGCTCAGGATCCAAGTATTATTTAGCCATTTACAGATTTATAACATGCTTATAATTGAAAAAAAAAACAACCAACAAACAAAAGAAGAAAGTAGAATAGGTATACCTCTCGATCTTCTAATGTATGACCTTCCTCCTTTTGGACGTCGTGTGGGCGACGATCCACCAAAAGTCGAAGCTCCTAGATGCTAAATCTTCCTTCCTTGCTCTTCCAAAGCAAGAGGAAGAATAGAAACAAGGTTTTTCTCCTCACTAGAAACAACCAACAAGGAACCAAACTTATCCTTGCCGCCGGCCAACTAGATGAAGGAGAAGATGGTGGAAAACAACCAAGACACCAAGGGAAGCCCTATATCTTGTTTTCACCACCTAAGGAGAGGGAAAAGGAAGCTTTTGGGTGCCGGCCAAGGCTGGAAAAGAGCTTGGAAGGGTGCTGGACGTTGGCAAAAAGAGGAAGAAGAAGAGAGAAAGAACCTTCCTTATTTGGTGCCACCCTTGCCTCCAAACCCTAATCCTAATCCTATCTCAAATAGGATTCCTTCTTGCTGCCCAAACCCTAGCTCTTCTATCATGTAGTTCACGCCAAATCCCTTTGTCATCCTTTTATAGAGTTAGGGATAAGTCATGAATTAATCTCCTCCATTGGTTCTAGGGATTTAATCTCAACCGTCGAATCTAGGGATTTAATTTCAACCGTCGGTTCTTAGAGATTTAATCTCTACCAATGGATCTTTGAGTTTTGTTTCTATCCTTTGGATCTAAGCATCATGAGGTGTTAATAGGCTACATTAGGGACCATGAGGAGGAGTTGGGTCTTGGCCACCCATGGATCAAGCCCACATAAAGTCCGATCCACTATTAATGATTCAATCCACTAAAGGTTCATCATTGATCTACCTCACCAACCCCCATATGATAATATGGGCTCCATATATTATTTGTACATTTTCTCCCCGTGTTTAAGATCTCGAATGTCAGTCGATTAATTAATTTACCGACCATTAATTAATCAACATCTAACTCCTTGAGTAGTACCACTCAACCTTTTCATCATGTCGGACCAAGTCCACCTGCAGGGTTTACATGATGAACCTTATGAGCTCCTCGAGGGGACATCATCATCCTAATATATAAGACACGGTTTCCTCCTATAATCAACGGCACACCATATAAATAATATCATCTCCCAACTTACCGAGCCTATCGATTTAATCTATAAATCTCGCCCATTGGTAAATCAAAGAGATGAGTACTAAGTATATGTGCCCGTTATTATATCGGGATTAAGAGCATGTACTAAATAATATCTGAGGTCCGATTCGATTATGTAGTTAGCAATAAATCGAATCACCTCTAAGTCGGTGCTGCTCAATACACACAAAGTGCACTAGTGTGATTTTATAGTCAAGACAAACCAATACCAAACCACACTACAACCATTCTGATGGTTTATCTAAAGCCATCTCGGTTGTGAGCCTTTGCTTATATTTTTCAAGGGGTCGATAACATGATCTCCCGTGTGACACCACACACCATGTTATCTACAATGTAAAGTATTAGACAATATTGCATAACCATAAAAATATGCAAACAATGATCATGTGATTCTTATTCCAAAATAAAGATGTTCATACAAAAGATAGACTTTTCAGTATACATCCCTACACAACAGCCCTCACAAATCGAAACCTCTTAGAGTTTACTTCCAAACAATTTCAACCACTGAACATATCGATATTCGAATCCCAGTCCCTGTGGGATCGATAATCTTTTATTACTTGACGACATCCGTACACTTGCGGGCGTTGAGCGCGAGCGCGCACTTCGAGTCCTCGACAGCCTCCATCACGAGATTTAAGGTCGCGTTTGCGTGCATCAATTCGCCTAACGGATTGTCCGTGGATTAGTTGCAAAGGTTGTGAACCACGTTAAACAAATTGTGTTAGCATTGCTTTCATCTTTACCTTTTCTTTAGCTCTTAATTTTCTTTGTATTAGTTTTATCATTTCCAGTGCACTAACGAGTATTGTAGACGATTAAGAACGAGCGAAGTCCATTGAGCACAATCAAGGCTATTCAACCCCCCTTCTAGCCGAGCCTCGATCCTCCAATAAGTGGTATCAGATCTAGGTTACTTGTCAATAGGCTCATCGGCGCAACAAGCACAACAACAATAGCCGACATGAACATCCACCCGCCTAAGTTCAAAGGAAACTTTTCATGGTGGAAAAAGCGGATGGAGATATTTTTCGAAACTGATTTCGATATAATATTAATTATGGAAAGTGGTTTTGAGATACCTAGGGATGAAGAAGGGAAGCCAATTGAAAAATAAAGATGGACCAAGAAGCAAAAGGAGGAGCACCTAGCAAACTCAAAGGTCAAGCATCATCTTTTTAATGTGCTACCTCAACAAGAGATAAACCGAATTGGAGAATGCTCAAGCGCCAAGGAGATGTGGGAGAAGTTGATAGAGCATCATGAGGGCACATCCGAAGCAAAATTAGCAAGAAGAGATCTTATCCGATCTCAACTCAACAACATAAAATTGGATAAAGGAGAAAAGGTATTGTCTCTATATTCTAGATTTAAGGAAATTATTAATGGCTTGTCAAGTGTAGGTGAGAAACTATCAAATCGGGACATGATAATGAAGGTCATTGATGCATTTTCTCGATCATCCAAATGGATCTCCATGGTGGATTCATTTTATATCTCAAGGAATCTAGAGGTAAGTACTCTAGAAGAATTCTTTTCTATCATGGAACTTCACGAAACTCGACTTGAAGGAATAATAGAACCAAGCACTCAATCAAGTAGAGTAGCGCTAGTGGCAAATAAGGGGAAGAAGAAGAAGACCACACCCTCTTCATCCGATGATGAATCACAATCTTTAATGGATAGCAATGAAGAGACTTATATGGTAACAAAGGTAAGACGTACCTTAAAAAGTTTTAAATTTAACAAATCTCATGATAGGAGAAGGAGAAGGAAGATTATTTGCTACAATTGCCAAGGAGAAGAATACATGAGGGATGAGTGTTCTCCATTGAACTAGAGCAAGGAAGAAAAGAAGTGTTAGGGAAATCAACCCATGTGATATGGTTTTGATGTGTGTGGCAATGGGTTTAAGATAGGATGATTGGATTTGATATGTTCGTTGGAGTCTTGCAAAACTTAGTAATTCGCACATGGAGTTTAGGCAAGTATCACCAACTCACAACCTCGTGCTTGAGTCGGCGAAGAAGCATTGCAGAGTTGTGTACTTGATGCATCCGAGGGACTGCCGGACGAGATGACTTGAAGCGAAGCCAAGGAAGCAGACTTCGAGGGCAAGAGACGCAAAGGAGCATTGCAGAGCCGTGCGCTTGATGCTGCCGAGGGACGTGGCCACGAACGAAGAGAGCTTCGGCAAGGGACTTCGAGTGAGATGAGAGAATGAGTGAAATGTAAGTAGCTCATTAGGTGAACTTGGCCGAATGGCTGAGTGTCGGAGGCTCGACTGTAAGGGTTGAGATTGACCCGACCGTCGGATGCTCAAATAGATGTTAAGTGTCATTTGCCATGTCATGGCTCAATCGATCGTCAATCATTGGTGTGGTGATGAATCAAATTGACATCGATCATTTGTAAAGCGATCGTTGATCCTGCTCTGCGAACGCGAAGCTAGTCGAGCTCGCGGGTCACTCGACTAATCGACATCAGTCGACTGATGATATCATCAGTCGACTGATTATCCGACTGTTGGAGAAACGGCCACAGATCCCGCGAATCCAGCCTAGTCAGAAGCCGTTGGAGTCGACATCAGTCGACTGATAGTGTCCAACGGGAAGATTTGCTTCCTCTCTATAAAAAGAGAGGGTGGGGGCTTTTAGATGGTTAATGGTCATGCTCTAAGCATCCTACTAAGTGCCCCACAAAGCCCAAACGGTAGGGTCAATCGGTGTTGGCCGGCTAGAGGGGGGTGAATAGCCTTTATCGTAGACAGTGGAAGTCGTTCGTTCGTTGCTCGTCTACAAACACTATTAGCGCAAGCAGAATATACTAATATAAATAATTAAAGACAAAAGCAAAGGAAGAATAGAAACACAAACGTTAACACCACAATGTAACGTGGTTCACGGCCTCACCGATAATCCACGGTTTAATTCGTCCAAGGTGAATCACGCCTCAAGCTTTCACTATTCTCTCCTTTGCACCAAGCTAGGTGGAGGTAATCTTTTATACAAGAATCCACTCTTCTTACAATGGAATGAAGATTAGCACAAGTAGAAGAGTGGAAGACTTTTAGAGTACTTTGGGAGATGTTATGAGTTGAAGCAATAGGCTCCCAAATGCCATCAGCTCTTCTTTTTATAGAAGAAGAGGGTTTCTTCCCATTAACACAGGACCAGTCGATTGATCCCCCGATCAGTCGACTGATCCTATAGTCGTTGTCCAATAACGACTTCTTTCACGTTGGATTTCACCCAACGGCTCCTACATCAGTCGACTGATCTTACCATCATTCGACTGATGGAGCTATCAGTCGAGTGCCGAAAGCGAACACTCCATTATATGCCCAAAACCTTTGCGACCAGTCGACTGATGCCTTCATCAGTCGACTGGTGGTCTCGATAATCGACTGTCAATCCATGGCAGTCGACTGTTGGCACATGAACCGGATTCAAACACTAGTCGAGTCACAGTCGACTTAGAGTAGTCGACTGTCATGACATGGCAGTTGACTGATGTCAGAAAATCTCATCCGACACTTAGCCAATTGGCCAAGTTTCACCTAAGCACACAACCCCTTCCCGGGTTACATTCGCTCACTCTCATTGCTTGAAGTCCCTCGCCTTTGAAGTTGTCTTCGTCCGGCCACATCCCTTGGATGTGCCAAGCGCACGGCTCTGCAGCGCCATCCTTCGCGTCTCGCCCTGAAGTCTACTTCCTCCGGCTTCACTCCAATGCTCCTTGTCCGGCGGTCCCTCGGATGCTCCAAGTGCATTGCTTCCGCAAAGTCATCCTTCACCGACTCAAGGACCGAGTCATGAGAGGTGAAACTCGCCAATGCTCCATGTGTAAATTACTAAGTCCTGCAAGACTCCAACGCACATATCAAGTCCAATCATCCTAACTTAAACCCTTTGCCACACACATCAAAACCATATCACGAGTTGATTGCCCTAACAATCTCTCCCTTTTTGATGTGTGGCAATCCATTTAAGTTAGGTAAACATTTAATAAAAATACTAAGGTAAGAAAGCATGTAAATAAACATGATTATCAACTCTACCCCCTAATATATGAAACTCCCCCTAAATACAATTCTCCCCTTACTTAAACATGTATATTTCTCCCCCTTTGACACCATAAAAAATATTAAACAAAGTTTATACAAGCATGATATCAACTCTAGGGAACAAAAATTACCAAAACATGTCTTAAAATCTGATAAAAGAGGGGTATTGGGCATGTTATCAGTCGATCAGTCGATTGGTTCAGACTACCAGTCGACTGACACTCTGATTTCAGGTTTTTTTGATTTTCGGGGTGAATTTCAGAAATGCATTAAAAATTTTATAAAATTTGAAAAATCAAGAAATTTGGGGAACATATTTCTTGTAAGTATCTTTATCAATGAAAAATAATTTTTCATGAAAAATCATTATATTTTCAAAAATTATCCAAAAATCCAAAAGCTTCAAAAATAACTAGGTTTTTGATCAAGTTTGTATCAATTTTAACACCTAGTTTTTCTTTGGATTGTTTCAAAACATGAACACACTGATTTTAAAATAAGAGATTGTTTTGAAAACATATGAAATATCCAACCATGTTCTTTGGGCAATATGTCTATGAATTAAACATAAACCTTCCCCATGATTGGTCTATTATTGCTATTTTGATACTTTAAATGACCATCTAAATGTCATAGGCATTAGTGGACCATTAGTATCATCCTATCATCTCACTCATGCTAAGTTTTCAATCAAGGTAGCCTATAGAGAGTGTGAGATGTTCCTAAAGGTATTTGTATATACTTAACTATAATTTTTACGCAATTCTACCCAAGGTTAAGTATCATCCTAACATACCATATGATCATAAAGATATATATGTATTGATTTCACATTATGATCACGAAACTGTTGGACTTTTCGAGCCACAAAAACCGCTTTTTGCGTTGAGGAAACCTCGGAAGTTCGGCCACGGATCCGTGCAAAGATATAAAAAAAATAAAAACTACATGTATGTGTTATGGATAACCTAGATCTACCATAGATCTATATGATGAGAGCGTTACCCTTGTAGCAATGCCCTTCGCTTATCCCGCTCATCCAAATGCTTTACCAGATCTCGAAGAGTGTCAAGTGTACACTCTTCTACAAGTATCCACACGGACAAATGGTGGAGAAGACACCTTAGAGTGTGCTAGCACCCTTTAGGGATCTCGGCAAGATGAGGAATGGGAGAGCAAGAGAGGAAGAACCAAGGAAGAAAAAGATGGAGTTAATTCCAAATAACTTCTCATCAAATGAAAAGTGGCTGGCTAATTTGTTTTGGGGGTTACATGCATGCATGTAACTCCAAGAGCCAATGGCTCTTGGTCTCCCTCATGAGGTGGCACCACATGATAAGTCCATGATGATGTGGAACATCATCATTGGCCGGCCCCCATGCCAAGACACCATTACATGGCAATTGGTCAAGTCAAAATTGACCATTCATCTTCCCTCTCAAGTCAAGTCAAACTTGACCTCTTATCTCCCATGGTTGATCAAATCTAACCACTTGATTCAAGTCAATTTGATTTAATGAATCTCTATTCATTAATTTAAATTAACTCAATGAATCAAATCTAAATTAGACTCATTCAACACTTGAATCAAATTGAGTCTAACTCAATTAGTCTAATTTGGATTACTCTTAATCCAATTTGGTTCATCCCATGAACCTAATTCTTATGGTTCATCATATGAACCTAATCTCCATCTAATTTCCCTTTGTGTGTGACTATAGGTTCTTGTAACGTTGGCAATGCTCCTAAACCGATTTAGGAACATAAGCAATGAGCGGTATCTAGCAACAAATCCTTGCTACCCAAGTTACAAGAATGTTGAGATCCAACATCACCTTTGTGACTACTAATTGTGACTCTCACAATATGTGACAATGTCCCTCTATCCTTGACATCTATATTGACCAATTGAGACTTAGACCGTGTCATCCTCGGTACAATCTATATCTTAAACTCCAAGTAGACTCACTCTAATCAAATGAGCTCAATATCTCATATTGACTCATTTGGGCATGGTCATGCACTTCGTGGTCTCACTCTATCAAGAATAACGATGTCACTCCCGACATATAGGAGGGATAGATCTCATCTACATAACTCACATCCCTCCGTATAATTTGTTACATACCCAGTAATCGCCTTTATAGTCCACCCATTTACGGGTGACGTTTGACAAAGCCAAAGTATGCAACTCCTTATGTAGGGAACCATGGTGACTTCGAGTTCAAGGACTAATAGTCATTCTAATAGTCACATGAGAAAGTATATGACACTCATATAACGATCCATGATACTTTATCATGGCGGGTTATTCAGTATACATTCTCTAATGCATACCCATATGTCAACTTGATATCTCATATCCATGACTTGTGAGATCAAGTCATCGAGTTGACCTACATGCTAGTCTCTACGCATTAACATTGTCCCTGAATGTTAATACTTGACTAGGAATGATTAAGAGTAGTGTTCTCTATATCATCTCATTATCGATTCAACCAATCGATTGATATAGATAAGAACCCTCTACTCAAGGACGTTATTATACTTAGTTTATTTGGCATTAATAGAAGTAAATATAATAACTATGCCTTTATAAATAAGAATATGATACAATAAAGACCATACAACAATCATCACATGATTGGCTCTAGGGCTTTCACTAACAATCTCCCACTAGCACTAGTGTCAATCACCGTAGTATCTAATACCCAATGACCTAGTGTGGCCATCTTGCTTTTTCTGTGCCAAAGACTTGGTCAAGGGATCTGCGATGTTAGCCTCTGTGGGTACTCTGCAAATCTTCACATCTCCTCTATCGATAATCTCTCGAATGAGATGGAAGCGCCGTAGTATGTGTTTAGTCCGCTGGTGTGAGCGAGGTTCCTTAGCCTGTGCAATTGCTCCATTGTTGTCACAATAGAGCTCTATGGGATCTGCTATACTAGGAACCACCTCAAGCTCAGTAATAAACTTGCGGATCCAAACTGCCTCCTTTGCTGCCTCAGATGCAGCGATATACTCGGCTTATATTGTAGAATCAGCAACTGTGTCCTGCTTTAAGCTCTTCCAGCTCACAGCGCCACCATTCAAGCAAAACACGAACCCTGACTGTGATATATAATCATCCTGGTCAGTTTGGAAGCTGGCATCGCTGTAACCCTTTACAGCTAGCTCTACATCGCCTCCAAATATCAAGAATTATTCTTTAGTCCTTCTCAAGTACTTAAGAATATTCTTGATTGCTATCTAGTGACGCTCACCTGGATCTGACTGGTATCTACTCGTCATGCTCAAAGGATACGAGACATCAGGACGAGTACACAGCATGGCGTATATGATAGATCCTATAGCAGATGCGTAAGGGATCTTATCCATGCAGTCTCTCTCCTCTCTAGAAGAGGGACTTTGAGTCTTCGAAAGACTCACACCATGTGACATCGACAAAAGTCCCTTCTTGGAATTCTGTATGGCAAACCGTAGTAATACCGTGTCAATATATGTACTCTAACTTAGGCCAAGCACTCTCTTAGATCTAACTCTATAAATCTTGATGCCAAGAATACAGGCTGCTTCACCTAAGTCCTTCATTAAGAAGCACATCCCTAGCCAAGTATTCACAGACTGTAGCGAAGGGATGTCATTCTCAATGAGTAGTATGTCATCCACATACAATACAAGGAAGACAACTGTGTTCCCATTAACCCTCTTGTAGACACAGGGTTCATCTTCATTCTTGATGAAACCAAACTGTTTGATCGCATCATCGAATCGAAGATTCCAACTCCGAGAAGCTTGCTTTAGCCCATAAATGGTTCTTTGCAGCTTGCATACTTTCCCAGTATGCTGTGGATCTACAAAACCCTCAGGTTGTGTCATGTACACATCCTCGAGCAAATTTCCATTCAGAAATGAGGTTTTGACATCTATCTGTCAGATCTCATAATCTTGGTATGTTGCAATAGCAAGCATGATCCGAATGGACTTAAATATCGCCACTGGAGAAAAGGTTTCATCATAGTCAATACCATGAATTTGCTTAAAATCTTTAGCCACCAATCGACCCTTATAGGTATGCGTAAGTCCATCCATATCAATCTTTCTCTTAAAGACCCACTTACACCCAATGGGTTTGACCCCTTCAGGTGGATTTGTAGGTAGGTCGCTTCGGAGGCTCATTGGCTCCCATGTCCCCGGATTAAAATTTTCACTGATGAAAGGATTAATCCAGATGAGATGAGCTTCCTTAGCAACACCATTTCGTCGTCGTGCTAACAACTTGAGTGGTCACTCGAACAAACTAGTTGTTCAAGCAACTCTACTCTTCTAGTTGATTAGCCGCGGAAGAGACAACGGACGGATCGCCGGTTTTTGTGTTTGTCTTCGGGGTCCATGATTATACAATATATTTGCACACACACACATGCATAATCAAAACAAATAAGAACATGCTCAGATCTGTACATAAAGTTAAAATAAATTTATACCTCACGATCTTCTACCGTATGTCCTATCCTTCTCGTGGACGACGTGTGGACGAAGATCCTCCACGAGTAGAAGCCTTCTAGATCGAGTTCTCCTCTACCTTGTCCGTTGTGAACAAAGAGAAAAATGAACAAATACCTCTCCTATCTAGAACCGACCACCAAATTGGAGAATTTGGTGCAACCGCCGGTCAAGGAGCAATGGATTATGCTAGGCCAACTTCAGAAAGAGTTGCGACGCCACTTGGAGAATAGGGAGGAGGAGATAACCGGCCACCTATGGAAGGAGAACCGTCGGCCAAGGAAGAAGGTAGAGGCTTAGATGATGGGCGCCGGCCAAGGGAAGAATGAAGGAAGTGGGCGCCGGCAACAACCTTGGATGAAGATGATTGCCGCCCACCCTAGCTCCAAACCCTAGCCGCCCAACTTCTTTCCAAACCCTAATTCCAATTCAAATCACTTAGTTGCCGCCCAATCTCCACCGTCGGATCTAGGGATTTAATCTCCACCGTCGGATCTAAGTTTTATCCCAACCGTCGGATCTAGGGTTTAATCCCAACCGTCGGATCTAGGATTTCATCCCAACCGTCGGATCTAGGGTTTCATCCCAACCGTCGGATCTAGGGTTTTATCCCAACCGTCGGATCTAGGGATTTAATCCTAACCGTCGATTCTAGGGTTTCATCCTAACCATCGGATCTTAGGGATTTAATCCCAACCGTTGGTTCTAGGGTTTCATCCTAACCATCGGATCTTAGGGATTTAATCCCAATCGTTGGTTCTAGGTTTTGTTTTACATTCTTGGATCTAGACTTCATAAGGATTATATTAGGCTATGATAGGGACCATAAGGAGGAGTTGGGTCTTGGCCACCCGATGGATCGGAACCACACAAACTTGATCCATCAATGATGTTCCATTCCACTAGAGGATCATCATTGAACTACCTCACCAACCCCCATAAATCAATATGGGCTCCATATTATTTGTACATTAATCTCCCGTGTTTAAGATATCGAATGTCACAATTAATTGATTTACGACCATCAATTAATTAACATCTAATTCCTCGAGTAGTACCACTCAACCTTATCATCATGTTGACTAAGTCAACCATTTGGGTTTACATGATGATGAACCTTATGAGCTCCTCAAGGACATCATCAACCTAATATATAGGACACGGTTTCCTCCTATAATCAACACACCATGTAAATAATATTATTTCCCAACTTACCGGGCATATTGATTTAATCCATCTAAATCTCACCCACTGGTAAATCAAAGAAATAAATACTAAGTACATGTGCCCGTTATTATATCGGGATTAAGAGCATGTACAACATAATATCCGAGGTCCGATTCAATTATGTAGTCAGTACTAAATTGAATCACCTCTATGTCGGTCCTACTCAATACACCTAAGTGTACTAGTGTAACTCTAAGTTCAAGATAAAACAATACCAAGCTACACTACAACCATGCCAATGGTTTGTCCAAAACCATCTTGGTTGTGAGCCTTTACTTATATTTTACAAGGTACTGATAACATGATCTTCTGTGCCACACCAAGCACCATGTTATCTACAATGTAAAATATTAGACAATATGCACACATATATAATGAATATATAAAATGCAAACAATGATCATGTGATTCTTATTTCAAAATAAAATGTTCATACAAAAAGAGCTAGGCTTTCAGTATACATTCCAACAGGATTAACCAAAGTTCATACTTGGTTGGTGTACATGGATTCCATCTCGGATCTCATGGCCTCTAGCCATTTCTCAAAATCTGGGTTCATCACAGCTTCCTGATAGGAGATAGGCTCATTCTCAATGAGCATAACGTCATCATGGTCAGACAAGAAAAATGAGTATCTCTCAGGCTGACGACGTACCCTATCAGACCTGCAAAGAGGTAGGTTTACCTGAACAGGTGGTTGTTTCACAATTCTTTGTGCAACAATCTCATCATCCACAACACTTTGTGGTTCCTGTTCAACCTCCATCAAGGCCTTAGTACTATAGTCCTTATCTTGAATTTCTTCAAGATCGAACGTACTCCCACTAATTTTTCTAGAAACAAAATTCCTTTCTAGAACAACCCCAGTCTTTGCCACAAACACTTTGTGTTGATTGGAAATGTAGAAGTAATATTCCTTCGTCTCCTTGGGATATCCAACAAAATAGCACTTATCGAATTTGGGTCCCAGTTTATCTAAGACTTGACGTCGAATGTAAACCTCACAATCCCAAATCCTCAAGAAAGACATCTTGGGATTTCTCCCTGTCCATATCGTATATGGTGTCTTTATCACAACCTTGGATGGTACACGGTTAAGTGTGAAGGTTGCTGTGTCTAGAGCATATCTCCAAAAGGATATAGGAAGATCTATGTGACTCATCATAGATCGTACCATATCCAATAGGGTACGATTCCTCCTTTCAAACACATCATTCTACTGTGGTGTTCCAGGAAGAGTGAGTTGGGATAGAATCTCACACTCAGCTAGATAGTCACAAAACTCATAGCTAAGGTATTCACCACCTCGATCTGATCAAAGTATCTTAAAACTCTTGTCAAGCTGGTTTTGTACTTTATTCTTGAATTCTTTGAACTTTTCAAAGGATTCTGATTTATATGTCATCAGATACACATAACCATATCTACTGAAGTCATCAGTAAATGTAATGAAGTACATGTAACCACCTCTAGCAACAACATTGAAAGGACCGCATACATCACTATGTATAAGTCCTAACAAGTCTGTTGCTCTCTCGCTGTGTCCACTAAAGAGAGTCTTGGTCATCTTGCCTAAAAGGCAAGACTCACATGTCTCATATGATTCAAAATCAAATGAGTCCAGCAACCCATCCTTATGGAGCTAGGATAAGTGACTCTCATTTATGTTACCTAAGCGACAATGTCAGAGATAGGTTTGGTTCAACTCATTTGACTTGAACCTTTTGGTACTTATGTTATAGATGGGGCTCTCTAAGTCTAGAAAATAGAGTCCGTTCATTAGAGGTGCACTATAATAGAACATATCATTTAAATAAACTGAACAACATTTGTTCTTTATTATAAATGTAAATCCTTTCTTGTTCAAACAAGAAACCGAAATTATGTTCTTAGTTAAAGTAGGCACATAACAACATTCATCTAGTTCTAGTACAAGCCCAGTGGGCAGAGATAGATCATAAGTTCCTACAGCAACAGCAGCAACTCTTACTCCATTGCCTACTCGTAGGTTCACCTCGCCCTTTGTCAATGCCCTGCTATTTCTCAGCGCCTGCACATTGGTACAAATGTGAGATGTACATCTGGTATCTAATACCCATGATGAAGAAATAGATAGATTGACTTCTATAACATTTATACCTGAAGTAGAAGTCTCACTTCTCTTTTTCTTAAGATCTTCCATGTATGCTTTGCAGTTACGCTTCCAGTGTCCAGCTTCCTTGCAGTATAAGCAAGCCCCTTCTTTGGCCACCCCTCCTTTGGGTTTCAGTTCTTTGCCTTTGCCCTTGGCTTGGGACTTTCCCTTACCTTTAGGCTTGCCCTTGCCTTTCTTCTTTTGCACCATCAAAATGGAGTCAGATTTTCCCTTCTTAAGGTTGAGCTCAGCAGTTCTCTACATGCTGAGCATCTCAGGCAGTGGCTTATCAATTTCATTCATGTTGTAATTCATGACAAATTGATTGTAGATTTATGGCAAAGATTTCAAGATCAAGTCAGTGGCCAAGTGGGAATTTCAATCTCTGTAGGTTTTCTACGTACCCAATCATCTTGAGTACATATGGACCTACGGGAGTCCCATCTTGCATCTTGGACTGAAACAATGCCTTAGAGACCTCATATCTCTCGTGTCTTGCTTGTCCTTGATATAGTTGACGAAGATGTTTAACCATATCATAAGCATTCATAAACTCGTGTTGCTTCTGAAGCTCAGAGTTCATGGTCGCGAGCATGAGACATGACACATCTAATGCATCATCTTGATGCTTCTTATAAGCATCTTTGTCAGTTCGCGAGGAAGTGGCAGGAGATGCCTCCAGAATGGGTTGTTCCAGGACGTACAGTTTCCTTTCTTGGGTGAGAACAATTCTCAGGTTCCTGTACCAGTCCAGGAAATTTGCTCCATTGAGCTTGTCCTTCTCAAGGACAGAACGCAGGGAGAGAGTGTTCATGTTTGTCGACATGGTAATCTACAACATACACAATGCAGAAAATTAATATCATATTCCTTTTATCATTTAATTAGGCCTTTAATCAAATGATGCTCCCACTGAATTATAGGACTTTTGTAGAATCGAGTTATGGATGTGGTCAAACCACTTTACTTGATTCATACAAACTAGCTATAATTCTTGCGGGATAAGATCCACATCATACTACGCCTTGAGTTAGCTTTGGCTAAATCGCCCAAGACTTAGTATGATCTATAGGTAACACATTACCGATTACATCTCTATGCAACTCTTGTTTATAGGATCAAGACCCACATTTACAAAAGACCTTGAGTTAGCTTTAGCTAAATCGCCTAAGATTTAGTGTAAATGTGATCTTATCCTATCTTTCCAACGGTTGGAATATGTCTATAGTTCTACTCGATTCAATTGAATTAACTAGTTTTACTCAATCTAATTGAGCTTACTCCAACCCAAGCCGTGATAGGCGGGAAAAAGATTGTCCCTCCACACCCTACCAAGATAATATGCGTTGCTCTGCTTTGGCAGATTCAACAACTACAAATGATCGAGGTAGTGATGGGTATCAAGACTTGGTAGGCATTTTCGAATTGATTCGATTAGGATCTAATCTAATCGTGAATGTGTATCATATACGCATCAAGGCCTTTATTATCCTACACTAGCATGCATCACATACATATAAGCATTATTCTAGCATGCATCATATACATACAAGAAAAATATCCTAGCATGTATTATATACATTCAAGTAAAATTTACTAGTATTCATCACATACATACAAGCAAAAACAAATATATATATATATATATATATATATATATATATATATATATATATATATATATATATATATATATATATATATATATATATATATATATATATATATATATATATATATATATATATATTAATTGTGATGTGGTCATAGCCCTACTATGATCTTCTCAAGCCAATGAGAAGATCGGACGGTCAACCTAGGATTAGCGGCTTCTCCAAGCGCCTCCTTTGACCGCCATGTGTCGTCGGCAACCTTCTCATAACTCCGTCTAGTAGTGGACCTTCCACTGCTCCATTTTGTACATTAAAAACATAAAACTCGAGTTACATTCGAGTCTAAAACTATTTACAACTAGAATTTTAAAAGAGAGGCACGACGCACAGGTCACATACCCTATACAACATGCACAACCACAAAAATGGCACGCATGCCATATTATGAATTACAACATATTATCATCCAATCATATTGGGGTTCTTGGGCCATGACCATCACAGAATTATACATAATTCTAAATTATATATTTTACAGAAAATTTCTATAATTTTTCCTATTTTTTTCAATTTTATGAGTCACATCTCCGTAACGGTCCCGCAAAGCGGTTTCCGGGCGCGATCGCGGGACAAGGCCCCTTTCGGGGATAGGGGAAGCACCCTTACTAGCAAAAATAAACTTTTCGAGTGTCCCTACTTGATCTTACAGTGACTTAAGTCGCTGTCCCAAAAAATCTAAAGTGAGAACTCGCCGTTTCGGAGATTTTTTCTCGGTGGTTGAAGCCTACAAGTCTACCAACACTTGTTGCTTCGACTCTTCAAGAAAAATACCCAAAAATCTATAAAATTAGGAAATTTACAGAAACTTAAAAATTTGTAATTTTTATATCTAATACAAAAACTACAAATTTAAAATACATACATGCTTCGTACGTGGCTCTGATACCACTGTTGGACTTTCCGAGCCGCAAAAACTGTTTTTTGCGTTGTGGAAACCTCAGAAGCCCGGCCACGGATCCGTGCGAAGATATAAAAAAAATAAAAACTACATGTATGTGTTATGGATAACCTAGATCTACCATATATCTATATGATGAGAGAATTACCCTCATAGCGACGCCCTTCGCTTATCCCGCTAGTCCAAATGCTTTGTCGGATCTCGAAGAGTGTCAAGTGTATACTCCTCTACAAGTATCCACACGGACAAATGGTGGAGAAGACACCTTAGAGTGTGCTAGCACCCTTTAGGGATCTCGGCAAGATGAGGAATGGGAGAGCAAGAGAGGAAGAACCAAGGAGGAAGAAGATGGAGTTAATTCCAAATAACTTCTCATCAAATGAAAAGTGGCCGCCCAATTTATTTTGGGGGTTACATGCATGCATGTAACTCCAAGAGCCAATGGCTCTTGGTCTCCCTCATGAGGTGGCACCACATGATAAGTCCATGATGATGTGGAACATCATCATTGGCCGGCCCCCATGCCAAGACATAATGACATAACAATTGGTCAAGTCAAAATTGACCATTTATCTTCCCTCTCAAGTCAAGTCAAACTTGACCTCTTATCTCCCATGGTTGATCAAATCTAACCACTTGATTCAAGTCAATTTGATTTAATGAATCTCTATTCATTAATTTAAATTGGCTCAATGAATCAAATCTAAATTAGACTCATTCGACACTTGAATCAAATTGAGTCTAACTCAATTAGTCTAATTTGGATTACTCTTAATCCAATTTGGTTCATCCCATGAACCTAATCCTCATGGTTCATCATTTGAACCTAATCTCCATCTAATTGCTCTTTGTGTGTGACCCTATAGGTTCTTGTAACATTGGCAATGCTCATAAACCTATTTAAGAACATAAACAATGAGCGGTATCTAGCAACACATCATTGCTACCCAAGTTACAAGAATGTTGAGATCCAACATCACCTTTGTGACTACTAATTGTGACTCTGACAATATGTGATAATGTCCCTCTATCCTTGACATCTAGATTGACCAATTGAAGCATAGACCGTGTCATCATCGGTGCAATCTATATCTTGAACTCCAAGTAGACTCACTCTAATCAAATGAGCTCAATATCTCATATTGACTCATTTGGGCATGGTCATGCACTTCATGGTCTCACTCTATCAAGAATAACGATGTCACTCCCGTCATATAGGAGGGATAGATCTCATCTACATAACTCACATCCCTCCACATAATTTGTTACATACCCAGTAATCGCCTTTATAGTCCACCCATTTACGGGTGACATTTGACGAAGCCGAAGTATGCAACTCCTTATGTAGGGAACCATTGTGACTTCAGGTCCAAGGACTAATAGTCACATGAGAAAGTATATGACACTTATATAACAATACATGATACTTTCTCATGGCGGGTCATTCAGTATACATTCTCTAATGCATACCCATGTGTTAACTTGATATCTCATATCCATGACTTGTGAGATCAAGTCATCGAGTTGACCTACATGCTAGTCTCTACGTATTAATATTGTCCCTGAATGTTAATACTTGACTAGGAATGATTAAGAGTAGTGTTCCCTATATCATCTCATTATCGATTCAACCAATCGATTGATATAGATAAGAACCTTCTACTCAAGGACGTTATTATACTTAGTTTATTTGGCACCAATACAAGTAAATATAATAACCATGCCTTTATAAATAGGAATATGATACAATAAAGTTCATACAACAATCATCACATGATTGGCTCTAGGGCTTTCACTAATAGAAACCAATGTATTCATCAATTTGTAATCATGCATTAGGTATGAAATCATAATAATAAATCAAGTATTACCCAAAGCATGATTTAAAACCTTATTGCCCATGATTATATATCACATGTCAAGATCATAAATCATGATTGCAAAACATATATAACAATTACATTAACTATCATGATTTAAGCATTATTATGAATTTATGGGCACATTATCATCACCCAACACTATGCTAAAAATGTATAGGTCATGAGTATCAAATAACACTAAGTGTTGAGCATGATTTAAACTATTTATGGGTGCATTATTATCACCCAACACTATTTCTAAAATTAAGTCCCACCATCCTAAGTCAACCAAAACATAAGATATAGGTGAAATCCTTATGGTTGACTATCCTAGGGTTTTTCCTAACCCTTAACGATGGATTTAGGAACCCAATACAAGTTCTTTCCTATGGGGTTCACTAAAAATTCCTTAGGGATCCATTTTCTAGCTATTGTTTTCTTTTTATCTTGACCCCTAGCAATCAAGCATTTATAGGTCTTTTCATTTTTATTTTCCTTATATCCTAGGCCTTTCTTATTAAAGCTTGCTCTTTGGCTCCCTATGATCATGTTAAGGGTGTTGGAGCCAATTGTGAATTTTTCTAGGGTCTTGGTCAAATGATCTAACTTTTTCCTTAGGATCTTATTTTCTTCAATGCATGCATCATTAACATCAAAAGGCATATAGTCATGTGAGCATGCATCATCATTATTAACATTTAGACATGCTTGTTCTAATTTATTTTCTAAGGCCTTAATTTGATCTAGCATGCTTTTGTTCTTTTTTTTTAGCCCCAAATAAATCCTTAGTAAGGCTAGAAATCATAGAAACTATTTTATTTGGTGATAGATTCGTTATCATAGTCTTCATGTCCTCTTCCTCCGATTTCGATGATGATGAGGATGAAGCTCCCCCTTCACTTGATCTCTCCTCACTAGTGCTTCTTTCTTCTTGCTCGGAGGAGGAGGTGTCTAGGTCATCAAACGCCATTAGGGCAAGATTTGAGTAGACATGTTCTTCTTCTTCGGATGATGATGATGAAGAAGAGGGATCATCCCATGTCCTTACTTTTAGTGCCTTGGCCTTCCCCTTTTCTTTGGCCTTCTTCTCCTCTTCCTTTTTCTTCTTGCTCCTCTTCTTCTTCTTTTCTTCTTTCTTTCCCCTCTCCTCTTTGCTCTTGTTCAAGAGGGGACAATTATCCCTTATGTGTCCCTCTTGTTGACAATTGTAGCAAATTACCTTCCCCCTTGGTCTTCCCCTTCTATCATTAGATTTATTAAATTTAAAATTTTTCAAAACACGTCTTACCTTCCTTACCATGTATGCTTCTTCCGTGCTATCCATGGAGGAGGAGGAGGATGCTTCATCGGAGGAGGAGGGAGTCTCCATCTTCTTCTTCCCCTTGTTGGCCAATAGTGTCACTCCCCTTGATGGTTGAAATTTTGGCTCTTCTACTACTCCTTCGAGCCTTGTTTCGTGGAGCTCCATGGTTGAGAAGAATTCCTCCAAGGTGCTAACTTCTAGATTCTTGGAGATGTAAAAGGAGTCCACCATTGAGCTCCATCTTGAGGACCGAGGGAAAGCATCTATTGCCTTCATGAACATGTCCCTATTTGAAATCTTCTCCCCTACACTAGATAAAAAGGTTATTATTTCTTTAAATCTAGCATGTAGAGATGTTACCTTCTCCCTTTTATCGAGTTTGATGTTGTTGAGTTGGGAGCGTAGGACATCTCTCCTTGCTAGCTTGGCCTCGGATGTGCCTTCATGAAGCTCCACTAGCTTCTCCCACATCTCTTTGGCACTAGAGCATTCCCCAATCCGATTTACTTCTTGTTGGGGGAGTATGTTGAGGAGATGGTGCTTAGCCTTTGAATTTGCAAGGTGCTCCTCTCTTTTCTTTTTAGTCCACCTTGATTTGTCTAGTATTCTCCCCTCTTCATCCCTAGGCATCTCAAAACTATTTTCCATTATAAGCATAATATCGAAATCGGTTTCAAAGAATATCTCCATTCGCTTCTCCCACCAAGCGAATTCCCCCTCGAACTTCGGCAGATGAATGTTAGAGCCGGTCATCCTCGATGTAGTGCTTATTGCGACGGTTAGTCTGTTGACAAGTGCCTTGGCTCTGATACCACTTGTAGGGTCGATCGGTGTTGGTCGGCTAGAGGGGGGTGAATAGCCATTATCGTAGATGGTGGAAGTCGTTCGTTCGTTGCTCCTCTACAAACACTATTAGCGCAAGCGAAATATACTAATACAAACAATTAATGACAAAAGAAAAGGAAGAATAGAAACACAAATGCTAACACTACAATGTAACGTGGTTCACGACCTCGCCGCTAATCCATGGTCTGATTCATCCAAGGTGAATCACGCCTCAAGCTTTCACTATTCTCTCCTTTGCACCAAGCTAGGTGGAGGTAACCTTTTACACAAGAATCCACTCTTCTTACAATGGAATGAAGATTAGCACAAGTAGAAGAGTGGAAGACCTTTAGAGCACTTTGGGAGATGTTATGAGTTGAAGCATTAGGCTCCCAAATGCCCTCACCCCTACTTTTTATAGAAGAAGAGGGTTTCTTCCTGTTAACACAGGACCAGTCGACTGATGCCCCGATCAGTCGACTGATCCTGTAGCCGTTGCCCAATAACGGCTTCTTCCACGTTGGATTTCACCCAATGGCTCCTACATCAGTCGACTGTCTTACCATCAGTCGACTGATGGAGCAATCAGTCGAGTGTCGGAAGCGAACACTCCATTCTGTGCCTGAAACCCTTGCGATCAGTCGACTGATGCCTTCATCAGTCGACTGGTGGTCTCGGCAGTTGACTGTCAATCCATGGCAGTCGACTATTGACACATGAACCGGACTCGAACACTAGTCGAGTCATAGTCGACTTAGAGTAGTCGACTGCCATGACATGACAGTCGACTGATGTTGAGAAATCTCATCCGACACTTAGCCAATTGGCCAAGTTTCACCCAAGCGCACTACCCCTTCCCGGGTTACATTCGCTCACTCTCATTCCTTGAAGTCCCTCACCTTTGAAGTTGTCTTCGTCCGACCACGTCCCTCGAATGCGCCAAGCGCACGGATCTACAGTGTCATCCTTCGCGTCTCGCCCTGAAGTCTACTTCCTCCGGCTTCACTCTAATGCTCCTCATTCGGCGGTCCCTCGGATGCTCCAAGCGCATGTCTTCCGCAAAGCCATCCTTCACCGACTCAAGGACCAAGTCATGAGAGGTGAAACTCGCCAATGCTCCATGTGCGAAATACTAAGTCCTGTAAGACTCCAACGCACATATCAAATCCAATCATTCTAACTTAAACCCTTTGCCATGCACATCAAAACCATATCACGGGTTGATTACCCTAACACAAACTTCTTCTTCTAGTTTTCTTTCATATCTATTGTAAAAGAAGGAGTGCTCTCATTAGTGTAAAGGTTTACCTCCACCTTGCTTGGCCTAAAGGGAGAGACCAATAGTGGATTGATTTCGGAGTGATTCACCGGAGACGAATCGGACCATGGATTAGTGGCGAGGTCGTGAACCACGTTACATATTGGTGTTAGCATTGTTTTGTCTTTTGTTGTTTTAATTGCTTGTTTAGTTTTGTTTCCGTTGCGCTAATTATATTTGTAGAAAAGCAATTTCGTTCATACGACGATTGAGGGCTATTCACCCCCTCTAGCCGGCCACCGACGTTCCTACAAGTGGTATCAGAGCCAAGGAAGCTTGTCGAGGACTAACTGCCGCAACAAGCACTACATCAAGGATGGCCAGCTCTAACATTCACCCACCGAAGTTCGAGGGAGAATTCTCTTGGTGGAAGAAGAGAATGAAGGTATTCTTTGAAACCGACTTTGAAATTCTATTAATAATGGAAAACGGTTTCGAGATACCTAGGGATAAAGATGGGGAGAAAATAGAGAAGACAAGATGGACCAAAAGACAAAGAGAGGAGTACTTGGCGAATTCGAAGGCCAAGCATCACTTGTACAACATACTCCCCCAACAAAAGATCAACCGAATTGGAGAGTGTGCAAGTTCTAAAGAGATGTGGGAGAAGCTAGTAGAGCTTCATGAAGCTACCTCGGAGGCCAAGCTTGCAAGGAGAGACCTCCTCCGCTCCCAACTAACAAACATTAAACTTGAAAAGGGAGAAAAGATAACCTCACTATACTCTTGTTTTAAAGAAATTTTAATTGGGCTAACAAGTGTAGGAGAAAAACTTTCGAACCGGGATATGCTTATGAAAGCAATCGATGCTTTTCCCCGGTCATCGAAATGGAGCTCAATGGTGGACTCCTTCTACATGTCGAAGAACCTAGAAGTGAGCACCTTAGAGGAGTTCTTCTCGACTATGGAGCTCCATGAAACAAGGCTTGAGGGAGTAATGGAAGAATCAAGCATCAAGCCATCAAGAAGAGTAGCCTTAGTAGCCAACAAGGGGAAGAAGAAGAAGATAGAGACTCCCTCCTCATCCTCTATGAATAGCAATGAAGATGCTTATATGGTAAGGAAGGTAAGGCATGCTTTAAGAAATTTAAAATTTAACAAATCTTATGATAGGAGAAGGCACAAGAGGAAGATAATTTGCTATAATTGCCAACAAGAGGGACATATAAGAGATGAGTGTCCCCTCTTGAACAAGAGCAAAGAAGAGAGGAAGAAGAAAGAAAATAAGAAGGGGAGTAAGAAAAAGGAAGAAGAAAAGAAGGTCAAAGAAAAGGGAAAGGTCAAAGCACTTAAAGCAAGGACATGGGATGATCCATCTTCATCCTCATCCGAAGAAGAAGAACATGTCTACTCAAACCTTGCCCTAATGTCAATTGATGACCTAGACTCCACCTCCTCCTCCGAGCAAGAAAAATCAAGCACAAGTGAGGAGAGATCTAGTGAAGGGGGAGACTCATCATCATCTTCCTCATCCGAAGAAGAAGACATGGAAACTATGGTAACGAATCTCTCTCCTAAGAAAGTAGTTTTCATGATTTCTAGCTTAACTATGGATTTATTTAGGGCCAAAAAGAAAAATAAGAGCATGCTAGATCAAATTAAGACCTTAGAAAATAAATTAGAACAAGCATGCTTAAATATTAATGATAATATTTCTTCTAGTCATGATGATGCATGCTCACATGATAACTACATTCCTTTTGATGTAAATGATGCATGCACTGAAGAAAATAGGATCTTAAGGGAAAAGGTAGACCATTTGACCAAGACCCTAGAAAAATTCACAATAGGCTCCAATACATTAAACATGATCATAGGGAGCCAAAGGGCAAGTTTCAATAGAAAAGGCCTAGAATATAAGGGAAAGACTAATGAAAAGGCCTATAAATGTTTGATTGCTAGGGGTCAAGCCAAGAACAAGACAATTGCTAGAAAATAGATCCCTAAGGAATATTTAGTGAACCTCATAGGAAAGAACTTGTATTGGGTTCCTAAATTCATCCTTAAGGGTTAGAAAAACTCTAGGATAGTCAACCATAAGGATTTTACTTATATCATATTATTTGGTTGACTTAGGATGGCGGGACTTAATTTTTGAAATAGTGTTGGGCGATGATAATGCACTCATAAATAGTTTAAATCATGCTTTTGGTGATACTTGAATTATTATCATGATTTTATACCTAATGCATGATCACAAATTGATTGATATATGTGTTTCATGATCATAATGTGAAATCAATGCATATATATTTTTATGATCATATGGTATGTTAGGGTGATACTTAATCATAGGTAGAATTACATGAAATTGAAGGTTAAGTACATAAATATCGTTAGGAACATCTCACATTCACCATAAGGATAACTTTGATTGAAAATATAGTATGGGTGAGATGATAAGATGATACAAATGGTCCACTAATGTCTGTGGTATTTAAATAGTCATTTTAAGTATCAAAAGATCAATAATAGACCAATCATGGGGAAAGCTTTGTTTAATTCATAGACATATTGCCCAAAGATCATGGCTGGATATTTCATATGTTTTCAAAACCAATTCTTACTTTAAAATCTGTGATTTCATGTTTTGAAACAATCTAAAGTAAAACTAGGTATTAAAATTAATACAAACTTGATCAAAACACTAATTATTTTTTAAATTTTGGATTTTTGGCAAATCATTGAAAATATAAGTAATTTTCATGAAAACTTATTTTTCACTGATAAAGGACTTTAAAAGAAATATGTTTTCAAAATTTCATGATTTTTTGAATTTTCTAGAATTTCTAGTGCATTTCTGAATTTCATCCAGAAAATCAGAAAATCTATAATCTGCATGCCAGTCGACTGGTAGTCTGAACCAGTCGACTGATGTACTGTGCACGAGCACAGTAACCTGATTTTATCATATTTTGTTTGGTTTCTAGTATTTTTTTTTCTCCTCCTTAGAGTTGATACCTTAGATTATAATATTTGGATAATATTTTTGATGGTGTCAAAGGGGGAGAAATAGGGAAGTTTAAGTTAATCATGCTAAAAGGAAAAATTTAGCATGTCTTAAGGGGGAGTTGCATGTTTAAGGGGGAGTTGTTATACTCATGTTTTTACTTACATGCTTTCCTTGCTTATGTTTATTGTTATCTGTTTACCTAACTTAAACGGATTGTCACACATCAAAAAGGAGGAGATTGTTAGGCCAATCAACCCATGTGATATGGTTTTGATGTGTGTGTCAAAGGGTTTAAGTTAGGATGATTGGATTTGATATGTGCGTTGAAGTCTTGCAGGACTTAGTAATTCACACATGGAGCTTAGGCAAGTATCACCAACTCACAACCTCGTGCTTGAGTCGACGAAGGAGCATTGCAGAGTCGTGCTCTTGATGCATCCGAGGGACCGTCAGACGAGATGACTTGAAGCGAAGCCAAGGAAGCAGACTTCGAGGGTAAGAGACGCGAAGGAGCATTACAGAGTCGTGCGCTTGATGCTGCCGAGGGACGTGGCCGCAAACGAAGAGAGCTTCGGCGAGGGACTTCGAGTGAAATGAGAGAATGAGTGAAATGTAAGTAGCTCATTAGGTGAACTTGGTCGAATGGCTGAGTGTCGGAGGCTCGACCGTAAGGGTTGAGGCTTGCCTGACCGTCGGACACTCAAATAGATGTTAAGCTTGAGGTTTACCCGACACCGGTCAACTGCCATGTCATGGCAGTCGACTGCTCCAAGTCGATCGCTAATCGACTGGTGTGGCTGATGAATCAAGTCGACATCAGTCGACGGCTTAAGGGAAGCAGTCGACTGATAGCACTCTGCACTGGCACAGAAGCTAGTCGAGCTCGCGGGTCACTCGACTGATCGACATCAGTGGACTGATTATCCGACTGTTGGAGAAACGACGGCGGATCCCGCGAATCCAACCTGGTCAGAAGCCGTTGGAGTTGACATCAGTCGACTGATGACACCATCAGTCGACTGATAGTATCCAACGGGAAGATTTGCTTTCTCTCTATAAAAAGAAAGGGTGGGGGCTTTTAGATGGTTAATGTTCATGCTCTAAACATCCTACTAAGTGTCCCACAAAACTCAAACTCCTTCTTCTAGTTTTCTTTCATATCTATTGTAAAAGACGGAGTGCTCTCATTGGTGTAAAGGTTTACCTCCACCTTGCTTGGGCTAAAGGGAGAGACCAATAGTGGATTGGTTTCGGAGTGATTCATTGGAGATGAATCGGACCGTGGATTAGCGGCGAGGCCATGAATCACATTACATATTGGTGTTAGCATTGTTTTGTCTTTTATTATCTTAATTGCTTGTTTAGTTTTGTTTCCATTGCACTAATTATATTTATAGACAAGCAATTCCGTTCATACGACGATTGAGGGATATTCACCCCCCTCTAGCCGGCGACCAACGTTCCTACAGAAGGATGATAAGAATAAAGGCAAGAAGAAAGAAGAAAATAAATCAAAGGAAAAAAGAGAAGTCTAAACCCCGGAACCTAAAAGCCACATGGGTCGACTCTTCTTCATCGTAGGAAGAAATAGATGTCGTCTCCCATTTTGCACTAATGGGAGTAGATGACATTGCCTCCACCTCATCCGAGCAAGAAGAAGGAAGCACAAGTGAGGAGAACATCTCAAGTGTAGGGGGAGCGTCATCATCAAAATCGGAAGAAGAAGATTGGGTAAGTGAGGTAAAAAATCTCTCTACCCAAAATGTTGTTTCTATGATTTCAAGTTTGACTAGGGATTTATTTAGGACTAAAAATAAAAATAAATGCATACAAAATGAAATTAGAAATTTAGAAGAAAAACTTGAAAATGCATGTTTACATGATGATGTTATTTCTTCTAGTTTAAATGATGCATGCTTAGAGGAAAATAAGTTTTTAAGGGAAAAGGTAGAATACCTTACTAAGGCCCTTGAAAAATTTACTATATGCTCCAATACTTTGAATATGATTATAGGGAGCCAAAGGGCAAGTTTCAACAAAAAAGTCTTAGGATATAAGGGATCAAATAATAAAAAGTCGTATCATTGTCTAATTACTAGGGGGCAATCAAAAACCACAATGGTAGCTAGAAAATGGATCCCTAAGGAATACTTGATGAACCCTATTGGAAAGAACATATATTGGGTACCCAAGTCAATCCTTAAAGGTTAGAAAAACCTAGGATAGTCAATCATATTTGAATTTATTTCATGTTATGTTAAATAGTTGACTTATGATAATGATGGGTGATACTTAATTTATGATCATGATGTGTAGTGATTTTGCATGATACTTAACCTTGGGTAGCATTGCATGCAAATCTTGGTAAAGTATAATTACCTTAGTTACATCTCACAACTCACTATAAGGCTAACTTGATTGAAAACATAGCAGTGGGTGAGATGTTAGGTTGATACAAGTGATTCACTAATGCTTATGGCATTTTGATGAATCATTATGTGTATCATTACATAGCAATAATAGACCAATTATGGGGAAAGCAAATATTTAATTCATGGACATCTTGCCCAAAGATCATAGTTAGATATTTTTAATAATTTAAAAATATTTCATGTTTTGAAAACTGTAAGTTTAGGTTTTGAAATGTTTTAAGGCAAAATTAGTTTTTCAAGTTGATACAACTTTAGAGACTTTTGAAACTTTTGAGTTTTTGCAAAATGTTTGAAAATTGAATGTGTTTTCATGAAAAATTATCTTTCCTTGATAGAGGGACTCATTGGAATTGTATTCCCAAAATTTCATGATTTTTCAGATTTTCATGTATTTTTAATGCATTTCTGAAGTTGGCTTCAAAAATTAAAATTCGGAGTTATCAGGTATTAGTCGACTGATGAAACTGTGCAACGTGCACAACAGCTTGTTTTGAGTATTTTTTAGATAGTTTTTGGTATTTTTTTTTCTTCCCTTAGATAGTGATACCTCATTATATGACATATGTATGATGTTTTTGATGGTGTCAAAGGGGGAGAATTGTTAAGGTTTAAGTTAATCAAGTCCAGCATGTGTTAAGGGGGAGTTTGCATGTGTTAAGGGGGAGTTTTGGTATCCATGTTTGATTTACATACTTTACTTTCCTTAAGTGTTTTTAAATGTTTTACCTAACTTAAACATATTGCCACATATCAAAAAGGGGGAGATTGCTAGGGCAATCAACCTAAGTATGAGCATGGTTTTGATGTATGTGGCAAAGGGTTTAAGTTAGGATATTATGTGTTTTGATGTGCATGTTCAAGTTGTGCAGGACTTGGTGAATCACATATGGTTTACTTGATGAAGCATTGGCAAGGTCATCATCTCATGGCTCAGGTCCTTGAGTCGGTGAAGGATGGCACGGGGAGAAGCTGTGAGCTTGGTGCATCCGAGGGACCGTCGGATAAGGAGCAAATGGAGTGATGCTAAAGGAAGCAGACTTCAGGACAAGACGCGAAGGATGGCATGGGAGAAGCCGCGAGCTTAGTGCATCCGAGGGACATAGGCCGGAGGAAGAGAGCTTCGGTGAGGGACTCCATAGGAGATGAGAGTTGAGCGATTATAACCCGGGACGGGGTAGCTCAAGTTAGGTGAACTTAACCAAATGGCTAAGATCAAGTGTCGGATGCTCAAACATGGTGTTTAAGATTTTACCCGACGATCGGATGTACAAACAACTTGTTGTTTGAGGTTTTACCCGACAACAGTCGACTGATATAAGTATCAGTCGACTGGTCCGAGTCGACTAGTGTCAACAAGGGTTTTGTGGCCCAAAAATCGACTGTCAGGGTTTGGCAGTCAACTATTATAAATGGACACGGGCATAGAACCTTTTATAGTCGACTGATTGCTTGGAGCAGTCGATTGATTGCTCGATTAGTCGACTGCTGGCAAGAGAAGTCGACTGATCAGTGTGTCATTGAACTGTGATGACCGTGAATTAGGCGTGGTCAGGAGTTGTTGGAACGACAGCAGTCGACTGATGGCATGCAACAGTCAACTGCTGCATGCCCAACGGGAAGAAACCCCTCTTCTCTATAAAAAGAGAGGTTGGGGGCCTTGGGGTAGCAAATGCTTTAACTCCTAAACTTGTCTTAAGCATCCCCACGGTTTCTAAGTGATTCTTCTCCTCTCCTCTTCTATTTTCATCTCTATCATATTGTAAGAAGGAGTGGTTGTATAGGAAGGTTTCTCTCCACCTTGTTTGAGATAAAGGAGAATATAGTGGATTGGTTGAGGGAGTGATCCGCCTAACGGATTGTCCATGGATTAGCAGTAAGGATCGTGAACCACGTTAAACGAATTGTGTCAGCATTGCTTTCTTCTTTACTTTTGCTTAAGCTCTTAATTGTCTTTGTATTAGTTTTATCATTTCTGCTATGCTAATGAGTATTGTAGATGATTAAGAATGAGCGAAGTCCATTGAGAACGATCAAGGCTATTCAACCTCCCTTTTAGCCGAGCCTCGATCCTCCAACAGCAAGAGGTGACATTGAACTCAACTATGTTAAATCTAAGTCTAATCTTACCGACATCATCACCAAGGCTCTACGCGAAGTGGAATTCACATCACTTAAAAGAGAGCTTGGAATGTGTTTTGTAAAGGGTATAATATTGCATGATTCCATAGCTACAACTTAGGATTATACCTCTAAACATCTCACAAAAGACTTAAGGAACTTTGATTTTTGTATTTAGCCACTTAGACATCATGTGAGATGTTAGGAAGATACATTTAGTTCATCATGCATATTATGATGCATTAGTTTGAGCCAAAATGTCATCTAGAGACATGAATCCTCAATTGGATCATTCATTAGGAAGCCTTAGCTCTTAGAATATTATTGGAAATGTCAAATAAAATGTATTTCAAAATGTGTTTATTATGCTTGGAAAAACAGTTTCTTTTAGTTAAGCATCATTGATATAAAGTTTTGAATAATAGTAAGGTTTTTGTTGGCTTCCATGTTTTTGTCAATATAAAAATCTAAAAAAGATCTATTTTTCAAATCATTTTTCCTTGATAATGAATGGATTGATAAATGTGTATATAAAGTTTCATGAATTTTTGACATCCCTAGATTCATTTCTAAACTTTATCTGAAAATCACACTGCAAATCTTCGCAAATATCATTCGACTACTGCAGACACCAATCGATTGGTATTGTTCCAATCACCAAGTGGTTCTCTAAGTCGATTAATAATACTATTTCTGGTTGAATAAGCCTGATTTAGCCATCTAACACCAATTCTAGGATATCCTAACCCTATGATATGCTTAGAAGTAATGATTTAGGGATAGGGGGTCTAATTAGTGCAATGGTTAAGGGGGAGATTTAAATATATAAATTATCTAAATCCAATGCATAAATGTGAATGTTTTATTATTATTGCAAAGTTAGATAATAATTTCATTCATGTTTTAATATTTTACACTATCATGATGAGGTTATCCCTCAAGGTTTAATTAGTTCATCATTTTAACTTTAGAAAGTGTCTTGAATTAAGGGGGAGCATCAAGTATATTTTATTCTTTAGTTCAAATCATAACTCCTTATTCATACATGATAAGTTTGTTGTCAACATTGAATATGTTGGTAATTGGTCAATCTCTTTTCGATGCATGTCAAAGGAGGAGGGGGTAAGAATTTAAGTTAGAATTTTCATGATAAAAGAAAAAGGCATATTGCGATTACATATGTGCATTTATATTATCTCTTTTTGCATATTTAAAGATTTAACTTAAAATGGTTGCCAAAAATCAAAATGGAGAGATTATTGGTGTAAGAATGCTCCAAGTATTAATTACTTTTGATATTTGAACAATCAAGTTTAAGTTATATAACATTGGTGATCTAACAAAAATGCTCCAAGTATTAATTACTTTTGACAAGTACAAAAAAAAGTCCAAGTGTGTAGTCTTGAACATGTAAGTGCAAGTGTGTAGTCTTGGCAGTATAAGTCCAAGTATATAGTTTTGGTCGTATACGTCCAAGTGTGTAGTCTTGACGGTGTAAGTCCATATGTATAGTTTTGGTCGTCTAAATCTAAGTGTGTAGTCTTGGCAGCGTAAGTTCAAGTGTAACTTGGCAATTGAAGTCCCGGAGGTGCGGTCTCTTGACAAAGGAAGATCAGATGATAGATAAAACCGAAGGAAGCACTTGAAGGCTAGCAGGAGTCATGGACTCGGAGGCATCCTGAAGGTGCGAGGTTGATGGAAGAGCTTGAAGGCGTTTGGTCTAGGATAAGGATAATGTTACAAGTATGAAAGGATCATACTTGAGGTATACCAATCAATTGGTACTTGAACCAGTTGACTGATGAGCTGAAAACAATCGCACAGATTGTTTGACAGTCGACTGGTCTTAGGTGCTCCACACTCGGGAAGTCCGAACAACACTCGACACTCGGGCTCGAGCAATCGACTACTATGGGATGCAGTCGACTGGTCTCGGGTGCTCAGTACTCGAGAAGTCCAAGCAACACTCGACACTCAGGCTCGGACAGTCGACTGCTATGGGATGTAGTCGACTAGTCTCGAGTGATCGGCACTCGAGAAGTCCGAGCAGCACTCGACACTCGAGCTTGGATAGTCGACTGCTATGGAATGTAGTCGATTATTATGGGATGAGCAGCCGAGGAACTTGGTATAGCAGTCGACTATTGGTACTGTACCACATCACAGAAGACTTCTTAGTCGATTGGTCAGTCGACTGTCAAAGAAGAATTCACTCGACTGTTGCAATCAGTTGATTGGTCTAGTGATCAGTCGACTGGTGAAGTATTTGTTGAGTGGTGGCAATCGAAAGATCGCAAATCACGACTAAATCAGAAATCGTTGGATTCGCTCAACAGTCACACCAATCGACTGCTAGTATGTAGTAGTTGACTTGCCAAAGGCTCAACGGGCAGAAACTCCCAAAATATTTAAGAGAGGGTTTTGGGAGATTGGAGAGGCTAGTGCTCTTGTGCAAATTGTTCATCCTAAAAGTTCTCCAAGTATTTTCTAAGTCTTTACTCCCTAAATCTCTTCTTCCTAAACTCTTCCTTTGAATTTTGAAAGGAGAAGAGATTCTTGTTGTAAGAAAGGTTTCTCCACCTTGGTGTGTTCATCCAAAGGAGAAATAGTGAAGGCTTACAAAGGAGTAATCCGCCTTAAGGATCGTCATGGAATAGGTGTGGATCTCCGAACCACATTAAATTTCATGTTAGCATTATTTTCATTATTTCCATTCTAATTTTTATTTTATACTTGCTTTTGCTAACAAGTTGTACAATCGAATAAAGGTTATTCACCCCCTCTAGCCTCCGCAAGATCCCCAACAACCACCACTTACCTTGTGATACTTAGTCATTCTCAATTTATTCAGGATGGATTAAAGTCACCATGTTTGTTAACCTGTACAAGATTTGAGTCCATGAATGCTTGAATTTTTGAGATTTGACAATCCTATGTAACTCTCTTTCACTATTTTTTATGTATGATTGAGAATTGTTAAGGGAATGTATCTTTAGTTGTTTCTTTGGTTTTGTTTACTTGTAGCAGACGTGCAAGAATAAAGTGTGGGAGTGTGATAACTCACATTTTGACCTGCTGTTTTATATTCATTCCTTGGTATTTTAATCCATTTGTATGGTTAATTTGGTGTATTTATCATGTTTTATGAATATGGATTATTTTAACACTTTAATGTAAATATATTCTAGTTTAATACCCTTAGCACTAATTTGATGTGTATCTTGTTTTGAGGGGCATATTGAAGAGTTTTGGAGCTTATTCAACATGAAATATGACCAAACTATGGTCCCGAACATGCCTAAAGCATGTACCAAGCTAGAGGATTGAAGAAAAATGAAGCAAGATGCCCGCCAGAGTGATCCATGGCCAGGTCGTGGACCTGACCATAGTCATGGACCACTCTGGTCTCATCGTGGTACACCCTTGTGGCCACCGCGACCGTGGAGTCAACGCAACAACTCGATTTCGATGGGCATAAAGGTTATTTAGACTTGAGAAGAAGTCATCTCTTGAGCCCTAAGAGCCCTAGTCTTCGTCCTCCACCCTCATCCATCCACTTCTCTTCATCGAATTCGATGAAGAGCTACTTCACTGAGGATTCTGATAACATCCTTCATTCTACAACACATCATCTTCTCTCTCAGGTTTGAGGGAGGAGCTTCGTCTCCGACGACACATTCCCGAGCTTGAACGGTTTCGAGAGAGCTCAGAGCTTCCATTAAGCTCTCAGATTATGAATTTTACATCATTCCACATCCACACTCATCTCTGGAGGTTCAAACGAGTCCTCCATTGAATTTTTGCCGCGAAGATGTTCGTCTACATTTTGGGCATATCTTGGGTTTCAATTGATCAATTTATCTTTATTGTTTTACCTGCACTTAGATTAGTAAATCTTGTATGGATGTCAAATATTTAGTTAATTGTCCTTTACATTAGTGTTAGTATTACATTAGTGCACATTAGGCATTTGTTTTAATTCCTCTTATAGCTTTTGTTATTTTAATTTCTGCACTTCAAGTGTTTGTTAAATTTCCTTCCTGTGTCATGGATTTCAGAGGCAGTTAGGAGGATCACATTCATTCAGTGGAATCTGCCTATAATAACAGAAGAGTTGGTGCGTATCATCAAACGATGGTATCAAATGATGGTTATTGACAGTATAGGATCGACAGAAGAGTTACACAGATCGGAGGCGAAGGCCTTTGGAGTTATCAGTTGGGGAACAGGTATTTCTACGTGTTTCACCTACGAAAGGGGACTAAATAATTTGGGAAAAAAGAGAAATTAGTTCTGTATGGTGCCCCCATACTTGCTAGACCATCCGTAGCCTAGACCTAAGCCTTCTAGCCACCTCCGTCAGCCTCACGCCTATTGGATCCCTCCAAGTCATTCATGACTTGTTCATCCATACGCTAGCCTTCAAGTGCTTCCATCGGCTATGTCATGCAACGGTGTCTACACCGCCAAGGTACGTTGGACTTACGCTGCCAAGACTCTGCTTGGACTTTACGCCGCCAACCATTGGACTTATGCTGCCAAAACTCCCGCTTGGACTTTACGCCGCTAATATAAAACCCCTTGGACTTCTCAAATGTCAAGCCTCAAGCTTGGACTTTCTCTTGCCAACCCATGTTGGACTTTCCATGCCAAGATCCATGCTTGGACTTCCCATGCCAAGATCCATGCTTGGACTTCCCATGCCAAGACCCATGCTTGGACTTATCCTTGCCAAGATTCATGCTTGGACTTTCCATATCACATGGTCAACCCTAGTCAACCATCAAAATCCCCTCGAGTCAAACTCGAGTCCGGTTAATCATAACCCGGGTCGATTGTATCAACAATCTCCCCAAAACATTATCAGACATCAATGTCAAACATCACTCGAGTCAAACTCGAGTTCGGTCAATCGTGACCTGGGCCGATTGCACCAACAAGAAGGACCCTCATGTGGCGAGGACTCCTCTGCTCGGTCCAGGCGCCAATTGGCACTATTGGTGATGGTGGTATGATCAATGTCAGGAGAGCCTAAGGGGTGGTAAGTTTTTCCTTACAAAACAAAAAGAGTGCCCCTCTATTTCTCTCCCAGAGTGCACCACGGTCTGAATTCTCCCATACGCTCCTCTGTGTGGGCTTCTCCTCATGGGGGCACGGGTGTGTGAAACCACACGGTCGCTCGTGTCTCTTATTGTGGGCTCAAAATGATTTTTTGCTTCTACCTAGCAAGTTCTTTCCAATCCTAAACTATTTGCAAAAATATAAGTGATCATAAATCAAAGTCTAAATTATACACATGAATGCAATAAAGTCAAAAACATATATAAAACTAAACTTCGGTTGCCTCCCAAGAAGTGCTTGTTTAAGTTCTCTAGCTCGATCGTACTCCGTTGCTTCAGCTCGGCTCTGGTGGCTCTATGAACCTCCATTCATCTGTTTCAAAATCTGGATACTCCCCTAGATACTTCTTTAATCGTTGCCCATTAACTTTGATATCTCCTGATTCCTTACTCTATATGTCCACCGTACCATATGGATATACCTTTTTTATTCGGAATGGTCCTGACCATCTCGACTTCAGCTTTCCTGGGAAAAGTTTTAGTCTGGAATTATATAGAAGTACTAAGGTCTCCCACCTTAAATTCCCTTCTCAAGATGTGTTGGGCGTGTCATCTTCTCGTTCTCTCCTTATATGTCTTAGCATGATCATAAGCATCTCTTCAAATTTCGTCTAACTCGCTTAACTGCAGTTTCCTTTTCTCTCCTACTGCACATAGGTCCAAATTGAGCTTCTTGATGGCCTAATGGGCCCTGTGCTCTAATTCAACGGGCAGGTGACAAGGCTTCCCATAAACCAAACAAAATGGGGGCATGCCTATCGAGGTCTTGTAGGTTGTGCGGTGAGCCCAAAGAGCATCATCCAGTTTTTGTGACCAATCTTTCCTCGATGCCATAACCGGCTTCTCTACAATGCTTTTAATCTCCCGATTCGATATTTCCACTTGTCCGCTTGTTGGTGGGTGGTAAGCGGTCGAGACCTTGTGGATCACACCATATTTATGTAGCAATTTTTCAAATTGCTTTTCAATGAAGTGGGATCCTCCATCGCTAATTATGGCTCGGGGAGCTCCGAATCTAGGGAATATGTTTCTTTTAAACATCTTTATGGTTGTCCTAGCATCGTAGTGAGGTGATGCTACAACCTCTACCCACTTGGAGACGTAATCCACAGCTACCAGGATATATCTGTTTGTGCCAGAAGTAAGGAAGGGTCCCATGAAATTTATCCCCTATACGTCAAAGAGTTCTACTTCTAATATAGTGCTTGTTGGCATCTCATGTTTTCTGTCTATATTTCCAGTTCACTAGCATCGATCGCAAGAGACCACGTAGTTACGCATATCCTTAAACAGACTCCGCCAGTATAACCCTGCCTGGAGCACCTTCACAATGGTTTTTGAGATTTCGATGTGCCCCCCCCCCCTATGCGGAGAAATGGCAGTGAAAAAGGATGCTACCCACTTTCTCTTCTAGTACACATCTTCGATATACGCTATCCGCACATTTTCTAAACAGGAAGGGGTCATCCCATACATATTGCCTAACCTCTGCAAAAAAATCTTTTTTCTTTGTTAAGTTGTGTACTCTGGTGGGATCACCCTCCCTACCAAAAAATTCATCAAATTTGCATACCAAGGGGTGGCAACCTTAGTAATTGCCATGAGAGTATCATCCCGTAGGGTGTCGTTTATTCAAGCATTGTCGCTCCCTTCTACCCCGCCTTCTATTGTCATACGCGACAAGTGGTCCGCAACGACGTTTTCTAAGCCCTTTTTATCCCGAATTTCAATATCAAATTCTTGTGATAGTAGGATCCAGCGAATAAGGTGGGGTTTAGCCTCCTTCTTACTCAGCAAATAGCGAACTGCTATATGGTCAGTGTAAACTATTACTTTCGACCCTACTAGGTATGGTCTGAACTTATCAAATGCAAACACGAATGCTAGCAGTTCTTTCTCAGTTGTGGCATAGTTAATCTGTGCCCTGTCTAGTGTTTTACTTGCGTAGTGAATAGCGTGCAGCTTCTTATCCTTCCGCTGCCCTAACACTACTCCTACTACATAATTACTAGCATCACACATGATCTCAAATGGTAGGCTCCAGTCATGAGGGTAGATTATCGGGGCAGTCACTAAGACCTTTTTATTTCTTCAAATGCTACTAAACATTCCTGGTTGAAAATAAAGTCTGTGTCCTTAGCTAGTAGCTTTGTTAAGGGTTTAGTTATTAGAGAAAAATTCTTTATGAACCTTCGATAAAAACCTGCTTGCGCAAAGAAACTCCAGACCCCTTTTATGTCCCTGGGCGGTGGCAACTTCTCAATTACTTCGACCTTCACCTTATCTACTTCGATGTCGCTCCCCAATATCTTGTGCCCCAACACTACCCCTTCGGTTACCATGAATTGACATTTTTCCCAATTCAAAACCAAACTATTCTCCTCGCACCTTTATAGAACCCTCTCCAAGTTCTTTAGACATGCATCGAAACTGGTTCTGTAAACTAAGAAATCGTCCATGAACACTTCCATGATTTGTTCAATCATATCTAAAAAAAATAGATATCATATAGCATTGAAAAGTGATCGGGGCATTGCATAGGTCAAAGGGCATTCTTCTATATGCAAAGGTTCCATAAGAGTAGGTGAAGGTAGTCTTCTCCTGGTCATTGGGGTGAATAGGGATTTGGAAGAAACCTGAATACCCATCAAGGTAGCAAAAATGAGAGTATTTGGCAAGGCACTCCAGCATCTGATCAATGAATGGAAGTGGAAAGTGATCCTTCTTTGTTGCCTTGTTTAGTTTATGATAGTCTATACACATTTTCCATCTTGTTACCGTTCGAACCGGGATCAACTCATTCTCTTCATTTTTGACTATCGTAATTCTGCCCTTCTTTGGGACTACGTGTACCGAACTTACCCACTCACTATTTGAAATTGGATAGATTATTTCGGCATCCAATAATTTAAGTACTTCTTTCTTCACAACCTCTTGCAGGTTAGGGTTGAGTCGCCTCTGTCGCTCCACGGTTGATTTATACCCATCCTCGAGTACTATTCTGTGCATGCAAAGAGATGGGCTTATCCCCTTAATGTCATCGATGGTATAGCCTAACACCTTTTTATACGTCCTTAATGTCAGAGATGGGCATACCGAACTTACTTGTTTCTGCTTCACTCAAACTGGTGTTTATAATCACCAGATAAGTTGAAGTTGGTCTCAAAAATTCATACCTAAGGCTCGGAGGAAGTAGTTTCATCTCAGGTCTTGGGTGTTTTTCTATCATCCCCTGCTCCGATTCTTCTTCTTCTTCGTATTCCGAGGACAAGGAAGCTTCTTCCTCCCAGTATTCCCTTTCCTCGCCTTTACCTTGTACTTGGCAAGCCACTTCAAGCTTGTCTACCTCCTTCGCAAGGGGAGGCTCTTGAAAATCCTGTTCACTATCCGCCCACATCTGGAGAGTCCATACCATTGTTTCTATAATGCGATAGGCTTCATCCATGTTCCTTTTCATCAATACCCCACCCCACCCCCACCCCCCGCGGTCGTGTCCAAGAGTTCCTTGGACGAGCTAGAGAGTCCGGAGTAAAAAATTTGGATGAGTAACCAATCCTGTAATCCATGATGTGGGCATCGAAGAGTCAGCTCTTGGAGTCTCTTTCATGCCTCGGCTAGAGTCTCTTTGTGACTTGCTTAAACGGGAGGATTCTATTCCTAAGATAGGTTGTTTTGCTGGGTGGGAAGAATTTGTCAAGAAAAGCACATTCCATTTGCTCCCACGTTGTTATACTCCTTCCCCGTAAAGTGTGTATCCACTGCCTAGCCTCCCCTTTTAGGGAGAATGAGAAAGTAATAAGCTTAACAGCATCCCCTGGAACCCCTTCATATTGCACTGTGCCACAGTACGCCAGGAACTCTTCAAGGTGTTGATAAGGTTCCTCAATCTGAGTCCCACTAAACAGTTTTTTTTTTTGAATAAAGTGATTAATGCAGGATTTATCTCCTAGCTTGCATCATGGATTTGCAGAATAATTATGTCAGAGTTCTGCATTTTTCGTCTAGGCAGTATGTAATCTCTCAAGGGTAGAGCGTGTTGTATTAGCATGACAGTGCTTCTTACTGAGAAGGCCAACGAATAAAATAGACCCAAGGGCGGAATCAAGCAAGATGTAACTCGACTAATGCAATTAAACTGAATTTAGAAAGAAAAACTCACCTAAGTCCGATCAAACTATTCACTTTCGATTCAATATCGAATCAATAGTCCCCGACAACGGCGCCAAAAACTTGATGCACGCAAATGCAATCGTCAAATCTACAACGAGAATTGTTGAGGACTCGAACCGCGTGCTCAACGCCCGCAAGTGCATGGATGCCATCAAGTAATAAAGATTAACGATCTCACAACAACTGAGATTCAAGTATCGTTTGTCCAGTGGATCTCGTTGTTCGGAGTGAATGTCCTAAATACAAGGGTTGTGAGGTCGACACAATCCTAACTCAAGTATGGTGTCACTCGGAGGAAGGGAAGATTGGTTCAAAGTTTTCCGAAGGATTCTAGGACTTCGATTTCACTTGTGCATCGTGGAACATACTATCAATTAAATGTTATCTAGATCTCTAATTATGATCTTGTGGAAGGGACATCATACACTTTTTCGATGAACTTTCGCTTCTACAGGGAACTACCTATTCCTAACCAGGCTAACCTTTCGTTAAGATAGGATTGATAGTACGAGAATGTCAAATCAATCCCTATGAAGAGTCGGAACGTGTGTCATTTCCTACTCATCATACTCTTCTATCTACAGTTACCGGAGGGAGGACAAATGCTAGGTTCCTCCTTAGTTCTCCTAGATCTTTGATACAAGGGTTGTCACCCCTTGTATCGGCTATGCACAATAGATAGAAAACCAAAAAAAAATTATCATCAATCCTAACAACATCAATTGCAAATATAAATTCAAAAATAGAATATATATTTAAACTAGCATGTTCTATGTACACAAGTTACTCTCTAATCCTAGAATCAAAGTATCTACTCCATATACGGAAAGGAAAGGACACAAGGCATAATAAAATCAATCATTACAATGCAAAAGATGAATAGGAATCAAATTACAGTACTCTTGGTTCTTCTCTTTGGCGTTGGAACACAGATTATGATCCTCGAGTCATTTCCTTCCTCCCCGTTGCGAGTCTCCGATGCTTTTTAGGGCACCTTCTTGTCGTCCTAGCCGTCCTCCTAGGGTTTGGGCATGGCTTCCCTTTTATAGACTTGAAGTCGACGCTGCATAAATCCACAAAAGAACCCTAGTCGCGTCGAAATAACCCAGCGCCACATGACCATGTGGATTCACATGAGCAGGTCGTGTGTGGCACTGGGTTAACCAATTCCGTGGTTTGGACACGGTCGTGTGGATTCACATGGCTAGGTCATGTCCTTTTCTGTTCCACTTGACAAATGTCTTCCTTTTGTTCCAAAAGTGTGTCGTTTTCCCTGTAAAATGCTATCCTGCACAAAAAATCACAACGAACAGATCTCCGAATCAGAAAATAGGAAATACATGCAAAACAAAGTAAGATATACATGAAACAAGTATAAAATGCAACGAGATGTGTGCGAAAACTACTCCTAAAATCCTATATGTTTTGCTCACATCAATTGTCTAGTTAAAATGCATGAGACCTTAGACTAGGAAGAACAAAACCTCACATCTCACATTAAATTGATATGTGTGTGTATTGATACACCCTAGACAAATGTGAGATGTTAGAAAGATGAATTAAGTTCAAGGTGCATAGATGTTGCATTTAGATGAACTCAAACTCATCATATAACATGGTGAAATAATGAGGAAGACTTATGTACAAGTCATATGTATTGAGCCCATAGACCATGGTTCAAAATACATTTTCAAAAATATTTCAAAATCATTTTGAAAAACCATGGTAAAGTCTATCTTTTGATAGCAATCACCATTGATGAAGTTGATACAAGGTAAGCTTAAAACATTGAAGTTATCAATGGTTTTGAACTTTGTATAAATCTCACAATTTAATGGGTATTTTATTAAAATAATACTTTTTACCCATTGTATTTGATATAAGTATTATACGTATAAATTTTCATGATTTTTTAAGTTACATATATTTACTTATGAATTTTGAAAATCTATTTCTGAAAATTGGTTTTCTACATTTGCAGAAATCAGTCGACTGCCGCTTTGGACAATCGACTGATGTTGATGGCAGTCAACTGGTTGCTGACCGAGTCGACTGCTGGACTGATTTCGGATAAATAAGGTTTGTTTAGCTCACTTTCAGCCATCCCTAGGTACTCTAACTGCTCCTAACCCTAGGATATGATTTGGAAAGCATTGGAAGAGTAAAAATTCATTGGAAATGAATTAGGAGAGATGTTTACAGTAAAAATCAAATTTTTAGGGAGGTGAAAGTTCAATGTTAAATCTTTACCCATAATTTCGATTGTTTAGTGTTCCTATTGGCTTAGGAACTCTCTAAGAACAATGTGTTAATGCAGTAAGCATCACTCCTTAGTTTTAATGTATGAACCACAGTTAAGAGTTAGGATTCACGTGTGATCTAATATAAGTGTTAAGTGTGCAGGCTTAACAGGAAGTCCTAGTAGGTCGAGTTGACCGGATACTAGGCATGAATCTTGACAAATCAGAAGGATCGGACACCAGGCATGAAGTCCAGATGGGTCAAGTAGACCGAACATTTGGCATAAAGACCGGTTGGGTCAAGAGACCGGACAATCGACAAAAAGTCCAGCTGGGTCAGGCAGACCGAACAGCTGGTGAAAGCCCTGGTAGGTCAGATCGGATGTCAAGAATGGTAAGTCCAGTAGGTAGTCGGCAGGTAAGCCTCGAGTGAAGAGGTGAGGCTGAGTCCTTTATAGAGGGGACAAAGCTAGGTGTTGATCCGATGAAAAGTCTGCGTGGGACTTAGTAGTCGAGATCAAGTAATATTACTATTGCTATCATAATTCATGTTATATATTTTGTGTTAAGCCTGTTTTGCAAGGATCGATCTTGAATGGATTCTAGTCTCATCAAGTCGATCGGGAGATGTATCGATCATTTGGATACCTATTAGCGATCAGATGTTGATCGATCAGAGATTGTGCGACGCAGATGGAAAGGGTTTGAGTCGATTGAAGAGTTTGAGTCGACTGAAGAGAGAAATTTCCCGATGCGGAGCCCAGTGATGTGGAGTCGACTGAAGAGAATTCAGTCGACTGGAAGACCACCAATTCCATATCGACGGGCTGATGTGGAGTCGACTGGAAGGCATTCCAATCGACTGAAAACAGTTTATAAAACTTGTGCTCGACCAGATCCCAAAATAATCAACTTTTACGTCGAAGTGCTGTCGAAATCCATTCTCGTCCACCAAAGCTAAAACTCTCACAACAAGGCGATCTTCCGACACTCCGAGTGTACTTCTACCATCTACTTAGTGTCGGTATACGTCTTGTATTTGTTTGTTTATTTTTTCGCTATTGTACTTAAATTCAAGAGTGGGTAGTGTGTTACCCATCTCTATTATTTGTAAAAAAAATGAAACCCTCCGAAGTCGAGAGTTCTCGAATTGGAGGGTATTTAGTGAATTGCCCTTCGAGGTAGCTCGCGGGAGAGCTACGAGCCTTGGAGTAGCAACCCGATTCGGGTTGTGAACCAAGTAAATTGCTGTGTCTAACTTATTTAATTTCTGCTACATATTCTGTTTAGAAAAAATTTATAAAATACCGAGATTCACCCCCCTCTCTCGGTTTACTCGATCCTACAATTAGTATCAGAGCAAGAGGCACTCTGAGTTGGTGAAACCACCATCATGAGCTTTAGATTAGTTTACAATATTTTTTATTGCTCTAGAATAATTTTTATTGCTCTAGAATAATTTTTATTGCTCTAGAATAATTCCTATTGCATTAGAATAATTTTTATCATTTTAAAATAATTTTCAGCATTTTAAAATTTATTAAAAAAAATTTCTGTATTTTAAAATAATTTTTTGTATTTTAAAATTCATTAAAATAATTTTCTACATTTTAAAATTCATTAAAATAATTTACTACATTTTAAAATTTACTAAAATAATTTTCTGCATTTTAAAATTCATTAAAATAATTTTTTGCATATTAAATTAATATTCAGCATTTTAAAATTTACTAAAATAATATTCAGCATTTTAAAATTTACTAAAATAATTTTTTACATTTTAAAATTTACTAAAATAATTTTCTCAATTTTAAAATAATTTTTTGTATTTTAAAATTCATTAAAATAATTTTTTTACATATTAAATTAATATTCAGCATTTTAAAATTTACTAAAATAATTTTTTGCATTTTAAAATTTACTAAAATAATTTTATATATTTTAAAATTCATTAAAATAATTTTCTGCATATTAAATTAATATTCAACATTTTAAAATTTACAAAAATAATTTTCTGCATTTTAAAAATTAAAATTCTGTATTTTAAAATTCATTAAAATAATTTTCTACATATTAAATTAATATTCAGTATATTTAAATTAATTAAAATAGTTTTCTACATATTAAGATTTTCTACATACTAGATATATTTCAGTTAAATTAATTTTTATCCTTAGAAATTATTTTATTAATGATATCACACTTAGAGAGATACAACACCGTTCACCCTCCTCTCTTTAACTGAGAGGATTTTTCCTCCTAGAAAAGACGAATGGAGTGTTATCTGAAGACCGACCTAGAGGTCTGGTTTTCGATTAGGAAAGGGTTCACAGCTCTAGTAGACGACTCGGGAGAGTTGTTAGAACCAGAGAAATAGACCTCGGATATTAGAAAGAGAGCTCAAGTCGATTACAAGACACTTAATACCTTGTAATGCGGACTTACTAAAGAAAAGCTAAATAAGGTAGGTCTATTTGAAAATTCTAAAGAATTATGAGAGAAATTAATTGAATTGCATGAGGGTACAAATGACACTAGGATAGCCAAACGGGACATGCTTTTAAATAAATTATTTAATTGTAAAATGAACGAAAACGAAAATGCTAGTCAACTTCATACTAGGATTAAAGATATATTAAATGGATTACATCTAATAGGATACGAAATAGAGAATAGGGACTTAATTAGGTATACCCTTAAGGCATTCCCGAGAAATGCCTTATGGACATCGATTGTTGATGCCTATAAGGTATATAGGGATCTCTCCACAATTAGATTAGATGAACTATTTTGTGAACTTGAACTACACGAACAAGATAACTCGAGTCAAACCGAGAATGGTATAGCTTTGATGGCAGGTTCAACTAAAAAGGAAAGAAAAGTGAAGGTTGAGTCCGAAAATGAGTCGGAGTCGGAAACAAACGGAGAAAAGAAGATTGTAAATATGGTAAGAAAAATATTCAACCGAAAGAAGAGGTTTACGAAGAAAGACTCCAAAAAGGTGGTCGACAACAAGCCGAGACCTCGATCGGAAGTGACTTGCTACGAATGCAACGAAAAAGGACATTATAAGTCGGAGTGCGCAAATTTAAAAAAGGAAGAAAAACCAAAAAAGGAAAAGAAGAAGAAGGCTCTTAAGGCTACATGGGATGAGTCATCATTGGAGGAGTCGGACATGGAAGAGACGAAGAGAAGCTTCGTTGCGTTTATGGCCGAATCAAGATCCGGAGCCTAGTCAAGTTCCAAATATGAGTCCGATTCCGAGTCCGAGAGAAGCCACGGATCCGCATCCGTTTCCGAAGATTCTGACGAGGTAACTTCTCCCCTAGAAGATAAATTGTATAATATTATTGCATGCTTAGGTAGAAAGTTAGCTAAGTCTGAAAATCGAGTTGACTCGCTACTTAAGGAAGTCCAAGTACTTAAGGAGCAAGTCAACTCGAAGATTTCGACTTGTCAATTTAAGGATAGAGACTCAACTCAAGTTGTAAAGCTTGAGGAAGAGAACTCAGTTCTAAAAAGGCAAGTAGAAGATCTAACTGGATCTTTGAAAAAGTTTACTTCAGGTTCCAAGTATCTCAACATGATGTTGGGATCTCAACGAGCTATGTACAACAAATCCGGACTCGGGTATAAGGCTAAGTCCACCAATAAATCTTACATGTCATTACTTAGCCGAAATGTTAAGAATCGAGTCCAAGCATGGGTTCCTAAGTCTAGCTTAGTCAACCAAGTTGGACCAAATCAATTTTGGATTCCCAAGTGTCAAGTTCACTTAGTGAACAAAAGTCAAGCTAGCTACCATTTAGGGGGAGCTAACACCTTGCTTGTTTCCTTGTTTAGTTAAACACTTGCATGTTTTAGTTAACTTTCCTTGTTTTAGTCTAACACTTGCTTGCCTTAGTTAACCTTCCATGTTTTAGTTAAACACTTGAATGTCTTAGTTTACTTTACTTGCTTAATATAGAATGGACTAGATAGGAAACAAAGTAGCTTAAACTTGAACAATCTAATACTAAGACAAGTGAACTGATAGTAAGTTGGGGAAATTTTTCGAAATGCATGTCTAGGAAGTGGTCATTGCTCCGATAATCAAGAAGGGCATGTGTCTTGCCATGACCTGGAGCACTAAGTCGAGTGGAACTGACCGAAACTAACTCACTAAGTCTTTAACTAGTTAGACCAAGGCTTAATCTAAAGTGAACCAAGTACTTGATTCCTTTATTGACTTTGTCTAGGAAGTGGTCATTGCTCCGATAACCAAGAAGGTCATGTGTCTCGCCACGACCTGGAAGTCAATACTAGAAAAACCTACTTGATTAGCTCAAACCAAGCTTGAATCTAACACAAGTTTAAACACTTTGAAATTGCTCATTAAATTTAATTAAGATAAAAGAAATTCTCATCTCACAAAACTCGTAGGAATAAGTGTATTGAAAACCTAGCTTGGGTGAGATGATTTAGATTTTAATAAAGTTGAATTAAACCTAATACACTTAAACCAAATGTATTTCAACAACTTACCTTAATTGAACTAAACTTAACAAACTAAACAAATTATCTTAACTTAATTTAATTCAACTCAACTTAATTTACTATACTTAAACAAACTTAATTACCAAATTAGTTAATCTACAAAATTTAAATAATTAACTTAATCAAATAAGGATAATTAAACCTTAAGTTTTGAAGTAAATTGATCATACTCGAACTCAATCGACTGAATTATGTTCAGTCGACTCAATAAGAGTCGACTGAATCAAAATCAGTTACCTCCGAGCATCGGGAAGCATCGACTGAAGTAAATTCAGTCTATAAGAACAATGCCAAGGCATGCCAAACTCATTCAAAACAGCCGAAATTCCACCGAAAAAACCCTAATTCCAATCCTCCGAAGCGCTTAGGTCGTCATCTCCTTTTAATATCATTCAAAATACCAAGGTAATAGTTTTTAAACTCAAATTTCAATTATCTTTAATAAATATTTAATATTTGTAATTTAATTATGGGTAAAAGAAGAGTTGTTGAGGTTGAGTCATCGACTTCATGCATAGATATTAGGTTCCCTATTAAGGGACATAGGATTAGATTTGAGAGCATTACATACCTTCCTATGCCCACTAGATACATTAATAGATCATACTTTAGTAATGCAAGCACACTAAGTATGGAGGTCATTACACACTATGGATTAGAGAAACTAGTCTATTGTAAAAATCCCATTAACATAGACATATGTGTAGAATTTTTCAATAACTTTAGCAAGATTGATGACCTCGCATACTCGACTAGGGTACAAGGTAAGGACTTTATTTTTACCCTTGACATGTTGAGAGAGCATTTAAGTCTATTGCATTCGACATGCCTTGTTGCATGTTTTTCATCCACGGAGTTACCATACGGTGACCCCTACTCTCATATTACATTAGATAGGATTCACATGCATCTTTTTGGTGAAGAAAGAACTCCGTCTGTGAGTATCTTTAGTTCTACTAGTGTAAAATATCACAAATAATTTTACATTTCATTTCGATAGAAGAGTATCTCTATTATTCTTTAAATAGAGAACGTATTATTGGATAAAATAAATTAGTGTTGGATGACTAATGATTTATTTAAATCTAACCTAGGTTTAAATTTATGGAGTTAATGAAACCTAACCTAGGTTTGATCCATATTAAGTGGACCGTTTCTTCCTATTCATTTAATGCCGCCGATTTATGTATTGTGTCGTTTCATCATTTTCTTCACCGTTCCTCTTCCCGACTTCCTCCTCCGATTGCCTTCTCTTTTCCTTGCCGCGCTAATCGGTTGTCGCCGCGCACGCCACCGCCATGCTCGAGCCAACGCACCGGAACCTTCCCCTCTTCATCAGCGCCTTCCCCTTTCCTCTCGTTCTTCTCCTCGCAAGCCCTTTCCACTCGCGACCCCTTCGAATCCTACCGCCCCAGATTTCGTTGGCTTCTTTGCGCGAGTGGATTGCGAGGGTTGCTACTATGGCTAAACGCCCGAGCACAGGTCAGTTGACCCTGTTCTTCGAGGTTTTTCCGACCTTAGCTCAGTTGTAGAGCGGCAGATTATAGTTGGCACAGTAGCCTTAGGTCGTTGATTTGAGCTTTTCTCTTGTTTTTCCAGTCACCACTACAACCTTGAAGGATCTCTGGATTTCTGGGAAGAGGAGCGATGAATTCCCCTCTTCTCAGCTTGAGCACAGGGTTCCAGCGGACGAGTCGACAACTGCGTGTGGCACGAGTGAGTATGTCGTAGTCATAGTTTATTTTTGGGTGTCTAGTGGTCTTACCTCTTCGATCCATCCTGTTTTCGAAGATCAGTGTGGTGATAGGGCAGCAATGTTTTGTTTCGCATTGGATTGTCTAGTGAACAGCATAATTGGAGCTGTGGGCTATGTTGGAGGTGAGATGCAGGTGTAGTCTGGGTGCTGTTGAAATCCTTTGCTCCAGTGTGGTGTTGGTATCGATTTTGGGTCTCAAAAGGGAATGTGCGGTCGGGGTGAATCGACTGTCAGTTGGAGATTTATCGATGGTGTTGGAAGATTTGAGTTGAGAATTCCAATTAGGATAGTTAGATCCCTAAATTGGTGAAATTGTGAGTTGTGAGGGTTGTGGTGGATTGATTTATGAAGAAAGGACTATATTGATCTTAGTGTATTGAATTATGTTGGTTATGCTCTGTTAGGGAGTTGTGATGGGTGAAGTAAGTGTGGTTAGATCTATTCACCGTAATTGATCTTGAGGATGTCGGTGATTCATTATGAGTTGGTTATGGTGAATCGGTTGGATATGATCGGTGTGGTTAAAATGTATTCGGGAAAAGAATGAGAATATAGAACGATTTAGTAGTTTGTACGTACAATTATCGGAGACTTGTACTTAACCATAATTTGTTATTATGGTGCAGGTTTGGGATACGAAGCAGGTCCACGGCCATGAGGATTATTCGAGCTTCGTATCAGGTGGGTAATTTCCTACCTGGTCCGGGTAGATGTATTGCATTCAGATTTAGTCATTGATATGAGCATGTTAGGTGTTCATATTACCTTGACCCTGCTCTTATTATCGTATACTTGAACTTATCGTTGGATTTATTTATGCTCAATTGTTGATATCACATATACCCTATCATGATTTAGGAGTTATAGATGTGATGTAAATTGGCTTAGATGATTAGTAGGGTGTAAATGTCAGTACGGGTGATGACCCAAAGTATAAATTGGGAAAAAGGTCATATATGGGTAGGTAATGTCCTAAATGTAGGATTTATTTTCAATACCCGTATGTTGTATACTGTTACCAACCATGAGTTGTGTAATGGTTAAGTGAAGGGTGATTAGTATGTCGCTGTGGACCGGTGGTCCCAGCTGAATATGATTAGTCGAGTACGACTCTCTATCGGATAAAGAGTGCGTCGATCAGTTGAGTACGACTCTCTATTGGAGAGAGAGTTAGGATCAGTCGAGTACGACTCTCTACAGGATAGAGAGTGCGTCGATCAGTTGAGTATGACTCTCTATTGGATAGAGAGTTATGATCAGTTAAGTACGGCTCTCTACAGGATAGAGATTCCGTCGATCTACTGAGTACAACTCTCTACAGAATAGAGAGTATTGATTAGATGGGTATGACTCTTTGCTGAACAGAGAGTCTGTGGTAGATAGATGTACGTGTGATAGCATACACATGTCATTTGCATGCATTCTGACGACATAGTCTCCATTGGGGTTGAGAGAGTCGTCAGTCATCTTGCCTCCCAGAGCACTCCCCGAGGAGTAACTGATGTGAGGGCAGAGCATCTGTTGTGCCGCACTCTACCACTATAGACGGTGGTAGTTGGAGTTGCGTGCAGTTGTCCTGGGTGCGTGGTACTCGACCACTCATTGGTAGTGTTAGTCGGAGTGGCCAGCAGTAGGGACCCCCATTGTGTGGCGAGCTCTTTACGCTCATATGCTACTTGATCATACTGCCCACTCGGCCACTCTATAGCAGTGGTTGGTGTGAGTTGGGACAGTTGTCATGTCGTGCCACCTAGGCCACACTGGGGTCATGGTAGCGAGTAGGGGTGAGCAGACATGACCATGCATGCTGCATTGCCATATCTGATGGCGTTTTGCATATTACCATATATATATACATATATGCATGTATACATATATATGAATGGTTGAGATTAATATATATATAGATGCGGTCTATATATATATTATTATTGTGATGTTGCATTTGATTATACTATGCTTGCTGCATTTGGGTGTACATCATATTCATACATGTTTCTTACATTTGTTATATGATTGTGTCGGATAATGGTATGGGTTGGACAGACCATTAGATACCTTGACCTGTAGCTAGAGTATATTGTGAGTTGATCTACTCTTCCTGTTATATATATATATATGGTTGATATATGTTCAGGTTGGATCAAAGTAGCGTATCAGACTTCAGGTATGTCTGCATTTTTATGTTGTTTATTTGGTTAGACGATATATGCTTGTATTTATATACTATGCTGATATACCTATTGTACCTCTAGAGTATGTTGTTGAAAATGCATGTGATATGACATATATATATGTTTTTCTATTACCTTCTGAGTTTTACTCTCCACCCCCCACGGACCTTGGGTTTTGAGACTCCCGTATTGGTTTTGGGCTTTGCGTCCGTCGTGTATTGTATTTGGAGTTTTCGTAGCGTACTGTGTTGTGGACTTGTAGATTCGGATTTTGTCGATGTACTGTATGTGGTTATAGTGTGTTAGTCATACCGGTATGCATGATGTGGATGTATTGTATATGTGGGGTTATGGGTATGTTGTATTAGTTTCCGTTGTGTTTCGTTATGTTGTTGTATTTTTATTTGTTATGTTATTGTTATTGTGGGCCTACGGGTCTTGTATTAACCCGAAATGTTGCCACGTATAGGGGAGGTGCCATCTGTTTGATTTTCGGCTCGGTATGCTCTCGGGGCGTGACAACTTTAGTGGTATCAGAGCCCAAGGTTCTGCGATGCCATACAATGTTGTTTTTGTGTCGAGTCTTGGATTCTCGGGAGTCAATTTATTTGGTTTTGGTTTTCTGAGATGAGATGAACAGCGGCCTGAGCTCCAAGCAGCACAAGGTAAGAATTCCTGATAACTTATGGTTTAGTAGGTATTTATCTAAACTTAATCAGTAGGTGTATACAGTATAGTTATGACACTTGTGCAGACTTGTAGTAGGGGTCGTCCACCGAGGCGACCAACCAGAGTGACCTTTAGGGTTTATACTCTCAGTTATGTTGGCTATGCATTTAGATGCTTATACCAAGGAATAACCTGTAGTGTGTTGGTTATTGTTCGGAACCGTGGTATGGGTTGACCATGGGAACGACCTATTGAGTCTGTGAGTCTTGAACCTGTGTCGAGGAGGTGATTTACCTCTGAGAGTCGACTGATACCGAGTCGGAAAACAGGGGTCAAGTTGTCATATTTCTCTTAGAGATTTTGACTAATTAAGCTAGTCAGATCCTTACCTGTTGGGTAATGGACAAGATAAATTGTCTATTGTTTATGCAGATAGCGTAAGGCTAGGTTACGGTGTTTCATAGGGATTTTATCCCTGAGTTGTTCGTACTAAGATGTATAACTTAGAGAGTACTTTTGAGTATTTAACTCATGTTATACCAGAAAGAAGAGTTGTTTACATATCATTATCGGGATCAAGTCGGTAATTGGTGATAAATGCAGAAAATAATCTTTGGGAAATAATATATCACTTGATCATGGTTTAGTGATGTTGAAAGAGAGTATTTCCCCGTGTCACTTTTAGTGACACATTATAAGAAATTCTTGAGCTTTAAGAAAGGGTGATCGGTTAGTAATAGTGTACTGTGCAGAGTCGTGAGAATTGCAGAGGTTATGACCACCTAATAGCTCAAGAAGATGAATGGATGATTAAAGCCACCCAGAGTTATTGGCTTATAGTGGATTAGGATGTCGGGATCTTCTACCAGATCCTGCCGGAAGACGTTGGATTGAGACAGGAGTTTAGAAATGACTCCGTACAAGGGTTTAAGAGTTGGAGACCAATAAGCAAATAATGCAGGTCAACTTATTAGAGTCGGAAGTCTCCGACTGTTGGATAAAGGAGTAAGATCGGAGTCATAGGCGTCGAGCTATTTTTCGATTATAGAAGACCAGTCGCGGATCATCAGGATGTTCTCGTGGATATCAGCAAAATCAGAACAAAGACTCCGAAGGGATTGTGGGCGTGCAGTGCAGATCACGAAGACACGCAAAGTCAGATTATCTATTGGATCAGTTCATCTGTTGCTATTGTAAGCAACCAGTACAGTGGAGGAGGTGTACTTTGAAGATTCAGTTGAAGACTACCAATGGTGTTCCGAAAGGATGACGCTCCGTCTCAACAGCAAAGATCAGCACAGAAGATTGGGTTATCTCATCAGCAGCGACCTACTACCTCAGGCATGGGTGGAGCTCCGTAATACTTCCTTTCAGGGGAAGTGATTTACTCAGCAGTATCAGCAGAAGACATCGTAGAAGACACATGCAGACAACAACAGTTACCTCCAGATGTGATTTGAATTGTATAGAGGAGAGAGTATATGACAGTGGTCGTATCTATTTTGTATTCTACAGTTGTAGCTCGTAGATTTATGTGATAGGATCAGATGATCTAGGAAAAAAAATCCTTGGATCATTCATCGCAGAAAGGCGACCGTTTTGTCGCGGACAGTTGGATTTGATCTTATTTTCTTCGGAGAAAGGCCGAGACCTGCATGGAGCCTTTGGGATCGGATCGACAGATATTTCATCGTTCAGGGTATTACTCTAGTTTTACCCTCTGGGTTAATATATTGGGAGATACTTGTAGTTTACAGGTATCTTTGTCTAGAACATTCTCAGCTAAAGTAGAAGGGTCCTTTACATCGACTTGTGGGTCGGTGGTATCTCTACCGTCAGATGAGATGAGGATCAATGATTAAGAAGTCAAGGGATGCCCTTAGACTCTGATAGACATACTTTTACTGTGGATATATCCTTACGGATGGTCAAATTGTTGGAAGTATGGTACGATATGCTCTCGGATGTGCGTATAATCTGAGAGTATTCGGATGTAATTTCTGATGAATTCCAAGGTTTTTCGTTGCATAGGCAAGTGGAGTAGGCGATCGAAATGATTGCGGAAATAGTTCCGGTATCGAAGATCCTATACCAGGTGATAATTTAACTGGTATAAGTGTTACTAAACACTATAGAAATAAGAAGAACGTGAGTTGCAATTATAGAAGATGTTGGAGGGGATATTTATCTATCCCAGTATTCCTCCTTGAGAAGGATCCAGAACTCTTTATTGAAAGAGAGATGAACCTTTGAAATTTATGCATTGATTATCGATGATGGAATGTGATAGTTGTTGAAAGTGAATATCCTCCGTTGGGGATAGATGATCTGTTTAGATCAGCAAAGGACACCTGTGTATACTCTACGGCTGATTTGCGACTAGAGCGTTGATATTGTAGTGACATGGTGTCATACAATTATCATTTGTCGTTGTGATGGTTAATATATATCATCAGCGTAGAGTAAAGGGGATGCAGGTGTGTGCAGACGACAATTTCATACTTTGTATGAATGGTATGAGTTTTGATTAAATTGTTAGACTAATTAACGATTTAGTTGCAAATGGATTTGAGAATCGTGTATCTTGGACACGATTGGATCAGTTTGTAGTTGTTGGAGTTGCATAGCCTGGCCACTGTTGATTGTGGTAGTTGGAGTTGCGCACTCGACCACCGTAGATGGTGGTTTGCCTTGTATGGGTTAGTTAATTTCGTAGATGTGGATAGAATGCTTGACATTACTATACCATGGACTTGTTGAAACCAGTTACAAGACCTAGACGACGGTTAACTTTTACACGAGTATTAGTTAATCCTTCCGGAGTGGATAAAAGGATGATGTACGCAGATGTATCGTTTCAGGGATCGGAACTATTCCGATGCAGTTGAATGAGGCATATCTTATGCCTACGTCAGTTAAGAAACTACGAGATAGTCTGTCATATACATGACGAGGCTTTAGTAGTTATTGTTTGGATTTGTAGTGATATGGAGCAGAAGTGCTAATGGAGATTTAACTAGCTACTGGGTAGCTACAATGGAGTTGCTGGAGCGCGAACAGTTGCAACAATTGCAACAAGGGAGATTGATCGCTATAGTCTTCCATGCATTTACAGTGAGTATGGAGTGTATCTTGGATGGTTGATAGATTTCTCTTTTGAGAAAATAATTCCCCGTCTCTGATAAGGATAGCGGGTTCCGGAGTTGCAGTGTTTAAGGAAGAGTTGCTATAGAAAGCACATCATTCGAGATGGGCTATATATTTTGGTAGTACTCAGATGTACCGAGACTTGAAATACTTATACTGGCAGAACGGTATAAAGAGAGATATGGCAGATTTTGCTGCTCGATGTTTAGTATGCCAGTAGGTGAAAGCTGAACATCAGAAATCCGCTGGATTGCTCTAGAAAATTCCGATTCCGGAATGGAAGTGGGAGCATATCACGATTGATTGCGTTACGGGATTGCCTAGAACCCGTAAAGGGCGTGATGCGATTTGGGTGATTGAGGATCGACTGACCAAATGAGCTCATTTCCTTCCTACTCGTGGGTCGTACTCGTTGAACCATACGGCAGCATTGTATTACCAAAAGATTATCAGATTGCGTGGGGTACTTTTAAGTACCATATCGGATAGAGATTCGCAATTTACCTCGCAATTTTGGCAAAGTCTGCACCAGACTAAGGGCACAGAGCTTCGGCTTAGTGCAACGTTTCATCCGTAGACAGATGAACAGTCTGAGTGTATCATTTAGACGTTGGAGGATCTATTCAGATCTTGTGTCGTGGATTATGAAGGTGTAGCTTACCGATTGGCTTTATCTCCGACACTGGCGAGTGCTCATAACGTATTTCATGTTTCTATGCTAAGGAAATACGTGCCGCGATCTGACAATGTTCTGAAAGAGGTTCCAATTCTACCTCAGTCTAATGCGACTTACGAGGAGATTTCAGTGCGTATTCCTGGTCGCAACTAGCGTCAATTGTAGAACAAAACCATCCAATTCATAAAGGTTGGATTGCAGCATCATATTGATGAGGAGGCTACTTGGGAGCTGGAAGACACTATTCGAGCTCGATAGTCTCATCTGTTCACTTGAGGAAGGTATGCGGTCCTTTCGGAAACTTGCTTGAAGTAATTTTGCATGTTAGTACGAAGTTTGGGGACCAAATTTTTATTAGTGGAGGAGAATGTAAAATATCATAAATAATTTTACATTTCATTTCGATAGAAGAGTATCTCTATTATTCTTTAAATAGAGAACGTATTATTGGATAAAATAAATTAGTGTTGGATGACTAATGATTTATTTAAATCTAACCTAGGTTTAAATTTATGGAGTTAATGAAACCTAACCTAGGTTTGATCCATATTAAGTGGACCGTTTCTTCCTATTCATTTAATGCCGCCGATTTATGTATTGTGTCGTTTCATCGTTTTCTTCACCGTTCCTCTTCCCGACTTCCTCCACCGATTGCCTTCTCTTTTCCTTGTCGCGCCAATTGGTTGTCGCCGCGCACGCCACCACCATGCTCGAGCCACCGCACCGGAACCTTCCCCTCTTCATCAACGCCTTCCCCTTTCCTCTCGTTCTTCTCCTCGCAAGCCCTTTCCGCTCGCGACCCCTTCGAATCCTACCGCCCCAGATTTCGACTGCTTCTTTGCGCGAGTGGATTGCGAGGGTTGCTGCTATGGCTAAACGCCCGACCACAGGTCAGTTAACCCTGTTCTTTGAGGTTTTTTCGACCTTAGCTCAGTTGTAGAGCGGCGGATTGTAATTGGCACAGTAGCCTTAGGTCGTTGATTTGGGCTTTTCTCTTGTTTTTCCAGTCACCACTACAACCTTGAAGGATCTCTGGATTTCTAGGAAGAGGAGTGACAAATTCCCCTCTTCTCAGCCTGAGCACAGGGTTCCAGCGAACGAGTCGACAACTGCGTGTGGCACGAGTGAGTATGTCGTAGCCATAGTTTATTTTTGGGTGTCTAGTGGTCTTACCTCTTCGATCCATCCTGTTTTCGAAGATCAGTGTGGTGATAGGGTAGCAATGTTTTGTTTCGCATTGGATTGTCCGGTGAACAGCATAATTGGAGTTGTGGGCTATGTTGGAGGTGAGATGCAGGTGTAGTCTGGGTGCTGTTGAAATCCTTTGCTCTAGTGTGGTGTTGTATCGATTTTGGGTCTCAAAGGGGACTGTGCGGTCGGGGTGAGTCGACTGTCAGTTGGAGATTTATTGATGGTGTTGGAAGATTTGAGTTGAGAATTCCAATTAGGATAGTTAGATCCCTAAATTGGTGAAATTGTGAGTTGTGAGGGTTGTGGTGGATTGATTTATGAAGAAAGGACTATATTGATCTTAGTGTATTGAATTATGTTGGTTATGCTCTGTTAGGGAGTTGTGATGGGTGAAGTAAGTGTGGTTAGATCTATTCACCGTAATTGATCTTGAGAATGTCGGTGATTCATTATGAGTTGGTTATGGTGAATCGGTTGGATATGATCGGTGTGGTTAAAATGTATTCGGGAAAAGAATGAGAATATAGAACGATTTAGTAGTTTGTACGTACAATTATCGGAGACTTGTACTTAACCATAATTTGTTATTATGGTGCAGATTTGGGATACGAAGCAGGTCCACGGCCATGAGGATTATTCGAGTTTCATATCAGGTGGGTAATTTCCTACCTGGTCCGGGTAGATGTATTGCATTCAGATTTAGTCATTGATATGAGCATGTTAGGTGTTCATATTACCTTGACCCTGCTCTTATTATCGTATGCTTGAACTTATCGTTGGATTTATTTATGCTCAATTGTTGATATCACATATACCCTATCATGATTTAGGAGTTATAGATGTGATGTAAATTGGCTTAGATGATTAGTAGGGTGTAAATGTCAGTACGGGTGATGACCCAAAGTATAAATTGGGAAAAAGGTCATCTATGGGTAGGTAATGTCCTAAATGTAGGATTTATTTCCAATACCCGTATGTTGCATACTGTTACCAACCATGAGTTGTGTAATGGTTAAGTGAAGGGTGATTAGTATGTCGCTGCGGACCGGTGGTCCCAGCTGGATATGATTAATCGAGTACGACTCTCTATCGGATAGAGAGTGCGTCGATCAGTTGAGTACGACTCTCTATTGGAGAGAGAGTTAGGATCAGTCGAGTACGACTCTCTACAGGATAGAGAGTGCGTCGATCAGTTGAGTATGACTCTCTATTGGATAGAGAGTTATGATCAGTTGAGTACGGCTCTCTACAGGATAGAGAGTCCGTCGATCTACTGAGTACAACTCTCTACAGGATAGAGAGTATTGATTAGATGGGTATGATTCTTTGCTGAACAGAGAGTCTGTGGTAGATGGATGTACGTGTGACAGCATACATATGTCATTTGCATGCATTCTGACGACATAGTCTCCCTTGGGGTTGAGAGAGCCGTCAATTATCTTGCCTCCCAGAGCACTCCCCGAGGAGTAACTGATGTGAGGGCAGAGCATCTGTTGTGCCGCACTCTACCATTATAGACGGTGGTAGTTGGAGTTGCGTGTAGTTGTCCTAGGTGCGTGGTACTCGACCACTCATTGGTAGTGTTAGTCGGAGTGGCCAGCAATAGGGACCCCCTTTGTGTAGCGAGCTCTTTACGCTCATATGCTACTTGATCATACTGCCCACTTGGCCACTCTATAGTAGTAGTTGGTGTGAGTTGGGACAGTTGTCATGTCGTGTCACCTAGGCCACACTGGGTCGTGGTAGCGAGTAGGGGTGAGCAGACATGACCATGCATGCTGCATTGCCATATCTGATGGCGCTTTGCATATTACCATATATATATACATATATGCATGTATATATATATATAGATGGTTGAGATTAATATATATAGATGCGGTATATATATATATGATTATTGTGATGTTGCATTTGATTGTACTATGTTTGCTGCATTTGGGTGTGCATCATATTCATGCATGTTTCTTGCATTTGTTATACGATTGTGTCAGATACTGGTATGGGTTGGACAGACCATTAGATACCTTGACCTGTAGCTAGAGTATATTGTGAGTTGATCTACTCTTCCTATTATATATATATATATAGTTGATATATGTTCAGGTTGGATCAGAGTAGCGTATCAGACTTCAGGTATGTATGCATTTTTATGTTGTTTATTTGGTTAGACGGTATATGCTTGTATTTATATACTATGCTGATATACCTATTGTACCTCTAGAGTATGTTGTTGAAAATGCATGTGATATGACATATATACATGTTTTTCTATTACCTGCTGAGTTTTACTCACCACCCCCCACGGACCACAGGTTTTACATCGCCGAATAAGGTAGAAGACCGTGTGACTTGAGCACCGCTGGCTGACATCTCATCTCACCTTCGAGGCTCCCGTATTGGTTTTGGGCTTTTCGTCCGCCGTGTATTGTATTTGGAGTTTTCGTAGCGTACTGTGTTGTGGACTTGTAGATTCGAATTTTGTCGATGTACTGTATGTGGTTGTGGTATGTTAGTCATACCGGTATGCATGATGTGGATGTATTGTATATGTGGGGTTATGGGTATGTTGTATTAGTTTCCGCTGTGTTTCGTTATATTGTTGTGTTTTTATTTGTTATGTTATTGTTATTGTGGGCCTACGGGCCTTGTATTAACCCGAAATGTTGTCACGTACAGGGGAGGTGTCGTCCGTTTGATTTTCGGCTCGGTATGCTCTCAAGGCGTAACAACTAGACTTCGAGTACAGGACTATGTCTTGTATCGAGTCATAGTAAACTGCATTTTACCGCTCACCACTAGGGACATTGCCATGATACACCCTTTTCATTCATTTTTACTTTATGCACTTAGTCATAGGTTAGATTTAGAAATTAGCCTACAGATGTTTCATTCTATCATTTATCATTCCAGGTCCGTCACTAACAGGAAAGCACACTTGCCTTACTGCCATGTCATTACATCTCTTTTAGCCGCATTAGGATTTGATGTTACCACAGGTAACATCAAATAGCTTACTGAGTACGATATGATAGGGTTTAGGCAGTTTGGTTTAGCAAAAGTAGGTTTAGATGACAATAATATCCTTGTATGGAAGAGAGATGGACCTCAGCCTCAGCCCCAGCCTGATCCGGAGCAAGAGCATGATCCAGATATCGACCCCTACCACCACTCTGAGTTCGAGCATCAGGAAGCCCCAGGATTTGATAGTTTATCACCATTTCTTGGGATTCCAGCAACTCCGACTGTAGCAGAGAGATTATCTAGGTTAGAGGATACGATGCAGCGACAGCATCTTGAGATGATGCAGATTATGCAGGAGCAAAGAGAGGATCATCGACAGATGATGGATCTTCTTAGGTTTTGGGGCATGGGTCCTTCTCATCCCCCATCCGCTGATCAGGATTGTCATGATACTGAAACTTAATAAATTTTTTATAATAAAATCTTGTGTGGTTTATGCTTGGTAGATTAGGAATATTATTTTTTTCATGCTTATCATTTCGAAGGATTTTGAAAAGTAATATTATATTATTATTTTAAAAATTGAAAATTAATCTGGATTAGGTCAATCTAGACTTCATGATCCTATAGAACTAAGTAGTCTTTGCATCTCACAAACACCTAGGATTACTTGTTTGTGTATTGAGTCACGTAGATGGGTGTGAGATGTTAAGACTGCACCCCTGGTTCAAGATGTAGATTCAGTGCATCGAAATGAATCAAAATAGGATTTACAAAAGCAAATTGATTACTTCAGTGACTGACTGTAATTCAAAGCTTGATGATTAACTCTATATCATTTGAGCTAGAAAAGAGTTGGACATTTACTTTAAGGACAATTTTTAGATGTGTATTTTCAAATTTTAATTTTCATTTTTAGGAATTCATGCTTGGCCTTAATCCCTATCGCTTTTTGCATCGAAACTTTAAAAAATTAAAAAATTTGAAATTTGAATTATTCAAATGGAGTTTTAAAAATGTTTAGATTTTTTGAAAGTTTAAATTTTAGATATGTTTGAAAATTTTTGAAGTGTTTGAATAATTCAGAGAAAAGGTTTTGAACATTTTTTAAAATTTTGAAAATTTTAAATTATTCAAAGGAAGTTTTAAAATTTTGAAAAACTTGAAAATTTTAAATTATTCAAGGAGAGTTTTGAAAAATTAAAATTTTTGAAAATGTTGAATTATTCAGAGGGAGTTTTGAAAAATTTTGAAATTTTAAAATTTTAAATTTTTCAGGGGGAGTTTTGAAAAATTGAAAATTTTAAATTATTTAGGGGGAGTTTTGGAAAATTGAAAATGTTGAATTGTTCAGAGGGAGTTTTGAAAAATTTTGAAATTTTAAAATTTTAAATTACTCAAGAGGTTTTGAAAAATTTAAAATTTTGAAAATATTAAATTGTTCAGAGGGAGTTTTGAAAAATTTTAAAATTTAAAAAAAAATATCATTCAGGGGAGTATTGAGAACTTTTGAAACTGTTGATTTATTTAGGGGGAGTATTGAAAATTTTGAATTATTCAAGGAGAGTTGTGAAAAATTTTGAAAATTTTTAAACTTGTTTAAGGGCAATTTTGAAAATGGTGTTGATAAAATATCATAATAACTCTCCAATACATTATGTTTGTATCTTTAACTTAACCCTTATTTTGATGTATGTCAAAGGGGGAGAGAAGATAGAAGAGACATAAAATTATAGATAAGATATAAATTTAAAAGGATGCAAAAATTTGATAAGGATGAATGCATTTTATACATGGTTAAATTTATGCATGACAAAAGTTTTAAAGTCATTTCTTACACATGTCAAAATATGAAGATTGATATTTGATTCTCCTAACTTTAACTGATATGTTGTCATACATCAAAAAGGGGGAGATTGTTGATGCAGTAAGCATCACTCCTTAGTTTTGATGTATAAACCACAGTTAAGAGTTAGAATTCACATGTGATCTAATATAAGTGTTAAGTATGCAGGCTTAACAGGAAGTCCTAGTAGGTCAAGTTGACCGGATACTAGGCATGAATCTTGACAGATCAGGAGGATCGGACATCAGACATGAAGTCCAGATGGATCAAGTAAACCGGACATTTGGCATGAAGACCGGTTGGGTTAGGAGACCGGACAATCGGCAAAAAATCCAGCTGAGTTAGGCAGACTGGACAGCTGGTGGAAGCCCTGGTGGGTCAAATCGGATGTCAAGAATGGTAAGTTCGGCAGGTAGTCGGCAGGTAAGCCTCGAGTGAAGAGATGACACCGAGTCCTCTATAGGGGGCAATTCTAGGCGTCGATCCGACGAAAAGTCCGCGTGGGACTTAGTAGTCGAGATCGAGCAGTATTACTACTGCTATGATAATTCATGTTATATATTTTGTGCTAAGCCTGTTTTGCAGGGATCAGTCGACTGAATGGATTCTAATCGACTGAAGTCCAATCGACTGGAGATGTATCAGTCGACTGGATACCTATTTAGCAGGATCAACTGTTGATCGATCGAAGATCGTGCAACACGAATGGAAAGGGCTTGAGTCAACTGAAGAGGGAAATTTCCCGATGCAGAGCTGAGTGACGTGGAGTCGATTGAAGAGGATTCAGCCAACTAGAAGACCACGAATTCCATATCAACGGGCTGATGTAGAGTCGACTGGAAGGCATTCCAGTCGACTGGAAATAGTTTATAAAACTTGTGCTCGACCAGATCCCAAAATAATCAACTTTTACGTCGAAGTTCTGTCGAAATTCATTCTCGTCCACCAAAGCTAAAACTCTCACAACAAGGCGATCTTCCGACACTCCGAGTGTACTTCTACCATCTACTTAGTGTCGGTATACGTCTTGTATTTGTTTATTTATTTTTTCACTATTATACTTAAATTCAAGAGTGGATAGTGTGTTATCCATCTCTATTATTTGTAAAAAAATGAAACCCTCCGAAGTCGAGAGTTCTCGAATCGGAGGGTATTTAGTGAATTGTCCTTCGAGGTAGCTCACGGGAGAGCTATGGGCCTTGGAGTAGCAACCCGATTTGGGTTGTGAACCAAGTAAATTGTTGTGTCTAACTTATTTAATTTCCGCTGCATATTCTGTTTAGGAAAAATTTATAAAATACCGAGATTCACCCCCTCTCTCTGTTTACTCGATCCTACACAATGTTGGTGTAATTGTCAAGGAGGAATAAGCCTTTAGGGGGAAGTTATCCATCAAGGGATGATAGATAGGTTTTCCTCAAAGGGGGAGAAATGAAGGGTTTGGAAACCCTCATTATGCTCACCAAAGGGGGAAATTTGGAAAAGTAAGGATTATCTCTTATTTAGTGATATGAGACTTATCACTATAAAGAGAAAAGGCATCCAAAATATTTTTGAACCAAGGAGGAGAATATAAGTTCTCATTGGGATATGAGACATGGATACCCTTGGTAATTTTTTTTATGTATGCCAAGGGGTGAGAAGTGAGATTTAAGTTAGGTAAACCTTCACTATGCGTTGGCATTGGAAGAGTTAAGTTTGGACTTATTGGTTAGTCTAACTTAAATGTATTATCAAACATAAAAAAAGGGAAGATTGTTGGTGCAATCAGCCCAGGTCACGATTGACTAAACTCGAGTTTGGCTCGAGTAGTATTTTGATGTTTGAGAAAACGATTGACAATGTGATTGTCATGGAAAGTTCAAGTTATGGATACTTGGAAATTGAGAAGTTCAAGCATGGGTATTGGCATGGAAAGTCCAAGGATGTGATATTGGCGATGAAAAGTCTAAGCATGTAATCTTTGTAGTATAAGTCCAATGTTTGGTGGCGTAAAGTCCAAGCGTTTATCTTGGCGGCATAAGTCCAAATGTACTTTGGCAAAGTAGACCCAGTTAGCATGACAATAGTCGATGGAAGCACCTGAAGGCTAGTGTATGGATGAACAAGTTACGGAGGGCTTGGAGGGATCTGATAGGCATGAGGTTGATGGAAGTAGCTAGAAAGAGGTCTAGGCTATGGGTGTGTAGCAAGTATGAGGGGATCATACTTAGGTTAAACCTCATTGTTGAAGTTTATCAATCGACTAGGGTATTAGACAATTGATTGGGCGAGTGTTTTGACACTTGGGAGTCGAGTTGACTCAGAGCAGTCGACTGAGGCTCGACTGTTGGTATGTGGCTCTAGCAGTCGACTGCTAGAGTTGAGCGATCGGCCCAGTCTCATAATTTGCTAGGGTAGAGCGATCATTTGGAATTAAGTGGTTAGGGTACATACAAAATGTCCCGTAGTCATTGTCAATTGACTCTTGGATTAGCGATCAATCTATTAAGAGCGATCATTCTTTGGGTATTCGTTGGGCAGGTTGTAGCATGGATGGAGCCATTGTGAGACACCAAATAGGAGAGCAGGTGACTGGTGTGTTTTGACAGTCGACTGCTAGGCACAAAATTAGCCCGATGCAGATTATAAAAGCAACTCGAGATGGAGAATTTCGCATCAGTTTTGGGGCAATTTTGGGGAGGAATTACTGTTGCATTCTAGATTTTCAAGAGCCTTTCAAAGCAACCATCAAGCAAGCAAAGCATTCAAGTTCTTATAAAGTGTTCTTTACATTGTTTTTGTATTTTATTTGTATTTACTTGTATCTTCATTCTTGGAGAGGTTTATTAGTGGTGGTGTGCATCACTAGAGTTCGCTATTGAGCTCGCCCTGTGGAGTAAGAACTCTAGTTCTGAACCACATTAAATCTTTGTGTATTATTTGTGTGCTTGTTTTGTACTTGTCTTTATTGTGTTTCTATATTCTGTTACGCTAACAACAATTGTAGATAAGCATGCGATCAAAAGCAACGAAATCGGCAAAATACTATTCACCCTCTCTAGCGCGACCACATTGGTTCCTACAACAACATCCTTGGTCGCCTTCTGATCCCCATGAACCTCTCCTATCAACTATCCTACTAAAAACTTAGTCTTTTGGTGGTAGGAAGAACTGACCATAAATGCTAAGAGAAACGGTTGCTTCAGAATGACATTGTATGGCGAGGGAGCATCCACTATCAGGAATGAAGTCACACTGATTCTCTAGCTCAGCTCGTCTCCCAACATTAAGAGCAAGGTGATTTATCAACTGGATGGATGACATGTCTTGCAAAGCCAAACAATGTTGTCATCACTGCTTCTATTTGCACCTCCTCCAGCGACATTGTAGGAACGTCGGTGAGCGCTAGAGGGAGGTGAATGGCGCATTCGATGGCTTGACGAGATTCGTTTGTGCTTGATCATCTACAACACTTGTTATGTGCAGTGGAAATAAATATAATAAAGCAATAACAAAAACACAAAGATACAATTACACAATCAATATAACGTGGTTCGGAACCTTAGGGTTCCTACTCCACGGATTGAGCTCAAATGAGTTCTAGCGATGTCAATGCCACCATTAATCAAAAATACTCCTTCTCGATAACAAGTCGGAGGCGGAGAAATCTCGTACAACAGATTACAAAAGTAATACAAGATAAAACAAGCAAATACAAATGAAATACATAAAACAACGTAAAGAAAACTTTACAACTATTGCTTTGAATGTTTGCTTGTTTAATTGCTTAAACCGCACTTGAAGACCCTGATTTGCACTGGAAAATCACTCCAAATCGCCCAAGAAATCGCTGTCAAAATCCTTCTCCTCGAGCTCCCTTTAAAGCTGCAACTTAGGCTGGATTCCACCTAGCAGTTGACTGCTCGCGACCATCAGTCGACTGCTCCTGTAGCCGTTGTGAGACAACGACTTAATCCACGTTGGATAAGTTCCAACGAATAGACTATCAGTCGACTAATCATGCCTCCACTCGAATGTCAAACCCTAGCAGTCGACTCGGAAACATTCTGTGCCCACGACCAGCACCAGCAGTCGACTGCCCTCCACGACAGTCGACTGTGTTGATGCCTATAAGATTCATATATCTCCACAATGGCATGATATTGTCTACTTTGGGCCTAAGCCCTCATGTTTTTGTTTTTGAGTTTTACCCAAAAAGACTCAAGCCAATGGAGATATCTTTTCATCTTATAAGCACATGATCTTTTCCATGTCTTACCAATATGGGACTTTGATTGTATTCTCAATACTCCAACAATCCCCCCTCAAACGAAGGACCACATTGACCCCCCTCAAGTCTATCTGTCCTCGAAGGACATCCTCTGCTTGATGTCCGATCCTCAACCCACCAAGACTTCCTGCCAACTATCAAGTCCTCCTAACCCAACTAGACTTCCTGCCAGTTGTCCAGCCCTTTTGGCCCAACTGGACTTTCTGCAAGTTGTTCAATCCTCCCGACCCAACTGGACTTCCCGCCTGGTGTCTGGTTCTCCTAATCCGGACATGGAAGCTTCACTTCCTTCATTCGAGGTTCATGGCTTGACATGGATCATGACTCTGATACCAATTGTTGGTGCCTATAAGATTCATATATTTCCATAATGGTATGATATTGTCCACTTTGGACCTAAGTCCTCATGGTTTTATTTTTGAGTTCTACCCAAAATGTCTGAAGCCAATGGAGATATCTTTTCATCTTATAAGCACATGATCTTTTCCATGTCTTACCAATGTGGGACTTTGATTGTATTTTCAATACTCCAACAAACTGCTCAAGCCATTAATCGACTGCTCAATGCTGACAGTCGATTGCCAAGGCCTTTTATCGCAGTCGAACGTCAGTCGACTTCCGGCCAGTCGACTGGTCATAATCCTAGTCGACTATTTAGAGTCAACTCGGTTGCCAAGTGTCAAAACACTTGACCAGTCGACTGGTCTAAAATCCCAATCGACTACTACACCTCAATCATGAGGTTTACCCCAAGTATGATGTTCTCATACTTGCTAGACCACCCTTAGCCTAGACCTAAGCCTTCTAGCCATCTCCATCAGTCTCACACCTATTGAATCCCTCTAAGTCATTCATAACTTGTTCATCCATACGCTAGCCTTCAAGTGCTTTCGTCGGCTATTGTCATGCTAAGCTGGTCTACACTGCTTAGTCGACTGACCTTGACTCTGTTAGGGCAATCTCTTGCCGTGATATGGTTTTGATGTGTGTGGCAAAGGGTTTAAGTTAGGTTGTTATTGTGATTTGATATGTGCGTTGGAGTCTTACAGGACTTAGTAATTCGCACATGGAGCCTTGGCGGGTTCACCACTCACAACCTCGTGCTTGAGTCGGAGAAGGAGCATTGCATAGTCGTGCGCATGATGCTGCCGAGGGACCGCCGGACGAAATGACTTGAAGCGAAGCCAAGGAAGCAGACTTCGGAGGCAAGAGACACGAAGGAGCATTGCAGAGTCGTGCGCCTGATGCTGCCGAGGGAAGTGGCCGCGAACGAAGAGAGCTTCGGCGAGGGACTTCGAGTGAGATGAGAGAACGAGTGAATTGTAAGTAGCTCATTAGGTGAACTTGGCTGAATGGATGAGTGTCGGAAGTTCGACCGCAAGGGTTGAGGTTTACCCGACCGCCGGAAGCTCAAACGAATATTAAGTTTGAGTTTCACACGGCACCAGTCGACTGCCATGAAATGGAAGTCGACTGCTCTGAGTCGAACGCGGTTCGACTAGTATCCGACTGAGTGGATTTTGGCCCGTGATCATGTCATATGTTGGCGATCATTGCCAAGACTCGATCGGTCATTCTTTGAAACAACGGTCGGTCAAGAGACTTTGGGCCACAGAACCGCTCGTACCCAACTGGGCAGTCGACTACGGGGGCACCAGTCGACTGATGGATACATCAGTCGACTGCCAAATGTTCCATAGGCCGTTGTAGTGGCGGCAGACGACTGCCAAGGGCAGCAGTCGACTGGTGATGGCCAACGGGAAGAAATCAGCCCTCTCTATAAAAAGAGAGGGTGTGGACTTTTGGATGACTAATGCTTATGCTCTAAGTGATCATCCAAATGCTCCACAAGATTCAAACTCCTTATCTTAGTTTTCTTTCACATCTATTGTAAAAGGAGTGTTCTTGAGTTGTAAGGGTTACCTCCACCTAGCTTAGTGCAAAGGAGAGACCGATAGTGATTTGGTTGCGGAGTGATTCACCGAGGACGAATCGGGGACCGTGGATTAGCGGCGTAGCCGTGAACCACGTTATATTATCTTGTTAGCATTGTTTTTACCTTTACATTGTTTGTTTACTTGTTTATTAGTATTCCGCTTGCGCTAACGATTTTGTAGACGAGCAAATTCCACCATCCAACGAAAGAGGGTAATTCACCCCCCTCTAGCCGGCCAACACACACCGATCGATCCCCTACAAGTGGTATCAAAGCCAAGGTCGCTCTTCAAGGACTAACCGTCGCGAGAGCACTACAAGATGGCCGGCTCCAACATTCACCCACCAAAATTTGAAGGCAAATTCTCTTGGTGAAAAAAGAGAATGGGGGTATTCTTCGAAACCGACTTCGAAATTTTATTAATTATGGAAAACGATTTCGAGATGCCTAGGAATGAATAAGGGGAGCTATTGGAGAAATCAAGATGGAGTAAAAGACAAAGAGAGGAGTATTTGGCGAATTCAAAAGTCAAGCACCACCTCTACAATATACTCCCTCAACAAGAAGTGAATAGGATAGGGGAGTGTGCAAGTGCCAAGGAGATGTGGGAGAAGCTAGTAGATCTTCATGAAGGCACTTCGGAGGCCAAGCTTGCAAGAAGAGATCTCCTCCACTCCCAACAATCAAATATCAAACTTGAAAAGGGAGAAAAGGTAACCTCCTTACATTCTAGATTTAAAGAAATTTTAATTGGGCTAACGAGTGTAGGAGAAAGACTTTCGAACCGGGACATGCTCATGAAAGCAATTGATGTTTTTCCCCGGTCATCAAAATGGAGCTCAATGGTGGACTCTTTCTTCATGTCCAAGAATTTAGAAGTGAACACCTTGGAGGAGTTCTTCTCAATCATGGAGCTCCACGAAACAAGACTTGAAGGAATAATAGAAGAGCCAAGATTTCAACCTTCAAGAGGAGTAGCACTTATGGCCCACAAAGGGAAGAAGAAGATGGAGAATCCCTCCTCCTCCTCCTCCATGGATAGCACGGAAGAAGCTTATATGGTAAAGAGGGTAAGGCGTGCATTAAAAGGTTTTAAATGCAATAACTCTAATGATAGGACAAGAAGACCAAGGGGGAAGATTATTTTCTACAATTGCCAAGGAGAGAGACACATAAGGGACAATTGCCCCCTCTTGAACAAAATCAAGGAGGAGAAGAGAAAGAAGGAAGAAAAGAAGAAGAAGGGGAGCAAGAAGAAAGAAGAAGAGAAGAAGGCCAAAGAAAAAGGGAGGGCCAAGACACTAAAAGCAAGGACATGAGATGACCCCTCTTCATCATCTTCATCATCATCGAAAGAGGAGAATGCTTTTGTCACCAACCTAGCCTTGATGGCCTTTGATGTCCTAGACTCATCCTCCATCGAAAATGAAGAATCAAGCACAAGTGAGGAGAGCTCTAGTGAAGGGGGAGCTTCTTCACCATCCTCATCCGAAGAAGAGGAAGACATAGAGACTATGGTAACGAACCTCTCACCGAGTAAAATAGTTTCCATGATTTCTAGTCTTACTAAGGATCTATTTAGAGCTAAAAAGAAAAATAAGAGCATGCTAGATCAAATTAAGGACTTAGAAAATAAACTAGAAAAAACATGCTTAAATATTAATGAAAATATTTCTTTTAGTCAGGATGATGCATGCTCACATGATCTTTATATGTCATTAGATATAAGTGATGCATGTATGGAAGAGAATAGGGCTTTAAGAGAGAAAGTAGATTATTTGACCAAGGCCCTAGAAAAGTTCACTATTGGCTCAAATACCCTTAACATGATAATTGGGAGCCAAAGAGTTAGTTTCAACAAGAAAGACCTAGGATATAAGGAAAAGAAAAATGAAAATGTCTATAAATGCTTAATTGCTAGGGGTCAAGACAAAAAGAAGGTAATAGCTAGAAAATGGATCCCTAAGGAGTATTTAGTGAACCCCATAGGAAAGAACTTATTTTGGGTTCCTAAATCCATCCTAAAGGGTTAGGAAAACCCTAGGATAGTCAACCATAAGGATTTCATCTATATCATATGTTTGGTTGACTTAGGATGGCGGGACAATATTTTTTGAAAGAGTGTTAGGTGATGATAATGCACCTATAAATAGATAAATCATGCTTTAGGTGATATTTGTCTTATTATCATGATATAATACCTAATGCATGATTATAAATTGATGAATATATTTGTTTCATGATCATATTGTGAAATTCATACATATATGTCTTTATGATCATGTGGAATGATAGGATGATACTTAACCTTGATAGAATTGCATGAAAATAATGATTAAGTATATACAAATACCTTTAGGATGCATCTTACACTCACCACAGGCTACCTTGATTGAAAACTTAGCATGAGTGAGATGTTAGGATGATACAAATGTCCACTAATGCCTATGGCATTTAGACGGACATTTAAAGTATCAAAATAGCAATAATAGACCAATCATGAGGAAGGCTTATGTTTAATTCATAGATATATTGCCCAAAGATCATGGTTGGATATTTCATATGTTTTCAAAATAATTTCTTACTTTAAAATCTGTGTTCATGTTTTGAAACAATCCAAAGCAAAACTAGATGTTAAAATGGATACAAACTTGATCAAAACATTAGTTGTTTTTAAAGCTTTTGGATTTTTAACAAATATTTGAAAATATAATGTTTTTTCATGGAAAACTATTTTTCATTGATAAAGAACCCTAAAAGAAATGTGTTCCCCAAATTTCACTATTTTTCAAATTTTCTGAAATTTATAGTGCATTTCAAATTATCGAAAATCGAAATTGAATTCATTATGCGATCATTTGCCATATCGATATAGCGGTCGATGGATCGAACGAGCAGAACCTGATTTTATCAGGTTTTTGATTGGTTTTAGTTTTTGTTTCTCTCTAAACTTGATGTCATGATTTATAAACTCTGTTTAAACTTTTTGATGGTGTCAAAGGGAGAGAAAACTATATGTTTAAGTAAGGGGAAATATATTTAGGGGAAATTTCATGTATTAAGGGGGAGAGTTGTTAATCATGTTATTCACATGCTTTCTTTCCTTAATATTTTATCAAATATTTTTACCTAACTTAAACGTATTGTCACACATCAAAAAGGGGAGATTGTTAGGGCAATCTCTTACCGTGATATGGTTTTGATGTGTGTGGCAAAGGGTTTAAGTTAGGTTGTTATTGTGATTTGATATGTGCGTTGGAGTCTTGCAGGACTTAGTAATTTGCACATGGAGCCTTGGCGGGTTCACCACTCACAACCTCGTGCTTGAGTCGGAGAAGGAGCATTGCAGAGTCGTGCGCCTGATGCTGCCGAGAGACCGCCAGACGAGATGACTTGAAGCGAAGCCAAGGAAGCAGACTTCAGAGGCAAGAGACGCGAAGGAGCATTGCAGAGTCATGCGCCTGATGCTGCCGAGAGACGTGGCCGCGAACGAAGAGAGCTTCGGCGAGGGACTTCGAGAGAGATGAGAGAATGAGTGAATTGTAAGTAGCTCATTAGGTGAACTTGGCCAAATGGCTGAGTGTCGGAGGCTCGACCGCAAGGGTTGAGGTTTACCCGACCGTCGGAAGCTCAAACGAATGTTAAGTTTGAGTTTCACACGGCACCAATGGCAGTCGACTGCTCTGAGTCGAACGCGGTTCGACTGGTATCCGACTGAGTGAATTTTGGCCCAGCAGTCGACTGCCAAGACCATCAGTCGACTGCTGAAGGCAGCAGTCGATTGGTCAAGAGGGTTTGGGCCACAGAACCGCTCGTAGCCGATTGGGTAGTCGACTATGGAGGCAGGAGTCGACTGATGGATACATTAGTCGACTGCCAAAGGTTCCGTTGGACTACAACGGTCGGGATCCGACGTGTTCGGACGTCGTTGTAGTGGCGGCAGTCGACTGCCAAGGGCAGCAGTCAACTGGTGGCGGCCAACGGAAAGAAATCAACCCTCTCTATAAAAAGAGAGGGTGTGGGCTTTTGGATGGCTAATGCTTATGCTCTAAGTGATCATCCAAGTGCTCCATAAGATTCAAACTCCTTCTCTTAGTTTTCTTTCACATCTATTGTAAAAGGAGTGTTCTTGAGTTGTAAGGGTTACCTCCACCTAGCTTAGTGCAAAGGAGAGACCAATAGTGATTTGGTTGCGGAGTGATTCACCGAAGACAAATCGGGGACCGTGGATTAGCGGCGTAGCCGTGAACCACGTTATATTATCTTGTTAGCATTGTTTTTACCTTTGCATTGTTTGTTTGCTTGTTTATTAGTATTCCGCTTGCGCTAACGATTTTGTAGACGAGCAAATTCCACCATCCAACGAAAGAGGGCTATTCACCCCCCTCTAGCCGACCAACACACACCGATCGATCCCCTACAGACTCCAATCGACTGCCAATATCGATAGTCGACTAATTTCTGCAAATGCAGAAATTCAATTTCAGAAACAAAATTGAAAAAATCATAAGTAATTATACATAATACGAAAAATCACAAAATTTCACATGTATAATACTTATGTCAAACATAATGGGTGAAAAATATTTAGAAAATAAAATACTCATAAAATAGAGAGATTGACACAAAGTTCAAAAACATTGAAAAGTTCAAAGTTTTGACCATACTTTGTATCAACTTCTTTAATGGTGACTTCTATCAAAAGATAAACTATACCAAGATTTTTCAAAATAATTTTGAAATGATTTTAAAATCTTATATTGAATCATGGTCTATGGGCTTAGTGCACATGACTTGTACATAAACTTTCCTCATGATTCATCCATGGTATAAGATGAGTTTGAGTTCATCTAGATGCAAAAACTATGCACCTTGAACTTAACTCATTTCCTAGCATCACATGTGTCTAGGGTGTATGAATACACACACATATCAATTTGATGTGAGATGTAGATTTTATTCATCCTAAACTAAGGCCTCATGCATTTTCTAAGGCAACACTACTTGATTCCTTTATACATGGGACTTCAAGTCATGTCATAGTCCTTAAATCAATTTAAATTAACTTAAATGCATGAATGATAATTATAGCATAAATGATAACATAAATAAGCATGTGTCAACAATCATGATGTCATGACTGTTAGTGAAAGCCCTAGAGATAATCATGTGATAATTGTTGTATGGACTTTATTGTATCATATTCCTATTTATAAAGGCATGGTTATTATATTTACTTGTATTGGTGCCAAATAACTAAATATAATAATGTCCTTGAGTAGTAGGTTCTTATCTATATCAATCGATTGGTTGAATCAATATTGAGATGATATAGAGAACACTACTCTTAATCATTCTTAGTCGAGTATTAACATTCAGGGACAATGTTAATGCGTAGAGACTAGCATGTAGGTCAACACGATGACTTGATCTCACAAGTCATGGATATGAGATATCAAGTTGACACATGGGTATGCATTGGAGAATGTATACTGAATGACCCGCCATGAGAAAGTATCATGAATCGTTATATGAGTGTCATATACTTTCTCATGTGGCTATTAGTATGACTATTAGTCCTTAGACCTAAAGTCACAATGGTTCCCTACATAAGGAGTTGCATACTTTGGCTTCGTCAAACGTCACCCGTAAATGGGTGGACTGTAAAGGCAATTACTGGGTATGTAACAAATTATGCAGAGGGATGTGAGTGATGTAGATGAGATCTATCCCTTCTATATGACAGGAGTGACATCGATATTCTTGATAGAGTGAGACCACGAAGTGTATGGTCATGCCCAAATGAGTCAATATGAGATATTGAGCTCATTTGATTAAAGTGAGTCTACTTGGAGTTCAAGATTTAGATTATACCGAGGATGACACGGTCTATGCCTCGATTGGTGAATCTAGATGTCAAGGATAGAGGGACATTGTCACATATTGTGAGAGTCACAATTAGTAGTCATAAAGGTGATGTTGGAGCTCAACATTCTTGTAACTTGAGTAGCAATGATGTGTTGCTAGATACCGCTCATTGCTTATGTTCCTAAATCGGTTTAGGGACATTGCCAACGTTACAAGAACCTATAGAGTCACACACATAAGAGCAATTAGATGAAGATTAGGTTCATATGATGAACCATGAGGATTAGGTTCATGGGATGAACCAAATTTGATTAAGAGTAATCCAAATTAGACTAATTGAGTTAGACTCAAGTTGATTTAAGTGTTGAATGAGTCTAATTTAGATTTAATTCATCAAATCAATTTAAATTAATGAATAGAGATTCATTAAATTAAATTGACTTGAGTCAAGTTGTTAGATTTGATCAACCATGAGAGATTAGAGGTCAAGTTTGACTTGAATTGAGAGGGAAGATGAAAGGTCAAGTTTGACTTGACCAAATGTCATGTCATGATGATGACTTGGCATGGCCGGCCAATGATGATGATCCACATCATCATTGACTTTGTCAATTGGTGCCACATCATGAGGGAGTCCAAGAGGCATTGGAGTTACATGCATGCATGTAACCTCCCAAGCAATAATGTGGCCGGCCAACACCATTAGGGAGGAATTCATTTTGGTGAGTTACTCATTCCATCATCTTCAACCTTGGATCAATTTTCCCTCAAGCTCTCCCTCTCCTTCCTCATCTTGCCGAACCATCCATAGAGTGCTAGCACACTCAAGGGTGTGTTTTCTCCACCTATTGCTTGTGTGGATACCAATAGAGGAGTGTGCACTTGACACTCTCGAGTTCCGACGAACCTTTTGGACGAGCGGGATTCGCGAAGGGCGTCGCTACGAGGGTAACGATCTCACCTCTTAGATCTAAGATAGATCTAGGGTTTTTAGTAAGCACATACATGTTTTATTTTAATATATCTTCGTACGGATCCGTGGCCGGGGATTCTGAGGTTTCCGCAACGCAAAAAGCGATTTTTGCGGCTCGGAAAAACCCAACAGTGGTATCAGAGCCACGTGCGAAGCATGTATGTGCTTCGTTTTTGTAATTTTTGTATTAGATATAAAAAATTACAGATTTATATGTTTCTATAAATTTCCTATTTTTATAGAATTTTTGGGTATTTTTCTCGAATAGTCGAAGCAACGGGTGTTGGGACACTTGTAGGCTTCAACCGTCGAGAAAAACTCTCTCAAATCTTTTAGGTTTTTGGGACAGCGACTTAAGTCACTGTAAGATCGTAGTAGGGACACTCGCAAGGTTTATTTTGCGATTAGGGGCGCTGCCCCTATCCCCGAAAGGGGCCTTGTCCCGCGGTCGCGCCCGGAAACCACTTAGCGGGACCGTTACGGAGAGGTGACTCATAAAATTGAAAAAAAAAAATAGGAAAAATTATAGAAATTTTCTGTAAAAATACATAATTTAGAATTATGTATAATTTTGTGATTGTCATGGCCCAATAACCCCAATTTGATTGGATGTGATGTGTTGTAATTCATAATACGGCCTGCGTGCCATTTTGTGGTTGTGCGTGTTGTATAGTGTATGCGACCTGCGCGTCGTACCTCCTTTTTTATATTCTAGTTGTAAATAGTTTTAGACTCGAATGTAACTCGAGTTTCATATTTGTAATGTACAAAATGGAGCGGTGGAAAGTCCACTTGAAGACGAGGTTACAAGAAGGGTGACGACGACACATGACGGTCAAAGGAAGCGCTTGGAGAAGCCGTTAGCCTTAGGTTGACCGTCTGATCTTCTCATTGGCTTGAGAAGATAATAGTAGGGTCATGACTATATCACATTTAATTATATATATATATATTTATTTATTTATTTATTTTTTATTTATTTGATTTTGCTTGTATGTATGTGATGCATGCTAGTAGAATAATGCTTGTATGTATATGATGCATGCTAGAATAATGATTGTATGTATGTGATGCATGCTAATATAGGATAATAAAGGCCTAAATGCATATGAGATACACATTACGATTAGATTAGATCATAATCGAATCAACTCGAAAAATACCTACCGAGCCTTGATACCCATCACTACCTCGATCATTTGTTGTTGTTGAATCTGTCAAAGCAGAGCAACGCATATTATCTTGGTAGGGTGCGGAGGGACAATCTTAGTCCCACCTATCACGCTTGGGTTAGAGTAAGCTCAATTAGATTGAGCAAAACTAGTTAACTCAATTGGATCGAGTAGAACTATAGGTATATTCCAATCGTTGGAAAGATAGGTTAAGATCGCATTTACACTAAATCTTGGGCGATTTAGCCAAAGCTAACTCAATGTCTTTTGTAAATGTGGGTCTTGATCCTATAAACAAGAGTTGCATAGAGATGTAATCGGTAATGTGTTACCCACCAATCGTACTAAGTCTTGGGCGATTTAGCCAAAGCTAACTCAAGGCTTAGTATGATGTGGATCTTGTCCCACAAGAATTATAGCTAGTTTGTATGAATCTAGTAATGTGGTTTGACCACATCCATAACTCGATTCTACAAAATTCCTATAATTCAGTGGGAGCATCATTTGATTAAAGGCCTAATTAAATGATAAAAGGAATATGATATTAATTCTCTGCATTGTATGTTGTAGATAACTATGTCGACAAACACGAACACTCTCTCTCTGCGTTCTGTCCTTGAGAAGGACAAGCTCAATGGAGCGAATTTCCTGGACTGGTACAGGAACCTGAGAATTGTTCTCACCCAAGAAAGGAAGTTGTACGTCCTGGAGCAGCCCATTCCGGAGGCACCTCCTGCCACTGCCTCGCGAGCTGACAAAGATGCTTACAAGAAGCATCAAGATGATGCATTAGATGTGTCATGTCTAATGCTCGCGACCATGAACTCTGAGCTTCAGAAGCAACATGAGTTCATGAATGCTTATGATATGATTGGACATCTTCGTCAACTATATCAAGGACAAGCAAGGCATGAGAGATATGAAGTCTCTAAGGCATTGTTTGGGTCTAAAATGCAAGAAGGGACTCCCGTAGGTCAATATGTACTCAAGATGATTGGGTACGTAGAAAACCTACAAAGGTTGGGATTCCCACTTGGCCAAGAGCTGGCCACTGACCTGATCTTGCAATCTTTGCCACAAGCCTTCAATCAATTTGTCATGAATAATAACATGAATGAAATTGATAAGTCATTGCCTGAAATGCTCAGCATGTTGAAAACTGCTGAGCTTAACCTTAAGAAGGGAAAATCTGACACCATTTTGATGGTGCAAAAGAAGAAAGGCAAGGGCAAGTCTAAAGGTAAGGGAAAGTCCCAAGCCAAGGGAAAAGGCAAAGAACTTAAACCCAAAGGAGGGGTAGCCAAGGAAGGGGCTTGCTTCTACTGCAAGGAAGCAGGACACTGGAAGCGTAACTGCAAGGCATACCTGGAAGATCTTAAGAAGAAAAGAAGTGAGACTTCTACTTCAGGTATAAATATTATAGAAGTCAATCTATCTATTTCGTCATCATGGGTATTAGATACCGGATGTGCATCTCACATTTGTACCAATGTGCAGGTGCTGAGAAATAGCAGGGCATTGACAAAGGGCGAGGTGGACCTACGAGTAGGCAATGGAGCAAGGGTTGTTGTTGTTGCTGTAGGAACTTATGATCTATCTTTGCCCTCTGGGCTTGTACTAGAATTAGATAAATGTTGTTATGTGCCTGTTTTAACTAAGAACATCATTTCAGTTTCTTGTTTGGACAAGAAAGGATTTTCATTTATAATAAAGAACAAATGTTGTTCAATTTATTTAAATGATATGTTCTATTGTAGTGCACCTCTAATGAACGGACTCTACTTTCTAGACTTAGAGAGCCCTATCTATAACATAAGTACCAAAAGGTTCAAGTCAAATGAGTTGAACCAAACCTATCTCTAGCATTGTCGCTTAGGTCACATAAATGAGAGTCACTTATCTCAGCTCCATGAGGATGGGCTGCTAGACTCATTTGATTTTGAATCATATGAGACAAGCGAGTCTTGCCTTTTAGGCAAGATGACTAAGACTCTCTTTAGTGGACACAGCGAAAGAGCAACAGATTTATTAGAACTTATACATAGTGATGTATGTGGTCCTTTCAATATTGCTGCTAGAGGTGGTTACAGGTACTTCATTACATTTACTGATGACTTCAGTAGATATGATTATGTGTATCTTATGACACATAAATCAGAATCCTTTGAAAAGTTCAAAGAATTCAAGAATGAAGTACAAAACCAGCTTGGCAAGAGTATTAAGATACTTCGATCAGATCGAGGTGGTGAATACCTTAGCCATGAGTTTCGTGACTATCTAGTGGAGTGTGGGATTCTATCCCAACTCACTCCTCCTGGAACACCACAGTGGAATTGTGTATCCGAAAGGAGGAATCGTACCCTATTAGATATGGTACGATCTATGATGAGTCACACAGATCTTCCTATATCCTTTTGGGGATATGCTCTAGACACAGCAGCCTTTACCCTTAACCGTGTACCATCCAAGGCTGTCATAAAGATGTTAAGGCAATCTCTTGCCGTAATATGGTTTTGATGGTGTGGCAAAGGGTTTAAGTTAGTTTGATATGTTGATGTGATATGTGCGTTGAAGTCGTGCAGGACTTAGTAATTCGCACATGGAGCCATGGCGAGTTTCACATCTCATGACTCGTGCCTTGAGTCGGTGAAGGATAGCTTTGCGGAAGCCGTGCGCTTGGAGCATCCGAGGGACCGCCGGACGAGAAGCTTGGAGTGAAGCCGGAGGAAGTAGACTTCGAGGCAAGAGACGCGAAGGAGCATTGCAGAGCCGTGCGCCTGATGCTGCCGAGGGACGTGGCCGAGAACGAAGAGAACTTCGAAGGCGAGGGACTCCGAGAAATGAGAGTGAGCGATTGTAACCCAGTGAAGGGTAGCTCTTAGGTGAAACTTGGCCATTTGGCCAAGTGTCGGATGGGTTTTCCCGACACCAGTCGACTGCCAAGTCGTGGCGATCACGCTTCCGAGTCGAGTGAGTTCGACTAGTATCATTGGATTGTGCGCCGTGATCGCCATCGGGCGGTCGATCGCGACCATCGATCGGGCCGATGAAGCGCGTGATCGGTGTCAATGGGGTTCGGCGCAGGCGATCGTTAAATGGCCGGTAGGCGGTCGACTCTGAGCGTGATCGATGAGGTCCATCATCCATCGGTCAGAGTTCCGTTGGACTACACGGTCGGGATCCGGGCGTGTTCGGAGGCCGTTGTATGGATCAGCGATCGCCAAGGGCGTGATCGTGATGGCGGCAAACGGGAAGAAGTTAGCCCTCTCTATAAAAAGAGAGGGTGTAAGCCTTTGAGAGGCTAATGCTCATACTCCAAATGATCTTCCTAGTGCCCCACAAGCTCTAAACTCTTCTTACTTGTCTTTACTTCAATCCTATTGTAAGAAGAGTGATCTTGGTTGTAAAGGTTACCTCCACCTAGCTTGGTGCAAAGGAGAGACCATTTAGTGGATTGGTTTAACGGAGTGATTCACCGAGGACGAATCGGGGACCGTGGATTAGCGGCGTAGCCGTGAACCACGTTATACCATCGTGTTAGCGTTTGTTTTATTGTTTGTCTTTTGCTTTGTATTTGTATATTCCGCTTGCGCTAATCTTTTGTAGGCAGCAATTTACGACGCCAAACATACGAGGGCTATTCACCCCCTCTGGGCCATACCGATCCCCTACAAGTGGTATCGAGTTCGAGAAAGCTTGTCGAGGACTAACCGCCACAACAAGCAATTTTCAAAATGGCCGGCTCCAACATTCATCCTCCGAAGTTTGAAGGAGAATTCGCTTGGTGGAAAAAGCGAATGGAGGTATTTTTCGAAACGGATTTTGATATAATGATTACAATGGAATCCGGTTTCGTTTTGCCTAGGGATGAAGAAGGGAAACCAATCGAGAAATCTAGGTGGACCAAAAGGCAAAGGGAAGAGCACCTTGCAAATTCAAAAGCCAAACATCATCTCTTCAATGTGCTCCCCCAACAAGAAATCAACCGAATAGGAGAATGCCTAAGCGCCAAGGAGATGTGGGAGAAGCTAATTGAGCTTCATGAAGGCACATCCGAGGCAAAGCTAGCAAGGAGAGATCTCCTCCGCTCCCAACTATCCAACATCAAATTAGAAAAGGGAGAAAAGGTAATTTCTTTGCATTCTAGATTCAAAGAAATTTTAAATGGACTAACAAGTGTAGGTGAGAAGCTATCAAACCAGGATATGGTAATGAAGGCCATAGATGCCTTTCCCCGGTCCTCAAAGTGGAGCTCCATGGTGGATTCGTTCTACATCTCCAAGAACTTGGAAGTAAGTACCTTGGAGGAATTTTTCTCAACAATGGAACTCCACGAAACTAGGCTTGAGGGAATACAAGAGGAGCCTAGAATTCAACCCTCAAGAGGAGTAGCATTATTGGCAAATAAGGGGAAGAAGAAGATGGAAATCAACTCCTCCTCCGATGACGAAGCATCTTCCTCCTCCTCCATGGATAGCACCGAAGAAGCCTACATGGTAAGGAAGGTGAGGCGTGTATTTAAGAATTTTAGATTTGATAAATCTAATGATAGGAATAGAAGACCAAGGGGGAAGGTCATATGTTATAATTGCCAAGGAGAGGGACACATAAGGGACAATTGTCCCCTCCTAAACAAAAGCAAAGAAGAAAAGAAAAAGAAAGAAGAGAAGAGGAAGAAGAAGAAGGGGAGCAAGAGAAAGGAAGAAGAAAAGAAGGCAAAAGAAAAGGGGAAGGCCAAAGCATTCAAGGCCAAGACATGGGATGATCCTTCCTCATCCTCTTCATCATCATCGGAAGAGGAGAATGCCTTTGTCACCAATTTGGCCTTGATGGCCTTTGATGACTTGGATTGCTCTTCCTCCGAAAATGAAGGTTCAAGCTCAAAAGGAGAGAGCTCAAGTGAAGAAGAAGGAGCTTCTACATCCTCATCATCCGAAGAAGAAGAGGACATGGAAACTATGGTAACGAATCTCTCACCCCATAAGATAGTTTCCATGATTTCTAGCTTAACTAAGGACTTATTTAGAGCTAAGAAGAAGAACAAAAGCATGCTAGATCAAATTAAGGACCTAGAACAAAAATTAGAAAATGCATGTTTAAATGATAATATTTCTTCTAGCTTAAATGATGATGCATGCTCACATGATTATATGCCTTTGGATGTTAATGATGCATGCATAGAGGAAAATAGGGCATTAAGGGAAAAGGTAGATTATTTAACCAAAGCCCTAGAGAAATTCACAATTGGCTCCAACACCTTAAATATGATCTTAGGGAGCCAAAGAGCTAGTTTCAACAAAAAGGGCCTAGGCTACAAGGAAAAGAAAAATGAAAAGGCCTACAAATGCCTTATAGCTAGGGGACAAGATAAAAAGAAGGTAATTGCTAGGAAATGGATCCCCAAGGAATATTTAGTGAACCCAATAGGAAAGAACTTATTTTGGGTTCCAAAATCCATCCTTAAGGGTTAGAAAACCCCTAGGGTAGTCAACCATATGGAATTGATCTATATCATATTTTGGTTGACTTAGGATGACGGGACAACATTTTTTAGATAGTGTTGGGTGATGATAACGTACCCATAAATAGGTAATAATGCTTAAATCATGATGATTAATGTAATCCCTATGTATATTTGCAATCATGATTTATGTTTTTGAAATTTGGCACGTTATCATGAGAAATAGGTTTGAATCATGCTTTAGGTGATACTTTATTTATTATCACCACATAATACCTAATGCATGATTATAATTTGATGAAAACATGCATTTGATGATCATAATGTAAAATTAAATCATATATGTCATTATGATCATGTAGGTTGTTAGGTTGATACTTAACCATGATAGAATTGCATGAATATATTGGTTAAGTATATACAAATACCCCCTAGGATGCATCTCACACTCACTATAGGCTAACTTGATTGCAAACTTAGCATGGGTGAGATGTTAGGATAATACAAATGTCCACTAATGCCTATGGCATTTAGATGGTCATTTAAAGTATCAAAATAGCAATAATAGACCAATCATGGGGAAGGCTTATGTTTAATTCATAGACATATTGCCCAAAGATCATTGTTGGATATTTCATATGTTTTCAAAACAATTTCTTACCTTAAAATGCATGTATTCATGTTTTGAAACAATTGGATGCAAAACTAGGTAGCTAACTTGATACTAGAATGATCAAAAACCTAGTGATTTTTAGAGCTTTTGGATTTTTGGCAAAAACAAGAAAATATAATGAGTTTTCATGAAAAACTATTTTTCATTGATAGATATACTTAAAAGAAATATGTTCCCCAAATTTCATTATTTTTCGAATTTTCTGGAATTTATAATGCATTTCTGAAATTCGTCCAGAAAATCAAAAATTCGGATTCCTTTGTGCCAGTCGACTGCCATACTGATAGCAGTCGACTGGTGGCCTGTAAATCAGAACATTGAAGGCCGAATTCAGTTTGAAAACCTACAACAAGTGGTAAAAATATACTTGATGCCATCAACAAGTGGTACCCAATTTTAAATCAACTTGTCATATTTTCCCTCCATTATACTTGTTGCCATGAGCTTATAACTTAGTGTTAATCTTTTTGATGGTGTCAAAGGGGGAGAAATAATTATGTTTAAGTTAATTATTTTAAGGGGAGAAATATATGATAGGGGGAGAAAATTTGCATAGAGAGCTTCATGGATTAAGGGGGAGTTGCATGTTGTTATATCATGTTTATCTTTACATGCTTTCTTACCTTAGAATTTATATCAAATGTTTTTACCTAACTTAAACGGATTGCCACACATCAAAAAGGGGGAGATTGTTAAGGCAATCTCTTGCCGTAATATGGTTTTGATGGTGTGGCAAAGGGTTTAAGTTAGTTTGATATGTTGATGTGATATGTGCGTTGAAGTCGTGCAGGACTTAGTAATTAGCACATGGAGCCGTGGCGAGTTTCACATCTCATGACTCGTGCCTTGAGTCGGTGAAGGATAGCTTTGCGGAAGCCGTGCGCTTGGAGCATCCGAGGGACCGCCGGACGAGAAGCTTGGAGTGAAGCCGGAGGAAGTAGACTTCGAGGCAAGAGACGCGAAGGAGCATTGCAGAGCCGTGCGCCTGATGCTGCCGAGGGACGTGGCCGAGAACGAAGAGAACTTCGAAGGCGAGGGACTCCGAGAAATGAGAGTGAGCGATTGTAACCCAGGGAAGGGTAGCTCTTAGGTGAAACTTGGCCATTTGGCCAAGTGTCGGATGGGTTTTCCGACACCGATCGGCCCGAGTCGTGGCGGTCGCTCTGAGTCGAGTGAGTTGGTACGATCGATCGATTATGGCGATCGGCCATCTGAGGCGATCATTGCCAAGACCATCGATCGGTGATGAAGGCGGCAATCGGATCGTCAATGGGGTTTCGGCCATTGACCGTTCGAGCCGATCGCGCCGACGTCGACTAGGCGAAGCCGATCGACTGATGAGGTCCATCAGTCGACTGCCAAGAGTTCCGTTGGACTACAACGGTCGGGATCCGACGTGTTCGGAGGCCGTTGTAGTGGCGGTCCGATCGCCAAGCGCTGATGGTGATGGCGCGCAACGGGAAGAAGTTAGCCCTCTCTATAAAAAGAGAGGGTGTAAGCCTTTGAGAGGCTAATGCTCATACTCCAAATGATCTTCCTAGTGCCCCACAAGCTCTAAACTCTTCTTACTTGTCTTTACTTCAATCCTATTGTAAGAAGAGTGATCTTGGTTGTAAAGGTTACCTCCACCTAGCTTGGTGCGCATTTAGTGGATTGGTTTAACGGAGTGATTCACCGAGGACGAATCGGGGACCGTGGATTAGCGGCGTAGCCGTGAACCACGTTATACCATCGTGTTAGCGTTTGTTTTATTGTTTGTCTTTTGCTTTGTATTTGTATATTCCGCTTGCGCTAATCTTTTGTAGACGAGCAATTTACGACGTCAAACATACGAGGGCTATTCACCCCCCTCTAGCCGGTCATACCGATCCCCTACAAAAGACACCATATACGATATGGACAGGGAGAAATCCCAAGATGTCTTTTATGAGGATTTGGGATTGTGAGGCTTACGTTCGACGTCAAGTCTCAGACAAACTGGGGCCCAAATCCGATAGGTGTTATTTTGTTGGATATCCCAAGGATACAAAGGGATATTACTTCTACATTCCCAGTTAGCATAAAGTGTTTGTGGCAAAGACTGGAGTTTTTCTAGAAAGGGATTTTGTTTCTAGAAAAACTAGTAGGAGTACCTTCGATCTTGAAGAAATTCAAGATAAGGACCATAGCACTAAGGCCTTGATGGAGGTTGAACATGAACCACAAAGTGTTGTCGGTGATGAGGTTGTTGCACAAAGAGTTGTGGAACAACCACCTGTTCATGTAGACTTACCTCTTCGCAAGTCTGATAGGGTACGTCGTCAGCCTGAGAGATACTCATTTCTCTTGTTTGACCATGATGACGTTATGCTCATTGAGAATGAGCCTACCTCCTATCAGGAAGCTGTGATGAGCTCAGATTCTGAGAAATGGCTAGAGGTCATGAGATTCGAGATGAAATCCATGTACACCAACCAAGTATGGACTTTGGTTGATCCACCTGAAGGGGTCAACCCCATTGGGTGTAAGTGGGTCTTTAGGAGAAAGACTGACATGGATGGACTTACGCATACATATAAGGGTCGATTGGTGGCTAAAGGTTTCAAGCAAATTCATGGTATTGACTATGATGAAACCTTTTCTCCAGTGGCGATGTTTAAGTCCATTCGGATCTTACTTGCTATTGCAGCATACCACGATTATGAGATCTGGCAGATGGATGTCAAAACCGCATTTCTGAATGGAAACTTACTCGAGGATGTATACATGACACAACCTGAGGGTTTTGTATATCCACAGCATACTGGGAAAGTATGCAAGCTGCAAAGGTCCATTTATGGGCTAAAGCAAGCTTCTCGAAGCTGAAATCTTCGATTCGATGATGCGATCAAATAGTTTAGTTTCATCAAGAATGAAGATGAACCCTGTGTCTACAAGAGGGTTAATGAGAATACAGTTGTCTTCCTTGTATTGTATATGGATGACATACTGCTCATTGGGAATGACATCCCTTCACTACAGTCTGTGAAGACTTGGCTCGGGACGTGCTTCTCAATGAAGGACTTAGGTGAAGCAGCCTATATTCTATGCATCAAAATCTATAGAGATAGATCTAAGAGATTGCTTGGCCTAAGTCAGAGTACATACATTGACACGGTATTACTTCGGTTTACCATGTAGAATTCCAAGAAAGGACTTCTGCCGATGTCACATGGTGTGAGTCTTTCGAAGACTCAAAGTCCCTCTTCTAGAGAGGAGAGAGACCGCATGGATAAGATCCCTTACGCATCTGCTATAGGATCTATCATGTACGTCATGCTGTGTACTCGTCCTAATGTCTCGTATGCTTTAAGCATGACGAGTAGATACCAGTCAGATCCAGGTGAGCGTCACTGGATAGAAGTCAAGAATATTCTTAAGTACTTGAGAAGGACTAAAGAATATTTCTTGATATTTGGAGGCGATGAGGAGCTAGCTGTAAAGGGTTACAGCGATGCCAGCTTCCAAACTGACCAGGATGATTATAGATCACAGTCAGGGTTCGTGTTTTACTTGAATGGTGGCGCGTGGTGGAAGAGTTCAAGCAGACACGATTGATGATTCTATACGAAGCAGTATATCAGCATCGAGGCGTAGCGGAGGCGATTTGGATCCTGAGTTCATTCGAACTTGGGATGGTTCCTAGCATTGTAGATCCTAAAGAGCTCTATTGTGACAACAATGGAGCGATTGCATAGGCTAAGGAACCTCGCTCACACCAGCGGACCAAACACATACTACGGCGCTTCCATCTCATTCGAGAGATTATCGATAGAGGAGATGTGAAGATTTGCAGAGTACCCACAGAGGCTAACATCGCAGATCCCTTGACCAAGGCTTTGGCACAGAAAAAGCATGATGGTCACACTAGGTCATTGGGTATTAGATACTACGGTGATTAGCACTAGTGCTAGTGGGAGACTGTTAGTGAAAGCCCTAGAGTCAATCATGTGATGATTGTTGTATGAACTTTATTGTATCATATTCCTATTTATAAAGGCATGGTTATTATATTTACTTGTATTTGTGTCAAATAACTAAATATAATAATGTCCTTGAGTAGTAAGTTCTTATCTATATCAATCGATTGGTTGAATCGATATTGAGATGATATAGAGAACACTACTCTTAATCATTCCTAGTCGAGTATTAACATTCAGGGACAATGTTAATGCGTAGAGACTAGCATGTAGGTCAACACGATGACTTGATCTCACAAGTCATGGATATGAGATATCAAGTTGACACATGGGTATGCATTGGAGAATGTATCTTGAATGACATCATGAGAAAGTATCATGGATCGTTATATGAGTGTCATATACTTTCTCATGTGGCTATTAGTATGACTATTAGTCCTTAGACCTGAAGTCACCATGGTTCCCTACATAAGGAGTTGCATACTTTGGCTTCGTCAAACATCACCCGTAAATGGGTGGACTATAAAGGCGATTACTGGGTATGTAACAAATTATGCGGAGGGATGTGAGTGATGTAGATGGGATCTATCCCTTCTATATGACGGGAGTGACATCAATATTCTTGATAAAGTGAGACCACGAAGTGCATGGTCATGCCCAAATGAGTCAATATGAGATATTGAGCTCATTTGATTAGAGTGAGTCTACTTGGAGTTCAAGATTTAGATGGTACCGAGGATGACACGGTCTATGCCTCGATTGGTCAATCTAGATGTCAAGGATAGAGGAACATTGTCACATATTGTGAGAGTCACAATTAGTAGTCACAAAGGTGATGTTAGAGCTCAACATTCTTGTAACTTGGGTAGCAATGATGTGTTGCTAGATACCGCTCATTGCTTATGTTCCTAAATCGGTTTAGGGATATTGCCAACGTTACAAGAATCTATAGGGTCACACACATAAGAGCAATTAGATGGAGATTAGGTTCATATGATGAACCATGAGGATTAGGTTCATGGGATGAACCAAATTAGATTAAGAGTAATCCAAATTAGACTAATTGAGTTAGACTCAAGTTGATTCAAGTGTTGAATGAGTCTAATTTAGATTTGATTCATCAAATCAATTTAAATTAATGAATAGAGATTCATTAAATTAAATTGACTTGAGTCAAGTGGTTAGATTTGATCAACCATGGGAGATTAGAGGTCAAGTTTGACTTGACTTGAGAGGGAAGATGAAAGGTCAAGTTTGACTTGACCAAATGTCATGTCATGATGATGACTTGGCATGGTCGGCCAATGATGATGATTCACATCATCATTGACTTTGTCAATTGGTGCCACATCATGAGGGAGACCAAGAGGCATTGGAGTTACATGCATGCATGTAACCTCCCAAGCAATAATGTGGCCGGCCAACACCATTAGGGAGGAATTCATTTTGGTGAGTTACTCATTCCATCATCTTCAACCTTGGATCTATTTTCCCTCAAGCTCTCCCTCTCCTTCCTCATCTTGCCGAACCATCCATAGAGTGCTAGCACACTCAAGGGTGTGTTTTCTCCACCTATTGCTTGTGTGGATACCAATAGAGAAGTGTGCACTTGACACTCTCGAGTTTCGGCGAACCTTTTGGACGAGCGGAATTCACGAAGGGCGTCGCTACGAGGGTAACGATCTCACCTCTTAGATCTAAGGTAGATCTAGGATTTTTAGTAAGCACATACATGTTTTATTTTAATATATCTTCGCACGGATCCGTGGCCGGGGATTCCGAGGTTTCCGCAACGCAAAAAGCGATTTTTGCGGCTCGGAAAAACCCAACAATGACATATGATTAAATCTAAATACACACGACATTATTAAATAACCTAAGCATAATCATGGTATTTATATGATAAAGATGAAATATGATGTCATGACATGGTATATGACAAATAAACTATAAGGCAGAAGAATGCCTAAATTTTAATTTTAGGTTTTGACTCCTAGACCCTTCAATTGAATTTGTCATTCTTGCAAGAGTCTTTTTAAGTTTCTCAAGCCTTGACCTCAAGGCTTGATTTTCTAATTCTAATTGTCCAATTTTTTATTTTTGATCGAGCCTTTGGGCATTACTATTTCTTTTAGACATATGTCTACTCTTCTTAGGGTTAATGCCTAAATAATCTTCTATCTTCCTAATAGTTTCCCTAGGTAGGATTTTCCTAGGATTATTAGTCTCAAATTTCTCCTTATTTTTAAAATTATAAGATTTTACACCTAAGCAATAAAGCCTATTATTAGCATGCTCCTTATGAACAATAGCAAGATTACTCCTAGCATGTTTTTCATTATAAAATTGAGAATGTACATTACTAAATTTTATCTTAGGATTTGCTTTAGAAGCTCCCCCTACATGTGATGTTCCTTCTTGAGTCTTCTTTCTCCCCCTAGGGCATTGACTCCTATAATGCCCCGGTTGTTGGCACTTAAAGCACACCACGTGCTTCTTGCTCTTCTTAATTGGGGCACCGCCAGCCTTGACCTTTGGTGTCAGTTGAGCCTTCTTGACCTTCTTAGGGTATTTTCTCTTATAGTGCTCGGCTTCCCTACACTCAAAGAAAATTATATGATTTTTATTTTTAACTAAATTGCTTGAGTTACCTAGTCAATGGTGGTAGAATTTTGGACTCCTTCATCTTCTCGACCGGAGGTAGATGGTTCCTCTTAAGTTTGCTCTGGTGTGGAAATTCTCTTCTCCCCCTTAATCCTAGAGGTGGAGGCTTCCTCTAATTCTTCTTCTACCTTGGATGTTGATGGCCTCTCAACCTCCAAATCCTCACACTCTTGTGAGGATGATGACCTTACTTCTTCGGCCTCTTCCTCCAATTGAGTCGATGATGGCTCTTATTCCTTGGGCTCCTCTATTTCTTGAGTCATTGAGGGTTCTTCATGATATTTTGTCAACTTGCTCCAAAGGGCCTTAGCGCCTTTACAATCTCCTATCTTGATCAAAATATCATTAGAAATTACACTAAATAATATACTCATTACCTTATTGTTTATGTTGAAGTATCGGATTTGCTACTCACTCCACTTCTTCTTCTTGAGTATTTTCCCATTCTCATCCTTAGGAGCATCGAACCCTACTAAAACACTAATCCAATTATCATAATCACACATAAAAAAAATACATCATTCTACCTTTCTAATATGAAAAATCTTTGCGATCGAAGGAAGGCGAAATGTTGATGTCGTTACCTAATTTCTCTTAAAGATCCATCTTGCCCTCTAGCGCATTTGCTCCTTGGCGATTAGTCCAAATGAAGAGAGACCTCGCTCTGATACCAATTGTATGAACGTCGATGAGCGCTAGAGGGGGGTGAATGATGTGTTCGATGGCTTGACGGAATTCGTTCGTGCTTGATCGTCTACAACACTTGTTATGCGTAGTGGAAATAAAGATAATAAAGCAATAACAAAAACACAAGCACACAATTACACAATCGATATAACGTGGTGCGAAACCTTAGGGTTCCTACTCCATGGATTGAGCTCTAGCGATGTCAATGCCACCACTAATCAAAAATACTCTTTCTCGACAACAAGTCGGAGGCGAAGAAACCTCGTACAACAGATTACAAAAGTAATACAAGATAAAAAAAACAAGTAAATACAAATGAAATACACAAAACAACATAAAAAAAACTTTACAACTATTTCTTTGGATACTTGCTTGTTTGATTGCTTGAACCGCACTTGAAGACCCTGATTTGCACCAGCAAATCGCTCCAAATCGCCCAATAAATCGCTGCCAAAATCCTTTTCCTCGAGCTCCCTTTAAAGTTATAACTCGGGCTGGATTCCGTCTAGCAGTCGACTGCTCCTGTAGTCGTTGTGAGACAACGACTTAATCCACGTTGGATAAGTTCCAACGGATAGACCATCAGTCGACTGATCATACTCATCAGTCGACTGACCATGCCTCCACTCGATTGTCAAACCCTAGCAGTCGACTCAGAAACATTTTGTGCCTGCGCCCAACACAAGCAGTCGATTGCCCTCCACGACAATGATCATTGCTTATCACCGATCGCCTAATGCCGTAGTCGATCGCTAAGGCCTTTTGCCGCAATGAACATCAATCGATTCACCACCGACCGTCATAATCTCAATCGACTGCTTAGAGTCAACTTGGCTGTCAAGTATCAAAATACTTGACCAGTCGACTGGTCCATAACCCCAATCGACTGGTCCATAACCCTAGTCGACTGCTACACCTCAATCATGAGGTTTACCCCAAGTATGATGCCCTCATACTTGCTAGACCACTCTTAGCCTAGACCTAAGCTTTCTAGCCACCTCCATCAACCTCACGTCTATTGGATCCCTCCAAGTCATTCATGACTTGTTCATCCATACGCTAGCCTTCAAGTGCTTCCATCGGCTATTGTCATGCTAAATTGGTCTACAGCATCAGGGCACTTTGGGCTTAGCTGCCAAGACACATGCTTAGATTTTATGCCGTCAACCATTGGACTTATGCTACCAAGACTCCACTCTTGGACTTCACGTATCAACCCTTGGACTTCCCTTGCCAAACTATGTTGGACTTTCCATTTGCCAAGACTCAAGCTTAGACTTTCCCTTGCCAAGATCCATGCTTGGACTTTCCATGCCAAGTGTCCCACTTAGACTTCTCCATCATATGGTCAACCCCATGTCAACCATATAGTCAACTCATTGTCAAACATCAAGACACTACTCGAGTCAAATTCGAGTCTGGTCAATCGTGACCTGAGTCAATTGCACCAATAGAAATATGGTTAAAGGCTTCTTTGAACATAACTAAACTCTCCGAGATCACCAGCACCTGAGCCACTTTATAATTCACAATAGTGGTTCGAATCACCAAAGTATTACTATGCGGGAAAGCAACTCCCGCCGGGTCTTCTGGTCCGAAGCTGAGCAGTAGGGTCTCTCGGGCGATCTGACTCTCTCCAATAATAAAACTCTCCATCGGCTGAGTATATGGCTTCTGAGCCCTACTGAAATCACCATATGTCGACCTTCCAACCATGATATTTATAACCCCTCGAGAAGGAATGTTTTTGGGAGTTGGGTGAATCAGACTACTCTGCCCTTTCTCCATGAGAAACTCCCTTTGGGCCCGATTATTCTTTCTTCTCTCTCTCCAGATTGGGCTTTTAAGTATTGCTGCAGATAGAGGTACTCTCTCCGGACCCTTTCAATCTCATGCTTCAGGCCCTGATAGTTGTTAATTGAATAACCATACTCCATGTGATAGATGCAAAAATATTGGGATGTGGGTTACAAGGCGACACCACATAGCCCTCAGGCCACCGAAGGACTTGGTGCATCTCGCAAATCTCCATAGCCTCTCTTGAGTGATTCCAGGTCAGGGTAGATATTCATCTACCATTACTCCTATAAGCCTTCTTGGGGCCTCAATTGAAAATGACTTGAACTTATCCGGTCTTGATGGCACTGGTTAGAGTGTACTACTTTTCCTAGCTGAGTTTGATCCTAAGGATGGTCCTCTCAGGGTCTGGTGAGCATTACAGGCTTCTTCCACATTAATATACTTCTCGACTTGGCTTGATAATTTATCATAATCTCCCAGGAGCTTCTTCACCAAAGAACGAAAAAAACTTCAACCTTCAATCCTTGAGAGATTGTCGCCATAAGGACTTCAGGTAGTGCTAGAGACTTCCAGAGTAGTCCGAGTAAACCACTGAATATACCCTCTCAAGAGCTCGGTCGACTCTTCAAATTGAACATACTAAAGGTTACCTGTTGATACCTCTTGCAGCTGACAAAATACTACATGAACGCCTCACACAAGTCTTCAAAAGAAGTCAAAGATTCGAGCCGCAACGACTGAAACCACTTCTGTGTTGATCCCACTAAGAAAGTGAAAAATACTTGCCACTTGATAGCATCGGAGTATTGGTGCAAAATAGTCGCATTCTCGAATTTGACAAAAAACACAAATGTTCTTCGAGATTCGTTGAACCATCATATTCTCCCAAATGTGGAGAATGGAAACTGTAAGGGAGTTCTTCCAATATAATTTCTTCGGTGAAGGGAGTAGGTCTACATCGCACCTTATGTTCCACCAACTAACTTTCTTCTTGCTTAATTGCAAATGAAACATGGAATGGTTAGGGTTGTCGCTAGACCCCTCTTGACCCACCTTCCCTTCCTTGTTGTCAGGAAGAGGGAAACTCTGTTCCCTTAAGCACGTATGAGCCCCTCCATGTTCCTGTGGATTGGGTGATGGATGGTTGACCCTCCCACTTTTCTGAGCCAGTGCATATCATCCACTACTTTCTGAACTATCACAATCAATTGATCGCGAGTTAACGCTATGGAGATCTCCTTTAAAGTAGAGACCAAAGAAGGAACCTCTTGCGATTGCATCGTCTACATCTCGCTCAAAGTTTTCCACAGACGACACCAATGATGTGGTCATCTATTAGCCTTCTTTCATCGAATCCTCAAGAGAGAGCTGGTTCGCCTAGCCACAGTAAGATCCTATCCAAAGTAACATAGATCAAAGAGCACCGGTACTTCGACAATACCCCTCTGATGCTTAAGTCAAATAGGAGAATAAGAGTATGAATTTTAGAAGTATAAAAAAAATCTTCTCTTCAGAACAAACCCCGTGATTATTTATAGACCTTCAACCATTAGAGCGTGCCTCTTAGGCTGCTTCTCACCCACACACTGCTACGACATGTAACCACATCCACATGCATCATTCCAGCACGTGACCACCTTTGTACACACCGCTCCACCACGTAACCACATCCGTCAACTGTCACACTCCTTTATTGCAATCTCCTCCCTGAGCATATCTTGTTCGGAGAACATTCGAGGCAGAGTTATGTCGACCTTGACTTCTAACTCTTTGTGACCCCCCCCCCCCCCCCTTCTCTTGTGTTCTCGACTCCTCAAGCTCTCGACTCTCTGAGCTCCCAACTCCTCAAGCTCTCGACTCCTCCGGGATCCCATGAGCCCCCTCTCCATTCTCTAACTCCGATTATTTGCGCTCCCGACTCTTTGACCCAACCATATAGGTATATTGATTTGAGACCCATCTTATCGGTATCAAATAGCTTTGTATTGAATGAATGAGAGTGGTAAAGATTCCTAAACACATGGATGTTGTGCATCATCAAGCATGTCCATTCCTTAAAACTTTGCGGTGTGCACGACAAACTAACATTTATGATATTGCTGAAGCCCAATAACAACTATTGATCAACGTGTGTTCAATAAAACTTATACTTGATGTTTGTTTATGTTATAAGATAAGTTTGTCACCTATGAAATGATACAAAGCCGGTTCAGCAACTCTCATAAGATGGCCAAGAGCAACACTTTCATATCAATGTAGACAATAAAACAAATAATTGCCATGAATTTGCATTTACAGAACGACTGACTGCAATGAAAAATGAAGACCTAAGAAAACTTTACTAGGACCAAGAAAAATGATTTGATGATGCCCTTATAATGCCTTATTATGGAAATCATTAACTAGTAAATATCTTTGGAATTGGCCATACCTTGACTTAAACATGTTTTTATTTAAACAACCTGTCGAGGATCAAACCTTTGAAAATGCAGAGCAATAGTTTTGGTTGGCCAATGCAGATTATCCTGTATCGTCAGGTAAACGTAGTTACCATAGCAATCATGAGGTAAAACCATGGCCGGCAATGCAAAACCATGGTCAATCAAGCACAATGGTTTTCTAAAAAAAATATGGAACCGCCACATTAGCGGCTCCCCTACGACTACCCCATGTCTGAAGGAGGGAGGTAAATTGGGAAGTGCTCGTGCGGGCAGCCTCAACAATCTCAGCTTCCCTGGTTTGTCACCCCATTAGGAGGAAAATACTACAAATTCACCATAATTAGGGATCGAATCGTGGATATCTGGGAGCTAAGTTGGATGCCCTGCCACTACACCGTAACTATGGGGCAAGCACAATGGTTGATTGAACGGATTGAGGAGTTACATTATGAAACTAAATGATAATACACGAGGAGGGTTGGTCCATTAATTTATAAGGTACAATCGCTGAGCCAAAATGCTTAACCCAAGTTAATAGTAGTTCACTCATCTGAGCTTCTAAAGCTCTTCTATTAGACCACAAGTCAGCATGTGAGACTAAATTGGAGTGTTATAATCTCCCCACTTAATGCTTGACGCCCCTGTTAAGACCCAAACTCTCAACTCATAGCCCAGCATCCTCCCTAATTGGTGGCATGTGAGACCCAATAATGGCTACACCACCACACAAGCAATCCTTTCCAATACCTCGTTATGCTAAGGATTAGGTCCACTTGGATAATAATTGTCATGAATAGGTATAGTGTGATATGCAGAACATGGTTAATTAGTGATTTTGAGTTGATTTAGCATGTGTCATGATACCATGAAAAGGTTCGGTACATACCACATTCACTAGTACCAAAGAAATAGTGAAGGCTTGGCAAAAAGAGATTTTGCTATAAGCACATTGCACTATGTATGCATTTCCCCAAGAAGATAAGTATCAGCATTTATTACAAACGTCAAACAAACGCAAGATTATGTATTTCCACATGAAATAACAAAATACATAAACCTGAAGGCCAAAAACTCAAAACATAGTAGGGATCTTGAAACAATCAATTGATTAATAAGTGTGTCTTTCATGACAATATCCCCTTGGGCAATTGAAATTTCATAATTCCTCATGCTCAAGGTTTATCTTATTCTTTTGAGGGACTAATGCTTAACTAAGTAAAATGGTTGAAGTTAAAGAAACCACTGACCTCTATTTGGTTGTCTATTCATGATGTTATAATTATCAATGTAACCTGCAGAGCCCTTATCTATGGTATCCGAAGGCACATTATCAAGTGCATGTTCAAATGAAGTAACATCTTCAAGATCAAAAGACGATGATCGCCATGTTGGACATCCATAAAGTGAATTTTCACCATAGAGTTCCGGATGGGTTTCTTCAAATGTACCACTTGATGCAGTGTGGGAAGTTTTCAAAGCACTGGAAATATTGTTCCTTCCAATCCCTCCACCACCCAGATCAAAATCGTTGTTTGTGCCTCTATGACTGAGATTCCCACCGGCATAACTTGACATGTTCCCTCCAACCTGAGATGAGATAGGAGCAGTAACACCCCAATTTATCAGATCGTTGCTGTTCAATCCACTAAGATTCCCATTGCCAAGAGGCATACAGGCATTGGAACTTGCAGAGTCTAAAGTATAATTAAGACTTCCACTATCCCATGCATTACCAGATATTGAGCTAAAAACAGAACTGGTGTTCACATTAACCCCATTATAAACAATAGGACTGTTGAACCTAGTGGAATTCCCACTGTAATAAGGGCTCAGACCATACCCATACCCAATATTGTTGCCAAATCTGGAATTCCCTCCAATGCTTGACATCATATCTGATTCCAAATTCATACCCATACCAAAATTAGGATTGCATGAAGGGATGCCATTCCTTGCACTACTTGGAAGACCCAGTCTACTATCCATTCCCATCCCATAGCCACCAAACAAGCTTGGATTATATCTCTGTGTAAAGCCATTAGCAAAGTTTGCTCTATTCAGGCCATAGTTATATCCCTTCATTGGAGACCGCATATTTGGTCCTGGGGATGGTTCTTTGGGAACAGATCTCTTGACCTCAACAGTCTTACCATTCAGCTCATGAAAAGTTTTGAAAAGAACTTTATCCACAGCATTCACTGAGTCATAGGTGATGAAACCGAAGCCACGAGGCCGTTGGGTGTTCTGATCATACATCACGATAACATCAGTAATTGTTCCAAACTGATCGAAGTATTTCTTGAATTCACTCTCTGTTATAGTAGATGGTAGACCACCAACAAATATTTTCTTGGTAAGTCCAGGACCTGGAGAACCATGGGCACTGGTAGTGTATCTACCAAGTATCTGTTGATCATCCTTTGGAACAGCTTTCTTTGCCTCAACCTGACAAATAGCTCAACCCAGTAGTCATCAAGCTAGCTCTAGCTTGCTGATTTAACAAGGATTCTCTGAAACTGAAAGCAACAAATAGTATTCGCATTTGTGTAAAGTATTATCAACATCTAGATTACATGGGTGATTATGTTGAGGCCTGGGCATCTAGGAGACACCTTGGACACTAGCTACAAATATCCTTGATCTGGTCGAGTTTAGACAAATAAGCCAGGATCATCCCAATTCACCCCAAAAGGAATTGGGTAGTAGACACCCTGTACACTTAACAGAACCTTGAACTTGTCGAGATGGGACTAAGTAGGCGAGAACACTCAGCCACTTATATACATACTAATGCATAATAAAGGACAGCAAAGGGTAGAAAGTTACCATTCTTCCATCGATCATATGTTTTTCCATGACAACTCGCTCCGCTACGGCTGGGTCTGAGAACACAATGAACCCAAAACCACGAGCACGGCCGGTGTTCCTGTCTTTCATGATCGCAACCTCCACCACCTCGCCAAAATTTCTGAAATATTCCCCGAGACTGCCCTCGTTGGTGTTCCAAGAAATCCCGCCGATGAACAGCTTGCCAGGATCTGACTGCTGCATTCTCTTTTCTGCAAATTAGACGTCTCTAATCTTCGACTGTGGCAACCGCTATCGATGAGGTCCAATTTCATCAATTACGAACATACACGCAAAACGTCGAGATGAAGCTCTGTCAATCACATAAAAACTATCGAAACATAGAAAAATTCCAGTTTAAAGCATGCCATCCGTACGAATTGGATCTAATCAAATCTCGAATAACAGTCCAAGACCTCCTCCCCGATTTCCTGACAAATTTGGTAGCTTGGGTGCCAAGGAAAGTAGAAAACACCAGTCACGAAGTAGATCTGACAAAAAGAAAACCATCGATGAAGCTCGATACCGACCCTCGACCAAATCGAACCGGCAAAACAAAAATCCAACAGCGCAGATAAAACAGAATCCGAACCACACAAACGAAAGGGAAGAAGAAAGAATTCGCAGCTCACCGATCTGAAGCTGGCGCGTCAGGCGAGAAGAGATGGTAGGATTCAAAAACAAGAAGCACTCATCAATCCGGCAATCAATCTTCCCCTTTTCACTCTCCTTCCTTTATCGACGACAAACAAAGAAACGCACAAAAAGGGTGGAATCGTGGGCTTTAAAGCTTGCTTTTTCTTCCCCCGAATCCCCCCAACTCATCGAACGGGAGATGGAGGGTGGAGGAAGGGGAAGAAGAGCGAAATGATGGTGGAGGTGGCGATGCCCACTCGGCACTCGCAACCGGTGTATATATATATATATATATATATGGCTATCGAGAAAGCGAAGGGAAGAGAAGGAGAGGGCGAAGAAGTGAAGGGAGACGCACACGACGGAGGGAGCGATATTTATAATCAGAAGAAGTTGAGAAGGGAAGGGAGGTTGAGATGTGGCGTGGTAGGGGTGACTAGAATAGTAAATTGAATTGAAATCGATGGCTAAAAATCGAATCGAAATTGTTTTTTCAATTTTGATTCGAAAATTGAACTGAACTGAAGACATATAATTAGATTTCAATTTCTAAATTTTTTTAATCGAAATTGAATTAAAATCGAAATTGAACTGAAATTAAAATCTAATCGGAATAGAAATTAAATATTTTTTAAAAAATAGAATTGAATTTTTAAAAATAAATTTTAGACAATAAAAGATAACGAAGAAGAATAATAAAAATTTATATGATTTTAAAAGACACATCAATTGCTAATAATATTTCAGATTAAATTAAAATAAAGAGATGATATTTAAATGATAAATGTACTACGAAGATTTTGATTCTTTTATACGGTAAAAAAACAAATAGACAAATTAATTTATATAAATTCAATTCAATTTTTTTTAAATTGTTAAATCAAAGAATAATATATATATATATATATATAGGTGTCTACTCATGCACGTCAATGTGTGTGCATAAGGGTAGATGCCCACATAGCATGGTCACGTCAACCATGCCACATCGATGTTGTCCCTCTTGTAAAAAAAATATGGGCAAATCGCGTTAGCGGCTCATTGCTCTCTGCGGTGGAGGAGGTAAATCGGGACAGGTGTGAGTCAAAGAGAGTGCATCGATGGCAGTCGTACATCGATTGACTCTCTGCGATCAGAGTTGTCTCTTTGCACTCTTCCTCATTAAATTTGCTTGCAGGAATATATATATATATATATATATTTTGATGTGAATTTATTAATTAAATATATTTTGATAATTTTTGATTTAAATAGTTATATAAAATAAATAAATCAATATAAATTAAAATTTTATAAAATTTAAATTAAAATAAATCAAATCGAATTAATAAATTGAAAAAAATAATATGTTTAAATTTAAATTTTGATTGTAAACTATTCAAATCGAATCATAAGGTTCTCTAATTGTCAGTTAACGATTCGTTTCCGATTTCGATAGATGATAAATCGAAATCAACGATTTCAAAATCGAAATTAAAATTATTGATAAATAATTTGATTTCGCTTTCATTAAATGATAAATCGAAATCGATAATTTTAAAATCAAAATCAATCGTTTCGGAACCGTGCTATGCCACGGAGAAAGGGACAGAAATGTCGGCGAATAGCATGGACGCCTGCGCTTTTTTTATTTAAAATAAACACACAACAAATTAAATTGAGAGACATTTACTCGAAAAAGGAAAAAGAAAATCGGTTTCTTAATTTATTCCTGACACTAATGTACCATCGCATTTAAATAATCGGGTGATGAGGATTTTGTTTTATTTCAAATTGTAATTTTATTTTTATATTCAAATACGTAAAATGACAACAAACTATATATAAATTTTATGGAGTATGAATGCGATTATACTATATATAATTAATCTATATATTAAACCTTAGGTAAAAAAAATATGATATAATTTCACTACATAAATTTGTAAATATAACAATAGCCATCGTAACATCACCCAAAAATCTTCAATTTTACATAAAAAAAATACCAATAATAACAATAAAAAAATTGAAAGCGTGCTCAAATTTGAATAATACTTAAAAACTCTAACTTTTATATTTATTAAAAAAAGATAAACTTACTTCACAAAAGACCTTTATCTTTAAAAAATAACCAGTTGCTGCCGTAAACTTTGACATTGGCGTGGGTGGATGGCTGCAATAACCAGCTGCAGTTGCTGCCACTGATCAAAGTTAGGTCGATCTCAGGTAGATCAATCGCAGTTTCTTATTTTGTAAAATCATGACTAACTCAATCATGGCTAAGCTCGCTGCGACTTCTAGCAATAAAATTGTGGTCAAACCCATTCCAACTTTCTAATTGCTCGTAAAAGGTTGGAATTCGTCAACTAATGGCTCTCATCGATCTATCTCACGATCATTGTGAGGGAGGTAAATCACGGAGGGTCTATGAATTTTGACGTAATAGTCAAGACACGTAAGAATCATCTGAATCCATAAAAATATTTTAGACCTGGAAGCACACACAGACGTGTGCATGTTGCTTTGGCAACGTGCACACGTTGCTTTGGACAGCAACGTGCACACTTGGTGCCCAAGCCTTTCCCCCTATATAAGGAGAGGCATCCAAGTGATATGGGCATCCAAGAGTTTGTGCCAAAAGCTAAAGAGGAAAGTGAGGGAGGCTAGAGTGGTGTGCGCGTGATCTGCGAATCGCTGTGGAGGTTTTGTCGGAGAGTTCTGAGAACGTCGAGGTGCGGCCGAAACTTAGTTCACGAAAAAGTAGGAGGATCCTTTCGATTTGATAATCGTGATAGATCCTCGGATGATGAGCAGAGATCGTCATCCCTACAGATCTAGGAAGTGTGAAAATTCTGATGACTCGTTGTAAGTTTTATTTACAATCTATTTTTATTTCTCAGCATTTAAATTTGTGTAAACAGATGCAATAATACCAACATTGGTATCAGAGAAAACGTTGGTTTGTATCTGTTCGTGTTAATTTAGATTGTAAATTTCACAGTTTATTGCGAATACGATGAACGGTGAAAATTATCGAGCTGAGCCCGACTGGGAAATGTGATTACACGAGTGTGAAGCGCTCGATAATTTCCCAATAGTCGAGCGACAATTTCCGAGTGAGAAATAACCGTCGCTTGGGTCACTCGACGAGAATAAATTGGGCACGTGGTACGCGAGCACTGGGTGCTCGGCACCACGTCAAGTGCACAATGCCTGAGCACGTAGTGCTCGGGCGTGCGGTGGTTAAGCATTGACTTCACGACACCGCGGCAAAGCGCAATGCCCTAGCGCGAGGGTGATTGAGCGCACGGTGCTCGAGCACTGGGTGCTCAGCACTGCGGCAAGCACAAAACGCTTGAGCAAGCGGTGCTCGGCACCGTAAGTCGTGCGATGAATCTTCCGGGTTGTATGCTCGGGAGTACTCGGCTATTGGGTAAAAATTCTCGACACTCGCCTCGACAACGAAATGCACAATGCTCGGGTTGGACATGTAGTAGTCGGGCGACAGAGGCAGTCGCACTCGACGCCCGAGGTGCTTAGCCAGAGCACTTGGTACTCGGTCGGACCTAACAGTGGTCGGTTTGCACACTTGGTGCTCGCATAGACCTAATGGAGGTCGACTAGCACATGAGGTGTTCTATCACACCATATGGTAGTCGACATTGGTTAACCTTCCATAGTTGACTATGGTCAACTAAACTCATAATTTGATTATCGGGTAGTTGTTTAAAACAATAAGGACTCGACATAAACAACTTACTGATAGGCTAAATGAACTAGAATTGGTGGCTAGGAACGATGAGAAGAAAGAATATCATGCATGTTGCTCGAGTGCTTGGGGTGCTCAGAGCAAATCGGATGGTGTTCAGGTTCTCACGAATTCATACCAAGTTGAGTCTTCATGGTTCTAGTCGACTTGACTTAGATGATGGTCGATTGGTAAAAGTACCAGTCGACTGGTCTAAGCAGATCAGTCGACTGTTCTCCAGAGAATCAAGGAAATTTATTCTTGATTTATTGTGTTGGTTCTATGCCTATATAAATTGAATTAAGTCGGTATATGTACCGATTTGTCAATTTTGTACTGACTTAATTAATTTTAATTTTTTCAGATGGCATGGATGTTTACTACTATGATTCGACGCGATGTGCTGCGTAATCAGCTGAGGGAGGCTATCCAGGGGATAGAGTATGACTCAGCTCATAGAGTCGGATGACATATCAGAAGACTTGATAGGCTGTTTTAGAGACTTGTGATGTAGGAGTTTTCAATTCTGAACAACTACAGGCTTTGATCTGTTCACTGCCTGAGAACCTGAGTGATATCGCACATCAGATATGGGGGCGCTACGAGGGGCACGTATCATATACCCAGTTGTGCGCTGAGCTGCTTCACTATGAGGATTGTGAAGTTCATTGTAGAGGATCCAGAAAAAGATCCAGAAGATGACCCTGAAGAGATTTTTCCTATGAGATCTCTTCGTGTGTGTTTTTTATAGGATTCTGCGTCCTGGCATCATCTTGAGAGCATCTCAGCAAAAGGTGTCCTAGTTCAACCCAAGAAGATTGGGCATGTTTGGATTATTACTGTGTTAGTGTTTGTTCTAGTGGGAGTAATAATTGTCTATCTAGTTTATTAGAGTTGTCTTTTGTTTATCAGTTATGAGTAGGAAGAATGTTATGTGTAACACTCTTAGTAGAGTATTGTTATTTGTTGACAATGTACAACATGTTTAGTTAATGATATGTTTATTTGAAATGATTAATTCATTTTATGTTGTTTACTCTACATAATACATGATATTTGTTTATGCTCTTTGATTTGTTCATTATAAGTATAATTTTAAATGATAAGTTCATTTAATGTTTAATATCATATTTGGATAATGATTAAGTTCATTAAATGGGATGTATGTAATAAAATAGATCAATGTAAGTCAGATTGGCACATACAGATGATGAGAGGTAATGTAGTTATCACTTGATTTTATAAACTAAAACAGATTTACATTGAGTAAATTTAGAGATTACATATATAAAAACATACACTGAATAACTAAATAATCTATTTATTTATGGTAGATTATGGCAACGAAGAACATTATAGCTGAATTGAATAAGGGTGAAAAACTTAATGGGAAAACTATAAAATCTGGCACCTCAAGATTCAGTATGTTCTTGAGGAATAAGAAGTTCTAGAGGTTGTACATCAGGTTATGGAAGAACCTATTGAGGGTCCCACGACATAGCACAGATATGACTTTGATGCCTACAAGGCATGGAAAAAGAAGGATTCCACTACTAAAGGTATATTGATTAGTTTAATGGTTGATGACATAGTTTTTAAGTATGAGTCATATTCTTCAGCTCATGTAGTCTAGGTAGCCCTTAGGAATAGATACAGTGGAATAAGTCTGAGCAAGCTTCGACAGCTGACGATCAGGTTCGACAGTTATAAGAAGCGCCCAAATGTTAATGGTTAAACATCTCAAGAAGATGTCGAATATGATTCGGGAGCTTAAAAATATTGATCATGAGCTGACAAATGAACAACAGGTTCAGACAGTTATTCGTTCCCTTCCAGATTCTTAGAAAATCATAAAGCAGACATTAACTCACATGAGAGTATTAAAACTTTCATTGACATCTCATGCCATATTGAACTGGAGGTGGAGAGAGTAAAATCCGTAAGGATTTCTGGCCAAGCCTATTTGGCTGCCGGTTTTACTGGATCATTTGAATCCAAGAAAAAGAAATGGTTCAAGAAAGTAAAGGGAAAGAAGAAGGAAGTTGTTGCTGCTGCTGCTGTTGCTGGGGAAGGCCCAATCAAGAAAAAGGGAAAGAAGACTGGGAAGAAACCTAAAATCAAGGTGTCTTGCTTTAACTGTGGCAAGAAGGGTAACTTCGCTCAGGAATGTACTGAGCCGAAAAAGGTAACTTCAAGACCGTCTTCTGAGCATTTTGTTGCTAATCCTGTGTTGTTGGCTGATTCTTATCCTTTGTGGATTATAGATTCGGGAGCAATCAACCATGTAGCTCGGGAGCAGGTTACATATGTGGAATATCGTCGAGTACCAACGGACAACAAATAGATCTATGTAGGAAACAATGTAAGAGTTGAAGTTAAGAGAGTCGGCACTTGCAAACTCAACCTTCGTGGTGGTAGTGCTTTGTTTCTACATGATGTCCTGTATGCTCCTGAAATTCGACAGAATCTTGTTTCCGTCACGTGTCTTTTTGATTTGGGGTACTGTATTAATTTTTACAGCCGTCATGTAGAACTTAAGATTGACTTCGTGTTAATCGGATATGATTTTTTAACAAATGGTTTTATGGTTCTTGATGTGGAACCAAATATTAATTATGTAATTAATAGTTGTTTTTCAAACATTACTCTTACTAGTGATGCAAATATAACTGATGATATTTGACATGCTAGATTAGGACATGTAGGACAAGATCGCATGAATCGGTTAGCTAAAGAGGGTTACTTGGGCTCTCATGCTAAGATTAGCTTATCTATGTATGAGAACTGTTTGGCTGGAAAAGCAACTAGGAAACCATTGGTAAGGCTATTAGGGCTGAGTCACCATTGCAACTAATTCATTCGGATATATGTGGTCCAATGAATGTGAAGGCTAGACATGGAGCTTCCTATTTCATTACATTTATTGATGATTTCTCTCGTTTTGGTCATGTATATTTAATTTCTCATAAATCTGAAGCATTGGATTACTTTATTCGTTATATAAATAAAGTTGAGAATCAAACAGAACGTAAGGTTAAGACTTTACATGCTGACCGTGGAGGAAAATATTTGTCTGATATGTTCAAGACAATATGTAATGATAAGGGGATTATAAGATAGCTGACAATCCCTGGAACTCCACAGCAAAATGGGATTGCTGAGAGAAGAAATAGGACTCTTCTCGAAATGGTTAGGTCTATAATGACGCAGGCTAATTTGTCGATCTCCTATTGGGGAGATGCATTACCAGTTGTGACTTATATACTTAACAAAGTACCTTCGAAGTCAATTCCATCTACCTCATATGAACGTTGGATAGGCAGAAAATCAGATTTGAGTAATCTGAGACCCTGGGGATCAGCTGCCTATGTTCATGATATTACTCACAAGTATGGAAAACTAGGACCTAGAGGTAAGAAATGTATCTTTATAAGATATTCTGAGACCTCTAAAGGTTATGTTTTCATATGTGAGCAACAAGATGGAATCATCTCCGAATTGAATTCGAGAAATGCTACTTTTCTCAAAATTGAGTTCCAAGCTAGAGGTGAGGTTGATAAGACAGTTCCTCTATTGGAGAAGGATGAGTTATTATCAACAAGACAGGTGTCAAGTATTGGTGATCGATTGGAAGCTAGAGGGGGGTGAATAGCTTGTTGTTCGTTTCTACAAAAAGATTAGCGGAAGCACAACAAAAATAATAATAACACAAATGAAAACAATGCTAACACAATTCTTTTAAGTGGTTCGGAGATAGCGCTCCTACTCCACGGTGATCCTTGAGGTGGATCAACCCTAATCAATATCACTATGAAGTTTTCCTTTACAACAATCCTCCTCTTCTTATAAAGGATGAAGATGGAGCTTAGAGAGGAGGAGGGGATTTAAAATCACTAGAAAGCTTGGAAAAATCGTGGAGGCTTGAGAGTATTATCAGAGAATAAGCATTAACCCTCAAAACCACCACAAACCCTCTTTTTATAGAGAGAGGGCTGATTTTCCCCTTGGAGCACCATCAGTCGATTGATGCACAGCATCAGTCGACTATCGACGTGGTTAACGGCTTCTGAATATCCAGATTCGCAGGATTCAGAGTCGTTACCTCCAACGACACTCTCATCAGTCGACTGATCCCTCCATCAATCGACTGATGGAGTGATCAGTCGAGTGAGACTCCATTCTGTGCCCGTGTTTAACTTGATTAGTCGACTGCCACGACTAAAGCAGTCGACTGATCGTCAGAGTTTCATCCTGACTCAGTCAAGCACCTGACCAGTCGACTGATACATCGTATCAGTCGACTGATACTCATCAAGTATGAATAATTCATACTTGATTTCACCCCCTAGACCTAGACTCAACCTTCTAGCTCTTCCTTAAGCCTTGTGCCTCCAGGATCCCTCCGAGTCCACGACTTGTTCATCCTTTGCGCTTTGCTTCCAAGAGCTTCCTTCGATTTTGTCATTTCTTGGGTTTCACTTTGCCAAAGCGTGCTTGGACTTTACGCTGCCAAGTCTACATGCTTGGACTTACGCTGCCAAGACTTGCCTTTGGACTTCCTTTGCCAAAGTTCGTTTGGACTTAATGCCGCCAAGACAACATGCTTGGTCTTATGCCGCCAAACCTTTACCTTGGACTTCTCTTGCTAAGATCATACTTGGACTTTGCCTTTACCAAGTCTTTATACTTGGATTTCCCTGTCACTTGAACATATTCATAATTAGATCACAAATTATTACCTAACTTAGATGATTATCCAAACATCAAAACATATAAATGCTTGGGGCATTGTTGCACCAACAATCTCCCCCCTTTTTGATGTTTGGCAATCATTTAAGTTAGGTCTTTTAAAAATACGCACATAATCATATCACATAATCATATATCTAATTCTAACTTAAACATTTCTTCTCCCCCTTTGACATACATCAAAAAGAGAAGAAGTCATATATTTCATAAAAGAATTGAATGTGTTGTAATCTTAAACTAAGGTATAGAATTGAAATTTAGCTCCCCCTTAATCCAAGATATAGTTCATGATGAGTAAAAGACATGTGGAGCAAAAGCCTAACAAACAATTTGAAGGTTAAGTCCTAACTTTGCACCAACAATGTAAGTTTGGGAATGAAAAAGATATATTTTATGAAACTCCCCCTAAAACACCTCATTAAACAGTCCTAAAAATTTGTTTATACTCAATATTATCATGCTATAGTTTTAGGACATCAAAGGTACACTAAATATCAAAAAATGGAGCTATTTTTCAAAAAACACAGTGTATCGATCATTTGGTTTACGACTCGATCATTCATGCTATACTAATCCGAATTTCACCTTTTATTAACTTCAGAAATGCGTTAAAAATTTTAGAAACCTCAAAAAATCACAAAATTTTGTGTACACATTTCTGAAATCATAATTTATCAAGAAAAAATAATTTGAAAAATATATGTTTTCCAGATTTAAAGATTGATATAAACTTGGAAGCTAACAAAAGTTCTAATATTTTTACAAACTTTGTATCACTTTTGTGTTCCACTTGAAAACTATTTTTCAAAATATGATAGACATAGTTTAAAATATGTTTTATTTAACATTTCCAATCATGTTCTTGGAGCTATATTCACATCAATTGTGTATAAGTCTTCCCAATGATTGGTCCAATGAAGGATTAATGTCTCTAGATGACACTTTGGTCCATAGTAATGCATCATAACAAGCATGATGAACCAAGTGCATCTTTCTAACATCTCACATGTTGTCTAAGTGGATCAATACAAAATCATGGTTTCTTAGGTATTTTGTGAGATTCTTAAAGGTATAAATCCTAGGATTTCTATAGGATCATGCAAACCTACACCTTTATTCAACCAAGCACATTCCAAGTTATCTCCTAAGTGATGAAAATTCTATCTCGGAGAGAGCCTTGGTAAATATGTCGGCTAGGTTGGACTTGGATTCAATGTAATTAAGCTCAATGTCCCCCTTAGCCACATGATTTCTAATGAAGTGATGTTTCACTTCAATGTGTTTGGTTATAGAGTGATGCATCAGATTTTTGGTCAAATTTATGGTGCTCATATTATCACAAAATACTTTCATATTAGAGTAAGATAGCTCATAATCCTCTAAGGTATGTTTCATCCATAGTAGTTGAGCTACACAACCACTCATAGCCACATACTCGGCCTCGGTGGTGGATAGGGCAACACAAGGTTGCTTCCTACTACTCCAACTAACTAGGGAGGACCCAAGGAATTGGTATCCAACACTAGTACTCTTCCGATCCAATTTGTAACCGGCATAATCAGAATCGGTGTACCCAACCAAATCAAAAGACCTAGTCCTAGGGTACCATAGTCCTACATTTAGTGTGCCTTTAATATATCTTAAGATTCTCTTAACGACAACTAAATGAGATTCTTTTGCACATGATTGATACCTAGCACACATACCAACCGCAAATAATATGTCGGGTCTACTAGCGGTTAGGTACAAAAGGCTACCAATCATGCTCCTATAGAGTGTAAGATCAATTTGTTTTCCTTCATTATCACTATCTATTTTTGTAATGGTTGTCATTGGAGTTGAAACTACCTTAGCATTTTCCAAACCAAATTTCTTAATGATTTCCTTAGCATATTTGGTTTGATAAATATAAATTCCTTCACTTGTTTGTTTGACTTGTAATCCTAGGAAGAAATTTAATTCCCCAACTAGACTCATTTTAAACTCTTCTTCCATATTTTTAATAAAGTCTTGAAGAAGTTCATCATTTATTGACCCAAAGATAATGTCATCAACATATACTTGGGTTACAAATATGTCCTTTGATGTTGACTTTATAAATAGAGTTTGATCTATACTACCCCTTTTAAAATCCTTAGAAATTAAGAAAGATGATAATCTTTCATACCAAGCCCGAGGAGCTTGTTTCAAACCATACAAAGCTTTCCTAAGCTTGTATACATGGTTTGGATAGTCCATATTCTCAAACCCGGGAGGTTGCTCTACATAAACCTCTTCCTTAATAAACCCATTTAGGAATGCCGATTTAACATCCATTTGATGGAGTTTGAAACCCATATAGGAGGCATACCCTAATAGTATCCTAATAGACTCTAATCTAGCAACCTGGGCATATATTTCATCATAGTCAAGTCCTTCAACTTGATTAAAACTCCTTGCAACTAATCTTGCTTTATTTCTAGTAATATTCCCTTGGTCATCTAGTTTGTTCCTAAAGACCCATCTTGTAGTAATAATGGTGTTTTCATTTGGTCTAGGAACTAACTCCCATACTTGACTCCTTTCAAATTGAGTCAATTCATCTTGCATTGCTAAGATCCAATCCGGATCAAGTAATGCATCTTTGATTGTTTTGGGCTCAATTTGAGAAATTACAACTATATGACTAGTGGGATCCCTATGAAATGACCTAGTCCTAACACCTTGAGATAATTCACCCACAATTTGATCTAAGGGGTGATTTTGATGAACTCTTATGGTTCTAGGAGGTGTATTAATTTGAGTTTGATCATAATTGACCTCAATCCTATGCTCATCATCGGAATCACCTCTTACTCCCCCTTGATTCAAACCTCCCCCTTGATCATTACCCCCTAAGGTTAAATCTTGAAATTTTTGGGTAATTTCTTGATTTTCATTATTAATATCATCATCAATAGGGGATTTCCTAGGGTATGTATTGGAAGTTTCATCAAATTGGACATTTAAAGATTCCTCAATCTTTTGAGTCCTTTTATTATAAACTCTATATCCTACACTAGTGGATGAGTATCCAACTAGGATTCCCTCATCCGCTTTGGACTCAAATTTACTTAGGTTGTCTTTGGTATTTAAAATATAAACTTTGCATTCAAAAATCTTAAAATAATGAATTGTTGGAATTGTACCTTTCCATAATTCAAATGGAGTTTTTCCTAAAAACCTATGAATTAACACCCTATTTTGGATATAGCAAGCGGTATTAATCGCTTCCGCCCACAAGTAGCTAGGTAAAGAATATGCATTTAGCATAGTCTTAGCCGCTTCTTGTAGGGCATGATTTTTCCTTTCCACAACCCCATTTTGTTGGGGTGTTCTAGGACAAGAAAACTCATGCTTGTACCCTTGTTCTAAGCAATAGGTTGAGAAACTAGAATTCTCAAATTCTCCACCATGATCACTACGGATCCGGTTGATTTTGAGTTTTCTTTCATTCTCTACTCTCTTGCTAAATCCTACGATTATTCCTAGGGTTTTATCTTTATTTTTCATGAAAAATACCCAAGTAAACCTAGAGATATCATCTACTATTACTAAGCAATATCTACTACCAATCATAGAAGGGGTACTATGACAATCAAATAAATTCATATGTAAAAGTTCTAAAGGTAAAGCGGTACTAAGTAAAGTTTTACCTTTGTGTGATGTTTTTGATTGTTTCCCTTCTTGGCATGCGTCACACATTTTGTCCTTGAGAAATTTGACTTTAGGCAACCCTTTGACTAACTTCATTTTTGTTATTTTGGCTATGTTCTTCATGTTTATGTGTCCTAGCCTCCTATGCCAAAGCCAACTCTCCTCTTCTTTTGCAATAAGACACTTAGTAGAGGCATTAGTAGCATAAGATAAATCAACATAGTATATATTTGATTTCCTAAAACCTACTAGCATGCAATCATTTAAGGTTTTATGTTTTATAAAATATTTTGAAGAGTCAAATTTAACATCAAAATTTGCATCACATAGTTGGCTTACACTAAGTAGATTAAATTTCATATCCTTAACTAATAACACTTTATGAATGACAAGGTTGGAGGATATCTCAATTGTGTCCTTTCCTAGAATCTTAAGTTTGCCACTATTACCAAATGATACCTTTCCCTTGCTAGTGTGGTTGATAGTAAAGAATTTTCTCTCATCACCGGTCATGTGTTTTGAACACCCACTATCAACAATCCACAAGCTTGGTTCTTCTACCTATATCATATGAAAAACACAATCCTTAGGTACCCAAATTTTAGGACCACTAGCATCAATTAGAAATTTCTTAGGGACCCAAGCCTTTCTACCCTTGCTTCTAATTATGGATTTTCTACTAACAAGAGATGTAAATATTACCTCCTTTTCCTTAGGCCTATATCCTAGTCCGACCTTGTTGTAAATAGCCCTTTGATCCTTAATTATCATGTCTAGGTATTTAGAGCCATTAGTAAATTTTTCTAAGCATGCTCTTAAGTTACCTATTTCTTTTCTCAATTCATCATTTTCATCTCTAAGGGTACATGCATCATCATCACAAGATAATTTATCACAAGATGGTTCTACATTCTTAAGTGATTTAATCTCTATTTTTAAGTCTTTAATCCTAGTTTTCGATCTATTCAATGCATTTTGAAGGCATGCAATTGTCTTGTAAAGTAAATCTACCCTAGGGGAGTTGTTTACCTCATCATCATCACTTGATGATGATTCGTCGCTTGAAGAAGAAGATGAGGATTCCTCACTTGAGCTCCTGGTTTCTTCCTCCAAGGCTATGAGGGCTAGATTTCGGGTGGCATGACATACTTCTTCATCATCGGAAGAGTCCTCCATGCTTAGGGTGTCCCATGTTTGTGCCACCATTGCCTCCTTCTTCTTCTTCTCCTTCTTTTCCTTCTTTTTCTTTTCCTTCTCCTCCTTCTTCTTTAGTTCCGGGCAATTTGGCTTGATATGCCCTTTCTTGTTGCAACCATAGCAAGTTACGTTAGGTGTAGTATTTGAACTATTTGAAGACTTACCTCTTGAGGATTGGAACATCCTCCTCACATCTTTCTTGGTGAGTTTCCTTGACTTCCCACCAAACTTCTTGACATAATGAGCCACCTCGCTTGCCAATAGCTTATCTTCACTACTTGATGAGTCTTCCTCGGATTCAGATGAGGAGAACACTTCTTTCTTCTCCTTCTTCTTTTTGTTCTTCTTTCCTATAAAAAGAGCTATACCCTTCTCTTTGGATGAAGTGTTAGCTTGTTCATGTAATTCAAATTCACAAAATAACTCATCTAACTTAACCAAAGAAAGATCCCTAGAGACCTTATAGGCATCTACCATTGAAGCCCATAAGGTTGTTCTAGGGTCTCGGTTGTCGACCTTCTCACCTATTACATGTAGTCCGTTGACTACTTCTTTGAAGCGACTGTACATTTGGCTCACGGTCTCATTGGTCTTCATGGAGAAACTTTGAAGTTGGCCAATTAGAAGATCTCTCTTAGCTCTTCTTGTTTCCTTGGATCCCTCATTGAGCTCTATCAACTTCTCCCAAAGCTCCTTCGCCGATTCAAATGGCCCCACCTTGCTTAGTTGCTCTTTTGACAACCCACATTGAAGTGTGGTTGTTGCCTTGGTGTTGGTTTGAGCCTTCTTGGCCATGTCTCTCGTCCAATCCTTGGTCGGTATGGGCGCTCCATGTTCATCGACCGACTTCTCGAAACCATCTACAATGCTAAACCAATTTTCAATATCATTCATTAAATAATACTTCATCCTACCTTTCCAGTAGCTGAAGTCGTTGCCGTCGAAGAACTGAGGCCTCGCCGTGCTATACCCCTCTTGGAAAGACATTTTGCTCCGGTTGATTATTAGATCTTCCGATGTGATCTGGGCTCTGATACCACTTGTTGGTGATCGATTGGAAGCTAGAGGGGGGGTGAATAGCTTATTGTTCGTTTCTGCAAAAAGATTAGCGGAAGCACAACAAAAATAATAATAACACAAATGAAAACAATGCTAACACAATTCTTTTACGTGGTTCGGAGATAGCGCTCCTACTCTACGGTGATCCTTGAGGTGGATCAACCCTAATCAATATCACTATGAAGCTTTCCTTTACAACAATCCTCCTCTTCTTACAAAGGATGAAGATGGAGCTTAGAGAAGAGGAGGGGATTTAAAATCACTAGAAAGCTTGGAAAAATCGTGGAGGCTTGAGAGTATTATCAGAGAATAAACATTAGCCCTCAAAACCACCACAAGCCCTCTTTTTATAGAGAGAGGGTTGATTTTTCCATTGGAGCACTATCAGTCGACTAATGCACAACATCAGTCGACTGCCAGCATGGTTAACAGCTTCTGAATAGCCGGATTCGCGGGATTCAGAGTCGTTACCTCCAACGAAACTCTCATCGATCGGACCGATCCTCCATCACCGTGATGGAGTGATCGATCAGTGATCACAGTCGCGATCGAGTGAGACTCCATTACATGCCCGTGTTTAGCGTTTAATCTTGATCGCCCGCCCTTTGTTTGGCGATAATGATCGCAACATCGATCGCCATAACCAGCGGTCATTGATCGTCGAGGTTTCATCCCGACTCGGTCAAGCACCCGATCGATACATCGTATCGGTTGGTGAATCTCATCAAGTATGAATAATTCATACTTGATTTCACCTCCTAGACCTAGACTCAACCTTCTAGCTCTTCCTTAAGACTTGCGCCTCCAGGATCCCTCCGAGTCCGCGACTTGTTCATCCTTTGCGCTTTGCTTCCAAGAGTTTCCTTAGGTTTTGTCATGTCTTGGGCTTCCCTTTGCCAAAGCATGTTTGGACTTTACGCCGCCAAGTCTACATGCTTGGACTTACGCTGCCAAGACTTGCCTTTGGACTTCCTTTGCCAAAGTTCGTTTGGACTTAATGCCACCAAGACAACATGTTTGGTCTTATACCGCCAAACCTTTACCTTGGACTTCTCTTGCCAAGATCATACTTGGACTTTGCCTTTACCAAGTCTTCATACTTGGATTTCCCTGTCACTTGAACATATTCACAATTAGATCACAAATTATTGCCTAACTTATATGATTATCCAAACATCAAAACATATAAATGCTTGGGGCATTGTTGCACCAACATCAAGTGGGATACCTGAACCTGGTCAATCCAGTGAGAGTAATTTGCCTAGTCACGGGGTGATTTCTCTGGAGCCCAACTTACGAAAAAGTGTTTGTAAGATCAAACTTAAGAAGAGGTTTGATATTGAGAATGAGACAATGATGACACTCCCAGTTAACGATGATGAACCTCAATCAGTTGATGAAGCTCTGGGATGTGGAGTTAGAGAAAAGTGAAAAAATGCAATGGCTGAAGAGATAGAGTCAATGATTAAGAATCATGTTTGGGAGTTAGTCGATCTTCCTCTTGGCCGAAGGGCTATTAGGAATAAATAGATTCTCAAAATAAAGAGGAAATCAGATGGATCGATTAACCGATACAAAGCTCGATTAGTTGCAAAAAGATTTACCCAATTGGATGGTATAGACTTTGAAGAGACATTTTCTCCCATAGTGAAGTTTGTGTCAATCGGAGTCATTTTGACCTTTGTGGCACATTATGACTTGGAGTTACATTAAATGGATGTAAAAATCGCTTTCCTTAACGGTGAGCTTGATGAGGAAATCTATATGGTTATGCCAGAAGGTTTCATTGTTGAAGGCCAAGAAGAAAAAGTATGTAGATTGAAGATGTAAAATACCGAAAAATAATAATAATAATAATAAAATAAAATAATGCTTGTTAATTAGGGAAATACCCTATGGAATTTTCCAAAAAATTTTAGAAATTTTTTCTGGATTTAAACGGAAGTTTTATGGATATTTGGTGGGGATAAAGCGGATAGGCTTTTGTAAAGCCTGTTTAGATTATCTGCTAGGAATTAATAGATCTAATTAAAACGTTTATTTCCTTCAGTTTTCCCTCATTTCCGATCGCAACCCCTCTTCTCCTCTTATTTCCTGATCGCGCCGATTCCTTTCTTCGGCCGATCCCTATTTCTCTCGAATTTCTGTCTCCCACCGACCAATCCCTCTTCTCCTCCTCTCCGACGCGCAACCCTTCTTCCCGCTCGTCGGCCCGCCTCCAGACGATGCAAGCTCCAACCGACGCGATCGTCGACGCCCGAGTCATTGCCACCGCTGATGGCCGCCTCTTCGAGCCACGCGTCGCACACGCTCAAGCTCGCCCTAGCGCCGCCGCTTCACCTGATCTCCGTCCGATCGCCACCCGAGCCATAGCTACTGCCATCGGTGCCGATCTCCGCCCGATCCAGTCGATTTTCGTCCGATTCAGTCGATCTTCGTCGCCCGTGACTAACGTCGATGCCTCTTGCCTTTCTGATCGTGGGAGCTTGAGTTCATCGGCGTTGGCGTTGCTGCCCCCTCATCGCCGGTCGTCTTCCCTCTTCTCCCTGCCACTATAGGCGCCCTTGCACGCGACGATTGGCACCCACAGCCACATCGGTGCATCCTGCCTTAGCCAGATCTCGAGATTTGCCAGATTTGTGAGCTGCCTTCGTTCTGCCATCAACAACTTTGCTACCGTGAGCAACATCAATGGGGGTAAATTGATCGTGTCATTGAAGTGAGAAAGGAGGCAAGCACGGTGGGTGAATGAATGGTGGTAGGGGTATTAGATTGTTGTTTGGTTATGCAACTGTTAAATTCGGGTTGATGATTTTATAGACTATTGGAGTTGGGGGTTGTCTCCAACCTAATGGCATGATTCATAATAGATCTCCCTAAGCAAAGGAAGGAGCTGTGGGCAAGCAAAACAAGATTCGGTAAGTTTTAGGTTGAATGCTATGAATATGAAATTAGACTTGAGTAATCTTGTTGGTGGTAGTATTTATTGTGATATGGATTTCAGTGTATTTATATATATATCTCTGTCATAGATTATGGATAGTGTTACTTTGCAAATGATCGGGTGATTGAGGGTGAGCAGTAGTAGGTTTGGTTCCGTATATCCACCGGGGGGAATTGATACTTTGACTGTAGATTGAGATGTTATTTAGTTAGCTTGATTAGCTATGATTAAATGGGTAGTTTGGTACTGTGATTAAGAGCTAATGGAAGAAACTATTCAGTTAGTTTATTGGGATACGAAGTTGATGTAGGATAAAGATTTAATCCTAATATATATTGGAATTGATAGCACTGTTAGACTTGTGAAAAACTTAAATATGTTCCTTGCTCTTTCTTGCAAGATTTTAAATTGTGAGAAACTCTTGGACATGGAGATTTATTGGATACTCTACATGTCAGGTGGGTAATTTCCTACCTGGTCCGGGTAGATGTATGCATTCAGATTTAGTCATAGATATGAGCATGTTAGGTGTTCATATTACCTTGACCCTGCTCTTTTTATCGTATGCTTGATACTTTACCGTTGGCTATTAACTCCATTGCTGCTATCATGTTTATTTTGCCATGATTAGGAGTTATATATATATATATATGTGATGTAAGTAACTTAGAATTTGTTTAAGTTAAGTGCAAGTAGTAAAGTCCGGATGACAACCTGATTGTAAATTGGGCAAAAAGGTCATCCGTGGGTATATAAGGTCTTGAACCTATGGTTAATTCTAGTACTCCTAGGTTGCATGTTTACCACTGACTATGTATTGTATAAATAGTCAAGTGAATGATACTTAATGTGTCGCTACGGACCTGTGGTCCTAGCTTGATAATCGGTTTGAGTACGACTCTCTACAGGATAAAGAGTGCGTCTATCAGTTTGAGTACGACTCTCTACAGGATAGAGAGTGCGTCGATCAGTTAGGTACGACTCTCTATCGGATAGAGAGTGCATCTATCAGTTGAGTATGACTCTCTACAAGATAGAGAGTGCGTCGATTAGCTTGGTATGACTCTCTACAGGATAGAGAGTATTATGATCAGTTGAGTGTGACTCTCTGCGGGATAGAGAGTGCGTTGATCTGGTTAGTATGATTCTCTGTAGAATAGAGAATCTATGGTGGATGTCTGTATGTGAGACATTGCATTCATGCATTTGCATGCACGCTGGTGACGAGGTCTCCTTTGTGGTTGAGAGTGTCGCCAATCATCCTACCTCCACGGTTACTCATAGGAGGAGTCACCGGTGCGAAGGCAGAGCATTGTGGTGCCGCACTCTACCACTATAGACGGTGGTAGTTGGATTTGCATGTCGTAGTCCTGCGTGTGTGGCACTCGACCACTCATGGGTAGTGACTGTCGGAGTGGCCAACAGCAGGGACCCCCATCGTGTAGCTTGCTCTTTACGCTTATATGCTACTCGATCATACTGCCCACTCGGCCACTCGAGAGTAGTGGTTGGTGTTGAGTTGGGATAGTTGTCATGCTCGAGCCACCGAGGCCACATTGGGGTCGTGGTAGCTTTAGGGTGAGCCGACATGACCATGCATGCTGCATTGCCGACTTATGACATTTTTGCATATTGTCATATATATACATATATGCATGTATATATATATATATATATATATATATATATATATATATATATATATATATATATATATATATATATATATATATATATATGGATGATTGTGATTAGCATACATATATAGATGTAGTCTATATATATATATGCTTATTGTGATGTTGCATTTGATTGTATTATGTTTGCTCCATTTGGGTGTACATCATATTCATGTATGTTTCTTGCATTTGTTATACGATTGTGTCGGATACTGGTATGGGTTGAACAAACCATTAGATACCTTGACTTGTAGCTAGAGTATATTGTGAATTGATCTACTCTTCCTGTTATATATATATATGTTTGATATATGTTCAGGTTGGATCAGAGTAGCGTAGCAGACTTCAAGTATGTCTGCATTTTTATGTTGTTTATTTGGTTAGACGGTATATGCTTGTATTTATATACTATGCTGATATACCTGTTATACTTCTAGAGTATGTCGTTGAAATACATGTGATATTACATATATATACATGTTTTCTATTACCTGCTGAGTTTTACTCACCACCCCCCATGGACCCTGGGTTTTTCTGTCGCCCAGGTAACAGGTAGAAGACTTCGTGACAGCTTGGAGCACCGTCGGCTGACATCATCTCATCTCACCTCCGAGGCTCCCGTGTTTTGTTTTGGGCCTTCCGTCCGTCGTGTTATGTATTCGGAATTTTCGTGATGTATATGTTGTATATTCAGATTTTGTTGAGGTTTCGTGTTGTTGTGGTGTATTAGTCATACCAGTATGTATGTGTGGGATTGTTGTATTGTTGTGGTATGTTTCCGCTGTGTTTTTGTGTAGTTGTTGTTTTGATATATATATATTGTTGTTATTGTGGGCCTACGAGCCTTGTATTAACCCGAAATATTGCCACGTACAGGGGAGGTGTCGTCCGTTTGATTTTCGGCTCGGTATGCTCTCGGGGTGTGACAGAAGAAATCTATATATGGGCTAAAGCAAGCATCAAGATAGTGGAACATAAGATTTAACGAAGTCGTTTTATCTTATGGTTTCGAAATGATCAATGAGATCATTGCATTTTCCTGAAAAAAAAAAGAAAGTATATCATTTTATCATTATATGTTGATGATATGCTGATAGCAAGAAATGACATAGATTTTATGATAGAAGTTAAAAAGTGGCTTTCATCACAGTTTGACACAACAGATATGGGAGAAGCTGAATACATCTTAGGAGTTAAGATCATTAGGGATTGATCTAAGAGACTTTTGGATTTGTCTCAAGAGTCTTATATAAATAAGATGTTACAACATTTCAGCATGTCTGATTGCAACAGTGAACATACACCTATTGTGAAAGGTACTGTTCTGAGCAAGAGTATGAGTTCCAAGACTCCTGAAGAAATAGCCGAGATGAATAAAAAACCATATACTAGTGTTGTAGATGGTTTGATGTACACTATGTTGTGTACTTGTCCCGATATCAGCTATATTGTTGGCTTAGTTAGTCGGTTCTAGTCAAACCCAGGACCGAGACATTGGAAGACAGTGAAAAAGATATTTAGATTTGAAAGAGACAACAGGTTATATTCTCTGTTATCAAGGATCAGATATGAGCCTGAAGAGCTATTCAGATGCAGATTGGGCTGGGGACCTGAATGATAAAAAATCCATATCAGGCTATGCATTCTTGTTGAATGGCGGTGTCATCTTCTGGAACAGCAAGAAATAGGCCTGTGTGACTTTGTCAACTATGGAAGCTGAATATGTGGCATGTTCAGCAGCTGTGCACGAAACAGTCAGATTAAGGAGGTTTCTGTAGGGGTGACGACAGTTCGATTCGAATCGTGAACCGAACCAAAACCGATGACCCAAAAACTGAACCGGAACTGCATTTTCGGTTCAGGTTCCAAAATCAAAATCGGAATCGGAGACATATTGTCACGCCCCGAGAGTATACCGTGCCGAAAATCAAACGGACGACATCTCCCCTGTACGTGGCAACATTTCGGGTTAATACAAGGCCCGTAGGCCCACAACAACAACAGAATATAATGAACAGATAAATATATATATATATATATATATCAATACGCAGCGGAAATAGGAAAACACATACCCACAACAAAATATACCAAAACATACAGGTGTACACCACCTGACAAGACCACAGTACTAAAGTCGGACATAAAACATCGACACAAAGTAAAGTCCATAACAAAACAAGGGTCCATGACATAGGACCAAAATCCATAACACATAAACCAGTCCAAGCCATAAGAGAGAAAAACAAAATGAACTCCTCGGGAGACATCGGAAAATGGAGATGGGATGGATCGATCGTAGCGACTCAAGTAAATCACACAAAGCGTCTACTGCTACCAGGCGACAGAAAAACCCAGGGTCGGAGGTGGTGAGTAAAACTCAGCAGGTAATCAGAGAAAACATGTAAATATATGTATCAATATTACATGTCATTCAACAGTCTAAATCTACTCGAACAACAGGTATACATCAGCATAAAAGATATATATGCATGCATACACTAAATAAACTGAACATCAACGATGCTAACATACCTGACGGTCAGCTATTCTATCCTGATCCAACCTGGGCATATAATCACTGTTAGTAATATATGAGAGATGTCCTAAGGCAAATCGCCTTATGTATGAACCATTTATATGATAAATGAAGATTCACTATTTGAGTATACATGTTTAATGTATTTGATTGGATCTTAAACTCATTTACTGAATGTCCACGATACGATTCACAGCATGAGAGAATTTGTGATTGGATCACAACTAGTGAGTATCTCTACATGTGTAATTGTGATGTATCGGAATTATCCCTAGTCGATGAATTGATGGATTTGGACACCATCAATTCTGTCGAGACTAGCACGAGGTATATTCCTTGGTGTATCCAAGCAGCTGATTCTCACTGGCTGGAGACATTGTGATGTCCGGAGTTAATCGTGGATGCTAGTTATGGTAACTAGTTCATTGGAGTGACCAGCCGTAAGACTTCATATGGTTCTCTGCATATATAGATATGTCAATGAAGTTCTTACTGTGGCTTAAGTGCGATGTTCCTTTGACTTGTGGTATTCAAGTCATCTTGATCATGGAGACTTATGCTTTGACATCTTAAGCAAACATCTCTGAGGAGATGTGGACCCGGGATGATTGGGTATAAGTCGAAATGATCGAAGGTGTTTGAATAGCCTATAAAGGATTCACCACTCCTTGCGAGGAGATGTATACTCATGGCCTCTCGTCGGATTGTTACTAAAGTCTTTGGCCAAAGCATTACATGTTTAGAGTAAGGTACTCTTCGATACATGTGGAGTAACTAGAATCCGTAGGACGAGGAAATGATACTTGGGCTAGGTGTGGCGTAGTCGACCTAGTGGGGACTGACACAATAGACCATGTCCTGAACCAAGTGGGTATAAGATGAGTGAAGGGAATGGGGCACGATTCATTCGAGCTACTGAAGGGTTTCAGAAATAGTTCTGGATCAACCGTTGATCTTTTCGGTTAATTGAGGATCATGATGTACTACTAGGTGCCACTCATGATCGTTCTATAATTAATGGTTAATTATAGACGGCCAACATAAACCGAGAACCTATTTGGTCACACGCACAACGAGTGTAATCCAAAGGATTTAAAACGAGCTTGAGAATGGGATTCTCAGACCGAGAGAAACTATGTTTGGTTGGACCAAACATAAAGCGAGCCTGAAATTGTTTCAGTCGCAATGGAAGCGTGGATGGGCCGTGTCTTATGAAGACATAATGGATGGACCAAAATGGTTTGGTTCTAATCAAATGGATGAGAATAAACCAAAGGGTTTGGTTTATTTTAAACGAATGAACCAAAAGTTGGTTCGGTTCGTTTTAACTTAAAATAAACCATCATGGTTTGGTTTATTTTGACTTATCCTAATGGAGCGGGTTAACGGGCTTTATGGATATGATCCATTAACCATTAAGAGAATTAGTTCTCTATAAAATAGGGCTTAAACCCTAACCCTAGCCCGAATCTAGTTTTGGCGCCCAACCTAGTCTTGCAACCTCCTTGGAGTTTTGGCGCCCAACCTAAAGCCGTCCAGCTTTGTGCAGCGTCAACTTGTTGCCGGCGACCAAGCTTCAGCCGGTGAACCTCCGGCGACCCTCCGGTGATCTCCTCTAGGTTCGGTGATAAGGTGAGCTTCCATCTCTCCTTGGCCGGCCTCTATTCCTCCACCAAAAGCTGTCCAGTTTTTCTGGACAGCTTGTTTCTTTGTTGTCGGAGCGTCGTTTGGACGACGGTTAGTGCTCCGATAGCGCCTAACTTACCGGGGATTTGATCTCCGGTAATCCTCTGAGGTGGAGGATGAAGGATTCGTCAATTGGTTGACGAATACCTCTCCGGAGAAGCGAGTTTTGAGAACTCGTTTTAGGATCCGAATTTGGATTCGGATCGTGATCATCTCTCGATCACGTCGTCTTCAACACGAGGCTAGTAACCCATACGAAGACGAAGCTCGTGACTTAGCGAAGTCATCCCGAGGAGTTCGGCGTGGATACGGATAGAGACGATTCTTACGAGGATCGTTCCGGTTGATGTCGTTCCCGCTACACGTCATACGAAAGGTATAACGTAGATAATTTCTTTTATTGCAAATTTTAATTTACGGTTATGTCTACACTTGTTGTAATATGCATGCGTGTGTTGTGTGTATTGTAATAAATATAGATTTATTATTTTTAATTGCTTCCGCTGTGCTCATGTTTACGAAACATGATCGAACACACACACGCCGCGGTGCCGGAAACCCAACAATCACATCATAGGGTATAAAAGTATATTACTTAACACAATATCTTAACCTGAGTCAAGGGTTTCACTGTGAATATTCGATAGGTATACAAGTACCAACCTACTACCATACTACAATATGCAATAGCATGTATGAATATGTACAAACAAATGCAACAGGCATAGTACATACAAATGCATCATCAAAGTGAGTATACATATAGACTGTATCTGTATGTATACTAATCACCATCATCCATGTATATATATATATACAAGTAGGTATGTATATATATATATATATAATCATATGCAAAACACCATATGATACGACAATGCAACATGCATGGTCATGCCTGCTCACCCCTACTCGCTACCACGACCCCAGTGTGGCCTAGGTGGCACGACATGACAACTATCCCAACTCACACCAACCACTGCTATAGAGTGGCCGAGTGGGCAGTATGATCAGTAGCATGTGAGCGTAAAGAGCTCGCTACCCAACGGGGGTCCCTGCTGCTGGCTACTCCGACTGACACTACCAATGAGCGGTCGAGTGCCACGCACCCAGGACAACTGCACGCAACTCCAACAACCATCGTCAATAATGGCAGAGTGCGGCACAACAAATTCTATGCTCTCACACCAGTTACTCCTCTGGAAGTAACCTGGGAGGCAGGATGACTGACGACTCTCTCTCAACCCCAAGGGGAGACGATGTCGTCATTATGCATGCAATGACATGAGGGTATGGTCTCACATACAGAACACCTACCCTAGACTCTCTGTTCAACAAAGAGTCACACTCAATTGACCAGTACACTCTCTACCTTGTAGAGAGTCACTCATCTGATCATGACAAGCTAGGACCATCGATCCATAGCGACACACTGTCCACGACTCACATGACTATTCACACAACCCGTGGTTGGTGAATAAATGTGCAACATACAGGTATGGAATAAGTCCTACATCTAGGGCCTTACTTATCCACGGAGGGCCTTTTGGCCAAATTTACAATTTAGGTCATCCTCCGTACTCTAACATCTACACCCTACTAAACAGTTAGACCTACTTACATCACATCTGTAACTTCTAGATCATGCTAGGGAATATGTTTTATCAATAATCGAGCACACATATATATCAACGATAAGTTCAAGCATACGATAAACAGAGCATGGTCAAGGTAATATGAACACCTAACATGTTCATATCTATGTCTAAATCTAAATCATTACATCTACGCCGGTGAAATTACCTACCTGATAAGAAGCTCGTGACAATAAAAATCCTCACGACCGCGGTCCTGCCTCGTATCTACGTCCTGCACAAACCATAATATGCATTAAGTTCTAGCACATGACAATAGATATATTTAATTTACTATTCTATCGTTTCCATATTCGCGTCCCTTTATCGAATACGAATTTAGAAACTCCAATTAGCCAGACTTGATCATTTATTTTACATCCATCGGTTTCAATTAGCAAAAGTGCTAACTCCCTCATCAAATTCTATATTCGACTTAACAAAGTTAATCTCATAAAGATTTAACCTTTTACCCCACGATTTTATAGTATCATCAGCGAATCGAGTTATAAATCTAATTTATAAACACAACCCTTACAAGTTGTCGTACTACAATCAATTCTATAATTAACATCTATCATTCCTGGTTAACAAGTAGGCTAACCTATAATCATTTACAGCCATTTTAACCAACCCATACCCATCCAATTTCACAGCCAACACTTACAATTCTAATTCAAGAATATTAACAGATGAAGGTGATAGCATAATTCAGCTTACCAACCCTAGAATTGTCACCGGTGGAAATCATTTCCAATTCTGCCCTATACAACCGTTCGAGACCCCTGCCCAAACCAAATCAACAACTCCTAAGCATTCATCTCCTGTCCATCAATGAATTGAACGGGATTTACAGCACAAGAATGGAAACTGTTTTTGCTTACCACTATTGAAACCTCACGGCGGCAGCAAGATCCCCACTGATCGGCAGCCCACAGAAAACGTCGCTGCCCTATTCGCCTGCCACAATCTCCGGTGCCCCCAACTCCGGCGCTGATGGACAGTGAGGACCCCTAAAATCGACAACCCACCGAAACCTTGCTGCCCAAATCCTCGATTGAGTCACGTTCAACAGAGAACACTACGGAAAGGTTTATTCACAACCGAATCCCTTTTGAGATCGAGGAAAACAAGGAAACGACAGCCCTTACCTCGCTCCGGTGATGGACGGACAGCAGCGATCAAAATCACCCGGTCGCCTCCCGTCTGGAAATAGCCGAATCGGAGCTTCCAGTCCATCCCGGGGGTCGTCCAAGCCGGCGGCCGTCGCCTGTCGCGAGGAAGAAGACCGGCAGAGTCTGAGCGATGGAGCAGAACGGCTGCGCGAACAGGAAGAGATCCGCTGCTCGGAAGCGCTGGGGTGACGGAGCAGGGGGTCGCTTCTGTTAGGGCAATCTCTTGCCGTAATATGGTTTTGATGGTGTGGCAAAGGGTTTAAGTTAGTTTGATATGTTGATGTGATATGTGCGTTGAAGTCGTGCAGGACTTAGTAATTCGCACATGGAGCCATGGCGAGTTTCACATCTCATGACTCGTGCCTTGAGTCGGTGAAGGATAGCTTTGCGGAAGCCGTGCGCTTGGAGCATCCGAGGGACCGCCGGACGAGAAGCTTGGAGTGAAGCCAGAGGAAGTAGACTTCGAGGCAAGAGACGCGAAGGAGCATTGCAGAGCCGTGCGCTGATCTCGAGGGGGCGTGGAGAACGAAGAGAACTTCAAGGCGAGGACTCAGAAATGAGTGGCGATTGTAACCCGTGGAAGGGTAGCTCTTAGGTGAAACTTGGCCATTTGGCCAAGTGTCGGATGGGTTTTCCGACACCGATCATTGCCAAGTCGTGGCGATCGCTCTGAGTCGAGTGAGTTCACCGGGTATCATTGGTCGGATTGTAGCGGCAGCCGATCGGCGCCATCTGAGGCGATTGATTGCCAGAACCATCGCTGCGCGATCGGTAGTCAATGGGGTTTGACCGCGAAACCGTTCATAGCCGAGGCGTCGACTACTACGGCGGATCGATGAGGTCCATCGATCGCCAAGAGTTCCGTTGGACTACAGCGGTCGGGATCGGCGTGTTCGGAGGCCGTTGTAGTGACGGCGATCGTGATGGCGGCAAACGGAAGAAGTTAGCCCTCTCTATAAAAAGAGAGGGTGTAAGCCTTTGAGAGGCTAATGCTCATACTCCAAACGATCTTCCTAGTGCCCCACAAGCTCTAAACTCTTCTTACTTGTCTTTACTTCAATCCTATTGTAAGAAGAGTGATCTTGGTTGTAAAGGTTACCTCCACCTAGTTTTGTGCAAAGGAGAGACCGATAGTGATTGGTTTTGGCGGAGTGATTCACCGTGGACGAATCGGACCGTGGATTAGCGGCGTAGCCGTGAACCACGTTATATCTCGGTGTTTGTATTGCTTGCTTATATCTTGCTTGTCTTTACTTATATTTGTATATTCCGCTTGCGCTAATCTTTTGTAGACGAGCAATTTACGACGTCCAACGTACGAGGGCTATTCACCCCCCTCTAGCCGGCCATATCGATCCCCTACAGCTTCGCTTCGAGGGGAAAAGAGGCTCTGTTCGTGTGGAGAAGCCAATTGACGCCGAGGAGAAAATGAGAGAAGAATGCGAGATCGGGAAAACGCTCGATGAAATAATGGACAGCGGCGCGGAAACGGAAGAAGAAGACGGCATGCGTTAAGGGTGTGAAAGTGGGTCGGGTTTGAGGGTTAGTGGGTTTGGGTTTAATCCTACAATCCATTAACCCAAAATTCAATTAAGCCTAGGTTAATTTAACCCTAATCTCCATTAATTAAACCCAAACCATTTAGATCTAGGTTAGGTCTAAGTGTATCCCTAACCAGGCATCGCCAAACATATATATATATATATATATATATATATATATATATTTTCTGGTATTTTATATTCTCCCCCACTTATTAAAATTTGGTCCCCAAATTTCGTACTTAAATGCAAAAAATTAATTCAAGCATATTCTGAAATAACCACATACCTCAAGTAAACAGATGAGGGTATCGAGCTCGGATAGTATCCTCCAGCTCCCATGTAGCCTCCTCATCCAGTATGATCTTTGCCATCCCACCTTTACGAGTCGGATGGTTTTGTTCATAGCTTGCTCCTTGCGATCAAGAATCCTTGGAGTCTCCTCATAAGTCGCATTCGCACGGAGGGTATCGGAACCTCTTTGAACATGGTCGGATCGCGTACGTATTTCCTCAACATGGATACATGGAATACGTTGTGAACACTGCAAGTGTCGGAGGTAAAGCCAGATAAGCTACACCTCCAATCCGCTCTAATATCTCAAATGGACCAATGTAGCGTGGAGCTAATTTCCTTTTAGCCCAAATCTCTTGACTCCTTTGGTGGGTGACACTCGTAGGAATACATGGTCCCATTGAGAATTCAAAGGCCTTCGCCTCCGGTCGCATAACTCTTACATAGATCTGTGCCTCGGATAATCGTCGATAACTCGCACCAACTCTGCATCATGCTGGATACTCTGAGGCCCCAATATCTGTCGTTCCCCAACTTCCTCCCATAACACAGGAGATCTGCAGGGTCTGCCGTATAACGCCTCGAAAGGAGCCATCTTGATAGAAGAGTGGTAACTATTGTTGTTGGCAAACTCCACTAAAGGAATGTGATCCTCCCAAGCGCCACGAAATCCATGACGCAAGATCTCAATAAATCCTCGAGTCACGAGATAGTGCGTTGAATCGTCGTCTGTCTGCGGATGAAAGGCTGTACTGAGTCGAAGCTCTGTGCCCATGGCTCTTGCGGACTACTGCGATCGCGAAGTAAAGCGCGGATCTCTATCGGATATGATACTCGATGGTACACCATGCAATCGATGATCTCTCGCGATACAATTCCGCTAGGCGATCCAATGAGTCCGTCTCACGCATCGGAAGGAAGTGGTGATTTGGTTAATCGATCCACGATCACCCAAATCGCAATATGTCATTTATGGGTTCTGAGTAATCCCGTAACGAAGTCTATCGTGATATGCTGCCACTTCCATTCGGGATCGAATTTCTGAAGTAACCCGCGGGTTTCGATGTTCGGCCTTCACTTGGCGGCATACTAGGCATCGTCGACAAAGTCCGCAATATCTCGTTTCATACCGTTCCACGGTATAAAGCGCTTCAAATCTCGGTACATCGAGTACCACGAGATGTATAGCAAATCTCGGTGATGTGCTTCTGTAGCAATTCTTCTTTGGTGTGTGTCCAGGAACACATAGTAGTCCTCGGAAATGAAGTACACCATTCTCGTCACTCGAAATCCGTCGGCGTTACGAGTCTATCGTGTGTGCTCTCGAAGCTGCGAGATCTTGATCAGCGACTTGTGCTTCCTTGATCCTCTCGGCAATGGCGGACTGGGCAACCATAGATACTAATATCCCCCGGGATGTTTGACCGTGTTCAGACAATCCCAACTCTGAGAACTGTCGAACTAGATCGATGCTTCTTTGTCGGATGGTGGCGAACTCCACGAGACTTCCTGCTCAGCGCATCTGCTACCACATTAGCCTTCCCCGGATGATACTGGATGGTGCAGTCGTAATCTTTCAGATATTCCATCCACCGTCTCTGTCTCAGATTGGCTCTTTACGTGTGAGCAGGATACTTGGACTTTTATGTAGTCTGTGTAGATCTCAAGGTAATCCCATACAAGTAGTGCCTCCATATCTTGATCACGAAAATAATGGCGGCTAACTCCGGATCGTGCCTTTGGGTAATTTCTCTCGTGATCTTTTAGTTGGCCAGGAGGCATAAGATACCACAGTTGGGTGCATCGAAGCTGCTCCCAACCCTTGGATAGAAAGCATCCGTATAGAGAACCATCCCATCAACACCAGAAGGAATCACTAAGATAGGTGCAGAGACTAGCCATCGCTTAAGCTCCTGGAAGCTAGTTTCACAGGCCTCTGACCAGGTGAACTTGACCCCTTTCCGAGTCAGACGAGTGAGTGGCATGGCGATACTCGAGAATCCCTCCACGAATCTCCGATAATACCCGGCCAGACCAAGGAAACTACGGACCTCCTGTACTGATTTTGGCTGCTCCCAACTGGTAATCGCCTCAATCTTCTGGGGATCTATAGAAATACCTCTGTTGGACACCACATGTCGAAAACCACGAGGATAACGAGCGCACACTTGCTAAATTTGGCATACAAGCTGCTCACATCAGCGTCTCTAATACTATCCGCAGATGTTGTTCATGCTCCTGCTCTGATCGAGAATAAATCAATATGTCATCGATGAACACTATCACGAACTGATCTATATACCTCAGGAATACCCGGTTCATTAAGTCCATAAATGCAGCTGGGGCATTCGTGAGACCGAAAGGCATCACTAGAAACTCGTAATGCCCATAACGGGTGCGGAAAGCTATTTTCTGAACATCCTCATCTCTTATCCGAAGCTGATGATATCCTGAGCGCAGATCAATTTTAGAATACACACATGTATCCTTAAGCTGATCGAACAAATCTTCTATCCTCGGCAGTGGATATTTGTTCTTAACTGTGACTGCATTCAGTTGCCGATAGTCAATACATAACCGCAACGATCCATCCTTCTTCTTGACAAAGAGTACCGGTGCTCCCCATGGTGAAACACTAGGGCGGATGAATCCATTATCCAGCAACTCCTGCAGTTGAACTTTAAGTTCATTCAGCTCCTTTGGCACCATCCGATAAGGAGGTTTCGATATAGGCGCGGTTCCTGGAATCACCTCTATCGCAAATTTCACTTGCCTAGGAGGTGGTAAGCCTGGAAGTTCATCAGGAAATACATCTGGATATTCTCGGACTACTTGCACATCAGAGAGGGGCGGTAGTCCTTGGTTCTCAACTTTGACTAGAGATAACAGATAACCGACAACCGGGCAATAAGCCGAGCTGTAGAGTGATATAATAGATAATCCATCATCTCTAGTACCAAAAATTCCCAAGTGGTTGATCGGTGGTCGAAAGTCACCACTCGCTCTGATCCTTTGTAGCGTGATAAGCGGCCAACGTCCATCTGAGAATAATATCGAACTCTATCATTTCCAACACGAAGGTCCCTTTGTAAGGATATGCCCGTCAAAATCTAATGGACCCTTGATTTCTTGGTGGCTCGTCAGCACCTCTCCTGATAGCAAGGATACTGCTAACCCACAAGAACGAACCCTTGGGATTCTTCCAACTCTACCCAGAAATACTCTAGATACGAATGAATGAGAACTATCGGTATCAATCAACGTATCAGCATATATAGAATAAACTGAAACCATACTGCGTATGACTGATCCCTCAGCCCGCTGTGCCTCATCTCTAGTGATGGCAAAAACTCGTCCAGTCTCGATATTCGTCGGCTGCATCCCTGACGAAGTAGTAGTGTGCCTCCACTCCGGCTGGATCTGGCTCTGTGATCTTTGAGGTGAGTAGGTAGCTGCGTGCATAAGGTATCCTGAGTGGTGGTACAAATCTTGAGGTGCAATACTCCGGGTAGTAGATCACCGGAGATCACGAGTCTTGGATCATTGTCGGCATCAGTAGGGCGCCTCCATCTCGATACAAGTGTGTTGGTGGAGGTACTGGCGGCCTCTGTCCATATGTCTGAGTCCGCGGTGCTGTCCTCTGCTGCCGCTGCTGGGTAGACTTCTTCCCCTTGTTGGAGCTGTCAGGAAACTCCAACTGTGCTTTCAGTGTACAATCACGACTAGTATGACCCGGTTGTTTGCAATAATAGCAAATCGGTGCTCAAGGACACTCTGATACTCTGTGGCTTTCAGATCCACATTTATAGCATCCATTCATGCTTCGGCCCTTACGGCTACTCTGAGATCCTCGAAAACTCGATGTTGGGCCTTTCCCTTACGTGATCTAGTGACCCTTCCGACCTTGCGTAGTCCCTTTTTGCTCCCCTTTCTTCTGAGTCCCCTGAGCTGAACCCTGGTTCTGCTGCTTGCCCTTGGTCATCTGCTTCTCGATATCCTTCTCCTTGGAAAATTGCTGGGAAGTCATCTCGATGAAGAGGGCGCGGTCCAGTGCCTCCCTGTATGAGGTAATAATAGATCCTGACATCCGGCTCTGTATATAGATAGCGAGGCCCTGGGTGAACTGGTACATCCGATCTGCATCCTGAGCTACTAGGTGAGAGCAGAACTCTGAGAGTCTGGTAAACTCTGCGTTGTACTCCATAACAGAACGATCACCTTGCTTCAGGCTTAGAAATTTCTGACGATGTGCTGTGGAAAATGCCGAAGGAAAGTACTGTCTCCATAAGGCGTCTCGAAAGCTGGTCCAAGTAATCCCACGCTCCCCGGATAGAGTCTTCTGCAATTTCCACCAAGTGACAGCCTGATCTCTGAGATGATATGCAGCAAGGCCCACCTTCTCCACATCTGTGCAGTTCATATACTCGAAGGTGTCTTCCATATTTTCCAGCCAAGATCGGGCAATCCATGGGTCAGACTCCCCTCGGAACAAGGTGAACTTCTCCTTGGATGATCGTGCTAACACGAGTATCCATGACTTATCATTGAGCCTACTGGACTCTGTGGGCTCTGGCGTAGTTAGTGGTGTATCCGGATTCTGAGGCTCCGAATCACCAATAGGGGTTTGCTGAGGTGGTGCTTGAGTAGCAGGCTCAGTCTCAACGGTATCTCGTCCCCTCCCTCTGGCTGCTCGCCTGGATGGACGGCCTCGACCACAGTCTGAGCAATTGGCATAACTACGGCGATATTCACCTGTTGAACAAGTCTAGATAAGCATCTAACTAAAGTATAAATTATCAGGAATACTTACTTCGTGTTGCCCGGAGCTTATGCCGATGTCAATCCCATCTCACAAAAACCAAAATCGAAAAATATACCAACTCCCGAGAATCCAAGACTCGAAAACAAAATCATAATATGGCATGGCAGAACCTTCGGCTCTGATACCAATAAAGTTGTCACGCCAGAGTATGTGCGAAAATCAAGCGGACGACATCTCCCACATGCGTGGCAACATTTGGGTTAATACAAGGCCGTAGGCCCTAACAACAACGAATATAATGAGCGGATAAATATATATATATACAAAGCGGTGGAAATAGGAAAACACATACCCTCAACAAAATATACCAAAACATTGTACACCACGACAAGACCATGATACTAAAATCGGACATAAAACATCGACAACAAGTAAAGTCCGGTCCATGACATAGGACCAAAATCCATAACACATAAACCAATCCAAGCCATAAGAGAAAAACAAAATGAACTCCTCGGAGACATCGGAAAATGGAGATGGGATGGATCGGTCGTGCGACTCAGTAAATCACGAAAGCGTCTACATTACAGGCGATAGAAAAACCGAAGTCGGAGGTGGTGAGTAAAACTCAGCGGTGTCGGAGAAAACATGTAAATATATGTATCAATATTATATGTCATTCAACATTTAATTTACTCAACAATAAGTATACATCGGCATAATATATATATGCATGCATACACTAAATAAACTGAACATCAACGATGCTAACATACCTGACGGTCAGCTATTCTATCCTGATCCAACCTGGGCATATAATCACATCATAGGGTATAAAAGTATATTACTTAACACAATATCTTAATGAGTCGAGGGTTTCCTTTGTGAATATCCGATAGGTATACAAGTACCAACCTACTACCATACTGCAATATGCAATAGCATGTATGAATATGTACAAACAAATGCAACAGGCATAGTACATACAAATGCATCATCAAAGTGAGTATACATATAGACTGTATCTGTATGTATACTAATCACCATCATCCATGTATATATATATATACAAGTAGGTATGTATATATATATAACCATATGCTGAAAACAGTATGATCAAAGAATGCAACATGCATGGTCATGCCTGCTCACCCCTACTCGCTACCACGACCCTAGTGTGGCCTAGGTGGCACGACATGACAACTATCCCAACTCATACCAACCACTGCTATAGAGTGGCCGAGTGGGCAGTATGATCAGTAGCATGTGAGCGTAAAGAGCTCGCTACCCAACGGGGGTCCCTGCTGCTGGCTACTCCGACTGACACTACCAATGAGCGGTCGAGTGCCACGCACCCAGGACAACTGCACGCAACTCCAACAACCATCGTCAATAATGGTAGAGTGCGGCACAACAAATGCTATGCTCTCACACCAGTTACTCCTCTGGAAGTAACCTGGGAGGCAGGATGACTGACGACTCTCTCAACCCCCAAGGGACGATGTCATCGTGATGCATGCAATGACATGAGGGTACGGTCTCACATACAGAACACCTACCCTAGACTCTCTGTTCAACAAAGAGTCACACCCAATTGACCAGTACACTCTCTACCTTGTAGAGAGTCACTCATCTGATCATGACAAGCTAGGACCATCGGTCCGTAGCGACACACTGTCCACGACTCACATGACTATTCACACAACCCGTGGTTGGTGAATAAATGTGCAACATACAGGTATGGAATAAGTCCTACATCTAGGGCCTTACTTATCCACGGAGGGCCTTTTGGCCAAATTTACAATTTGGGTCATCCTCCGTACTCTAACATCTACACCCTACTAAACAGTTAGACCTACTTACATCACATCTGTAACTTCTAGATCATGCTAGGGAATATGTGTTATCAATAATCGAGCACACATATATATCAACGATAAGTTCAAGCATACGATAAACAGAGCATGGTCAAGGTAATATGAACACCTAACATGTTCATATCTATGTCTAAATCTGGAAATCATTACATCTACCCGACCAGTAGGAAATTACCTACCTGATAAGAAGCTCGTGACAATAAAAATCCTCACGACCGCGGTCCTGCCTCGTATCTACGTCCTGCACAAACCATAATATGCATTAAGTTCTAGCACATGACAATAGATATATTTAATTTACTATTCTATCGTTTCCATATTCGCGTCCCTTTATCGAATACGAATTTAGAAACTCCAATTAGCCAGACTTGATCATTTATTTTACATCCATCGGTTTCAATTAGCAAAAGTGCTAACTCCCTCATCAAATTCTATATTCGACTTAACAAAGTTAATCTCATAAAGATTTAACCTTTTTACCCCCACCCGATTTTATAGTATCATCAACAGAATCAGTTATAAATCTAATTTATAAACACAACCCTTACAGTTGTCCCGTACTACAATCAATTCTATAATTAACATCTATCATTCCTGGTTAACAAGTAGGCTAACCTATAATCATTTACAGCCATTTTAACCAACCCATACCCATCCAATTTCACAGCCAACACTTACAATTCTAATTCAAGAATATTAACAGATGAAGGTGATAGCATAATTGACTTACCAACCTAGAATTGTCACCTGGTGGAAATCATTTCCAGTCGCCTATACAACCGTTCGAGACCCCTGCCCAAACCAAATCAACAACTCCTAAGCATTCATCTCCTGTCCATCAATGAATTGAACGGGATTTACAGCACAAGAATGGAAACTGTTTTTGCTTACCACTATTGAAACCTCACGGCGGCAGCAAGATCCCCACTGATCGGCACCCCACAGAAAATGTCGCTGCCCTATTCGCCTGCCATAATCTCCGGTGCCCCCAACTCCGGTGCTGATGGACAGTGAGGACCCCTAAAATTGACAACCCACCGAAACCTTGCTGCCCAAATCCTCGATTGAGTCACGTTCAACAGAGAACACTACGGAAAGGTTTATTCACAACCGAATCCCTTTTGAGATCGAGGAAAACAAGGAAACGGCAGCCCTTACCTCGCTCCGGTGATGGACGGACAGCAGCGATCAAAATCACCCGGTCGCCTCCCGTCTGGAAATAGCCGAATCGGAGCTTCCAGTCCGTCGTCAAGCCGTGACCGTCGCCGTCGCTGTCGCGAGGAAGAAGGCCAGAGTCCGAGCGATGGAGCGTAATGGGCTGTGAGCAGAAGAGATCCAGCTCAGGCCCGGGTGTGAGCGGAAGTCGCTTCGAGGGGAAAAGAGGCTTTGTTCGTGTGGAGAAGCCGATCGACGCCGAGGAGAAAATGAGAGAAGAATGCGAGATCGGGAAAATGCTCGGCGAAATAATGGACAGCGGCGCGGAAATGGAAGAAGAAGACGGCATGCATTAAGGGTGTGAAAGTGGGTCGGGTTTGAGGGTTAGTGGGTTTGGGTTTAATCCTACAATCCATTAACCCAAAATTCAATTAAGCCTAGGTTAATTTAACCCTAAGCTCCATTAATTAAACCCAAACCATTTAGATCTAGGTTAGGTCTAAGTGTATCCCTAACTAGCATCATGAATATATATATATATATATATATATATATATATATATATATATATATATATATATATATATATATATATATATATATATATATATATATATATTCTGGTATTTTACACATATGGTTTGGTTCTGGATCTTAAATTTTTAGAATATGAACCAAAACTGAACCGAACCAGAATCGAACCTGAACCGAAACTGGAACCGAACCGAAATCGAAACCGGAACTGAGTATTTTTTTAATTAAAATTAGAATTCAATTTTACAAATAATTTGATATTTACTTTTGAAAAAAAATTAAACTCATTAAAAATTCAAATTTTTATTAGTGTGTCACAATTATAATAATAAATATGTATAAAAATCAAAATTAAAATCATTTAAAATTTATATTTTGTATTATTGCATCATAATAATCAACTTGCACAAAAATTAAAATATTTAAAATTTAAAATTTTCATTGTTGCATCACAATTATAATAAAAATAATTTAAAAAATTAAAGTTATTTAAAATTCAAATAAAGTCATGCACAATAATCAACATACATAATGATCAAAATTATTTAAAATTTAAAATGTTCATTAATGTGTGCAATCATAATAAAAAAAATAAAAAAATATGTATAAAAATCAAAGTCATTCAAAATTTAAATTAAAATCATGCACAATAATCAATATACACAATGATCAAAATTATTTAAAATTCAAATTTTTCATTAATGTATCATAATCACAATAAAAAATATGCACAAAAATCAAAGTCATGCACAACAAACAATATGCAAAATGATCAAAGTTATTCAAAATTTAAATTTTCCATTGATGTGTCATAATCACACCAATAAACTAAACATGCACAAAAATCAAAGTCGTTTAAAATTCAAAATTTTTATTGTAGTATTATATCATTTAATATGTACAATGATAAAAGTTATTTTAAATTTTAAAATTTTCATTGTTATATCACAATCAAAATAATGAATAGTATGTTATATAATAAATTTCAAATTTTAAATTATTTATAATTACTTTTATACCCTTCATGAAATGATCTCTATAAATACCACTTCAAGTTCATTTCCCTTCACAAATCAATTCTCACTTCTTACTTCTTATTGGAAACACTCTCTCAATTTCTCAACTCTTAATTTCTCTCATATTCAATTGTTTATTTTTCTTTAAATTTCTAATTTTATTTGATTTCATTTATCAATTATGTCGAGTGATAGAGGCAAGAGTAAGGTTAGAGAATCTTCCCAAAATGAGCAATTTTATCTCGAGCATTTTCCAACACAAGAATCTCATCAACACGTCAATCTTGAAGCTGAAAATGATGATCAAGAAGAGATGTGTGCAGAAAAAGGAAAAATGTTGAGATCCAATATTTTTAAGGTACATTTAAAAAAAATCGTTACCAAATAGTTCAATACAAGTTATTTGCAATTACTATGGACAATAATTCAAATTCAAAGAAGGCGGAGGATATGAGACATTTAGAAAGTATTTGAATAATAAACATCCAATTGAAGTTGCTATTGATAGAACACAAACTCAAATATCCGGAATTGCATCTTCTAATCCTTCTTCTCTTTTTATTTATTCTGATGAAAAATAGAGAAGAATTAGCTAAAATGATTGCTATTGAATATTTATCTTTTAGTTTTGGTGAAAAAAATAGGATTTACTAATTATTGTCAAAATGCTTTAAATCCTTCTGCAAAATGTGTCCCTAGAACTACTACTATACGTACAATTCATAAACTTTATAAAAGAGAGAAAAATAATTTACAAAAGCTTTTCAAAAATTTTAATAGTCAAGTTTCTATATGTAGTGATATTTGGAGTGATCATTGGCAAAGATATTCATATATGGCTATTACTTGTCATTGGATTGATAATAATTGGAATATTCAAAAACGTATCATTGCATTTAGAGTTTTTGATAAAAGACATACGGCTAAAAATATTTATAAGATTATTAGTTCAATTTTACAAGAATATTATTTAGTAAATAAGATTTTTTCTATTGGTTTTGATAATGCTTTTGCTAATACTACTTCTATTATAGATTTAGAAAATATTTGTAAACTTAGTTTTGTTGGTAAATTTTTTCATATAAGATGTTCATGTCATGTATTAAATTTATGTGTTTAAGATGGTTAAGATCTCTTGAAATTTATCTTATCCCTATTAAAAAAGCAATTTCTTATTTATGGAATCATCCACAAATAATGAAAGATTGGGCTAGATTTTGTAAAGAAAATGGGAAAAGATCTAAAAGATTTTCTAAAGATGTTCTAACATGTTGGAATTCAACTTATGAATTATTAGATGAATTATTTTCTTATAAACAATTATTATGTACTTTTTTTGCAAATAATTTTAATTCTATTATTTTATATCCACAACAATGGATTATTTGTGAATTTTTTTTTAAATTTATTAAAAGTGTTTAATGATGCTATATATACATTATCCGGTGTTTATTATCCTACATCTTCATTATTTTTATTAGAAAGTATTAATATTGTAAATGTTATGCAAGAGTATGAAAATGATGAAGATTTAAAAGATACAATTTATGTAATGAAAATAAAATGGTGCAACAAATTCCTGATATTTATCTTTTTGCTATTGTTTTTAATCCTAGATGTAAATTAGATAGTTTTTTGATTATATAACATTTTATATTGAAAATTTAGGAGTAAATGATTATGATATTGCACAAAAAATAAATTACATTAGAAAATTAATTTTTGATATATATGTTGAATTTAGTGTGACATTTGATAATTCTACTCAACAATCTTCTCAATCTATAAATATTGGAGAATTTTCTAAAATAAGTAAAGCAGAACAATTATTATTTTAAAAGCAAAAGAAACCAAGAGGTTCAACTTCTGCATCTGAAATCGATTTATATTTAACAACTTCTTTTGAGTTTAGTGTCTATCCATCTTTGAAAGATTTTCCAATTCTTGAATGGTGGAAAGAACATGCAAATGATTTTCCTATATTATCACAAATTGATAAACAAATTTTATCAACTCCTGTCTCAATTGTGGTGGTTGAATAAGCATTTAGTGCGGGAGGAAACATTTTGGATGATAAAAGATCATGTATGACTCCAGAATTACTTGAAACACAAACCTGTCTGGATGATTGGTGTAAAGCAGATCTTAGGCAACAAGAGATAATGAAGACTTATATGATCTTACAATCGAAGGCACATCAACAGCTACCTCTGATAACATTTCAGATTAAATTAAGGTAAGGGGGTCATATTTAAATGGTAAGTGAACTACGAGGGCTTTGATTCCTTCAGACCTCAAAAGGATATATAGGCAACTTAATTTATATAAATTAAGTTCAAGCTCTTTCCTTTCTTTTTTTTTAGTACTAAATTAAAGAAGGAGAGATGTAACATATTGTAATAATTCTTTCTTTTTAATTTATTGATGTGAATTTATTAATTAAATATGTTTCAATGATAATTTTTTATGATAAATATTTGATTTAAAGAGTTATTTAAAATAAATAAATCGACATAAGTTAAATCTCCACGTATAAAACTTAAATTTAAATATAATTTAAATTAAAATAAATAGATCAAAAATTGAAAAATAATATACTTATCGTCTATTAAAAAATGAGAGACTTAAAATTAAAGAATTTAAATTTCGATTTTAAACGATTTGAATCGAAATCGAATCGTAAGAAGTTGAAACCGTCGGTTAACGGTTCGGTTCCATTGGATGATGAACCGGAACCAATGGTTCCAAAATCAAAACCGAACCGTAAAGAATCGGAACCGGCGATTTTGAAATCGAAACCGTTAATGAACGATTCGGTTCCGGTTCTATTGGATGATAAACTGGAACCGATGGTTCCAAAATCGAAACCAACGATTTTGGAACCATGGTCACCCCTAGGTTTCTGAAGCATCTAAAAATTGCTGAAGATAGTGGGAGCCCAGTGACCGTCTACTATGATAGTCAAGTCGCTATAGCTTTTTCCAAGGATCTCAAATATTACAGCAAGGGCAAGTATATAACAATAAAGTATAACTTTATAAGGGATATTGTTGCTAAGAAGAAAGTGATTCTTGAGTATATCCCTACACGAGCTATGCTTGCAGATCCTTTTACTAAGTCAATAATTAGAGAGTCATTTTATGAGCATGTAAAGTATATAGGACTTCATAGAATGTAACAATTTTGTAATAATAATAGGATATTGTAATTTGATTGTTTGAAATGCTAGCCATAATTTATTCAGTGTATATGATGTTACATTCTGATAAGATCTCGGTGAACATGTTGGCAGGTAGTGATTGGTCCTCTCACATGGACAATCATCTTTATTTGTTAAGTACAAATAGGGGTAAGACCATTACTTATAGGATAGCTTTGGAAGCTATATGTTTAGAGATACATACCTATAAGCTGGGGTCATCTTGATATTCGTATCAAGATAAGATCATTTAAGAAAAGTGATCGAAGTAAATGCTCCCACCATTTACTATACCCGTTTGGAGCCAGATTAGAATTCATATGTTGAATTCAAGATTAAGCATTGGGAATGTCTAGATCAAAATTTGTACGATATTAATTTGATGAAAACATACACTCTTTATCGGTAAAGAGAATAACATCATAGTATGTGATTTATACTACATGTGCTAAAGAGACAATAAGGGTAGTAGGAGAATGGATCCCTGCTTCTCTACTATGTGAGCCCTTTGAGATTATATGTTAATTTCAATATTTGTCCTTTGTGACTATTTAGCTGTATACTTGAAGTTTTAATCAGCGTATGCTACTTTAGCATGTAAACCTATTGATTATGGATCATTCGGTCTATGGAACATGGCTAGGAAAGCGACTAATTAAAATGAATAGATTCATGCTAAAAAGGAAGATTAAATATATTTACATCTTTTGAGAATTATTCACTGGTCGATCCATTTCGGTTGTGCATAGAAACGATTATGAATATTAAGAATATAGAACATGCTATTAACTTGATGGTCATTACGAGGGATTAGAGATGTTCATATTGATGTAAATGGAGATTATTTAATCTGGGTAAATCCAGGAAAATGATTATGTACCACAAGGAGTATAGTTTTGTACCACCTGGAGAACAACTGTGTGCTACCTGGAGGATAGATGTGTGCCATCAGGTGAATGACTATATGTCATTTAGAGAATGATTATATACCATTTAAAGAGCGACTAAGTTAGACATAATAACTTTTCTTAGCACTGATCACTCTATGAGAAGCTATGTAAGGTGTAACAACTTTCTTAGCAATGGATTGCTCAGTGTGCTTGTTGTCGCACGAACTATTTTCCTATGTATGAATCGGTTGTTCTAATAGTCTTTGTGACTATTCATCTGTGTTCTATTAGTCTTTTGGGACTATGGACTCCGACTATATTTAGTCTATGTGGCTAAATACCTCTTATTGATCTATGTGACCATTAATCTCTTAGTCTTTGTGACGATTGATCTCTATTCTAGTAATTTTTTTGGGACTATGAACTCCGACTTGATTTAGTCTATGAGACTAAATGTCTCTTATTGGTCTATGTGACCATTTGCCTATATGACATAACTTGGATGAATGAGAGATGAAGGCACATACAAACTGTACACATTGCTTTAGCAACGCGCACATGTTGCTTTGGATGTGTGCACATTGCCAAAGCAACGTGCACACTTGGTGCCTAAGCCTTTCTCCTTATATAAGGAGAGGCATCCAAGTGATGTGGGCATTCAAGAGTTTGTTCCAAAAGCTAAAGAGGAAAGTGAGGGAGACTAGAGTGGTGTGCGCGTGATCTGGGAATTGCTGTGGAGGTTTTGCCAGAGAATTTCGAGAACGTCGAGGTGCGACCGGAACTTGATTCATGGAAAAGTAGGATCCTTCCGATTTGATCATCGTGATCGATCCTCAGACAGTGAGCAGAGATCGTCATCCCTACAAATCCAAAAAGTGCGAAGATTCTGACGGCTCACTGTAAGTTTTATTTATAGTCTACTTTTATTTCTTAGCATTTAAATTCGTGTAAACAGATGAAATAATACCAATAAGACCTCTTCCAAAATTGACTCTTATTTTATCCACAAACTCTATCGTATCTTAATCATCACGTCAACCTTCTAATTGCGATTTCACAAGCAGGAGACTAGTTGCGATAATCAATCTAATTATAATTTTGTAGTCAAAGATCACAATCGTCTTGCATACCGCAAGTACAATTGCCAAGCACAACTATTGGCTGCAATTCTATATTGGTACAGATCAATAATAGTTAATATTATTATTATTATTTTATGATTTTTTTAAAAAATAAAGAGAAATGTACCTATAATGATGATGTGTGATCTTATAATTTTTACGGGATGATGTGATGGCTAAAATATAATGATACTTACAAAAGTGATATCGATCGATTTCGAAGAAGATTTAAAATCTTTTCCTAGATTCAGATAACCCCCACATGCCTTGTGATGCGCACGGACGCATCCTCAAATCTCGTGACGGATACCGTCGTGGACTCAAAGTGTGCGCTCGCGCTCAACGCCCACAAGTGCAATAATGTCGTCAAGTAATAAAGATTATTGATCCCACAGGGACTGGGATTCGAGTACCAATAGACTAAGTGATTGCGATTGTTCGGACATGATCTCTGAGAGAGAGTCAGTTGGTGAGGACGATCGGTGTGTTGGGTTTCCGGCACCGCGGCGTGTGTATGTTCGATCATGTTTCGTAAACATGAACACAGCGGAAGCAATAAAAATAATAAATACTCCTATTTATTACAACACACACAACACACGCATGCATATTACAACAAGTGTAGACATAACCGTAAATTTAATTTGCAATAAAAGGAAATTTATCTACGTTATACCTTTCGTATGACGTGTAGCGGGAACGGCATCAACCGGAACGATCCTCGCTAGAATCGTCTCTATCCGTATCCACGCCGAGTTCCTCGGGATGACTTCGCTAAGCCACGAGCTTCGTCTTCGTACGGGTTACTAGCCTCGTGTTGAAGATGACGTGATCGAGAGATGATCACGATCCGAATCCAAATTTGGATCCAAAACGAGTCCTCAAAACTCGCTTCTCCAGAGAGGTATTCGTCAACCGATTGACGAATCCTTCATCCTCCACCTCAGAGGATTACCGAAGATCGAATCCCCGGTAAGTTATCCGCTGTCGGAGCTCTAACCGTCGTCCAAACGACGCTCCGACGAGAGGAGAAGAAGCTGTCCAGAAAACTGGACAGCTTGGTGGAGGAGTAGGTGCCGACCAAAAACAAGGAAGCCAAGTGCTCACCTTTTCACCGAGGCCTAGGAAGATCACCGGAGGGTCGCCGGAGGATCACCGACTGAAGCTTTATCGCCGGCAAGGAGCTGGACGCCGACACAAGGGGCTGGGCGGCCAAGGAGCTTGGGCGGCAACTCCTTCAATGGGGTTAGGGCTTAATTATCCCTTAAGCCCTCTTTTATAGAGAACTAATTCTCTTAATGGTGATTGGATCATAACCATTAGGCCCGTTAACCCGCTCCATTAAGATAAGTTAAAATAAACCAAACCATGATGGTTTATTTTAAGTTAAAACGAACCGAACCAACTTTTGGTTCATTCGTTTAAAATAAACCAAACCCTTTGGTTTATTCTCATCCATTGGATTAGAACCAAACCATTTTGGTCCATCCATTATGTCTTCATAAGACATGGCCCATCCATGCTTCCATTGCGGTAAACGATTTCATGCTCGCTTTATGTTTGGTCGACCAAACCTAGTTTCTCTCGATCGAGAATCCCATTCTCAAGCTCGTTTTAAATCCTTTGGATTACACTCGTTGTCGTGTGACCAAATAGGTTCTCGGTTTATGTTGGCCGTCTATAATTAACCATTAATTATAGAGCGATCATGAGTGGCACCTAGTAGTACATCATGATCCCCAATTAACCGAAAAGATCAAGCGGTTGATCGAACTATTTGAAACCCTTGATGTTCGAATGATTCGTGCCCCATTCCCTTCACTCATCTTATACCCACTTGGTTCGGGACATGGTCTATTGTGTCAGTCCCACTAGTGACTCGTCACACCTATCCCAAGTATTATTTCCTCGTCCTCACAGTTCTAGTTACTCCACATGTATCGAAGAGTACCTTACTCTAAACATGTAATGCTTTGGCCAAAGACTTTAGTAACAATCCGACGAGAGGCCATGGGTATACATCTCCTCGCAAGGAGTGGTTCTTAGGGGATGCCCATTCCATGGTAAGTTAAGTCGTCACCCCATAGCTTTCCTAAGGTTTCCGGTTCTTAGGCACTTACCTGCCCAAAGCGAGGGTCGTTCCCTAGATCTAGCATAAAGTCTCAAAGGCGTGCTCGGTATTGAGAGAAATTGGGAGGTGTTTCCTCAGTAACCTAACTCGGTCTCAAAGGGGCACCTAACCATTTCCACCCACGACAACTATTTTTTTATCCCTCTCAATCTTCTTTTTTTTTCTTTTTTTTTGTCATTTCTTTTTCTCTCTTTTTTTTCTTTTATTTCTCTTTTTATTTTTCGGCTCACAGGGATTTCGATTTTTCTGAATGGGCTTACATAATCCGAGCATCTCCAGTAACTAAAATTCTAAACCTAGAGTCACCTATGGATTCCCAAGTACTAGACTATTGAAGTGAATCATAACTAGGTATGTACTAGATTCTCCCTTTCAGAATGTTCAACATGTGTAAGTGCAAAAATAGAACTAACCAGTGCAAGTCTAGAACATTCAATAGAGCACATAGAATAAAATACCACAAGATAAATGGAGTTAAGCTACCTATGGGAACAACTCATGCAAGCAACTTTCAAAAATACTACTGAGGTAACTTTACAGACACCAAAAATTAAGTACTGAAAGGAACTAAACAACTCATGCATGCATGAACAAATGAATGAAAATACCAGAAAAGAAACTACTGCTAGAAAACAAAACAAAATAGATTTTGGGGTCCCCCCAGACTTAAACAAAATTATACCTCTAATATGGTGGACGAGGTGGAAAGTCTGGGAGCCTGGGCATCTCTGGATCATGGGAGAACCTGCTGCTGAGCCGCTGATGCCACATATACATGTAGTCAATCTAAGAGCTGGTGGATATAGGTGCTCGGTCTTCTCCTCCTAGCCCATTTGTACTGCTGGCGTGCATATCTTCAGTATCTCCCTGCGATGGCGCCTCATCCTGGCGACGAGCAACCTCCTCCTGGAAGTATATATGGGCCTCATCGTAGAACTCCTCCGTCCGTTGGAAATGCTCCCGGAATCCTTGGAACTCTGCCTACTGATAGGCACTCTGCTCCTTCCATCGCTGCCTCTGCGTCTGCTGCTCAGTGTAAATGTCGTCGAGGCGTGATCGAAACTCTGAGAAATCGTATGTCGACGTACCTGCATCTTGATCAAAAGTAGAAAAAGATGGTGGTGTAAGTGTAAGCTCATGTTGGCGTGGACTAGGTGGGCTCCTATGCATGTGTGGACTGGAGGGAGAGTGATACAAAGGTGGAGAGATGGGCGTTGATGTGGATGGTCCCTCATGAGGAGGGGACTCCACTATCAGGTCTAAGCATCAATTAGCACGTATAGCGATGGTGGTATGATCCGGGTCGGGGAGCCTAAGGGTCGTAAGATTTTTCCTTACATAGCATAAGGAGTCTCCTTCTCTTACAATCATTTTCATGGCCATGCATACTCTTAGGTTGATCCTAGGGCTCCCCTTTATACTCACCAATGTTGTGTAGTCGTACCCCATCCTATAACAAATGTGGGTAAGTAGGCCTCCCACATTGATCTCTCCGCGTGCTGCTTTGCCCATCTTCACTAAGTGTCTAATGAAGTGGGACCCCACATCGATGCTACTTCTTTCTTGTAGTATATCCCATAAGCAAAGCAGCTCGCTGGCTCTAACTACACCATCACTCTTCCCACGACCAAATATAGTACTGGCCATGACGCGGTGAAGGTATCGAAAGACGGGGTTTTGAAAGTGCGACGCTTTTTCCCTAGAAGGGTCATAAGCGTGCTCTCCCGTCAACTCGGTCCAACATTCCCGAGAGTTGAACCCGATAGGGGTTCTTCTCTCTCCCCAACTTGGTAAGCCAAAGCATGAGTTCCATTGGTGAAGGGTCCATTCATGCTCTGTTAAAAAGCCTAAAAGTTATTCTACCCTCCTCGCTTTCTCTACCCGTTAAAACTTCCGCCTCTAAAGAACTCAAAAATTCCAAAACTATCCTAGGGTAGGTTAGGTGCCTTATTCCCATAATCTCATCCCACCCCATTTTTGCAAATAGGGTTTGCATATCACCTAACAACCCTAAAGATGCTAGTAAATCTTCATCTAAGTACCTAGTAGCAGTAAGTTTATGAGTAGAGAGCATATTGAACCTATCTCTATGTTCATTATTGTGAAAAAGTAGAGGGGGTAGGGTGTTATCCTCTTCCGGAGCTTGAGAAGCGTCGACTCTTCTTGTTCGTCGCTCCGAGGCACCGGATCGGGATGCTACGGTCTTGGTCCTCCTCATCCTTGCTCCTTTTGGCTTCTTTAGAGGTTAGAAATTCTTCTAGAGGAAGGGGAAAGTGAAATCACACGGCTAGGGAAAGAACTTTTGAAGCACACGGCGCAAATGAGGTGAAAACACACGGCTCGCCCCTTTTAACCTTGCGCACCACGACCGTGTGAAAACACACGCCCAGGCTGTGTGCGCCTCTGGTCAATCGGGCACGGCCGTAGGAAAATACACGGCCAGGTCGTGTACCCCCATTTTTCGCCCCTTTTATGCACCATGACCCGAATTTGTTCATACACTTCGCCGTGTAGACTAATATCAGTCTCATTTTTGCCTAGCAAAGTTCTTTTCTATTCCTAACTCTAAATGTGATGGAAATCAAAACTAAAATTCAAACAAATGTATGCAATGCAATAGAAAAGGGAAATCTAAAACTAAACTTGGGTTGCCTCCTAAGAAGCGCTTTGTTTAAGATCGTTTAGCTCGACCACACTCTTCTATCAACTCGACTCTAGTGGTTCAGTGAACCTCCATTCATCCATTTCGGGATTTGCATCTGGAGGTTCCGGCTTCCTAGATCTTGCTGGAATCACATACTTCCCTGACGCAGGTTCCTGACTTCCTGTCCCAGCAGGTTCAAATTTCATCTTATCCTCTCCCACTTTCAGGGTCAACTTGTGATTCTTCACATCAATGACCATTCCTGCAGTCACTAAAAATGGTCGCCCCAGGATGACGGGTATCTTGGGGTCCTCTTCCATCTCCATCACCACAAAGTCAATTGGCAGTGTAAACTTCCCCACCTTAACAGGAACGTCTTCTAAAATCCCCAATGGGTAGCAGTATGTGTGGTTAGCTAGTTGTAGTGTCATAGTAGTGATTTTAAATTTCCTAACCCTAGCTTTTTGCATAAGGTATAGGGCATAAGACTCACACTCGCTCCCAAGTCACAGAAGGCTTTGCTAATCAATGTCGTCCCTATATAGCATGGGATATAGAAGCTCCCCGGATCTTTTAATTTCTGAGTAGCTTCGTTTCGGAGATAGGCGCTTGATTCTTCTATTAGGGCTACAATTTTCGACTCCGCGACCTTCCTACGGTGTGTCAGAATATCTGTTATGAACCTAGCGAACTGGGGAACTTGGTGCAACGCTTCGAGTATCGATACCTCCACTGATATCGACTTCAGCATGTCCAAGAATTTACCAAACTCGGCGTCTTTCTTTGCATTCGTCAATCGTTGTGGGAATGGTACAGTAAGGGGAGGTTGAGCCCTCACAGCAGGCTCCCGGTTTGTTTCTCTCATTTTTTCATTCTCTGCCTTCCCCAGAGGCTCTAGCGGTTCAAATCCCTGGTTCTTTTCAGCAACCGACCGTCCTGACATTTCTTTCAGGATCCTCCCTCTTCGCAGCGTCACTGCTTGGCACTGCTCTACCGGATTGCCCTCTGCTCTTCCTGGTAGCTTCCCTGGTATCCTGGAGATTTGGTTCGCGATCTGAGCTACTTGAATCTCCAGCGACTTATGCCTGGTGGCAAGATCTCTTACAGATGACCCCAACCCCGCGATCATCGTATCTATCTGCGAATGTCGTCGCTGAAATTCAGTGTTCGCCTCCTGTTGCGTTCGAATGAAATTCTCCAACATATTCTCCAGTCGGGTGTTAGAGGGACGTGGCTGGCCATTCTCTCCCGATGGTTGGAACCTCCCCAAGGTATTCTTATAAGGAAAATTTCGGTGATTCCTCCATCCCGGATGAGAAGTGCTGGAGTGTTGGTTGTTGGGTCTTGGGTTGTAGTCCCCAACCGCATCGCAGTGCTCAATCTTCTAGTCTCGGGTCCCTTGCCCTCCAAGTAGTCCATGGAATTGATAGTGTAACGTCCCGCTGCAGGCGTGGGTTGATCATGTTCGGAAGCCCATTGATGGTGGTTTTGGGTCACCTCTTCGATAAGCTCCTCTGCTTCCTCTATGGTCTTGTTCATTAGAGCTCCTCCTGCGGCAGAATCTAGGGACATCTTCATGGCGTAAGCGATCCCATTATAGAAAATGTGGATCACCAGCCACCTCTCCAGTCCGTGGTGTGGGCATTGGTAAAGTAGCCCCTTGTAGCGATCTCATGCTTCAAATAAGGATTTCCCCTCCTTCTGGCGAAAGCTTGTGATAAGATGGCGCATATGAGCAGTCTTACTTGGTGGGAAGTATTTATTCAGGAACTGCTGCTCACATTGCTCCCATGTGGTGATGCTTCCAGAAGGTAAGGAGTGAAGTCATGCCTTAGCCTTATCCCATAGTGAAAATGGGAACAGGCTCAGGCGGATCGCGTCAGAAGGGACTCCATTCAGTTTCATAGTTGAGCAGATTTCGAGAAAAGCCTCAAGATGCTGGTTTGGGTCTTCAGTTGCAGCTCCCCCGAATTGGTTATGTTGGACCATATGTATAAGTGTCGGCTTCAGCTCAAAGTTATTTGCCGAAATTGATGATCTAGCTATGCTCGGCTTGAATCCTCTAGCGCTAGGAGTTGCGTAGTCCTGCAGAGATCGGCTTCCTATGTTCACCTCGGATGCAGCTTGATCTTTCATCTTTCGTTGTACTGCTCTCCGACAGTGAAAGGTTCGCTCAATCTCTAAATCGATCAGAATTAGACCTTCCGACCCTAGTCTTCCAAGCATACGATGAACCAAACCATAAAAGTAAGAGTGCTAACCTAATGCTAAAATAAACAGAAAGTAAATAAAACTAGCGAATAAAAATCTAAGATGCAATAAGTAAATAAAAAAACTACTACTGAAAAATAAAAACTAAATCTAAATATGGAAAATAAAACTAAAGAAAATAAATTAAACTAATAAGAAAATAAAGCAAGAAAATAATCTAATCCTAAGCCCCGATCCAATCCACTACCGTTCGATTTGATATCGAATCGATAGTCCCCGGCAACGGCGCCAAAAACTTGATGCACACGAACGCGTCCTTAAATCTCGTGACAGATATCGTCGTAGACTCAAAGTGCGCACTCGCACTCAACGCCCGCAAGTGCACGGATGTCGTCAAGTAATAAAGATTATCGATCCCACAAGGACTGGGATTCGAGTACCAATACACTAAGTGGTTGCGATTGTTCGGATGTGATCTCTGAGAAAGAGTCGGTTGGTGAGGACGATCGATGGACTCTACTCTGTGCGGTGTCACACAGAGGAGGAAAAGAGTGTGCTGGAGTCTTAAAAGGCGATTCTAGGACTTCGGTTTCACTTGTGTACCACAGAACAACGTTGTCAATTGTCGTCGTCTAAACGTCTACCTACGATTTTGGGGAAGGGACATCATACACTCTCCCGCAGAGCCGCTGCATTCACCGGGAGCTATCCTCGCCCAAAAGGACGGGATAGAGGGTACGAGGATGTCAAATCAATCCTTGCGGTGGACCATTTCCGATTCCACCGCTCCCTTCTCCCCGCGGTTACGGGAGGTCAGGTTTACCCCTAGGTTCCTTGATCAAACCTCCTAAATCTAGATTGCGAGGGCTGTCACCACCTCGTATCGCCTAAGCACAGCGGAAAGAAAGCCAAATACACGTAGATATAATAGAGAGCAACTATCAAGTGTCAAATCAAACTTTTGGCCAGAATTTAATATGAACCAACATTGTCTATATACACAAGCTACTCCCTAATCCTAGAATCAAAAGTACTACTCCATAAAAACGAAGGAAGAATCACAAAACATGTTAAAGTTCGATTACAATAGAAAGGGAGCGCAGAAATAGAGATATACAATGCTTCGTGATCTTCTCTCCGACGTTGTATTGCAAGTTGTGGACCTCCGACGGCGTTCCTCCTCCCCGTTGCGAGTTATCGAAGCTTTTTAGGGCTTCGGCGTGCCGTCCTAGCCGTCGTGCCTCTCCCCTAGGGTTTGGGCAGAGCCATCCTTATATAGACTTCACCTCGGACCGCTGCAAAATCTGGAAAAAGCCCTAGTCGCGCAAATCCGTCGGGCCACCACACGGCCAGGCCGTGTGCGACCCTGGGGTGTTGTTCTTCGCCCATTGGACACGGCCGTGTGAATCCACACGCCCGGGGTCGTGTCCCACTCTGCGTCTAGCTGTGAAAGTCCTTCTTTTGCTCCGAAAATACATCTTTTCCACCAGAAAAGCTAACCTACACACAAAAGTACAACGAGCAGACCTCCGAACCAAAAAATAGGCAATGTGTGCAAGAATAGAGTAACAGATGCATGAAACTAACAAAAAATGTAACAAGATGTGAGTGAAAACTACTCCTAAAACCCTATATGTTTTGCTCACATCATCTTGACTACCACATCAATGCCCATAGGACTATCCGTGATTTACCTTCCTCATAATGGACGTGGGACAGACTAGTGGGGATCGCTAGGTTGACAGTTCCAACCGCACTACAAGAATAATGATCTATCATGATATTTTCTTAACGACACTTAATATATAGTGTAGTTATAAAAGGTTTATCACGATATTTATTAAACAAGAAAATGATTTTAAAAACCATGTCCAATTAAAGTATTTATAAGGACACTTTTACTTAAATGTCATTATATATAATACAAATATTAACTTATATTAATTAATATTATTGTGTCTAGGTTTAATTATCTCCTGTCGTAACTTTTGCCCAAAATCCTCGACGCTGTAGCGTGCCACAAGCCGTCGGCGATGTATAGGCGACACCAGAGTTTTTTCTCGATGACGGCGACACCACCATGGACACTGCAGCCGACATCCATCTTCTTAACGTCAATGTCCTGTCATGCTCTTCGCTCCTATGCATTTCGCCTGTGCATCAGTTTGTCACGACATTTCAACAACTGTGATTGCTGGCGTCGGTGTCCGTCACACTTGACTGGATCGACAGATAACCTCTAACAATGACCACAACGTATGTTTGCTTGGTAGATTTTTTTTTTATGATCTTCCTCTGTTCTTATGTCTATTTTTTGTTCTCATGCGTATTTTTGATTGATTTTTTCATATGCATCATCTTTCTTCTCTGCATCACCAAATTCCAACGAACCAATTCTCTTTGCATTTTCCTTCTTATAGAAGTACTTAGACAAGGTCATATCTTTTGGTGTTCTAGGTGAGAACTTGGAATATAGCACAGTCTTGGCCTTCAGAGATTTCCTAACATTAGAAATAGCAATATCATTCGAGATATTAATACCACTAGGATCACCATTTTCTTGACATGACACTGTTTCTCCATTCACTGACTCAGTCTTGGATAGAGATTTTTCGTTGATCTTATCCATCTCCGAAGTCTCTTTAAGATCTTCAATGCGAGTTCTATCGGAATTCTGTAATCTAGTTTTGGCAATATCTGTTTCTTCTAACGATTGCACATCTGAATTTGGGTGTTCAAATAAAGAATTAACAGCAATGAAACACTCCTGCATTTTCGATGAAATGAAGGTAGTTAACTTTGCTACATTTGTCATATTTGTATCCTTTTGCATGGATGCAACAGTTTCTGATTGATCGATGGTAGGGACCACTATATCATCTGCATCATCCAAAACCTTCTTACTAGAATAAGTTTATCTCAAAACTGATTTATTATTATTCAGAGTGATCTAAATAAAGAGTTTTGTAAACCAAGCTCACAAGAGTTCCATCAAGTTTTGTGCAACTATATGTTCGTAGGTTGACATCTATAAATCATCAAGCATGGTTATCTCAAATATGGTCTAGTTGAAGCAGTTTCCTGTGTGCAAACAAGACCCAAGTCAATGAGCTCCATGATAGCTACTTCAAATATTTTCTTAACCTCTGGAATCTTTTCCTGTAGTTCTCTGGCTAGTGAGGGATCTATAACATTTTCTAATTGACTTCCATACTGGTACTTCATCCATTTGATTAAGCTCACACCCCCATCAAATATTTCATCTGTTGGTCTTTTTTTAGTGATCATTTTTAGCACAACGACGCCATAGGTATAGACATCCCCTTTTGCAGATGCTTGTCCACCATACCCGTACTCTAGGGGGGAAAAAGGGCATTCAGCACAAACAAACAAGAAATTTGTTCTCAATTAGTGCATCGATCAATTGGTTCATTATCCTACTTTAAGTACAACCTCAAATATTTAATTGCTTATTCATAGAGTACATTTGCAAATGAGATTAAGAGAGTTAATGTTTTACCTGGAGCAACATATCCAACTAATCCATGTATAAAAGTGGTTGTTGAAGTTGAAATGTTATCATTTGTTGCACTTCTATTTGTGGCTACATAAGCCAGTCTAGCAATGCCAAAATCTGAAACTATTGCAGTCATATCCTCATCAAGAAGAATGTTGTTTGGCTTAAGATCACAGTGAATCACCTGAACTGGAGTGTGATTATGCAAGTATGTCATCCCCTTTGATATATCACTGCAAATGTTCACTATTTCAGTCAGGCTTAGAAATATCTCTGAATCTCCTCGAGGGTGCATATAATCTTCTAGACTACCTCTACTCATGAAGGGTGGCACTATAGCTTTGAATTTTGGATTGCTGCATGTTGTGATGATGCTCATCAAGTTTCTGTGTCGAACTCTTTTCAAAACTTGACACTCTGTTGAACATCCTAGAAGAATTGTGGTCATGTTGATGTAATACCTTAATGGAAATGAGACCTCCATCCCTTAGTGTGCCTTTGTAAACATGCCCAAAGCCACCAGACCCTATCAATCTGCTTTGATCAAATCCTCTTGTGGCCTTCCAAAGATCTCTGTAAGTTATTCTTGGATGATCACTAATCAAGTTAAAAGGGTACCTACTCATACTCAATGTTGTATCTCTGAAAGGTTTGGCTGCTATGGTGCAGAAAACAATAAGAGTGAAAAGTATTGAGGCAATGATACTCAACAATAGGATGAACTTCTGCCTATGCGCTATGCTACTCGTCCTTGAGCTTGATGATTTATTTGAGACTAAATTTATTAATATTGATACTGATTGAATTGATCTCAAGGTAAACTAGGAAATGATTGACTTTCTTGCACCTTAAAAGGGGAATGCTCTTAAAGATGTTGGACGTGTGGAAGAGGCTATAAAGTCCAGGGTAATTGCTTGATTTGGATAGTTTTACTCTCTTAAGATTGTTTATTCCTTGTTGAATAACTTGGTTTTAATAATTTTTCTCAAGTCATGCCTTGCTTTCCAACCTAACCATCCACAAGCTTTGTCAAATCTTGGCAACATATACATGGAATGGTAAGCTATAGAAGTGTTTGATGACAATTGTGTGGATAGTTTAATTTTGTTCCTTAATGAAACTTCTCTTTGTGCAGCAACATGATAAGCGTTGTTGCATCATTCTACGAGGCAACTTTATTAGTTACAACAGGAATCTCTGCGCCCTTCAACAATTGGCTATTATATACAAGCAACAGGTAGAGTACTATATCTTCCTTTTGTGTATGTTTAGAGTAAATGCATATTGCCTCATTTATTGGAAGCTAGTCATAAAATTTGTCTAGCTTTTTCTATACTGTCTTTGCTCCTAGTTGGAAATTGATAGTTCTCTTGTATTGCACCAGGGAAACTATGTAGAAGTGATAGCCTGTTATAATGAAGTTCTACACATTGATCCTTCTACTGCAGATGGACTTTGTCAATAGAGGGAACACATTTAAAGAGATTGGTAGAGTTACTGAAGCAATTCACGATTATATAAGAGCTCTAAATATCATACCAACAATGCCTGAAGCCCATGCAAATTTGGCTTCAGCTTACAAAGATAGGTAATTTCTTCATTGAATTTGTTCTAGTGTTAAACTATGTGAATATCTTACATCTATGCTTCTTCATTCCATTGTTTAGTGGGCTTGTGGAAGCAGCAATAAAGAGTTATAGACAGGCTTTGATGTTACGTCCAGACTTTCCTGAAGCAACTTGTAATCTTCTACATACCTTATGGGTAAATCTGCAGTTCTTGAAACCTTTGATATCTTTCAATGCTCTTTTATAGCTTTGTTTGTTTTAATGGTTTGTATTATTCAGGAGTTTTTTTATCATCCGTTGATTACTAATTCATCATTTGTTTCTAAATAGTTTGTTTCCTTAAAAAGTTTTGTTTAGCATGTGTTGCAATAAGTAGTCCCATGCTCTCTCACGTTGCATACTTTTTTTTTCCTGTTTGAGATCAATGTTTGTACCTTTTTAATTAGTTCAATTAGACAAATCACTGTTGGTTCCGATTTCCTCCTCTTCCTTCTACCACAATGCCTAGCCTTCTTCCTGCCTCATCATCCTTTTTATTACCTCTCTATCTCTTTGCAAACATCCCCTTTCCTAATCGTGGCACATGCAATCAACTAGTGATGGAGCAGCAGGCAAAATTAAAAAAGAATGGATGAACAAATTAAAATGCAAAGGCATCATATTGAAATGTTACAAGCAAAAATTTCTAATAAATCAGACCAGAACCTCTTTCAAATTGTAATAGTAATCAACACACATTATCAAGTAATAATTCACAACTTTTTGTTCCTCATCATCCATCTTTATGGGTAAGATTTGTTTAATTTTTTTTTTATTATATGTTTCATACATCTTCAATCTTTTATCTTTTTTTTTTTTACTTTTTTTATAGATTGGATGCTCTATTTTGATTAAAAGTTTATTTGATTCAACAAAGATTGTGGTAAAAGGAGTGCTCCATAGTATGGATTCAAATACTATAGTAGGGGATAGACATTAGGACCAAATTGGTGTGAAGTACGAATATAAGTTCTCTTAGACCCAAAAGAGAGTTTAATTAGACCTTATAATCTTTTATAGACGGTTGAGAATAAACTTGGAGGAATGATAGCTTGGCCTTATCATCTGGTATAATTTTAATCTTTCATTGAAATATTATTAATTTTTATATTTATTGTATTATTATAATTTTAAATAAATATGAAATGTATTTGCAGTATGGAATGATACTTTGCATTTTCCTATTTGGTATGATATCTAATCTTTACCATTATTTCTATTAACTTTGGTTGTTTATTATTTTATTCTAGTACTAATACAAATATATTCATTGTATTTATAGGTGACGGGTACCTGAATTTTTATGAATCAATATTATGGTTGAAGAGAGTCTATCTAGTTTAGTTTTTTTATAAGACTGTAAGTTCTAAAATTTAATATTTTGAGTATAGTGTGTAGTTAGTTTTGGATGTAAAAGACTCATCAAGATATTTGTAATTTTAAACTCAATGATTATGGAATAAATTTAGATTTTCTATTAACACTTTAAATTATATTTTATAATTTTTTATATTCTGAACAGGGGATGAATTGTGATGATGTATAAATATTGGATTCATGCTTACATTAGGAATCATTTTAATATATTTATAAATTATTATAATGTCATTATAGATTAACTAAATTGACATTTTAAAATGATCTTATAAATTATCTTTACTGACAATTTTTATTGTCCTTATAAAAAATATAAGACATTTATAAATGTCAAAAAAAAAAAAAATTTGGTGACATTTAGTTTTGTCTTTATTATAATGATAATAAGACACATATAGATGTCCTTATTACAATGATAATGCGACACATGTAGATGTCCTTAAAATATGATTTTTTCTGACATTTTAGCGTGTCATTATATATCTATATTAAGATACTTTTGATGTTAGTATTTATATTGTATAATGACATTATAAAATGTCAGAAAAGCGAATCAGGTCTAAGACGACATCACTTTATAGGGCGTTTTTTAGTGATGTCACTAAAACGTTGGTGTCACTAAAAATATACTATAAAGACATTTATGAATGCATGTCCTTAAAAGTCATTATTCTTGTAGTAACTTTTTGCTGAGGTGTGATCTTATGATCATAAATTTATGTCATACAAATAGTCTATTATAATATAGGATAAAATTATATAGTCCCCGTAAAAAAAATCAAGTAATTAGCCTAAATGATAGAATTATTCCAAAGAATAATGATTAATTTTTGAAAATCGTAGAACTTTTTAAGATGCTTATCCTTCTATTGTATTGGTTCTTCTATTGTATTGGTTCTTGATTAAAAAAATACTCTTTATAATTTATCTCTTTTATAATGATTGTGAGCAATTGATAGAGGTCGTCGGGATGATAATTTCATCTTTTCTTAGAGGATAAAATTACATATAAAAAATTCAATGTAATTTGATGCTTCTTTAGTACGATTGGAGTTTCATGAATTAACTATTTTATATTTGACAAGGTAAAAGACTACCAACAATAACTTTTGTATAGTGTGGCGTTTGACATAAATAATCTATAAGAGAAAAAAACTGTAAATGGCTAGCGACCTATGTCCATGAAAGGTGTGGTTATAAGGAATCAAAGGTGATTCCATGAAATAGCTCAGACTCATTAATATTGGAAAAAACATTAAGAAAAATTACAATAAAAAATAATAATATTCATCCCAAATTTACCTCCAAATGAATCCCAAAAATCTTGAATTAGACTTGGAACTGAAATAAGAAATGCAACAAAATTGAGTTCTGAGGGTAAATCAATATTACCTAGGCTCCATGTGGCTCAAGTTTGACCAGAAAACGACACTTAAGATGACTAGAATAGATTTTTTTTTAAAGGTGAAAATTTTGATTGAGAAATTGATTTTATAAATTTGGAATTTCTATTTATATCCCTTGTTAAATACTATAAAATAATAAATCTGTTATCTTAAATAATATATTCGTTAATTTATCGATATTGAGTAGTCAAAATAATTTAGTCCGCTAATTAAAAATATATTAAATTGATCTAAATTTGTGTTTAAATTTTTTTATTGCAAAAAAAAAGAAAAAGAGAGCGACCTATTCAACTAAAATAAGTGCAAGGGAGCAACGTCCATTCTTTTTTTCATCATCATAAAGGACGATGAAAAATATTAAGGGGAAATGTAATTATTATTATTTTTTTGCTACAGAGGAAGCAACATCCACTTGTCCCTCGGAATACGATATAATAGTAAAAAATGAAATGTTTTTTCAAATAATTAGGATTCGAAATATATGTCACGTAATTAAATTAAACATTGTAATGTTCAAACTATTAGTAATACTAAATTATCCGTCAATTTTTCAAATTATCCTAGCCAGTAGCCGATGAAAATTTTCTAAGGAGTCAAAATGATCTATTTTCAAAATTTAATTGAATTGTAAATTTGAATATTTGGATTATTAAAAAAATAAAAATAAAAAACAACACTTACTTTTGGAATTTGGATGAACGCTGGCAGCTAATTGGGTTGTCTCTCGATGCATAGTGAAGTCATTTGTCGATCGATCGATCTTGTCGATCGACGATGGATGACCGACGGACGACGATCGATTATCGATGGATGACTATCGACGATTGACGACCGACAATCGAGGACCGACGATGACGATAAAAATCACGGACGATTAATTAAGATTTTGATTATATTCGAATGAAATTAAAATTTGATAAAATTATTTAAATTTAATTATAAATATATTTTTATTATTTTATAATAATATGAATTATATTTTTTATTAAAAAATAATGAACACAAATATAATCACTGTAATAAAAATTTATATATATGATATATAATTTTTAGACCGTACATAATAATATAATATAATATTAATTACATTTACATTACGCAAATTTTATTACATTACAAAACTAAATTATTTATCACCAAACATAATCTAAGAGTTCAACTCTCGCGTGAGATGACACTGCAATGAGACAAGCCCAAACCATCGACCCACTGCTGAATCACTGATCTGCCAAACCATTTCGAGTCATCAAGCTATCGTTGAGTTGTCAAGCTCACTTCCAACTTGGAGGACACAACGAATGTACATTATGAGGCTGAGACCTAGAGCTGGACACATCGTTTGATTATGATACGACGGTTCTCAACAAAATCCAATTTAGGAACACCTTCTCAACCATAGACAAATATAGGATATCATCTCCGCCCTAATCAAGTATTTCGACTAGCCATGATAACAAAATGACTGCAGATTTGACATTACTATTAGAGACCTATAAAATATTTGAGCATGATCTCTTGCAAAAACTACAGCGACAATGTCCACCATAGGCATCGGTAATCAATTTAACACTCCGTGCAACCTAAAACGGTTCTTCAATGGTGAAATAAAAGGGAACATACAATTGCATCTAATCTTGGTAAATACATAACAGGTTAGCCAAAACAATGATCAAAACAACAATGTAGAATATGGTCATGCTGTAAGTAGAAAGGATTGACATCTAATCAAGAATGTAAGATCAAACTCCATGAACAAAGCACGAAATCATTAATAAAAAGAATCAAGGTGGATGAACAGAAATTTCAGTCCTGTATCAGAGCGCTTCACATTTGATGTACAGCTCCTAGGACCCGTCTGATATCAGCTCGCTGGTCTGGTGTCAACCTCGATGGGAACTTCACATCGAACTTGATAATTAAGTTACCTTTGTTGTTTGGTTCCTTGGCAATTGGCATACCCTCCTTTACAACAAGAAGTTCATAGCCAGGGATCACTACATCCGTAACATTGATTGACAAATCACGACCATCGAGGGTCTTCATGTTTATTGTAGTCCCTGCAAGTGCATCGACCAGAGTGATCTTCTGGTGAGTGCGGAGATCATTGCCGTTCCTCTTGTACACATCGTGTGGCTTCTCATCAATGATGAAGACGAGATCAGCCGGGAGTTGGTTCGCTTGTTCATTTCCTTTGTTGGGAAAAGTTATCCTTGTGCCTTTTTTCCATCCAGGCTTTATTTCAATAGTTAGGATCTCTGTTTGCACAATAGTCCGTCTATAACATATGCAACATAAAAAAATGAAGGTCAGCAAACTAAATAATATTATCTTTTAAATTCATCACTTAGCATACAGAATGATGCACATGGGCATCTCTCATGAAACGTCATATTTGAGTTCACTTTGTTGGACGACCAAACAAGCAGATAAAATCAATGGTGCAAGTAAGAAAAAATAGAAAATAAAAAAAATGTATAAACATACGGTCCAATTAACAAATCTCAGGTTCACATGAAATTGAAAATATTTAAAAGCATCAGAAGGGTTTGCATAATTTTTTTAATCATCCACGATTACATGGATGAACAAAAATTTGATGCCTTCTACTGACTCAAAGTTAAGGAAACTCTAGATCTAGAAATTCATTTCGTACAATCAAACTTTTTTAATTTTTTCTTGTTTTTAGGAACTAAAGAAAACTTGAGGTAAAGCTAAAGTTGCAAAGGGCCTAAAATAGGTGTTGAAGTAATAGCCAATTAAACCTTTAGTGAAACCTGCAATGGGGTGCCACAAAGCATACCAATGAAGATCAGATTAGACAACACTACATACTTCATCAATTTAATTGATTTGTAAAATATGCTTTATCACAATCACAAAAGGAAGTCTTTGCTCAAATAATATATATGAGGGATTGATAGCAAAGAACCCCACAAGATGAGAAAAAAAAGTATTTTTATACATCATTGCCATCCTATACTAATTAGATCAATAAAATATCAGATCAAGGAGCAAATAATTCAATAAATGCTATAATGAAAATAGAGTTGCTTAAATTCATATGAAGAAATTCAATATGCTAAATGACACGTTCATTTAATGATACGGGAGAAAGAGGATACCCATTAGATTGTAAGACATTCCTTGAGATCTTCATCTTCCTTTTGGATCCAGTGTAGAGCTCTTCAAGGCTGCATGGAAGGTTGTTTTCTACAGCTGGTGGTTTCCTTGGCTGGCTACTGCTAGGACCAGCAGCTCCCTCAGAATATGGCCTAAAAGTACTATTTGCCCTGCCAAAGCCACCGAATGTTCCATTCCCATCTGTTTGATATCTAGTGGATTTTGCACGATTCATGGATTCAAAACCAAAAGGATTTCTGCTCCCAAAAATTTCAGCAAAGATATCCTCAGCATTGCGAGGATTAAACTTAAAGTTACTAGGATCACTTGCTCTATTGGATGTAGCACTTTGTGAACCAGGAAGAGGCATGCCCTTCAAGCCCTCTTCTCCATATTGATCATATATTGCCCGCTTATTTGGATCACTAAGAACCTGAATAAAAAATTTGGACAAAACAGAAGTTTTGCATTTTCAGTCTGATTACTACCTTCCTCGAAGCCAATAGGAAATATGGAGTAGACAAGATAGTGACACTATAAATCTGTATAGTCAACATGTATGTCATAACACAGAAGCTAAATCAAACACAAATGAAATTTCAAAGAAAACAATAAAAAAAAAGGAACAAAAAAAGGAGAAGAAAACGCATAACTTTTACTGTCCCTGGTGGTTTTTTTGCTTTCTAATTAACAAAAAAGTCATTAACTACTCTTTAAGCAACTGACAGAAGAATATATAAAAATGTCACACATATCATTAGACATTAACCAGGAAAAACAATTGCACAAGGAGAAATGCTGAATCAAACTAATCTAGAAGTATTCTTGTATATCAGTAAAAAAAGAATCAAAATAGACAACAACAGATGACTCTGGGATAAGCGCGCAGTTGTAGATAATAACAGCATCCAAAAGTTAATGAAGAAGCAAAAGTTCCTAGGCAGCTTCTTTGTGCATCCAAAATTGATACAACCATATCACACAAACTATGTAGCATGTATGCTATATGCTTTCTATTGTAGTTATTTAGATGGTAAGTTATCGGCTTAGTATACCCGTAGATTTTGAACTTCAATAATGAATTATTACATCCCATAACACATATTTATTAAATGAAACGAATAGGTCCCTTCTTGTCTCTACAAAATTTCTAATTGAATCTCAGCGTCAGAAACATGATCCAACTGAATTATAAAAGTTAACGATTTTGAAAAGTAAATGTTAAATGAAACAAAAAGCTTAAAGTGGTTCAAGAAAAATCCTATCTTTATCTTACGTTCGTACTGATATTGGTTAGGCAAAAGGATAACTTAAGAAGAAAGAGCAAACACTCACTTCGTATGCCTCAGAGATCTGCTTGAACTTGGCCTCCGCCTCCTTCTTATTATTTGGATTCTTATCCGGGTGCCACCGCATCGCCAGGCGGCGGTACGTCTTCTTAAGGTCATCGTCAGTGGCGTTCCGGTTCACCTTCAATATGTTGTAGTAGTCAACTCCCATGTCGATCCAAACATCGAACGCCCAAACTCACAAACAGGTACAAGAGCGCCAACGGAAACGATACGCCGCCTACAATTTCTCCAACAATTGTGTCCCGGATTTGGAAAAGGCACGCCAAGCACAGTCTCCAATCTTTGCAAGGCCTACCCTTACCGAATTGATGTGCCGGAGATTTCGTCGTTGAGAGAGACAGAGAGAGAAAAGGGAGAAAGAATCAAATCCCTTGAGCGACAAGATCAATTGAATGTTTGCCAACCGAAAAGGAAGAAAAAAAGGTAAAGATTTGCTTCGAATTAGGGCAATCAACCGTTGTTTTAAAAAGGAAATCGAGAGATTTGGGGCGAAATAAAGGTTGTTGAGGCACGCTTTTCTTTCGGGCCCTCGGCCTGTCTCCGTACATGCCTAATTTTCAAATAGTTTACAAGTAATTAATATAAGTCGGTTAAAATAGGCAAAAAATCAAAAAAAAAAAAAAAAAGAAGCACTTAAAAGCATTCCCTATTTCAAAAATATTAAAAAGTTATTTTGTAATATTTTTTTATTTTAAAAATATATTTATAATAATGATGTTGTATCGCACTGATGCGGTCGTAGAAGGATCCTATAGCTTCCTTTCAACGTCGGAGAGCGTGCGGGAAATTTGGGGGTTCTCTCCAGCCGCAACAGTAATGAAGTAAGGAGAAGAAAAATACACACAACACTAGCAAAGAACAGAGACACAAGATATAACGTGGTTCGGAATGAGGATTCCTACTCCATGGGGGTGAGCTCTCCCACGAGTTACAGTGTCAAAGCATTTTCACTATAAACTTCCTCCTTCGCGAAAAAAACTCCCGGAGGAGAAAAGCTCTTACAGTTAACTCAGTACAATAAATATCGAAAGAATAGAGCTCACTACTCTCCTGGTCTCCTTCTCCGGCAATGTGGTTGCTCTCCCCTTCAAATGTACCTTTGTCTCTTGCTCTTGGAAAAATACGGATCCTCTCCTTCTTGCCCTTCCTCTCTCTTTTATCTCCCCTTCGCTTCCTCTGGCCAGCTGTTGCAATATGAACCTCCTCCATCGTACATGTGATCACCTTGCCTATCTGGAGAATCATTCTGTTACAGACACGAGGAGTGAAGGCTCATCCGAATATTATGCGGGGTCCCCATTTGTTGTGTAACAAACTTCTTATCTATATTTCGAAAAATATTCTAGCCCATCCCTTTTACCCACTTACCTTCTGTGAAGCTAACCTAGACCTATCACTCACGTGTAACGTAGCTCTTAGACTTTTTTTGATAACCCGGACCAACTTCTATCCTTCCCGTACCGAATCACCTCCAAGCCCGTTCGACCGAGCCGATTCCTCTCCTTCTCGTATCGAACCAATCTCCGAATTCGTTCGGTCGTGCCAACCCTCTTGAACCATCCTCCCTAGCCACTTTCCCCACACTTATGCGCCCGAACTATTCTTCTCAGACTCCTGCCGTCGAACCAGCTATCTGGTTCGGGCGGTGTCCTACGCACGGGTCTTTTCGCCTTATTTATGGGAAAAGGTAACATCAGTATCATTAGTTAACCCCTAAAAATTGTAGGGGATCGGTATGGCCGGCTAGAGGGGGGTGAATAGCCCTCGTACGTTAGACGTCGTAAATTGCTCGTCTACAAAAGATTAGCGCAAGCGGAATATACAAATACAAAGCAAAAGACAAGCAATAAAACAAACGCTAACACGATGGTATAACGTGGTTCACGGCTACGCCGCTAATCCACGGTCCCCGATTCGTCCTCGGTGAATCACTCCGTTAAACCAATCCACTAAATGGTCTCTCCTTTGCACCAAGCTAGGTGGAGGTAACCTTTACAACCAATATCACTCTTCTTACAATAGGATTGAAGTAAAAACAAGTAAGAAGAGTTTAGAGCTTGTGGGGCACTAGGAAGATCGTTTGGAGTATGAGCATTAGCCTCTCAAAGGCTTACACCCTCTCTTTTTATAGAGAGGGCTGTTTTCTTCCGTTGCCGCCACCGAATGACCGCGCCCTTGGCGATCGCCGCTACTAGCGGCCTCCGAACACGCCGGATCCCGACCGTTGTAGTCCAACGGAACTCTTAGCGGTCGATCGATGGACCTCATCACGATCGATGCCTCCGTAGTCGATCGCCTGGCGGCTTCTCGCCCTCGACCATCGATATTCTCATCGCTAGCCGATCGATGGTCTTGGCAATGATCGCAACGTGATCGCGTGATCACCGATCAATCCCCAATCCGATCGATCGTATACCGTCGAACTCACTCGACTCGGATCGATCGGCCATGACATGACGGTCGATCGGTGTCGAAAACCCATCCGACACTTGGCCAAATGGGCCAAGTTTCACCTAAGAGCTACCCTTCCCGGTTACAATCGCCACTCTCATTTCTGAGTCCTCGCCGGTTCTCTTCGCTTCGCCACGCCCCTAAGATCAGCGCACGGCTGCAATGCTCCTTCGCCTCTTGCCTCAAGTCTACTTCCTCCGGCTTCACTCCAAGCTTCGTCCGGCGGTCCCTCGGATGCTCCAAGCGCACGGGCCGCAAAGCTATCCTTCACCGACTCAAGGCACGAGTCATGAGATGTGAAACTCGCCACGGCTCCATGTGCGAATTACTAAGTCCTGCACGACTTCAACGCACATATCACATCAACATATCAAACTAACTTAAACCCTTTGCCACACCATCAAAACCATATTACGGCAAGAGATTGCCCTAACAATCTCCCCCTTTTTGATGTGTGGCAATCCGTTTAAGTTAGGTAAAAACATTTGATATAAATTCTAAGGTAAGAAAGCATGTAAAGATAAACATGATATAGCAACATACAACTCCCCCTTAATCCATGAAACTCTCTATGCAAATTTTCTCCCCCTATCATATATTTCTCCCCCTAAAATATATTTCTCCCTCTAAAGTAATTAACTTAAACATACTTATTTCTCCCCCTTTGACACCATCAAAAAGATTAACACTAAGTTATAAGCTCATGACATCAAGTATAATGGGGGAAAATATCACAAGTTGATTTAAAATTGGGTACCACTTGTTGATGGCATCAAGTATATTTCTACCACTTGTTGTAGGTTTACAAACTGAATTCGGCCTTCAATGTTCTGATTTACAGGCCACCAATGATTGCTATCGCATGGCAATGACCGCACAAGAATCAATTTTGATTTTACGGACGAATTTCAAATGCATTAAAAATTCCAGAAAATTTGAAAAATCATGAAATTTGGGGAACATATTTCTTTTAAGTATATCTATCAATGAAAAATAGTTTTTCATGAAAAATCATTATATTTTCTTGTTTTTGCCAAAAATCCAAAAACTCTAAAAACCACTAGGTTTTTGATCATTCTAGTATCAAGTTAGCTACCTAGTTTTGCATCCAATTGTTTCAAAACATGAATACATGTATTTTAAGGTAAGAAATTGTTTTGAAAACATATGAAATATCCAACCATGATCTTTGGGCAATATGTCTATGAATTAAACATAAACCTTCCCCATGATTGGTCTATTATTGCTATTTTGATACTTTAAATGACCATCTAAATGCCATAGGCATTAGTGGACATTTGTATCATCCTAACATCTCACCCATGCTAAGTTTGCAATCAAGTTAGCCTATAGTGAGTGTGAGATGCATCCTAGGGGGTATTTGTATATACTTAACCAATATATTCATGCAATTATATCATGGTTAAGTATCAACCTAACATCCTACATGATCATAATGACATATATCAATTAATTCTACATTATGATCATGAAATGCATGTTTTCATTAAATAATAGTCATGCATTAGGTATTTTATGATGATAATAAGCAAGGTATTACCTAAGGCATGATTCAACCCTATTTCTCATGATAACATGCCAAATATCAAAATCATAAATCATGATTTGAAACATACATAGCAATTACATTAATCATCATGATTTAAGCATTATTACCTATTTATGGGCACGTTATCATCACCCAACACTATCTAAAAAATATTGTCCCGTCATCCTAAGTCAACCAAAATATGATATAGGTTAGGACCATGTGGTTGACTACCCTAGGGGTTTTCTAACCCTTAAGGATGGATTTTGGAACCCAAAATAGATTCTTTCCTATTGGGTTCACTAAATACTCCTTGGGGGTCCATTTCCTAGCAATTACCTTCTTCTTATCTTGTCCCCTAGCTATAAGGCATTTGTAGGCTTTTTCATTTTTCTTTTCCTTGTAGCCTAGGCCCTTTTTGTTGAAGCTAGCTCTTTGGCTCCCTAAGATCATTTTTAGGGTGTTGGAGCCAATTGTGAATTTCTCTAGGGCTTTGGTTAGATAATCTACCTTTTCCCTTAATGCCCTATTTTCCTCTATGCATGCATCATTTACATCTAAAGGCATATAAAGGCCATGTGAGCATGCTTCATTTAAGCTAGAAGAAATATTATCATTTAAGCATGCATTTTCTAGTTTATTTTCTAGGTCCTTAATTTGATCTAGCATGCTTTTGTTTTTCTTCTTAGCTCTAAATAAATCTCTAGTTAAGCTAGAAACCATGGAAACTATTTTCTTAGGGTTAGATTTGTTACCATAGTTTCCATGTCCTCTTCTTCTTGGATGAGGAGGATGTAGAAGCTCCCCTTCATTTGAGCCTCCCATTTGAGCTTGATCCTTCATTTTTGGATGAAGAGCAATCCAAGTCATCAAAGGCCATCAAGGCCAAATTGGTGACAAAGGCATTCTCCTCTTCCGATGATGAGGAGGAGGATGAGGAAGGATCATCCCACGTCTTGGCCTTGAATGCTTTGGCCTTCCCCTTTTCTTTTGCCTTCTTTTCTTCTTCCTTTCTCTTGCTCCCCTTCTTCTTCTTCCTCTTCTCTTCTTTCTTTTTCTTCTCTTCTTTGCTTTTGTTTAGGAGGGGACAATTGTCCCTTATGTGTCCCTCTCCTTGGCAATTGTAGCATATGACCTTCCCCCTTGGTCTTCTAATCCTATCATTAGATTTATCAAATCTAAAATTCTTAAATGCACGTCTTACCCTCCTTACCATATAGGCTTCTTCGGTGCTATCCATGGAGGAGGAGGAAGATGCTTCGTCATCGGAGGAGGAGGGGATTTCCATCTTCTTCTTTCCCTTGTTTGCCAACAAGGCTACTCCCCTTGAAGGTTGAATTTTAGGCTCCTCTTGTATTCCCTCAAGCCTAGTTTCGTGGAGTTCCATTGTTGAGAAGAACTCCTCCAAGGTGCTCACTTCTAAATTCTTTGAGATATAGAATGAGTCCACCATAGAGCTTCACTTTGAGGACCGGGGAAAGGCATCTATGGCCTTCATTACCATATCCCGGTTTGATAGCTTCTCACCTACACTTGTTAGTCCATTTAAAATTTCTTTGAATCTAGAATGCAAAGAAATTACCTTTTCTCCCTTTTCTAATTTGATGTTGGATAATTGGGAGCGGAGGAGGTCTCTTCTTGCTAGCTTAGCCTCGGATGTGCCTTCATGAAGCTCAATTAGCTTCTCCCACATCTCCTTGGCACTTAGGCATTCTCCTATTCGGTTGATCTCTTGTTGGGGGAGCACATTGAAGAGATGGTGCTTGGCTTTGGAGTTTGCAAGGTGCTCCTCTCTTTGCCTCTTGGTCCACCTTGACTTTTCTATTGGCTTCCCTTCTTCATCCCTAGGCAAAACGAAACCGGATTCCATTGTAATCATAATATCAAAATCCGTTTCGAAAAATACCTCCATTCGCTTCTTCCACCAAGCTTAATTCCCTTCGAACTGGTGGGTGAATGTTGAGCCGGCCATTTTGAATGTTGCTTGTTGCGGCGGTTAGTCCGGTGACAAGCTTTCCTTGGCTCGATACCACTTGTAGGGATCTATGGCGGCTAGAGGGGGTGAATAGCCCTCGTGACGCTTGGACGTCGTAAATTGCTCTCATCTACAAAAGATTAGCGTAAGCGGAATATACAAATACAAAGCAAAAGACAAGCAATAAAACAAACGCTAACACGATGGTATAACGTGGTTCACGACTACGCCGCTAATCCACGGTCCCCGATTCGTCCTCGGTGAATCACTCCGTTAAATCAATCCACTAAATGGTCTCTCCTTTGCACCAAGCTAGGTGGAGGTAACCTTTACAACCAATATCACTCTTCTTACAATAGGATTGAAGTAAAGACAAGTAAGAAGAGTTTAGAGCTGGGCACTAGGAAGATCGTTTGGAGTATGAGCATTAGCCTCTCAAAGGCTTACACCCTCTCTTTATAGAGAGGACTGTTTTCTTCGTTGGCGCCACGATTGCCGCCCTTGGCGATCATTGCCCTAGCGGCCTCCGACCACGTCGGAGCCTGACCGTTGTAGTCCAACGGAACTCTTGGCAGTCGACGGATGGACCTCATCGATCGGATGCCTCCATAGTCGATTGCCCGACGGCTGAGCGTGCGGGCGAACTCCTATTGATCGATCTGCTTGGCGAATGATCGATATCGGCGATCGGCCCACGATGCGATCGTGCTGGCCACAATCCGATTAGTCGTATACGGTCGAACTCACTCGACTCGATCGATCGGCCGCCGACACATGGATCCGACCGTGTCGAAAACCCATCCGACACTTGGCCAAATGGCCAAGTTTCACCTAAGAGCTACCCCTTCCCGGGTTACATTCGCTCACTCTCATCTCTCGGAGTCCCTCGCCTTCGAAGTTCTCTTCGTTCTCGGCCACGTCCCTCGGCAGTATCAGGCGCACGGCTCTGCAATGCTCCTTCGCGTCTCTTGCCTCGAAGTCTACTTCCTCCGGCTTCACTCCAAGCTTCTCGTCCGGCGGTCCCTCGGATGCTCCAAGCGTACGGCTTCAGCAAAGCTATCCTTCACCGACTCAAGGCACGAGTCATGAGATGTGAAACTCGCCACGGCTCCATGTGCGAATTACTAAGTCCTGCACGACTTCAACGCACATATCACATCAACATATCAAACTAACTTAAACCCTTTGCCACACCATCAAAACCATATTATGGCAAGAGATTACCCTAACAAAAATAGTCAAGCGAAATCATAAGATTGACTTTCTAAGTATATAAGGCTTTTAATTCACCCTTTCCTTACCAATTCAAATTTACCTTTTCCCATTGCCTTACCTCATATGCTCGGAGCGGCTTAATGGGCCCATGGGCTCCGCTTTTTTTTTTCTCTTAGGTAGTCGAAAAGTCGCAAAACCCTATATAAATATCCGTCTCCCCCTTTTATACATAACTTAACGCGCCCAACAATCCAGTCTTTTCCCCTTTCCCTTCCAGCGATTTTTTTCGACGGTGGTCAGGCGCCCTAGCCCCTTCTTTTGCAAGCGTTTCCTCTTCAATCTTCAAGTAAGTGTTCCTCCTTCTTCCACACCTATGACCCCAAAGGATCTGACCCGAGCCCCCTGGTATGAACACACCGTCACTCAGCTAGATATCAAGCACTATTTCTTCAACCTTAGGCGCCAGACCCCTCTGTGCTTTGCCGTTTCAACACCACCTCTTACCGACCACATCTTCCTCCTCCGGGCTGGCATTGCTTCTTTTCTGAACAACTACTCAATGGTTTATATTTGCCCGTCCCTCCTTCCTACCTAGAAATTCTGGGCTTCTATAAATTTTCCATCAACCAGTTCACTCCCAATTCCTTCCGCATATTATCAGGGGCCATCATAGTGTTTCGACACTTAGGTCTTCCTTTGTCTCCACAACTATTTCATTGTTTCTTCTAATTGAAATATTCTAAGGAGGGTCTTTTCTATCTTTCCAGTTGCTCAGATTGCCAATTTTTAGTGAACATGCCATCCTCTCACAAAGGATGGGAAGCACTCTATTTCTTTGCTCAACTTCCGACGCCTCTCCCATACTCGGATACCTGGAAGCTAGATCTTCTGGAGTTACCCCCCTTCCGAAAAATTAGGACTCAATGTCACTTTTCTGAGGTTTATAGAGTGTTAAGAGAATCCCATTACAGTTCAGACCATCTGATGAGACCTCCCCTCTTCAGTCGCCATGGGCTGTCTCCCTTTCCATTAACTGACCCGGACGCCATAGGTAGGATGCTGTTTATACTTTGGTACAACCAACTTTTCGGGTCAGCCTATCTTCTAACAACGGACTTTGCAGAAAATCTAATGCAGGAAGCCATCTTAAAAGGTGAAGAGATTGCTGCTGCCAAGAAGAAGACTTCTAAGAAGCGAAGCAAAGGCAAATCTGAAGCAGTTCCTTCTTCACCTCGAAAGAAATTACGCCCTACCCAGGAAGGCATCCCTAGTTCTTCTTCGATTCCTGTATCTTCTTCCTCCCATTATTCTCCCTTGTCATCCCCCTCAAAATTGAAGAAGCACCAGCGCCTGGTCATCTATGAACCCAAGGTGGAGGATACTGCATTAGCTATCCCACCCTCTTCCCCTCAAGGGAAAGCTTCTCCTTCTCATTCTCCCGTTTCATCTCCTGTTCGACCCAACCCACAAACTTATTCTCCAACTGACTCTTTCCCTGTGAATATTCCTACTGACATACCTTCTTCTCCTGTTCTCTCTCGGATTATGGATCCCTCCCCTCTTTTGGAAGGAGGGGATCTTCCCCTTTCGAACCCTTCACTAGCAACCCTGGGGGCCTCACTCAAAATTCATCATCTGGGAGAAGTGAAATTCTTCAACCAGTCTGGCGTACAAGGCCCCTACGATCATATGGGCAAACTTTTGGCCGAGGTAAGTTCCTTCCTTATTTATCTTTAATAAGCACGTATCAATGCCTACTCTTTGTAACATCTGCTATTCTTCTCAGTTATCGACCACCTATAATAAGATGACGCTCCGTCTGGCCAACTACCAATCCAACGTGGAGACTCTCCATTTTGCCTCCCTAGCCCATCAAAAGAAGCTTACGCACTAGCTGAAGGAGGGTGAGCAAAGGGAGACCGATCTGATCACCCAGTGTGAAGATTCGATGACTCAACTAGCCCTGACACAGAGTGAAAAAGAGGAGCTTTAAAGAAAGAATGAAGACCTCTAGCACCAGCTATTTTTGTAATCTAGCCAATTTCAACAGGTTGACCTCCTCACCCATGAATTGAACGGGTATAAAAGGCAGCTTACGGATGCATATATTCAGGCTACTGACTCCTTGACAACTATTCTCCAACTTCAACAAGAGTGTCAAACTCGGGAGGCTGCTCAGAAATCCTGCCTGGAGAAGTGTAAAAAGTTCTCTTCAATTGTAGCCGCTTTTCCTGAAATACTGACTTCGGTGACCCAGCAACAGCAAAAACTCCAAAGGGAATATACTAAGGCCCTATCTTTCCTAGGTCATCAGGCGGTGACGGCAGCACAAGAGAGGGATGGGTTGGCCGCCCAATTAGTCGCTTGCCAAGCCCAATCCAAGGAGCAGGAGGAAGATCTGAAGATGCGGTATGTACAAAAGGGCGTAGAACTGTTTATGCTAGGCTTTGACGGGTCTTCCTCCCTAAATGCCGAACAGGGCTACCCTCCTCCAAGCATTGATACAAGCTACTTAGATCCCAAAGTAGCTCTTGCTAGATGTCCTCTTGAACTTTTTGAATTGTAACTTATCATACTTTCTTGATTGTATTACCTGATTGTTGAACTTTCCGAGCCGCAAAAACCGCTTTTTGCGTTGCGGAAACCTCGGAAACCCACCCACGAATCCGTGCGAAGATATAAAAAAAATAAAAACTACATGTATGTGTTATGAAAACCTAGATCTACCATAGATCTATATGATGAGAGCGTTACCCTCGTAGCGACGCCCTTCGCTTATCCCACTCATCCAAATGCTTTGCCGGAACTCAAGAGTGTCAAGTGTACACTCCTCTACAAGTATCCACATGGACAAATGGTGGAGAAAAAAAACTTAGAGTGTGCTAGCACTCCTTGGAAGTTTCGGCCAAGATGAGGAATGGGAGAGCAAGAGAGGAAGAACCAAGGAAGAAGAAGATGGAGTTACACACAAAATAACTTCACCCTTGAATAATAGTGGCCGACCACTTCAAGTTGTGTGTGGGGGGGGGGGGGGGGTGATGGGAGGGGAAACTTCGCTTCCCCTCTCGACTTAGTCGCTTGTTCATGATGATCCCTTCTACATCCTCGGATAAAAAAAATTTATCCTTGACAAGAGGGATTGCCCAAGCAACCTTGTCATCGTCATGCTATTCGTTTAGGGTAGTCACTTGAACAAACTTGTTGTTCAAGCGACCAACCTCTATTCCACGAATAGCCGCGGAATAGACGATGTACGGATCGCCGACTTTTGTGTTTATGTTCGGGGTCCAAGTATATTTAGCCACAAAACAGAATATATATCATGCATATAATTGAAAAACAAATATAAACATGTAACAAATGAAAATAGAGAATCGATATACCTCTCGATCTTCTATTGTATGATCTTCCTCCTTTCGGACGTTGTGTGGGCGACAATCTACCAAAAGTTGAAGCTTCTAGATCACCAAACTTCCTTCCTTGCTCGTTCCGAGCAAGAGAAAGAATAGAAACAAGACTCTTCTCCTTCCTTTAGCCAACCAACAAGCAATTTGCTTGCCGCCGGCCAACAAGGAGAAGGGAGAAAAGGTGAATGCCGAACAAAGCTCCAAGGGAGAACCCTAAGCCTAGGTTTTACCGGCCAAAGAGAGGGAGGGGGGCTGCTTTGGACGCCAGCCAAGGGCTGGAAAGGGATGCTAGGTCTCCGACCACCTTTAGAGAAGAAGAAGAAAGGAAAGACCTTCTTATTTGGTGTCGCCAAGCCCAAACCCTAAGCCTAACTTCTTGCCGCCCAAAAACCCTAATCCTATCTCTTGTTGGATTTTTTTTTTGCTGCCCACCCCTTGCCCTCCTTTTATAGAGTTAGGGATAAGCCTTGTTTTAATCTCCACCATTGGTTCTAGGGATTTAATCTCAACCGTCGGATCTAGAGATTTAATCTCAACTGTCGGATCTAGAGATTTAATCTCTACCTTTGGAACTAGAGTTTTGTTTCTATCCATTGGATCTAAGCTTCATGAGGTATTAATAGGCTACAATAGGGACCATGAGGAGGAGTTGGATCTTGGCCACTCAATGGATCAAGCCCACATAAAGTCCGATTCATTAATGATAATCCAATCCACTAAAGGATTATCATTGATCTACCTCACCAACCCCCATAATTTAATATGGGCTCCATATATTATATGTACATTTTCTCTTCGTGTTTAAGATCTCGAATGTCCATCGATTAATTAATTTACTGACCATTAATTAATCAACATCTAACTCCATGAGTAGTACCACTCAACCTTTTCATCATGCCGGATCAAGTCCACCTGCAGGGTTTACATGATGAACCTTATGAGCTCCTCAAGGGGACATCATCATCCTAATATATAGGACACGATTTCCTCCTATAATCAATGACACACCATATAAATAATATCATTTTCCAACTTACCGAGCCTATCGATTTAATCTATAAATCTCTCCCATTGATAAATCAAAGAAATGACTACTAAGTATATGTGCCCGTTATTATATCGGGATTAAGAGTATGTACAATATAATATCTGAGGTCTGATTCGATTATGTAGTCAACAATAAATCGAATCACCTGTAAGTCGGTCCTGCTCAATACACACAAAGTGTACTAGTGTGATTTTATGGTCAAGACAAACCAATACCAAATCACACTACAACCATACCAATGGTTTGTCCAAAGCCATCTCGGTTGTGAGTCTATACTTATACTTTACAAGGAGCCGATAACATGATCTCCCGTGTGACACCACACACCATGTTATCTACAATGTAATGTATTAGACAATATGCATAACCATAAAAATATACAAACAATGATCATGTGATTCTTATTTCAAAATAAAGATGTTCATACAAAAGATAGATTTTTCAGTATACATCCCAACAATCTCCCACTTATACTAAAAGACTATGCTGTCCTCAAACTGCCATACATCTGATCCCCATTCCCTCCACATGCCTATCAAAAGCTCACGGAAGGGCCTTAAATCTCTCCTCTCTTTACGATTTCTCGTGTGGTACTTGCGCTATGTGTTTACTAGCCTTATGGGCTCGTGGTTCCTTCGAGTTTGCAATCGCACACTATTATCACAATAAATTGTGATAGTTCCGGGCAAACCAGAATCACATCCAAGTCCATCGTAGTTCCCGAGCCATACAACTTCTTTGGCCGCCTCGAGGTCGCCACATACTCTTCCATGGTGGAGTCCGCACACATTTCGCTGACACTCCTCCATACAATGGCTCCACCTCCCAAAGTAAACACAAAACCCGAGGTAGACTTATATTATCCCTATCGATTGAAGTCGAATCTGTAACCCAGGGAGTAATTGGTCCGCCTGCAAACCAAAGATATAATCCCTAGTCCTTCTCGTACTTCAATATATGCTTTACCGCACCCAATGTCCTCGTCCCGATTACTCGATATCTCACGACCATGCCCACGGCATAGCGTATATCCGGTCTCGTACATAGCATCGCATACATGAGGCTTCCATCGCAAGCATAAGGAACCGCTTCATCTCCTCTATCTCCTCGATGTTCTAGGACACATCTCCTTAGATAAAGGAACTCCATGCCCAAAGGTAGAAAACCTTCTTGAGTTCTCAGATGCTAAAATGATCCATAATCGTGTCTATGTATGAAGCTTGGGATAAGCACAACATCCTTTCCTCGCGATCCCTTATAACCTCGATCCCAAGGATGTGTCCCACTTCTCCCAAGTCCTTCATATCAAACCTGCTTGACAACCATACCCTTACGTCCGATAACACCTTGATATTGTTGCCAATCAACAAAATGTCATCTACGATAGTACAAGAAATACCACTACGCTTCACACATCTCTTGTATACACAAGACTCATCCGACTTTCAATAAATCCATAAGACTCGATTACCTCATCAAATCGGATGTTCCAAGACTCAAGCTTGCTTCAATCCATAAATGGACCGATTAAGCTTACATACAAGATGCTCTTGCCCTTCGCAATGAATCCTCCGTTGCTTCATATAGATGTTTTCCTCAAGACTTCCATTAAGGAAAGTTGTCTTGACATCCATCCGCCACACCTCATAATCCATATGAGCCGCAATGCATAAGAGAATCCGGATAGACTTAAGCATGGCTATAGCAAAAGGTCTCCTCATAATCGATACCCTTTCTAAGTATACCCTTCGCAACAAGCCTCGCTTTGAAGGTCTCAACCTTCCCATCTATTCCTCTCTTTCTTTGTAGATCCACTTGCATCCAATGGTTTTTACACCATCGTGGTTCTACTAGCTCCCAGACACTGATTTGAATCCATAGATTCAATCTCAAGATTCATTGCACTTTGCCAAGATACGCATCTTTATCTTGGATTGCCTCACATATGTCCAGGATCAGGTTCATGTTCGCCAGTGACCAAATCAAAGATTCTCCCAAGAACATGAATCTATCAGTTGTCTAACAACCTCCCACTACGACGAGGTATCACCTGTGGTATCCTCCGTGACACGCGTGCTGACTTGTGGTATATCCTCTGTACGGGTGGTACTAAGCAAGAAGTGACTTCCCTTTAATTCCTCCAGAACAATTTTACTCATGGGCTTGTGGTTCATCACATAGTCTTCCTCTAGAAATCTGCATTCGATAACGATCACCCTCTCGATCTCTAGACTATAAAACAAACCACCCTTCGCTCCTCTAGGATAGCCGAACATGCATTTGAGGTTCCAACTTACCAAAGATCCGCCTTCAAAGACATGTGCCGGACTCCCAACCGAATATGTCTTAGACTAGGCTTTTGCTCAATCCACACCTGTGGGAGTAGAAGGCACCGATTTAGATGGAAACCAAGTTCGTAATGTACACTGTATCTAGAGCATATCCCCGTAACGAACTGCAACTCATAATAACTCATCATCGATCTAACCATCTCCATAAGAGTCCTATTCCTTCGCTCTGATACACCATTCTGCTAGGGTGTGCCAGGTGTAGACAATTGGGATTGAATCCCAGCCTCTGATAAGTAATTCCTAAACTCTCCCAAGAGGTACTCACCACCACGATCATATCGTAGTGTCTTGATACTTTTACCTTGACGTTTCTCCGCATCAGCCTTGAATTCTTTGAACTTGTCAAAGCATTCAGACTTGCGGCGCATCAAGTAAATGTATCTATATCTCGAATAATCATCTATAAAAGAGACGAAATACTCAAAACCACCTCTAGCCTGGATAGACATAGGACCACACAAATCAGAATGAACCAATTCTAACACATCTTTGGCTCTATACCCCTTGGCCTTAAAAGGCCTCTTGGTCATTTTACCCTCCAAGCAGGATTCGCAGGTTGGGAAATCTTCCACCACTAATGAGCCCAGAGGTCCATCAGCTATCAACCTTTGAATTCTGCTTAGGTTAATATGACCAAGCCTAAGATGCCAAAGATATGTTTGGTTCATCTTCGAAGGTTCTTTTCTCTTATTGGAATTAGAAGATGAGTTATTAACTTCAATTTGCATCGTGCGAGCTTTTGGTACAAGTGTGTACAAATTTCCTATCAATGCACCCGAACAGATAATGTCCCTATTCCTTTTTATAAAAATTCTGTCATTAAAAAAAATATAATATCCATCCATAAATAATTTAGAAACCGAAATTAAATTTTTTCTAAATAAAGGTACATAAAGGCAATTCTTAAGAACCAAAACTTTATTTTTCTCAAAAGATAAATGAACGTCTCCCACTATAACAGCCGCCACCTTTGTGGCATCGCCTAAGTACACGGTAATCCCTCCCTCAGCCAGTCGTCTGGTTTCCTAGAACCCCTACAAAGTATTACAGACATGATCAGTGGCTTCCGTATCTACACATCGGGTGCCGGTAGATAACACCGCTAAACATGTTTCAACGACTAGACCAAAAGATATACCTTTGTTCTGCTTCTTCCAGTGTCCACCGCTTACAAAGTGAAGCACTTGCCTTCGCTTCTTCACTCCTCTCGAGTTCCTCCCACCGCCTTGCCTTGTTTCTTCTTCTTCTTGCCTTTCGGCTTAGAAGTAGAAACTTTTTGGGTCACCATGACATGCGCCTGAGCACTCTGACGAAATAGCCCCTCTACCACCTGGAGTTCTATCAGAAGCTCCGCCAACGAATACAACCTCTTGTTCATGTTGTAGTTCAGGTGAAACTGCTCAAAACTCCTAGGTAGAGACTGGAGAATGATATCGACCTGAGTTTCCCCATTGATCTCAGCTCCAAGGACTTCCAACTCATTCAAATGAGCCATCATCTTGAGAACATGATCCCTCATGGGTGTTCCCTCGATCATGGTGGTCGTCATCAAGTTCCTCATGGCTTCCTGCCTTGTAGCCCGATTCTGGTGTCCGAAAAACTCTTTGAGATTGAGCATCATGTCATAAGCAATGGGCATGGCTTGATACTGATGTTGTAGTACATTTGACATAGATGCCAAAATGTAACACCGCACCATCTCATCGGCCTTGATCCACTTCTTATAACTCTCTCTCTCCTTTTCCCTAGAATCATCCGCAGGCTTAGGAGGGCACTCTTCGAGGAGTACATATTTGTATTCCTCAGCAGTTAAGACAATGTCAAGATTCGTCTTCCAATCAACATAGTTGGGTCCAATAAGTTTATTCTCTTTCAGTATCATAACAAGCGGGTTGAAAGTCATTTTGAAAGAAAACCTAAGAATCACATAGATCAAAACATTAGATTTCAAAAAATTATTGATTCCTCAAACAATAAAATTTTAAAATCAACCAACACATCAAAACACCGAGAATATCGTATGCCACGATAGTGTGGACTTATACGAATTCTACATTTGTAAGAGGAGGTTTTACCCATTAATTTTACTATCTTGTCAACATAACCTTTTGATAAGTAAAATTAATAGTTGGTTCCTCTTTGGCCCTACAAATAAAAGCAGTGACTCCGATGGGGAGGATACTTATATTTCTATCTAAGTGTTCACCATTACTCGGTACCAAGGTAATTATCTTGGGTTATGTGCCTTCCGATGGGGAAGTACACATGCTCCTTAATAATTCCCTATAACCATATTTGACCTTGTGATCCACAAACAAACTCATCTGATGGGGAGGAAGGCACTCAGAGCCGACGCGCAAGTTTGTTTGCATCACTTGTCAAATCGTAATGGAGGCCGTAGGAATTTATAAAATTTCCCTCTCCCACTTAATAATTTGAAATTGAGGAATTTTCTAGCCTACGACATGCATATCAAACAATAAGCGATAAATATGAAAAATAAAATTTTTCCAACTATTATGACTTTTGTCTTCAATATGTCTCCCGTCGTATCACCTTCTCGTCCGCTCCTCTTACGCCATGTACGAGCCATCCGGAGATCCGAGCCGAGACTAAAAACTATTTTAATTTACACCCATCTATTCTATACTCCACGAGAAAGTGTACATAAAATCTAGACCGAAAGTAAACTAAAATAAAAAGAGTGGCTAAACAATGCCGTACCTAATTTACAAAAAATTAAATACTAGCCTCGTCAACCCAGAGGATTCAACAAAATATACTATTACACACATACAATCACATACACACATATGACCATAATAGTCGGATCTTATTCCTGCAACCAAAGAGTTAATCTACGCATATCCTACTATTATTTGGCACATATAATATATGAAAAATGCATAAGAGTAGCCGAATCTTAAACACACAAAACCGGAAACCGTAGCTCTGATACCAATTGATGGGAGGGGAAACTTCATTTCCCCTCTCGACTTAGTCGCTTGTTCATGGCGATCCCTTCTACGTCCCTGGATAAAAAAAATTTATCCTTGACAAGAGGGATTACCCAAGCAACCTTGTCATCATCATGCTATTCGTTTAGAGTAGTCACTTGAACAAACTTGTTGTTCAAGCGACCAACCTCTATTCCACGAATAGCCGCGGAATAGACGATGTACGGATCGCCGGCTTTTGTGTTTATGTTCGGGGTCCAAGTATATTTAGCCATAAAATAGAATATATATCATGCATATAATTGAAAAACAAATATAAACATGTAACAAATGAAAATAGAGAATCGATATACCTCTCGATCTTCTATTGTATGACCTTCCTCCTTTCGGACGTCGTGTGGGCAACGATCTACCAAAAGTTGAAGCTCCTAGATCACCAAACTTCCTTCCTTGCTCGTTCTGAGCAAGAGGAAGAATAGAAACAAGACTCTACTCCTTCCTTTAGCCAACCAACAAGCAATTTGCTTGCCGTCGGCCAACAAGGAGAAGAGAGAAAAGGTGAATGCCGACCAAAGCTCCAAGGGAGAACCCTAAGTCTAGGTTTTACCGGCCAAAGAGAGGGAGAGGGGCTGCTTTGGATGCCGGCCAAGGGCTGGAAAGGGATGCTAGGTCGTCGGCCACCTTTAGAGAAGAAGAAGAAAGGAAAGACCTTCCTTATTTGGTGCAGCCAAGCCCAAACCATAAGCCTAGCTTCTTGCCGCCCAAAAACCCTAATCCTATCTCTTGTTGGATTTTTTTTTGCCGCCCACCCCTTGCCCTCCTTTTATAGAGTTAGGGATAAGCCTTGTTTTAATCTCCACGATTGGTTCTAGGGATTTAATCTCAACCGTCGGATCTAGAGATTTAATCTCAACCGTCGGATATAGAGATTTAATCTCTACCTTTGGATCTAGAGTTTTGTTTCTATCCATTGGATCTAAGATTCATGAGGTATTAATAGGCTACAATAGGGACCATGAGGAGGAGTTGGATCTTGGCCACCCAATGAATCAAGCCCACATAAAGTCCGATCCATTAATGATAATCCAATCCACTAAAGGATTATCATTGATCTACCTCACCAACCCTCATAATTTAATATGGGATCCATAAATTATATGTACATTTCTCCCCGTATTTAAGATCTCGAATGTCCGTTGATTAATTAATTTACTGACCATTAATTAATCAACATCTAACTCCATGAGTAGTACCACTCAACCTTTTCATCATGCCGGACCAAGTCCACTTGCAGGGTTTACATGATGAACCTTATAAGCTCCTCAAGGGGACATCATCATCCTAATATATAGGACATGGTTTCCTCCTATAATCAACGACACACCATATAAATAATATCATTTCCTAACTTACCGAGCCTATCGATTTAATCTATAAATCTCGCCTATTGGTAAATCAAAGAAATGACTACTAAGTATATGTGCCCCTTATTATATCGGGATTAAGAGTATGTACAATATAATATCTGAGGTCTGATTCGATTATGTAGTCAGCAATAAATTGAATCGCCTCTAAGTCGGTCCTGCTCAATACACACAAAGTGTACTAGTGTGATTTTATGGTCAAGAAAAACCAATACCAAATCACACTACAACCATACCAATGGTTTGTCCAAAGCCATCTCGGTTGTGAGGCTATACTTATACTTTACAAGGAACCGATAACATGATCTCCCGTGTGACACCACACACCGTGTTATCTACAATGTAATGTATTAGATAATATGCATAATCATAAAAATCTGCAAACAATGATCATGTGATTCTTATTTCAAAATAAAGATGTTCATACAAAAGATAGACTTTTCAGTATACATCCCAATAGGGGGGGGGGGTTACATGCATGCATGTAACTCCAAGAGCCAATGACTCTTGATCTCCCTCATGAGGTGGCACTACATGATAAGTCCATGATGATGTGGAACATCATCATTGGCCGGCCCCCATGCCAAGTCATCATGACATGACAATTGGTCAAGTCAAAATTGACCATTCATCTTCCCTCTCAAGTCAAGTCAAACTTGACCTATAATCTCCCATGGTTGATCAAATCTAACCACTTGATTCAAGTCAATTTGATTTAATGAATCTCTATTTATTAATTTAAATTGACTCAATGAATCAAATCTAAATTAGACTCATTCAACACTTGAATCAAATTGAGTCTAACTCAATTAGTCTAATTTGGATTACTCTTAATCTAATTTGGTTCATCCCATGGACCTAATCCTCATGGTTCATCATATAAACCTAATCTCCATCTAATTGCCCTTTGTGTGTGACTCTACAGGTTCTTGTAACGTTGGCAATGCTCCTAAACCGATTTAGAAACATAAGCAATGAGCGGTATCTAGCAACACATCATTGTTACCTAAGTTACAAGAATGTTGAGCTCCAACATCACCTTTGTGACTACTAATTGTGACTCTCACAATATGTGATAATGTCCCTCTATCCTTGACATCTAGATTGACCAATTGAGGCATAGACCGTGTCATCCTCGGTACAATCTATATCTTGAACTCCAAGTAGACTCACTCTAATCAAATGAGCTCAATATCTCATATTGACTCATTTGGGCATGGCCATGTACTTCGTGGTCTCACTCTATCAAGAATAACGATGTCACTCCCATCATATAGGAGGGATAGATCCCATCTACATCACTCACATCCCTCCGCATAATTTGTTACATACCCAGTAATCACCTTTATAGTCCACCCATTTACGGGTGACGTTCGACGAAGCCAAAGTATGCAACTCCTTATGTAGGGAACCATGGTGACTTCAGGTCCAAGGACTAATAGTCACATGAGAAAGTATATGACACTCATATAATGATCCATGATACTTTCTCATGGCGGGTCATTCAGTATACATTCTCCAATGCATACCCATGTGTCAACTTGATATCTCATATCCATGACTTGTGAGATCAAGTCATTGAGTTGACCTACATGCTAGTATCTACACATTAACATTGTCCCTGAATGTTAATACTTGACTAGGAATGATTAAGAGTAGTGTTCTCTATATCATCTCATTATCGATTCAACCAATCGATTGATATAGATAAGAACCTTCTACTCGAGGATGTTATTATACTTAGTTTATTTGGCACAAATACAAGTAAATATAATAACCATGCCTTTATAAATAGGAATATGATACAATAAAGTCCATACAACAATCATCACATGATTGACTCTAGGACTTTCACTAACAGTCTCCCATTAGCACTAGTGCCAATCACTGTAGTATCTAATAACCAATGACCTAGTGTGACCATCATACTTTTTCTATGCCAAAGCCTTGGTCAAGGGATCTGCGATGTTAGCTTCTGTGGGTACTCTGCAAATCTTCACATCTCCTCTATCAATAATCTCTCGAATGAGATGGAAGCGCCGTAGTATGTGTTTGGTCTGCTGGTGTGAGCGAGGTTCCTTAGCCTGTACAATCGCTCTATTGTTATCACAATAGAGCTCTATGGGATCTGCTATGCTAAGAACCACCCCAAGCTCAGTAATGAACTTGCGGATCCAAACTGCCTCCTTTGCTTCCTCAGATGCAGCGATATACTCGGCTTCTGTTGTAGAATCAATAACTGTGTCCTGCTTCGAACTCTTCAAGCTCACAACACCACCATTCAAGCAAAACACGAAATCTGACTGTGATCTATAATCATCCTGGTCAGTTTGGAAGCTGGCATCGCTGTAACCCTTTACAGCTAGCTCCTCATCGCCTCCAAATATCAAGAAATATTCTTTAGTCCTTCTCAAGTACTTAAGAATATTCTTGACTGCTATTCAGTGACGCTCACCTGGATCTGACTGGTATCTACTCGCCATGCTCAAAGCATACGAGACATCAGGACGAGTACACAACATGACGTACATGATGGATCCTATAGCAGATGTGTAAGAGATCTTATCCATGCGGTCTCTCTCCTCTGTTGGTGCAATCGGCCCAGGTTGGCTCGAGTTTGACAAGAGCAGTACCTTGATAATATTTTGATGATAGACAAAAATCATGACATGGGATTGTCATGGAAAAGTCCAACATGGGGTTGGCATGGAAAAATCCAAGCATGGAGCTTGGTGTGGAAGTCCAAGGGGGAAGCCTTGGCATGGGAAGTCCAAAGCATTGCGAAGCCGTGCGCTTGGTGCTTGGCATGGGAAATCTAAAGCATTCCGAAGCCGTGCGCTTGGTGCTTGGTGAGAAATGCATTACGAAGCCGTGCGCTTGGTGCATTTGGGAAGTCTTGAGGACTTGGTAAGTTCACTAGGCTCGGGGTCCTTGAGTCGGTGAAGGATGGCATGGCCGCGCTTGGTGCATCAGGGACCGCGACGGGAGCGAATGGAGTGAGCCCAAAGGGAAGCATACTTCTAGGCATGAGACGCGAAGGATGGTGTTGCTTGGGCGGCTTGGCGATCCGAGGGACGAGGCCGAGGGAAGAGAGCTTCTGGGGAACTCCATGAGGGATAAGGTGGACTTGGCCAAGTGGCTAAGACCGAGTGTCGAGGCTCAAATATGTTTGAGGTTTTAATCATCGATTGCATAGGTGCCGATCGCTCTAGGTCGTATGGGTTCACCTGTGTTCGAGAACTAAGTTCTGGTTGATCACCGACCGCCGAGGGAGGGCAATGATTGTTGGATCATCGACCGCCGAGGGATGGCAATGATCGATGACACTGTGCACGGGCACAGAATGGAGTCGAGCTCGCCAGCACTCGACTGATGGATGATCAGTCGACTGATGGGTGCCATCAGTCGACTGATGTGTGATCCGTTGGAACTTAACCAACGTGGATCCGGCCGTTGTGAGACAACGGCTACGATACCAGTCGACTGATGGTCACGATCAGTCGACTGATGGGCGCGAAAACAGCTTGATGCAGGTTATAAAAGGAGCACGAGTTGGAGGATTTCACAAGGTTTTTTTTGGGTGACTTTGAAGGGGAATTGCTGTTGCATTCCAGACCTTCAAGAGCAAGCAAAAGCAAGCAACAAGAAAGCGATCAAAAGCAATCGGTGTAAAAGTTCTCTTTTGTATTGTCTTTGTATTTCTTGTTGTATTTCATTACTTAGTGTAATAGCTTGTGAGAGGTTTCTCCACCTCCGACGTGTAGTCGATAAGGAGTGTTGTTAGTGCCGTGCGCATAACACGAGCTCGTTGAGCTCACCCCGTGGAGTAGGAACCATTCGGTTCCGAACCACGTATATGCTTGTGTATTGATTGTGCTTGTGTTGTTGTTATTTCTATTGTTATTCCGCTGCGTATATTAACGACAATTGTAGACGAGCACACGAGAACGAACGAATTATGACATCCAATGAACGAGGGCTATTCACCCCCCTCTAGTCGGCCATTCGTACCGATCCGATCCCCAACAAGTGGTATCAGAGCCGAGGTCGCTCTTCAAGGACTAACCGACCGCGAGAGCACTACAAATGGCCGGCTTCATCCATCCACCGAAATTCGATGGAGATTTTGCTTGGTGGAGAAAACGAATGGAGGTATATCTCGAAACCGATTTAGATTTTATGATTATTATAGAAAACGGTTTTGAAATGCCTAGGGACAAACACAACAAGCCCATTGAGAAGTCAAAATGGACCCAAGACCAAATCAAAGACTTCAAGACAAATCTCAAGGTAATCAAGTTGATTAGTGATTTGTTACCTAACACTATTTGGTCTAGATTGGGTGATTATAGGGATGCAAGGGAATTATGGAATAAGGTAATGAAATTCCAAGAAAATTCCCAATCGGCATAAGTAGAGGAGAATGCCGAAGAAGAAGCACTCACAACATTTGAAGATGTTGATGATTTGGTGGAGACCTCCACCTCTAGCATTGAGGGGGAGGAGAGGCAATCTTCCATCTCGGAGCAAGAACAAGAAGCATCCACATCCGGGAGAAGTGGAGATCGGGAAGAGGCTTCCACCAACTCTCTAGGTGACTCATGTATTATAATTAATCGTAAAGATTATATTATTTGTTTTGAGTGTAGGGAGAAAGGGCATTACAAAAGCAAATGCCCTAAATTGGCTAAGAAGAAGGCATCGACACCAAAAGTCAACCCAAAGTCAAACGATGCCGGTGTTCCCAAAATCAAGAGTAAAGAGCACATTGTGTGCTTCAAATGCAATCAAAAGGGACACTACCGAAGCCAATGCCCTAGGGGGAGGAAGAAAGGGCAAGAAGGTGCAACTCATGTAGGGGGAGCTCCTAAAGCTAACCCTAAGGTACATTTAGTTAATGCACCTTTAATTCCTAGAGTTAAAAAGCATGCTAAGAATTATTTTAGCTCTCTTGCTATTATCAATGAAAAGCATGCTAAGAGAAACAATAAGGTGTATTGTCTAGGTGCCAAGCATGTTCATATAACTAAGGACAAACCTAGGACTCAAAACACTAGATCTATTTTACCTAGGGAGTCAATTAGGAGAATTGAAGAAAACTTGGGTGTTAATCCCAAGAAATCTAGGCACATGCCTAAAAAGAAAATCATTCCTCAAAAATCTAATGAAAATTCAAAATGGAGGAAATTAGAGCTAGAAAACCAAGCCTTGAGGTCAAGGCTAGAAAAATTGGAGAAGACCCTAACAATAATATGAAACTCGGTTAAGGGGTCTAATGCACAAAAGTCAAGACCTAGGAAACAAGAAACATCTAAGGGCAAGAAGGGTTTGGGTCACAAACCTATGTCCTACCATAATGTTCCATTTAATTATGGAACCACATCTAGGTCTAGAAAAACCAAGGCTAATAGAGAAGTCATCCCTAAGTCTAGCCACGGTATGTGTTTAGTGGCCAAGGACTTAAGAAAAACCAAGAAGGCCACTAAGAAGGTCAATGGAGGAGTCACCTCTAGAGTTGACCCAAATAAGACCCAAAAGAATATGGTTTTAAAACCAAAAAGGGTCATTAGAAAGGTATCTAGGGAAGTTATCCCTAGGGAATACCTTGTTAACCCAAGGAGCTCCAATAGGTATTGGATTCCTAAAAGCGTGATCGATTCACGCTAAATGGGTTAGGGTGTGTCAACCCTAAGTGGATGGGTAGTTAACCTAACCATAGTAGAGTTGACACATTAGAATGTGCCAATATGCTTGAGAAGTTTAAAATAATTTAAATTGACATAATTAGGTCATAGAGGTATTGGTGTGCCATTTTGGGTTTTTGGCACACTAGGAAAATGAATGGCATTAAGGAAAATGAACTTAATCCCTAGAAATGGCAAATTGATTTTAACACTTAGGTATTCTATACCTTAGTATACTTTACTTGCCATGATTTGTTTGCCTTGCCATGTCATGACATCATTCTCATTTTTAATTATAAAAATGTCATGATAATGTTTAGACTTATGTTTGTATGTCATGTATGCTTAATTTTCATTCATATGCCATGACATCATGATTTTGGCATATGCCTCTATCTATATCATAATTATGCCATAATCATCATCATGCATAAATTAAAATGAAATTAAGGACTATGGCATAATTTGATGGGAATCAAATAATATTGCCTTAGAAATATGCATGAGAATTTAAAAGAACAAAAACCCACATCTCACTAGATTAATTGCCTTGAATGTGTTTTACACATCTAGATATTGGTGAGATGTTTAGGAAAAAGAAAATAAAGGTTTGAAAAACTTTTTGAAAACATTCTGAAAAACCTTGGTGAAGCCTATCTTTTGATAGCTATCACCATTGAATGGGATGATACAAAGAGGGCTCTTTATTGAAGCTTTTCTAAAAATTTTGAACTTTGTATCAATCTTCTAATTTAATGGGTAAAATAATTTTCCAACATTTTTCACCCATAGTGTTTAGGATAAGTAATATGCATATGAAATTTCACGATTTTTAAACTTATGTATATTTACTTATGGATTTCGAAAATCCATTTTCAATCAACACGAATCGGCTTATCGATCGTACTGTAATGATCAATGATCGATGGTAAGTCCAATGATCGTAGTATCCGATTTGAGTCGACTGGCACAGGCTGATTTCGGGTAAACTTGATAGTTAGGCCCATGTTTAGCCATGTTTTGGTCCCCTAACCACTCCTAACCCTAGGATATGCTTGGGAGAGCATTAGAGAGGGTGGAAATCCATTGGATATGGATTAGGAGTTGGGTTGAGGGTGGTATCAATTTTAAGGTGGATGTGAGTTCATTGTTGAACTTTGCCTTAATTTTGATTTAGTTAATGTTCCTATTGGCTTAGGGACTCTCCAAGGACTTTGTTGGTGCAATGGTCAAGGGGGAGCAAGCCTCTAGGGGGAGGTATCCATTATGGGAAGATGGATGTGTATTTCCTCATGGGAGGAAAATTGGGTTGCCTCTCTTTAAGTGATATGGGATCACTAGAAAGATGGTAGGCATGTGTTCCTCCAAGGGAGAGATTGTAAGATCTCATTGGAATATGAGACATTCATACCCTTGGGGAGGACCTTTTTGATGTAATGTCAAAAAGGGGGAGAAGTTACCAAGCTACCAATTAGGGTTCGTTGGAATTCTCATTGGGATATGAGAATTGCCAATATGGGAGAATTGGTAGACTTGAGATGGTAGTTTTGTCAATCATCAAAAAGGGAGAGATTGTTGGTGCAATCGGCCCAGGTTGACTCGAGTTTGACTCGAGCAGTACCTTGATGATATTTTGATGATAGACAAAACTCATGACATGGGATTGTCATGGAAAAGTCCAACATGGGGTTGGCATGGAAAAATCCAAGCATGGAGCTTGGTGTGGAAGTCCAAGGGGGAAGCCTTGGCATGGGAAGTCCAAAGCATTGCGAAGCCGTGCGCTTGGTGCTTGGCATGGGAAATCTAAAGCATTCCGAAGCCGTGCGCTTGGTGCTTGGTGAGAAATGCATTGCGAAGCCGTGCGCTTGGTGCATTTGGGAAGTCTTGAGGACTTGGTAAGTTCACTAGGCTCGGGGTCCTTGAGTCGGTGAAGGATGGCATTGCGAAGCCGTGCGCTTGGTGCATCCGAGGGACCGCCGGACGGGGAGCGAATGGAGTGAGCCCAAAGGGAAGCATACTTCTAGGGCATGAGATGCGAAGGATGGCGTTGCGAAGCCGTGCGCTTGGCGCATCCGAGGGACGTAGGCCGAGGGAAGAGAGCTTCGGTGGGGAACTCCATGAGGGATAAGGTGGACTTGGCCAAGTGGCTAAGACTGAGTGTCGGAGGCTCAAACATCGTTATGTTTGAGGTTTTAGCCGACATCAGTCGACTGGCATAGGTGCCAGTCGACTGCTCTAGGTCGTATGGGTTCGACCAGTGTTCGACTGAACCAAGTCTGGCTGATCAGTCGACTGCCGAGGGAGGGCAGTCGACTGTTGGGAGGATCAGTCGACTGCCGAGGGATGACAGTCGACTGATGACACTGTGCACGGGCACAGAATGGAGTCGAGCTCGCCAGCACTCGACTGATGGATGATCAGTCGACTGATGGGTGCCATCAGTCGACTGATGTGTGATCCGTTGGAACTTAACCAACGTGGATCCGGCCGTTGTGAGACAACGGCTCGGCGATCTGGGGTGATGGTCACGATCGGTGATGGTGGAAAATACGACTTGATGCGGGTTATAAATGGAGCTCGAGTTGGAGGATTTGCAAGGTTTTTGAGTGACTTTGAAGGGAATTCTTTGTTGCATTCGGACCTTCAAAACAACAAAAGCAAGCAACAAGAAAGCGATCAAAAGCAATCGGTGTAAAAGTTCTCTTTTGTATTGTCTTTGTATTTCTTGTTGTATTTCATTACTTAGTGTAATAGCTTGTGAGAGGTTTCTCCACCTCCGACGTGTAGTCGATAAGGAGTGTTGTTAGTGCCGTGCGCATAACACGAGCTCGTTGAGCTCACCCCGTGGAGTAGGAACCATTCGGTTCCGAACCACGTATATGCTTGTGTATTGATTGTGCTTGTGTTGTTGTTATTTCTATTGTTATTCCGCTGCGTATATTAACGACAATTGTAGACGAGCACACGAGAATGAACGAATTACGACATCCAACGAACGAGGGCTATTCACCCCCCTCTAGCCGGCCATTCGTACCGATCTGATCCCCAACATCCTCTCTAGAAGAGGGACTTTGAGTCTTCGAAAGACTCACACCATGTGACATCGGCAGAAGTCCCTTCTTGGAATTTTGCATGGCAAACCGTAGTAATACCATGTCAATATATGTACTCTGACTTAGACCAAGCAATCTCTTAGATCTATCTCTATAGATCTTGATGCCTAAAATATAGGTTGCTTCACCTAAGTCCTTCATTGAGAAGCACGTCCCCAGTCAAGTCTTCACAGACTGTAGCGAAGGGATGTCATTCCCAATGAGTAGTATGTCATCCACATACAATACAAGGAAGACAACTGTGTTCCTATTAACCCTCTTGTAGACACAGGGTTCATCTTCATTCTTGATGAAACCAAACTGTTTGATCGTATCATCGAATCAAAGATTCCAGCTCCGAGAAGCTTGCTTTAGCCCATAAATGGACCTTTGCAGCTTGCATACTTTCCAAGTATGCTGTGGATCTACAAAACCCTCAGGTTGTGTCATGTACACATCTTCGAGTAAGTTTCCATTCAGAAATACAGTTTTGATATCCATTTGCCAGATCTCATAATCGTGGTATGCTGCAATAGCAAGCATGATCCGAATGGACTTAAATATCGCCACTGGAGAAAAGGTTTCATCATAGTCAATACCATGAATTTGCTTGAAATCTTTAGTCACCAATCGACCCTTATAGGTATGCGTAAGTCCATCCATGTCAGTCTTTCTCTTAAAGACCCACTTACACCCAATGGGTTTGACCCCTTCAGGTGGATCAACCAAAGTCCATACTTGGTTGGTGTACATGGATTCCATCTCGGATCTCATGGCCTCTAGCCATTTCTCAGAATCTGGGCTCATCACAGCTTCCTGATAGGAGGTAGGCTCATTCTCAATGAGAATAACGTCATTATGGTCAGACAAGAGAAATGAGTATCTCTCAGGCTGACGACGTACCCTATTAGACCTGCGAAGAGGTAGGTCTACCTGAATAGGTGGTTGTTCCACAACTCTTTGTGCAACAATCTCATCACCCACAACACTTTGTGGTTCCTGTTCAACCTCCATCAAGGCCTCAGTGCTATGGTCCTTATCTTGAATTTCTTCAAGATCGAACATACTCCCACTAGTTTTTTTTAGAAACAAAATCCCTTTCTAGAAAAACCCCAGTCTTTGCCACAAACACTTTGTGCTGACTAGGAATATAGAAGTAATATCCCTTCGTGTCCTTGGGATATCCAACAAAATAGCACTTATCGGATTTGGGTCCCAGTTTGTCTGAGACTTGACGTCGAATGTAAGCCTCACAACCCCAAATCCTCATGAAAGACATCTTGGGATTTCTCCCTGTCCATATCGTATATGGTGTCTTTATCACAGCCTTGGATGGTACACGGTTAAGTGTGAAGCCTGCTGTGTCTAGAGCATATCCCCAAAAGGATATAGGAAGATCTGTGTGACTCATCATAGATCGTACCATATCTAATAGAGTACTATTCCTCCTTTCTGATACACCATTCCACTGTGGTGTTCCAGGAGGAGTGAGTTGGGATAGAATCCCACACTCAGCTAGATAGTCACGAAATTCATGGCTAAGGTATTCACCACCTCGATCTGATCGAAGTATCTTAATACTCTTGCCAAGTTGATTTTGTACTTCATTCTTGAATTCTTTGAACTTTTCAAAGGATTCAGATTTATGTGTCATCAGATACACATAACCATATCTACTGAAGTCATCAGTAAATGTAATGAAGTACCTGTAACCACCTCTAGTAGCAACATTGAAAGGACCGCATACATCACTATGTATAAGTCCTAACAAGTCTGTTGCTCTCTCGCTGTGTCCACTAAAGAGAGTCTTGGTCATCTTGCCTAAAAGGCAAGACTCGCATATATCATATTATTAAAAAAAAAATTAGGCCAGCAGCCAATCCTTATGGAGCTGAGATAAGCGACTCTCATTTATGTGACCTAAGCGACAATGCCAGAGATAGGTTTGGTTCAACTCATTTGACTTGAACCTTTTGGTACTTATGTTATAGATGGGGCTCTCTAAGTCTAGAAAGTAGAGTCCGTTTATTAGAGGTGCACTACAATAGAACATATCATTTAAATAAACTGAACAACATTTATTTTTTTATTATAAATGTAAATCCTTTCTTGTCCAAATAAGAAATCAAAATTATGTTCTTAGTTAAAGCAGACACATAACAACATTCATCTAGTTCTAGTACAAGCCCAGTGGGCAGAGATAGATCATAAGTTCCTACAGCAACAACAACAACTCTTGCTCCATTGCCTACTCGTAGGTCCACCTCACCCTTTGTCAATGCCCTGCTATTTCACAACGCCTGCACATTGGTACAAATTGTTAGTAATATATGAGAGATGTCCTAAGACAATCGCCTTATGTATGAACCATTTATATGATAAATGAAGATTCACTATTTGAGTATACATGTTTTATGTATTTGATTGGATCTTAAACTCATTTACTGAATGTCCACGATACGATTCACAAAGATGAGAGAATTTGTGATTGGATCACAACTAGTGAGTATCTCTACATGTGTAATTGTGATGTATCTAATTATCCCTAGTCGATGAATTGATGGATTTGGACACCATCAATTCGCCGAGACTAGCACGAGGTATACTCCTTGGTGTATCCAAGCAAATGATTCTCACCGGCCGAGACATAGTGATGTCCGAGTTAATCGTGGATGCTAGTTATGGTAACTAGTTCATTGGAGTGACCACCGTAAGACTTCATATGGTTCTCTCGCATATATAGATATGTCAATGAAGTTCTTACTGTGGCTTAAGTGCGATGTTCCTTCGACTTGCGGTATTCAAGTCATCTTGATCATGGAGACTTATGCTTTGACATCTTAAGCAAACATCTCTAAGGAGATGTGGACCCGGGATGATTGGGTATAAGTCGAAGTGATCAAGGTGTTTGAATAGCCTATAAAGGATTCACCACTCATGCGAGGAGATGTATACCCATGGCCTCTCGTCGGATTGTTACTAAAGTCTGCCAAAGCATTACATGTTTAGAGTAAGGTACTCTTCGATACATGTGGAGTAACTAGAATCAGAGGACGAGGAAATGATACTGGGCTAGGTGTGACGAGTCACTAGTGGGGATCGACACAATAGACCATGTCCTGAACCAAGTGGGTATAAGATGAGTGAAGGGAATGGGGCACGATTCATTCGAGCCATCAAGGGTTTCGTAAATAGTTCTCGATCAACCGCTGATCTTTCTTAATTGGGGATCATGATGTACTACTAGGTGCCACTCATGATCGCTCTATAATTAATGGTTAATTATAGACGGCCAACATAAACCGAGAACCTATTTGGTCACACGCACAACGAGTGTAATCCAAAGGATTTAAACGAGCTTGAGAATGGGATTCTCGCATCGAGAAACTATGTTTGGTTGGACCAAACATAAAGCGAGCATGAAATTGTTTCAGTCGCAATGGAAGCGTGGATGGGCCGTGTCTTATGAAGACATAATGGATGGACCAAAATGGTTTGGTCCTAATCCAATGGATGAGAATAAACCAAAGGGTTTGGTTTATATTAAACGAATGAACCAAAGGTTGGTTCGGTTCGTTTTAACTTAAAATAAACCATCATGGTTTGGTTTATTTTAACTTATCTTAATGGAGCGGGTTAACGGGATTTATGGATATGATCCATTAACCATTAAGAGAATTAGTTCTATATAAAAGAGTGCTTAAGGGATTGTTAAACCATAATCCAAAATCAAACCCCTAGCCTCCAAGGAGTTGCCGCACAACCTGGTTGTGCCGCCAAGCTCCTTGCCGCCTAGCTTGTTTGTGCTGCCCAAGACCCTTGCCGCGCCCAAGCTCCAGCCGTGAACTCTCCGCGACCTCCGTGATCCCCTAGGTTCGGCATCAAGGTGAGCTTTTGTCTCCTTGTTTTGGCCGGGCGCCTATCTCTTCCACCAAGCTGTCCAGTTTTCTGGACAGCTTCTTCTCTCTCGCCGAGCGCCGCTTGACGACGGTTAGTGCCCGACAACGGGCTAATATACCGGGATTTGATCTCCGTAATCCTCTGAGGTGGAGGACGGCGATTCGCCAATCGGTTGACGAATACCTCTCCGAGAAGCAAGTCTTGAGGACTTGTTTTTAGGTCCGAATTTGGATTCGACCGTGATCATCTCTCGATCACGCCGCCTTCAACACGAGGCTAGTAACCCGCATTTAAGACGGCTCGTGACTTAGCGGTCATCCCGAGGAGCTCGGCGTGGATACGGATAGAGACGATTCTTACGAGGATCGTTCCGGTTGATGCCGTTCCCGCTACACGTCATACGGAAGGTATAACGTAGTTTAATTTCCTTTTATTGCAATTTTAATTTACGGTTATGTCTACACTTATTGTAATAGCATGCGTGTGTTGTGTGTGTTGTAATAAATAGGAGTATTTATTATTTTTATTGCTTCCGCTGTGCTCATGTTTACGAAACATGATCGAACACACACGCCAAGTGCCTAAACCCAACAAAGGGTATCAGAGCCCAGGTTGTGTTTCGACATAATCGTAAAATGGTTTTGCGATAGTCATAATGTATTTCTGGAAATTTTCTAATTTTGGAAATTTAGAAGTATTTATGGAAATTTTTCAATTTTGGAAAGTCTAGAAGTATTTATGGAAATCTTCCACTTTTTGAAAGTTGGAAGTATTTATGGAAATTGATATTTTCCATAAATAAAATATTTGATTAGATTCTGGAAATTTGTTTCCTAATTTAATCATGATTTGATTTGGGAAATCAAATCTTAAAATATTTAATTTCCATAAGTAGTTTTAATGATTTAGGAAATTGGTTTCCTAAATAGATTTTCCTTAATCAAATAATTCCATGAATAAAATATGTGATTAGATTTGGAAATTTGTTTCCTAATTTAATTATGATTTGATTTGGAGAATCAAATCTTAAACATATTTTATTTCCATAAATAGTTATGACATATAAGGAAATTATATACATGACATAATTGTATGCCATGTAATTGCATTAGATGCATAACATTATGCCATGCGTGTCGTGACATGTAGATGTATGCCATGTATGCCATGCCATGTAGATAATAGTTATTTGCATGCAAAGAGGATGAGACATAAAACCCTTAATCAATATTAAAGCCTACACCTTCCATTAATATGGTTAGAACCAGAGTTCGCTTCTTGTTTGGGTTGTTGGACTCTCCAAGCCCTACTCGAACCCGAATATGTTCAAACCATGGAATAGTTTAATACTAATATGGTAAGAGTCAGAGGTCAATCGTTAGCTTTGGTTGTTGGACTCTCTCCAAGCTGGGCTAATTGGTTGAATGCGCTCTAACCATATTAAAACTATGTCCCGATTAATGGGTTGACTTTAACCTGGAGCATCGGCTTGTTGGACTCTCTCCAAGGTCGATGTAAAGGGAGGTGAAGTTGGGTGCTATGCATATGATGCATACTTGTTAATTTGTTAACAACCCGATGTATGTGTGAACATTCAATTAGTTGATAGCACATTGTGATAGTTGCATATACGGGATATGCAATCGGTATAGATGATACCTACCGTCGTAGTTATGAATGGCTTGTTGGACTCTCTCCAAGGTTGTTCATAACTATGATGGATATCAGCCCATTCGGAGATGGACCTACAATCTCCCGAAGTGATTTTGGGGTTTTTTGAAATTCGAAAAATGAATGGGATTTATAAATGTATATTGATGCATTTTAAAATCATTTTCTCATATATGCTCGCTTTTGTATTTCTAAGTTAATATGATCATGATGTGTTTGAATTTATGCTCCATTTTGATTCAAATAAATTGATCGGGCCGAGCTTCATGGATCGCTTAGAAGCTTGAGAATTGTTCTCAAGGTTGAAAAGCTTGCAAATGTCCTCGGCCTCTTCCCGCTTAGTGACGATGCAACTCGACCAATTGTTGGCCTATCGTAAACATGTGAGTGATTCTCAACAAATAAGTTGTATCATGCTAGCCACGATGGAACCCAAGCTACGAAGCGCATGAGCATATAGATGCTCATATCGTAGTCCTTCATCTTTGTGAGTTGGTTGATGAGCAAGTGAGATTCGAAGGTTCAAGTCTCAAAGCTCCTCTTCACCTCTGAGATGCTAGGAGGTTCATCTCGTGGTATCGCCAATATGCCAAGACTGTGGAGTCTTCTCGAGAAGCATGAGCAGGGGACGGTGCTGTTAGTTGATTCCTCGAAGAAAGGTTCTAAGAGGAAGTCAAAGGAACAGCAGAAGGGAAAGAAGAGAAGGGCTAAGAAGGTAGAACTAGCACAAAAGGAAACTTGCCATCATTATGACAAGGAGAGCCATCATGAAGAAAGTGCAAGATTTATCTTGAGTCCGTGAAGAAGGATAAGGCATCGGATGCCCCATCTTCTTCAGAAATCTTCTTTATTGATTGTCATTCTATTTCCTCAGACACTTGGGTATTTGATACCGAGTGTGGCTCACATATATGTAATGACATACATGGGCTAAGGAATAGAAGAAGACTCGTCAAGGGGAGAGTCAAATTTACGTGTTGGGAATGGAGCAACGGTTGCTGCACTCGCCATCGGAACGTATTTGTTGGAACTCCCTGTAGGACTTGTCTTAGTACTGGACAATTGCTTTTATATTCCTTCGTTGATAAAGAACATCATTTCTATTTCTTGTTCAAATAGAAATGGTTTCCATTTGACGTTTAGTAACAATTGTTGTTACATAACTTTGAATGGGGTTCTTTATGGGACTGGAACTTTAAGCAATGGTGTTTATACGTTGGACGTATCAAGTGACATTTGCAATATCGAAGCGAGCAACAAGCGTGCTCGAAAGGATAATCAAATAGACTCCTACATGTGGCATTGTCGTCTTGGCCATATAAGCAAGAAACGCATGTCCGAATTACACCGATGTGGAATTCTGGAATCGTTTGAATTGGATTCATACGATACATGCGAATCATGCTTAAAAGGCAAGATGACTAAGTTACCTTTTTCTGGAAAAGGTGAACGAGTGGGAGAGTTACTAGGTTTAGTACATACTGATGTATGTGGACCTATGTCAACTCAAGCATTAGGAGGCTATAGCTACTTCATTACCTTCACCGATGATCACTCACGGTTTGGGTATGTGTTCTTGATGAAACACAAGTCTGAAGCCTTTGAAAGGTTCTAAGAATTCAAAAATGAAGTAGAGAAACAACATGACAAAAGTATTAAAATACTTAGATCGGATCGAGGTGGTGAATACTTAAGTCAAGAGTTTCTTGATTATCTAAGAGACAATGGCATATTGTCTCAATGGACTCCGCCCTATACACCACAGCATAATGGTGTATCTGAGAGGCGTAACCGGACCTTGTTGGACATGGTCAGGTCAATGATGAATCATGCAACTCTTCCCAAGTCCTTTTGGGGTTATGCACTTCGCATACGCTTTGTTAAATGTAAATGCCTACTAAGGTAGTCTCAACTACTCCATATGAGATATGGAATGGTAAGAAACCTCATGTATCTTACTTGAAGATATGGGGTTGTCCCGCTTATGTGAAGCGGATCAGATCGTATAAATTGGATGCTAAGTCTGATAAATGTCTATTTATTGGATACCCTAAGGAAACAAGGGGTTACCAATTCTATCATCCTGTGGAACAAAAGGTGTTTGTTTCAAGGCATGCTGTGTTTCTAGAGAAAGAGTTTCTCTTGCAAGAAAACAGTGGAAGTGTCGTCGAGCTTGAGGAGGCTCGAGAGACTCAAATAGACATTAATGAGATACCTGGTGAAGCACAACAGCCGACAACTCATAGTGATGAGCAATCTACGACCTATTGTAACACCACATCTTCAGAGATCCGTAGAACACGCAACATTCCCGAGAGATATGGATTTCTCGTAAGTGAATCGAACGACGTGTTACTCATTGATGATGAGGAGCCTACCAGTTATGAAGAAGTGCTGACAAGTTCAGAAAGGGATAAGTGGCTTGGTGCCATGAAGTCGGAAATGGATTCCATGTACGGAAACCAAGTTTGGAACTTGGTTGACCCACCTGAAGGCATAAAGCCTATAGGGTGCAAGTGGGTTTTCAAGAATAAAACCGACATGGATGGTAATGTGATTACCTATAAGGCTAGATTGGTGGCGAAAGGATATCGTCAAAAGCAAGGTGTTGATTATGACGAAACCTATTTGCCTGTAGCTATGCTTAAATCCATTCGGATGCTCCTGGCCATAGCGGCTCATTATGATTATGAGATATGGCAGATGGATGTGAAAACAGCTTTCCTTAATGGAAACCTGCTCGAGGACGTGTATATGATACAACCTGAGGGTTTCACATCGGTTGATAAAACCAAGGTATGCAAATTGCGACGATCCATTTATGGATTGAAACAAGCATCCAGGAGCTGGAATATCCGTTTTGATGAGACGATCAAAAGGTTTGATTTCTCACAAAATCCAGACGAACCTTGTGTGTACAAGAAGGTTAGTGGGAGTGCAGTCGTGTTCCTAGTATTGTATGTCGATGACATATTACTTATAGGAAACGATGTGTCCATCTTACAGTCAGTTAAGGTTTGGTTATCCAAGACATTCTCCATGAAAGACCTGGGAGAAGCAACCTACATCCTTGGGATTAAGATCTATAGAGATAGATCGAAACGGTTGCTTGGTCTTTCGCAGTCTACATATATAGACCGAAAAGCAAAGAGGTTTAGCATGTCAATCCAAGAAAGGTTATCTACCCATCGTGCATGGGGTACACCTTTCAAGTCTATGTGTCCGCGCACGTAAGACGAGAGGATTTGCATGAGTAAGATTCCCTATGCATCCGCAATAGGATCTATCATGTATGCTATGTGTTATGTACGAGGCCCGATGTATCGTATGCTCCGAGTGTCACGAGCAGATACCATCCGATCCAGAATGGATCATTGGGTGGTATTAAGACGATCCTTAAGTGCTTGAGAAGAACTAAAGATGTGCTCCTAATATATGGAGAAGGGTACATGGTGATACGTGGGTATACGGATGCGCTCCGCATGCATAAGGATGATTCCAAGTCTTAGTCTGGGTATGTATTCACCTGGAATGGTGGCGCAATAAGTTGGAAAGGTTCCAAGCTTGACACTATAGCAGATTCTGCCACTAAGGCAGAATACATTGCAGCTTTGGAAGAAGCAAAAGAAGCGGTTTTGATCAAGAAGTTCATCTTTGAACTTGATGTGGTCTCATCAATGATCCAAACATGTGCTTCGCCGCTATCATCTTATCAGAGAGATCATCAGTAGGAACGAAATACAAATCGAGAAAATTCCCACTGAAAGGAACTTAGCGGATCCTTTGACTAAAGCATTACCTCAAAGTAAGTTTGAGGGTCATGTTAGAGCTTATGGTATTGGATACCATAGCGATTGGCATTAGGCCAAGTGGGAGTCTGTTAGTAATATATGAGAGATGTCCTAAGACAATCGCCTTATGTATGAACCATTTATATGATAAATGAAGATTCACTATTTGAGTATACATGTTTTATGTATTTGATTGGATCTTAAACTCATTTATCAATGTCCACATACGTATCTACAAGATGAGAGAATTTTGTGATTGATCACAACTAGTGAGTATCTCTACATGTGTAATTGTGATGTATCTAATTATCCCTAGTCGATGAATTGATGGATTTGACACCATCAATTCGCCGAGACTAGCACGAGGTATACTCCTTGGTGTATCCAAGCACCGATTCTCACCGGGCCGGAGACATAGTGATGTCCGAGTTAATCGTGGATGCTAGTTATGGTAACTAGTTCATCGAGTGACCACCGTAAGACTTCATATGGTTCTCTGCATATATAGATATGTCAATGAAGTTCTTACTGCGTGCTTAAGTGCGATGTTCCTTCGACTTCGGTATTCAAGTCATCTTGATCATGGAGACTTATGCTTTGACATCTTAAGCAAACATCTCTAAGGAGATGTGGACCCGGATGATTGGGTATAAGTCGGTGATCGAAGGTGTTTGAATAGCCTATAAAGGATTCACCACTCATGTAGGAGATGTATACCCATGGCCTCTCGCCGGATTGTTACTAAAGTCTTCGCCAAAGCATTACATGTTTAGAGTAAGGTACTCTTCGATACATGTGGAGTAACTAGAACTGTGAGGACGAGGAAATGATACTTGGGCTAGGTGTGACGAGTAGTCACTTAGTGGGGATCGGCACAATAGACCATGTCCTCGAACCAAGTGGGTATAAGATGAGTGAAGGGAATGGGGCACGATTCATTCGAGCCATCAAGGGTTTCGTAAATAGTTCGATCAACCGCTGATCTTTCTGCTAATTGGGGATCATGATGTACTACTAGGTGCCACTCATGATCGCTCTATAATTAATGGTTAATTATAGACGGCCAACATAAACCGAGAACCTATTTGGTCACACGACAACGAGTGTAATCCAAAGGATTTAAAACGAGCTTGAGAATGGGATTCTCGCATCGAGAAACTATGTTTGGTTGGACCAAACATAAAGCGAGCATGAAATTGTTTCAATGCAATGGAAGCGTGGATGGGCCGTGGTCTTATGAAGACATAATGGATGGACCAAAATGGTTTGGTTCTAATCCAATGGATGAGAATAAACCAAAGGGTTTGGTTTATATTAAACGAATGAACCAAAGGTTCGGTTCGCTTTAACTTAAAATAAACCATCATGGTTTGGTTTATTTTAACTTATCTTAATGGAGCGGTTAACGGATTTATGGATATGATCCATTAACCATTAAGAGAATTAGTTCTCTATAAAAGTGGGCTTAAGGGATTGTTAAACCCTAATCCAAAATCAAAACCCTAGCCTCCAAGGAGTTGCCGCCAACCAGGTTCGGCGCCCAACCCTCCTGCCGCCAGCTTGTTTGTGCTGCCCGCCAAGACCCTTGCCGGCGCAAGCTCCAGCCGTGAACCTCCGGCGACCCTCCGTGATCCCCTAAAAGGTTCGCATCAAGGTGAGCTTTGTCTCCTTGTTTTGGCCGGCGCCTATCTCTCCACCAAGCTGTCCAGTTTTCTGACAGCTTTTTCTCCTTCCGCCGGAGCGTCGTTTGGACGACGGTTAGTGCTCCGACAGCGGCTAACATACCGGGGATTTGATCTCCGGTAATCCTCTGAGGTGGAGGACGAAGGATTCGTCAATCGGTTGACGAATACCTCTCCGGAGAAGCAAGTCTTGAGGACTTGTTTTTAGGTCCGAATTTGGATTCGGACCGTGATCATCTCTCGATCACGTCGTCTTCAACACGAGGCTAGTAAACCGTACGAAGACGAAGCTCGTGACTTAGCGAAGTCATCCCGAGGAGCTCGGCGTGGATACGGATAGAGACGATTCTTACGAGGATCATTCCGGTTGATGCCGTTCCCGCTACACGTCATACGAAAGGTATAACGTAGTTTAATTTCCTTTTATTGCAATTTTAATTTACGGTTATGTCTACACTTATTGTAATAGCATGCGTGTGTTGTGTGTGTTGTAATAAATAGGAGTATTTATTATTTTTATTGCTTCCGCTGTGCTCATGTTTACGAAACATGATCGAACACACACACGCCGCGGTGCCGGAAACCCAACACAAATGTGAGATGCACATCCGATATCTAATACCCATGATGAAGAAATAGATAGATTGACTTCTATAACATTTATACCTGAAAAGAAGTCTCACTTATCTTCTTCTTAAGATCTTCCAGGTAAGCTTTGCAGTTACGCTTCCAGTGTCCAGTTTCCTTGCAGTGGAAGCAAGCCCCTTCTTTGGCCACCCCTCCTTTGGGTTTCAGTTCTTTGCCTTTGCCATTGGCTTGAGACTTTCCCTTACATTTAGGCTTGCCCTTGCCTTTCTTCTTTTACACCATCAAAATGGAGTCAGATTTTCCCTTCTTAAGGTTGAGCTCAGCAGTTCTCAACATGCTGAGCATCTCAGGCAGTGGCTTATCAATTTCATTCATGTTGTAATTCATGACAAATTGATTGTAGCTTTGTGGTAAAGACTGCAAGATCAAGTCAGTGGCTAGCTCTTGGCCAAGTGGGAATCCCAATCTCTGTAGGTTTTCTACGTACCCAATCATCTTGAGTACATATGGACCTACGGGAGTCCCATCTTGCATCTTGGACTGAAACAATGCCTTAGAGACTTCATATTGTTGGTGCAGTAGGCACCTAAGTCGAACATAAGTTTTGATTATAGCAAACGATACAAAGTTAAGCTCATGTCGTTATCTCACGAGCCGAATCGAGTGTGCAGAAGATTGCTATAGCTAGAGCTGAAGGCTAGCGACACCCGGAGGAAGCTGCGGTGGTCGGGTGACACTCGAGTGACTTCGGAGGGAGCCGAAGGAATCGAGTGGAAGGCCGGAAGAAAAAGTGACATGGTAAGTATCGAGGTAAGCTCGTGTGTGCGAGCGTAAGTGAGGTCGTATCCTCCTTACGGGGATAGTCTTAAGTGTAGATCCGACCAAAGACATCCCATCGATGGTCTAGGTCGAGATCGGATGGTCGAAGGCCGTCGAAATAATGTTTTCTTTGAGCTAACTTTGACTTGCAGCAAGCATCAGTCGACTGCCAGCTTGGAGGACTCGACGCGCCAATCACCGACCGTGAGGTCAAGATCGATGTCGCCATCATCGATCGATTGATGATGGCCATCAGTCGACTGATGGTCAATGATCAGCTTCGAGGAGTCAAGGATTATCACCCCATTTCAAGGAGATTGGTGCTCAATTGTGATTGGCTAGGGTTCCTCTCGAAAAGGGGCTCAAAGGCTATAAAAGGAGGGCCAATCCTAGGGTTTCTTCATCAATTCCAAGCTTCCAAAAGCCTCCGCTACAACTCCGACAACCAAGTGCTTCTTCTCCGACGCCTAGGTTTCATTTCCTTTATTTTTTGTACATCGGGTTTTAGTTTTAGAATTCAGTTGTTCATTTACATTTGTCAAGCTCTTTTCTATCATCGTAACGAGGAGAGGGGGAGTGTCCCTCTACCTCAAGTTTTTGTTCTTGTATCGATTAACTCCTACCTCCAATGAGGAGGAGTTCGTTTAGTGTTTTGCCCTCCGTGCATGGTCAAGGACCACTAGGGCCTTGGAGTAGTAGCCGAAGGCTATGAACCAAGTAAAAAGAATTGTCTCTTTTATTTATTGCTTATCTTTTCCGCTACAAATTAATTATCTACTCGGTTTTTAAACGAACGAACGAACGAAAAGAAAGTTTTAACGCTATTCACCCCCCCTCTAGCGTTTCAAATCGATCCAACAATTGGTATCAGAGCCGGGGGTTGCTAAGATTTGGTGAAACCACTAATCTAGCCATTTTACAGATTTTCTTTCTTTTTAATTCTGTTTATTTCAGATTTATTTTGTTTTGTTAATTTTTCTCCCGCACTACTAATCCAAGACGCGAGTCTTGGTACTTTCTTGTGTGTTTTTGTCGTTGCTAGGTTTTTCGTCTTCGTCTCCTTGTGTCTTTTGTTCTAATGGCCCATCTCGAGGGTTTTAGCACCGTCCGACCTCCGTTTTACAACGGAGATGACTTCCGTTATTGGAAGGGTCGGATGGAATGCTTTCTCAAAACCCAAATCGAGATGTGGATCATAATCCAAACGGGATTCACACTTTCGACTAACGAAGTGGGTGAATCCTTGGATTATGACCAATGGACCATTGCGACAAAACGACAAGTCGAAGCTGACGCTAAGGCAACTCAAATCCTTCAATGAGGCTTATCCAAGGAAGAGCTAAATCGCGTCGGCCCCTTCATAAGCGCAAAGGACCTTTGGACAAAACTAGTGGAGCTACACGAAGGGACCGATGAAGCCAAGGTATGTAAGCGTGATCTTCTATTTAATAAACTATATAACCTACAAATGCAGGAACACGAGTCGGCGACGCAACTCCACGCCCGCGTCTAGGACATCGTCAACAATCTACACGCAATTGGGCAAAAGGTCGAAAACCGTGACCTTATAAGGTATGTCCTAAACTCCTTTCCGAGGACTACCTTGTGGGCATCCATGGTCGATGCCTACAAGGTCTCCAAGGATCTCTCTAAACTTAGATTAGATGAACATTTTTCTGATTTCGAACTTCATGAGCAGTCTAACTCAGAACCCGAGAAAGGTATAGCACTATTTGTGTGTTCAAAGAAGAAAACCGCCAAAGAAGCCACCCCAAAGAAGAAGAGGATGAGTCCGATTCGAGGTCGACTGAATGGAGGCCGAACTAGTCAACCTAGTTCGAGGATAGTCAAGATCCAAAATGAGCCACACTCGACCCAACGAAGGTAAGCCTAAAAGTTCAAACATAAGATGTTATGAATGCAACAGGTTTGGACACATTAAGTCCGAATGCCCAAAACTCAAGAGCAAGGCACCAAAACACAAAAAGGCACTTAACGCTACTTGGGAAGAAGCTTCCGAGGAAGAAGATAACGATCGAGTCCTCATGGCTAAACCGTGGAATCGAGACGAGTCGGAACCGTAACTTGAATCTAAAACCAAGACGAAGTCGGATCGCAAGCACTATTCAAGACGAGCCACGAATACGCATCCGGTTCAAAAGATACACTCAAGGTAAGTCGGTCTCTTATTACTACTCTTTATAGTGCAATTAAGTTTTTAAATAAAAAGTTAGCTAAGTCCGAGTCCAAGGTCGAGACCCTGGTTGAGGAAGTTAAACTCCTCAAACACGAGGTCTCCCTAACCTCTTCGACTAGTCGAGTTCAAGAGAAGGACTCAACTCGGGTTGAAAAACTCGAAGTTGAGAACTCACTCTTGAAAAGTCAAGTCGAAGATCTTAGGAATATGTTAGAAAGGTTTACTTTGGGATCCAAAGGACTTGACCTCCTACTTGGATCGCAAAGGGCCGTGTACAATAAGGCCGGGCTAGGGTTTAGCTCAAACACGACCAATAAGTCGTATATGTCGATTGTAAGTCGACATAAAAAACGTGTCCAAGCATGGGTCCCTAAGACCACCTTGATTTCAAACTTAGTATCAAACCAGTACTGGGTTCCCAAGGACCAAATCCACTATGTGGAGAGACCGAATCGATTCAACGGTCCAGGGGGAGCTAGTACGAAATTTGTTTGTGTTTTAACTTAGAAATTGCATGCTTAGGTTTTTATTTAGTTTGATTTTTCTTTTTAGAATGGTTAGATAGGACTATAACTCATCAATACTTGATAACATAGTACCAGGACGCGGCGAGATGATAGTACGCTAGGAAAGCGGAGTCTTGTGTATTCGGGCTAGATAAGGCGTATCTAGTTCGGTGTACTTGACCAAGTGGAACTAGCTGAAGCTACCTCGCCGTATCCTAGACTAGTTAGACCTGGAAGTGGTCTTAGGTGAGTCAAGTCTCTATTTTCTTGAAAATGGCTTTGTCTAAGGAAGTGGTCGTTTTTTCGATTAAAGAAGGCCTCTGTGCCTCACCACGACCTGGAAGCCATGATCTTGAAAAGGTGACTTGATGAGCCTAAGGTCAAATCTGAATCTAACGCAAGGTTGACAAGTGTTTAAGTTATTAAATTTAATTCAACTAAAATTGGAAGTCATCTCACAAGAACATATAGGATTAACATGTTTGATCATGTAGACATGGGTGAGATGATTTAGGTTAATAATTTTCAACCAATTTTTAATAAATCCAATATCCGATCCAACTACCTTGCGTGTAGGATCAATGGATGTTGGACAGTGGTTGCTCCCGACACATGACCGGGGATCAACTCAAGTTTTTGAAGCTTCGATTCAAACGACAAGGATCGGTAGCCTTCGGAAATAATGGCAAGCTCAAAATCATCGGATCAGGTGATATTGAGCTTAACTCAAATTTTGTCATTCAACCAATTTTTAATAAATCCAATATCCGATCCAACTACCTTGTGTGTAGGATCAATGGATGTTGGACAGTGGTTGCTCCCGACACATGACCGGGGATCAACTCAAGTTTTTGAAGCTTCGATTCAAACGACAAGGATCGGTAGCCTTCGGAAATAATGGCAAGCTCAAAATCATCGGATCAGGTGATATTGAGCTTAACTCAAATTTTGTCATTCAAAACATTTTATTAGTAGAAAATTTTCAATATAATCTTCTCAGTGTAAGCCAATTGTGTGATAATAACTATAAGGTCATATTTCTAGAAAATGAATGCGTAATTAATACAAACGAAACCTCTAAAACAATTATTAAAGGGACTAGAAATAACAACATTTACACTATCAACTTAATTAACTCCTCAACTAAGTGTCTTATGACACGGCAAGAGGAATCATGGTTGTGGCACCGACGACTCGGTCACTCACACCCAAGACTCATCCACAAGATGAGTCAGAGTGATTTAGTCAGAGGTTTGCCTAACCTCAACAACTTGGATAATAAAATATGTAATGCTTGTCAACAAGGTAAACAATCTAGGACACAACATCAACTAACTAGTCAAGAACGAACCAAAAGTGTGCTTGAGCTCCTACACATGGATCTATTTGATTCACACGGAGCTAAGTCACTTAACGGAAGTAAATTCGCTAGTCATTATTGATGACTACTCTAGATTTACTTGGGTTAGGTTCATCAAACACAAAAGTGATACCCTAGATCAATTAATCAACCTATTTAAGTTAATAGAAAATCAACAAAGCATTAAAATCAAAAGACTTAGGACTGATCATGGTGGTGAATTCGAAAACCATAGGTTTACAGAATTCTGTAACCTAAATGGATACCACCATGAGTTCTCTTGCCCTAGAACTCCACAACAAAATGGCCTAGTAGAACGCAAAAATAGAACCCTACAAGAAGCCGCTAGGACAATGCTTAATGAGTATAACCTACCCGATAGGTTTTGGGCCGAAGCCGTGAGTACGACATGCTATGTCCAGAATAGGATCCTTATGGTAAAGAGGCACCTTAAGACCTCATACGAGATTTATCACGATAAAATACCTAACATCAAGTACTTTTGGGTATTTGGGTGTAAGGTACATATCCTAAACACTAAAGATTACCTAGGGAAATTTACATCCAAAACCACGACCGGAATCTTTCTAGGATACTCGACTACAAGTAGATCTTATAGAGTATATAACCACGACACCCTTAGAGTCGAGGAGACCATTAATGTAGTATTTAATGAAGGACACGAACCTACAAAACCCCCGGCAACCTCAATTAGCGAGCCGATTCATACTAGACCTAACTCTGATCCGGAGATCAGGTCTAGTGCTAATCCTAACCTAAGTCAACCAAGTCACTCTATTGATCAGGTGATAGATGACTCCAACCAAACTAGAACTCAAACAAGCCATCCTATAGATCAAGTTGTAGACTCAAATCCAAATCCAACTAGGACTCAAACGAATCATCCTATCGACCAAGTGATAGGTGATCCAAGTTTAGGAGTTCGAACTAGAGCCTCATACAGAAACCTTAGTCAAATATCTTTGATTTCTAAAATTGAACCCAAAACTATTGACCAAGCTCTTCTTGATCCCGATTGGATTATTGCAATGCAAGAAGAGTTGGCTCAATTCACTAGGAACGAAGTATGGGAATTAGTACCACCACCTAAAGATAAAACAATCATTGGAACAAGGTAGGTGTTTAGAAATAAAATTGATGATAAAGGTGAAGTAGTTAGAAATAAAGCTAGACTCGTTGCTAAAGGGTTTAGTCAAGTCGAAGGTTTAGATTACGACGAGACCTATGCCCCAGTAGCTAGATTAGAGTCCATTCGAATGCTATTAGCATATGTAGCACATCGAGGATTTAAGTTGTTTCAAATGGATGTGAAATCTGCATTCTTAAATGGATACATTAAAGAAGAAGTTTATGTTAGTCAACCCCCCGGTTTCGAAAGTTTAGACAAACCCGATCATGTCCTTAGACTAAAGAAAGCGCTTTATGGACTTAAACAAGCTCCGCGAGCTTGGTACGAGAGACTTTCGATTTATCTTAAGTCCAAAGGCTTTAACCAAGGTGTAGTTGACCCAACCCTTTTCGTAAAAACCTTAGGTAAAGACATATTCATAGCCCAAATCTACGTAGATGATATTATTTTCGGAACCACCAATTCAATCCTACTAAATGAGTTTATTTCACTTATGGAAAGTGAATTTGAAATGAATTTAGTAGGCGAATTAAGTTTCTTCTTAGGATTACAAATTAAACAAACTAAAGATGGAATATATCTACATCAACGCAAATATACTAGGGAATTAATTAAACGCTTTGGAATGCAAGACGCTAAAATTATTAATACCCCAATGGCAACTAATGTTAATATAGAAGAAGATGTAATTGGAAACCCAATTGATTTAAAATACTATAGGAGCATAATAGGAAGTCTCCTTTACTTAATTGCAAGCCGACCTGATATCTTATTTGCAGTGAGTATGTGCACAAGGTTCCAAACCTGTGCCAAGGAGTCTCACCTAACTCTAGTCAAGCGTATCCTTAGATATCTAAAGGGTACACTTAATGTCGGTATTTGATATCCTAGATCTACCGAGTTCGAACTAACCGGCTACTCTGATTCGGACTATGCCGGTAGTAAGCTCGATATAAAGAGCACGAGTGGTTGTTGTCAACTTCTCGACTCAAGTCTAGTGAGTTGGTGCAGTAGGAAGCAACACTGTGTTGCCTTATCTACCACCGAAGCCGAATACATCGCGATGGGTGAGTGTGTTACTCAACTTCTTTGGATGAAGCACACTCTCCGCGACTTTAAGTTAGACTTTACGAATACTAAACTTCATGTAGATAATATTAGTTCAATTAATCTTACTAAGAATCCGATATGTCACCCTAGGACCAAACATATAGAAGTCAAACACCATTTCATTCGAGAACATGTGGCCAACGGAGCCATACAACTCGAATACGTCGAATCGAAGTCTAACTTAGCAGACCTATTTACTAAACCCCTACTTGAAGCCGAATTTAGTCTATTAAGACGAAAATTGGGCATGTGCGTAATAGAATAGGAACTTGCAAATTATATGTTCTTACTACTATTTCTTTAATTTCATTTTTATGGAACTAGCATAGGACATACCTTAGATATCATGCACCTATAGATTTAAGGAGCCAATACATCTCACAACACATAGGACTAATGTTTTTGTGTACTTAGCCACGTAGATGGGCGTGAGATGTTAGGATGTTACTCCTGGTTCCAGATGTAGAGCTAGTGCATCGCCATGAACCACGGAGTATAATCATACATACTAACCGACTCTGACCAGGACTAGTTGATCTTTTATATCAATCAAGCCAGATATGAGTCGAACATTTTATAGATGAACTTATTTTCAGTATATTATTTTCAAAATAATATGGAACATGCTTGGACTTTAAATTTAACACTTATTTTTGTTTTCCACACACACCCTCACTCTTTTCGATATATGGCAAAAGGGGGAGAAAAAGGGCAAAGTTAAGGGGTCAAATTAATTGATTTAACTTATTAAAAGCCAAGTTAAGAGAATTCTTTAACTTAAACTTATTTTTGCCATCAACGTTTTACCTATTTTAAACATTATGTCCTTAATGTTTTACTTAAGGGGGAGAAAAGGCCAAGTTAAGAAGAACTCTTAACTTAAACGTTTTACTAAGGCCAACTTTAAGTAATTACTTAAAGCAACCCTCAAAGGGAGGATTAAGGTCTTTCTTCAAGACTCACCCTCGGTCAAGGGGGAGGTTTCCTCAAGGGGGAGTACTTGAAGAAAATCCTTACTACTCCAACTTAATCTTCTTTATTTTTTTTGTTTGTTTGTTTCTAATGCACATTATTCTTCATGCTTGCTATTTACTTAACTTTGTATGTGAGTTTACCATAAATCAAAAAGGGGGAGATTGTTGGTGCAGTAGGCACCTAAGTCGAACCTGAGTTTTGATTATAGCAAACGATACAAAGTTAAGCTCATGTCGTTATCTCACGAGCTGAATCGAGTGTGAAGAAGATTGCTATAGCTAGAGATGAAGGCTAGCGACACCCGGAGGAAGCCGCGGTGGTCGGGCGACACTCGAGTGACTTCGGAGGGAGCCGAAGGAATCGAGTGGAAGGCCGGAAGCAAAAGCGACATGGTAAGTATCGAGGTAAGCTCGTGTGTGCGAGCGTAAGTGAGGTCGTATCCTCCTTACGGGGATAGTCTTAAGCGTAGATCCGACCAAAGACATCCCATCGATGGTCTAGGTCAAGATCGGACGGTCGAAGGCCATCAAAATAATGTTTTCTTTGAGCTAACTTTGACTTGCGCAAGAAGCATCGCTTGATCGCCACTTGAGGACTCGATCGCTAACAATCACCGATTGTCGAGGTCAAGACTCGATCGATGTCGCCATCCCGATCGATGATGGCCATCAGTCGACTGATGGTCAATGATCAACTTCGAGGAGTCAAGGTTTATCACCCCATTTCAAGGAGATTGGTGCTCAATTGTGATTGGCTAGGGTTCCTCTCAAAAAGGGGCTCAAAGGCTATAAAAGGAGGGCCAATCCTAGGGTTTCTTCATCAATTCCAAGCTTCTAAAAGCCTCCGCAAAGCTACCGACAATGAAGTGCTTCTTCTCCGACGTCTAGGTTTCATTTCCTTTATTTTTGTACGTTGGTTTTAGTTTTAGAATTCGTTGTTCATTTACATTTGTCGAAGCTCTTTTTTCTATCTTAACGAGGAGAGGGGGAGTGTCCCTCTACCTCAAGTTTTTGTTCTTGTATTGATTAACTCCTACCTCCAACGAGGAGGAGTTCGTTTAGTGTTTTGCCCTCCGTGCGTGGTCAAGGACCACTAGGGCCTTGGAGTAGTAGCCGAAGGCTACGAACCAAGTAAAAAGAATTGTCTCTTTTATTTATTGCTTATCTTTTCCACTGCAAATTAATTATCTACTCGGTTTTTAATCGAATGAACGAAAAGAAAGTTTTAACGCTATTCACCTTCCCCTCTAGCGTTTCAAATCGATCCAACACATATCTCTCGTGCCTTGCTTGTCCTTGATATAGTTGACGAAGATGTTCAACCATATCATAAGCATTCATGAACTCGTGTTGCTTCTGAAGCTCAGAGTTCATGGTCGCGAGCATGAGACATGACACATCTAATGCATTATCTTGATGCTTCTTGTAAGCATCTTTGTTAGTTCGCGAGGCAGTGGCAGGAGGTGCCTCCAGAATGGGCTGCTCCAGGACGTACAATTTCCTTTCTTGGATGAGAACGATTCTCAGGTTCCTGTACCAGTCCAGGAAATTTGCTCCATGGAGCTTGTCCTTCTCAAGGACAGAACACAGGGAGAGAGTGTTTGTGTTTGTCGACATAGTAATCTACAACATACACAATGCAAAAAATTAATATCATATTCCTTTTATCATTTAATTAGGCCTTTAATCAAATGATGCTCCCACTGAATTATAGGACTTTTGTAGAATCGAGTTATTGATATGGTCAAACCACATTACTAGATTCATACAAACATGTTATAATTCCTGCGGGACAAGATCCACATCATACTAAGCCTTGAGTTAGCTTTGGCTAAATCGCCCAAGACTTAGTATGATCGATGGGTAACACATTACCGATTACATCTCTATGCAACTCTTGTTTATAGGATCAAGACTCACATTTACAAAAGACCTTGAGTTAGCTTTGGCTAAATCACCCAAGATTTAGTGTAAATACGATCTTATCCTATCTTTCCAATGATTGGAATATGCCTATAGTTCTACTCGATCCAATTGAGTTAACTAGTTTTACTCAATCTAATTAAGCTTACTCTAACCCAAACCGTGATAGGCGGGACCAAGATTGTCCCTCCGCACCCTACCAAGATAATATGAATTGCTCTGCTTTGGCAGATTCAACAACTACAAATGGTCGAGGTAGTGATGGGTATCAAGACTTGGTAGGCATTTTCGAGTTGATTCGATTAGGATCTAATCTAATCATGAATGTGTATCATATATGCATCACATACATACAAGCATTATTCTAGCATGCATCATATACATACAAGAAAAATATCCTAGCATGCATCATATACATACAAGCAAAATTTACTAGCATGCATCACATACATACAAGCAAAAACAAATATATATATATATATATTAATTGTGATGTGGTCATGGCCCTACTACAATCTTCTCAATCCAATAAGAAGATCGGACGGTCAACCTAGGGTTAGCGGCTTCTCCAAGCGCCTCCTTTGACCGCCATGTGTCGTCGACACCCTTCTCGTAACTCCGTCTACTAGTGGACCTTCCACCACTCCATTTTGTACATTAAAAACATGAAACTCGAGTTACATTTGAGTCTAAAATTATTTACAACTAGAATTTTAAAAGAAGAGGCACAACGTGCAGGTCGCATACCCTATACAACATGCACAACCACAAAAACGGCACGCAGGCCATATTATGAATTACAACATATTTATTATCCAATCATATTGGTGTTCTTGGGCCATGACCATCACAGAATTATACATAATTCTAAATTATGTATATTACAGAAATTTCTATAATTTTCCTTTTTTTTTCAATTTTATGAGTCACCTCTCCGTAATGGTCCTGCTAAGCGGTTTCCGGGCGCGATCGCGGGACAAGGCCCCTTTTGGGGATAGGGGCAACGCCCCTACTCACAAAAATAAACTTTGTGAGTGTCCCTACTTGATCTTACGGCGACTTAAGTCGCTGTCCCAAAAAACCTAAAGCGAGAACTCGCCGTTTCGGAGAGTTTTTTTCTCGGTGGTTTAAGCCTACAAGTGTCCCAACACTTGTTGCTTTGACTCTTCGAGAAAAATACCCAAAATTTTTATAAAAATAGGAAATTTACAAAAACTTAAAAATCTGTAACTTTTATATCTAATACAAAAACTACAAATTTAAAACACATACATGCTTCGCACATGGCTCTGATACCACTGTTGGACTTTTCGAGCCGCAAAAATGGCTTTTTGCATTGCGGAAACCTCGGAAACCCGGCCACGGATCCGTGTGAAGATATAAAAAAAAATAAAAACTACATGTATGTGTTATGAAAACCTAGATCTACCATAGATCTATATGATGAGAGCGTTACCCTCGTAGCGATGCCCTTCGCTTATCCCGCTCGTCCAAATGCTTTGCAGGAACTTAAGAGTGTCAAGTGTACACTCCTCTACAAGTATCCACATGGACAAATGGTGGAGAAAAATAACCTAGAGTGTGCTAGCACTCCTTGGAAGTTTCGGCCAAGATGAGGAATGGGAGAGCAAGAGAGGAAGAACCAAGGAAGAAGAAGATGGAGTTACACACAAAATAACTTCACCCTTGAATAATAGTGGCCGACCACTTCAAGTTGGGGGGGGGGGGGGGGTTACATGCATGCATGTAACTCCAAGAGCTCTTGGTCTCCCTCATGAGGTGGCACTACATGATAAGTCCATGATGATGTGGAACATCATCATTGGCCGGCCCCCATGCCAAGTCACAATGACATGACAATTGGTCAAGTCAAAATTGACTATTCATCTTCCCTCTCAAGTCAAGTCAAACTTGATCTCTAATCTCCCATGGTTGATCAAATCTAACCACTTGATTCAAGTCAATTTGATTTAATGAATCTCTATTCATTAATTTAAATTGACTCAATGAATCAAATATAAATTAGACTCATTCAACACTTGAATCAAATTGAGTCTAACTCAATTAGTCTAATTTGGATTACTCTTAATCCAATTTGGTTCATCCCATGAACCTAATCCTCATAGTTCATCATACGAACCTAATCTCCATCTAATTTTCCTTTGTGTGTGACCCTATAGGTTCTTGTAACATTGGCAATGCTCCTAAACCGATTTAGGAACATAAGCAATGAGCGGTATCTAGCAACACATCATTGCTACCCAAGTTACAAGAATATTGAGTTCCAACATCACCTTTGTGACTACTAATTGTGACTCTCACAATATGTGACAATGTCCCTCTATCCTTGACATCTAGATTGACCAATTGAGGCATAGACCGTGTCATCCTTGGTACAATCTATATCTTGAATTCCAAGTAGACTCACTCTAATATTGAGCTCATTTGGGCATGACCATGCACTTTGGGTCTTACTCTATCAAGAATAACGATGTCACTCCCGTCATATAGGAGGGATAAATCCATCTACATCACTCACATCCCTCCGCATAATTTATTACATATCCAGTAATCACCTTTATAGTCCACCCATTTACGGGTGACATTTGACGAAGCCAAAGTATGCAACTCCTTATGTAGGGAACCATGGTGACTTCAGGTCCAAGGACTAATAGTCACATGAGAAAGTATATGACACTCATATAACGATCCATGATACTTTGTTATGGCGGGTCATTCAATATACATTCTCCAATGCATACCCATGTGTCAACTTGATATCTCATATCCATGACTTATGAGATCAAGTCATCGAGTTGACCTACATGCTAGTCTCTACGCATTAACATTGTCCCTGAATGTTAATACTTGACTAGGAATGATTAAGAGTAGTGTTCTCTATATCATCTCATTATCGATTCAACCAATCGATTGATATAGATAACAACCTTCTACTTAAGGACGTTATTATACTTAGTTTATTTGGCACCAATACAAGTAAATATAATAACCATGCCATTATAAATAGGAATATGATACAATAAAGTCCATACAATAATTATCACATGATTGACTCTAGGGCTTTAACTAACACTGATTTCTTCTTAGTAAAAACTACTTTGAAACTGCACCGTCTCAGGCTGCTTTCCATGTATATGTTATTATGGATCAGAAATTTTATGGGTAGTTCTGCGCTCTTCTTTCAGGAATTACTGTCTATCCTTTGTCTTCCACAGTGTCAGTCGACTGACAAAATTTCTCGCTCGAAGACCCACTCAGGCCGTCCTGGGTTTCATCTCCCTCTTGTCCGAACCAATTTTTGGCTCGGCAAAAATTAACTCATTTTACTCCTTTGCCTTCTTGAAATAACTGGGCACTTTGGGACTGATGTCTCGATAGTTTCCCATGTTGATGCCATTATTCCGTCCGCCCTTTCATCTTCTCTTCCTTTCCAAGGACAAACGTGATTCCCCCTCCTTCGACTATAAATTGTCACCATGGGCATCTTCTGCCTTCTATCCTACCCCCATGGCTTCCGCGGAACATCCTATTGACATATCATCAGATTCTGACTCTTTCGAGTTACACGATCTGGTTGCAGAACTCGTCAAAGAATCCGCCATGCGATCCACTGCAACCTCAGCCTACTGGCCTCTTCCTCCTCCGACATCGACTAGCGCCCTGACTCCCAATGTGGGGAGGTCCTTCTGAGCCCCTTTTCCTTCTTTCCGCAACCAGATTTGGAATCCCCCCATGACATGGGAATATACAACAGGAGATCCCCGGGCCTCTGCTGAACTTCCTCCTCTTCCACCGGCCTTAGCTTTCACTCTAGTCCCTCCAACTGAGATTCCTCCGCCCCCCTACGCCGGAGCTCCACCCGCCGCACCTCCGACTCAAGGCAACTTCTTCAAAGTCGTTTTGGTGCCTCCCCCTCCAGAGGAGTCCTCCGCCAGCTCCCCTATTAATAATAACAATAATAGAAACCCTGTATAATTAGTAGCTCAATCAATGTAATTACTGCTGGATATGTTAGTAAAAAGAGATACTGATACTTGTTTTTGTCATTTCTTCGTAAATGTCAAACAATTCTAATTAGAAAGGATAACAATCTCCTCTGAATATACTTCACCCTTACTACCTTCGTGTAATTCGAACCATTCCTTCAGAATTACTGCATTCAACAACTCCCAACTGCTGTCTTTACACTTTCCCTTCTTTATTGTCATTTATTACTTTTACCTCCCCTGAGGGCCAATGGATATCCTTCTTCCACATCTATAAAAACCCCCAACCACCATTTGATTGGCATCCATTTCTTCCTCCTCCCCCTTGTGCCATGGAGCCTGTATCTGAACAGGATAGCAGCTCTCCTCCGGTGGAGGGACAAACTGAAGAGCAATGTTATATTGCAGATATGGAAGAGCAAGTTCAGGACCTACATCGGCGTTTGCAAGTGGCTTCCACAAGTTACTATGCTCTACGTCAACAACTGGCAGTGTCCTAGAAAAACTTATCTAAGAATATATTCATACAGTAGTCCTACCTTCGACAGCTGCTTCGTCAACCCTAGGCACGTAAAGAAACTCCTTTAGTACCTCCTTAGAGAGAACTGTAATCCCTTTTGAACAGGGGCTTCATCTGTTATTTTTTTCTTTTAGGAAAGTTGTATTATGTAGCTTTTCTTCATCAAAGAACTTCTTCGTTGCAAGCTTCCACCAATATTCTTCCCAGCTTATCTCTCCTTCTAGCCCTCTTCCTACCGTGTGAGGCCTCAACTCCTCTAGCTCCTTTACTTCACTCTATGCGAGGATAAAGAAAGAATGCATAGTTGATGTAAAACTCGGTTATGCTAATCTTTTGCCAAATGGGGATAAAATAATATATAGTTGAGGAAAAACTCAGCTCTTTTGATCCACCACCGCACGAGGATAAAATAATATATATATGTATAGCCGAGGTAAAACTCAGCTCTTCCGATCCATCACCGCACGGGGATAAAATGATATATGCATGTATAGCCGAGGCAAAACTCAGCTCTTCCGATCCACCACTGTAAGGGGATAAAATAATATATATATAGCTGAGGAAAAACTCAACTCTTCCGATCCACCATCGCACAGGGATAAAATAATATATATAGCTGAGAAAAAACTCAGCTCTTCTGATCCACCATCGTACGGGAATAATATAATATAAATAGTTGAGGAAAAACTCAGCTCTTCCGATCCACCACCACACGGGGATAATATATATAGCTGAGGAAAAACTCAGCTCTTCCGATCCACCACCGCAAGAGGATAAAATAATATATATAACTGAGGAAAAACTCAACTCTTTCGATCCACCACTGCTTGGGGATAAAATAATATATATAGCTGAGGAAAAACTCATCTCTTTTGATCCACCACCGCACGGGGATAATATATATAGCTGAGGAAAAACTCAGCTCTTCCGATCCACCAACGTACGGGGATAAAATAATATTTATAACTGAGGAAAAACTCAGCTCTTTCGATCCACCACCACACGGGGATAAAATAATATATATAGCTGAAGAAAAACTCAGCTCTTTTGATCCACCACCGCACGGGGATAATATATATACCTGAGGAAACACTCAGCTCTTCCGATCCACCACAGCATGGGGATAAAATAATATATATAGCTGAGGAAAAACTCAGCTCTTCCGATCCACCACCGCACGAGGATAAAATAATATATATATATGCTGAGGAAAAACTCAGCTCTTCCGATCCACCACTGCACGGGGATAAAATAATATATATAGCCGAGGAAAAACTCATCTCTTTCGATCCACCATCGCACGTGGATAAAATAATATATATAGCTGAGGAAAAACTCAGCTCTTCCGATCCACCACCGAACTGGGATAAAATAATATATATAGCTGAGGAAAAACTCAACTCTTCCATTACACCAGCGCACGGGGATAAAATAATATATATATATGAGGAAAAACTCAGATATTCTGGTCCACCATTGCACGAGAATAAAATAATATATATAGCTGAGGAAAAACTCAGCTCTTCCGATCCACCATCGCACAGGGATAACGGCTTCGGCTAGTGCCGAGCCACATAAAAATATGATAGTCTGACCCAAGGCTCCGCCCTCCCCGGTCAGAAAAACTTTTTCACACTGCCATTACTTTTTCATTCATCCGTTAAACGGGGATAATAGTTTTGGCTAAGGCCAAACTTAAAAAGAAAAAAATAAGAAGGATACCTTCGAGGGCCATATCTTTGCCCTGAAGTTGGATGTTTCTATTCTTTTGTCCTACGAAGACAACAGTTCTGGCAGATGACGGATAGTAGGAAGAGTAAATTATCATCTCCCACATTTCCAGGGTCTCACCTCGCTACTTTGAAGCCCAATTGACATCATCATCCCATTTAGTGCCCCCTTTATATAGGACTTTTCATCTTCTTTATCGGACTCTTAATCTTCTGCTTCTTTTTCTTCTTCTTCTTCCCCAACCACTCCCTGATGTTCTCGCAACTAGCTCTTGAGCTTTTTCTTTTCCTCAAAGGGAAGGATGTATTCCCTTTTTCAACAAGCGTTGGCAAAGCGTCGCCAAAGGTCTGGGTTAAGCGAGGGCCAACAGCCTACAACGCCTCCATCTTCATCCCCTCTTTTGCCTTCAAGCATTTCTACTACTCCTATTCCAATGCCCCCTTCTCCTCTGTGTTCATCTGAAATCTCCGTCTCGACAACGTCGAATACACTTGGCGTAACGTATCCCTCCTCATCTTCGATGCCACTTGGAAACCCTAACTCGCCCATCTCTTCACCTTCCGTCCTGGAAATTCGCAAATCGCCCCCTCCTTCCTTACAACATGAAGTTAAAGAAAGAGGTTCTACGCGACAACATCTATAGGCAGAAGACATCTTCGCTTCCCCTCCTTCTCCTCCCCCTAAGCATTCCCCAACATCAGAACCCATGATGGTTGAGATCCCCCCATCTTCTTTCCCGCCTCTCCTAGTCTCCTTCCCATCGCCTTCCCCCACTGCTCAAAATTTGGGAGGTCTTTCCCCTCATTTGGATACAGACCAGGATCCTTCTACTTTTCCTCCCACCAGCAAAGAACCTTCAATCCTAGTGTTCTCCATATCTTCCTCACCAAACTCCTCACCGGACCAATTACTTCCTGCGAATTCTTCCGCTCTCGTCAAACAACAAGCAATTTCTGGTCTTCCACCACCCACTTCTGCTTCCCCTCTTTCTTCTCCAGTTTCTTCAAGCCTCTTAACAAGAGCTCTTTTTGCAGCCTCCCCAACCCATCTGGCTGCCTGTATGCCGCCTCCCATTCCTTTAAGCACCACCTCTCCTTTTTCTGAACCCTCGACACAACTCATTGCTCTCACCTTTCATCACTCCATCATGAGCGAACCTTCGCCTCTAGTGTCAGCTATCCCTTCTTCTTCTTCCACCCGTGGTCTTCAAATCTTAAACTTGGAAGAATTTACTCCACGGATGGAGAGTTTGCGCCACATTCTAGAATTGGTATGCTCCCCAAATTGACTTCGTTGATTTCTTTCGTTTAACGATCTCTTTCTGATTAATGATCTCCAGGCCTTAACAAACTATCAAGAACTGGACCGCTCCTTCATGCAATACCAAGCTCAGTTTCTACAACAGGCGTAACAACGATTGGAGGACCAAGCTGCTGCCCAGAGCTAGGAACACCTTCTATTACAACAATTGAAGCAATGTCAGGAGCAGCTGACAGAAGCTCATCGCCAGTAGAAAAAGGATGCCGAGACCATCACAACATTACAGACACAACAACAAACCCACACAGAACTGTTATCTACTCTGCAGGGCGCTCAATAGGAACAGACTGACAAGGCAGCTCCCCGTCCCCAAGAGTTGGCGGACCTTCAAGAGAAAATAGCTGAACTCCTCCGTAAAAAACAAAGGGATTCGGAAATCATAGCGAACCTGCGGGTTCAACACCAAAGAGCGGAAGACAAAATAGTGGATCTCCGCACCCGCTTATGCAAGGAGGTACAAGAAAACTCCTCCTTAATAACCTCTAGGGCGCATGCTCACGCCCGTATACGCAGGCAGGAAACATCCTTTTAGAGACTGGGTAGCTAGCTTGTTCGCACTAGATCCTATACTGAGGCTATAGAGGGGATTTCAGCCTCCATAGAATATGATGGACATGACGAGGCTCCTACAACAGGACCAAACCTCCCGAGTGGATGACATATCGGTCTTGGCTGATGCTATCATGGAAATATCCCAGCGCTATAGTGAAATGCGCCGTTCCCTCCAGGAGCATCAAGAGAATTATCGCATGCTTCATCAAGACCGAAGTCCTGACAACCCGAGCCAATGAGAACGATTGATAGCTCTGATGCGGGCCACCTTCTAGGATGGATTTAACGAAGCGGTTCGACAATACGCTGACCAAGGATTACCCCTTGCAGACCAATCTGCACTCTTCTTGCATTGGGAAACTGGCTTCCGACGGTACCCTTCAGATCATTTTAAATTATGACTTTATGTATCACTTTAGAATGATCACTGTTAAGGGATTCAGGTCATTACACATAGTTCCCTTTTTGTCTTCGTTCTTTTCATAGCCCGCAAGAGAGAAATTAGTGTTAGTGCAAGTGATTCACCAATTGTATTTATGTTTGTCAGACATCTAATGACATATTGAATTGTCACATACATTTCCTAAGGAACCCTTCGATTCTTTTCTTCATACATCGCCCCTTACACGGTATGAAAATGCTTCAAGTGTACAACATTTCAGGGTCAAGGGAGTTCCTTGCCTTGATTATCCTTCAGATAATAAGCCGACCCTGCCACACGGCGTGTCACCACATAGGGTCCTTCCCAATTTGGAGCTAGCTTCCCCGGATCTCCGGCAGGACTGACCTTGCGCAGAACTAAATCTCCTTCTTGAAATCTCCCGGGCATTATCCTTTTATTAAAGGCTTGCTGTACCCTTTGCTTATAAAACTCCGCCCGCCTCTACACCTGTTCTCTCTTTTCTTCGAGCAAATCTAGCTCTGTGCCACGGATGATTTGATTCTGCTCTGACTCATAAACTTCCACGCGAGCGCTACTTAAAAGGGCCTCCATCGGAATGACAACCTCCATTCTGTACACCAAGCTGAAAGGAGTCTCCCCTGTTGTAGTTTTTGGAGTAGTTTGATAGACCCACAAGATTCCTGGCAATTCATCCACCCAGTTTCCTCTCTGAGCACCTAATTTAGTCTTCAACCCTTGAATGAGGATTCTATTAGTCACTTCAACCTGGCCATTAGCCTAAGGGTGAGCTACAGAAGTAAAAGCTTGCATCTGTCTGAAGGCCTCTTGGAAGAGGATATTAACAGAGCTTCCTGAATCGACTAATGTAGAGGAAATGTTGACCGCTAGAGAGGGTGTGAATAGCGTCGTGCTAGTACGTTGATGGAAATCATTCGCGTTTATCTCTACACAATCATTAGTACGCAGTGAAATATAGAAGTACAATATAAAGACAAATATGAATACATAATCACAAGACAAAGATGTAACGTGGTTCGGAATCTCAAGGTTCCTACTCCACGGATCGGGCTCAAACGAGCCCTAGCAAAACCAATCACACACCACTAATAAACACTCCTTCTTGAAACAATCCGAAGGCGAAGAAACCTTGTACAATAGTTTACAACAATAAACTAAATACAACAAGAAAATACAATATGAAATACAATAAGAGATGCAAAGAAAACTTTACACAAAACTCTTTTGAATGCTCGCTTGTTTGATCGAATGAATTGTGATTGAAGGCCCAGATTTGCAGCAGCAAATTGTTTCAACAAAGCTCAAGAAAATGCTAGTGATTTCCTCCTCCATGAGCTCCATTTAAAGCTGCTGCATGGGCTGGAAATTATCGATCAGTCGACTGCTCGGGACCATCAGTCAACTGATGACACTGTTGCTGTGAGACAACGGTACAATCCACACTGGAAAAATCCAACGAATGTCCATTAGTCGACTGATCGAGCCTTCACTCGACTGCTAACCCCAACAATTGAGTCACACTCTATTATGTGCCCAAATTCTTGAGCACCACTCGACTGATCGAGCCAGCAGTTGACTGCCCACCTCTGGCAGTCGACTGCTGGGACACTTCCCACAGTCAAATCCTAGTTGACTTACACCAGTCGACTGCCATATAACACCAATCGACTGGCACAAATCAAACATGAGGTTTTAACCCAAGTATGGTTCCCCCATACTTGCTAGACCACCCTTAGCCTAGACCTAAGCCTTCTAGCCATCTCCGTCAGCCTCATGCCTCTCGGATCCCTCCAAGTCATCCATGACTTGTTCATCCATTGCGCTAGCCTTCAGGTGCTTTCATCATCTATGTCATGCTAACGGTGTCTCTACCGCTAAGGCACATTGGACTTACGTTGCCAAGACTCCGCTAGGACTTTACACTGCCAACCATTGGACTTATGCTTCCAAGACTCCTGCACGCCGCCAATATCAAACCCCTTGGACTTCTCAAATGCCAAGACTCAAGCTTGGACTTTCCCTTGCCAACCCATGTTGGACTTTCCATGCCAAGACCAATGCTTGGACTTTTCCTTGCCAAGACCCATGCTTGGACTTTACATGCCAAGTACTCAAGACTTGGACTTTCCATGACATGGTCAACTCTAATCAACCATCAAAATCCCCCTCGAGTCAAACTCGAGTCCAGTCAATCATGACCCGGGTCGATTGTACAAACAATCTCCCCAAAATATTATCAGACATCAATGTCAAACATCAATGTCAAACTTCCATGTCAAACATCAAAACATCACTCGAGTCAAACTCGAGTCTGGTAAATCGTGACCTGGGTCGATTGCACCAACAATCTCCCCCTTTTTGATGTTTGACAAAAACATATACCTTTGAGTTAGAACACTAACTTAAATCTTCTTACAAATTATCCCAAATTGGTAATCCCAAACATTTTACCCAATTGTCCGAATTGACAATTGATAACACTCTCCATAACATTCTTGTTGGTGCAACAATGCCCCAAGCATTTATATGTTTTGATGTTTAGATAATCACCTAAGTTAGGCAATACCTTGTGATCTAATTGTGAACATGTTTAAGTGACAGGAAAATCCAAGTATGAAGACTTGGTAAAGGCAAAGTCCAAGTGTGATCTTGGCAAAGGAAGTCCAAAGGCAAGTCTTGGCAGCGTAAGTCCAAGCATGTAGTCTTGGCGGCGTAAAGTACAAGTGCACTTTGGCAAAGGGAAACCCAAGACATAACAAAACCGAAGGAATCTCTTGGAAGCAAAGCGCAAAGGATGAACAAGTCGCGGACTCGGAGGGATCTTGGAGGTGCAAGAGAGGGCTTATGGTGGTTGAGAGGGTTAATGCTTACTTTCTGATCATCTTCTCAAGCCTCCACAATTTTTCCAAGATTTCTAGTGTTTTAATTCCCCTCCTCCTCTCTAAACTTTATATTCATCCTTTGTAAGAAGAGAAGGGTTGTTGTAAAAAGAAAGATTCATAGTGAGATTGATTAGGGTTGATCCACCACAAGGATTGCCATGGAGTAGGAGCGATATCTCTGAACCACGTAAAGGATTTGTGTTAGCATTGTGTTTTCTTTTCTTTTACTATTGTTTTTGTTTGTGCTTCCGCTAATCATTTTTTTAGAAACAAAAACAAGCTATTCACCCCCCTCTAGCTTCCAACGATCCCCTACAAGTGGTATCAGAGCAAAGTTTGCATCGAAAGATCTAACAATCAACCGAAGCAAGATGGCTTTCCAAGAGGGGTATAACACGGCGAGGCCTCCATTCTTCAACGGCAATGACTTCGGCTACTGGAAAGGTAGGATGGAATACTACCTTATGAACGATATTAAAAATTGGTTTAGCGTTGTAGATGGATTCGAGAAGCTGGTCAATGAACACGGAGCGCCCATACTGGACTAAGGATTGGACGAGGGACATGGCCAAGAAGGCTCAAGCCAACGCCAAAGTAATAACCACACTTCAATGTGGGTTGTCAAAGGAGCAACTAAGCAAGGTGGGGCCTTTTGAATCGGCGAAGGAGCTTTGGGAGAAGTTAATTGAGTTCAACGAGGGATCCAAGGAAACAAAAAGAGCCAAGAGAGATCTCTTAATAGGCTAACTCCAAAGTTTCGCCATGAAGACTAATGAGACCGTGAGCCAAATGCACGATCGCTTCAAGGAAGTAGTCAACAGACTACATGTGATAGGTGAGAAGGTCGACAACCGAGACCTTGTAAGGTATGTGCTCCAAGCCTTCCCTAGAACAACCTTATGGGCTCCAATGGTAGATGCCTATAAGGTCTCTAGGGATCTGTCTTTGGTTAAATTAGATGAGCTCGTTTGTGAATTTGAGTTGCACGAGCAAGCTAACACTTCATCCAAAGAGAAAGGTGCAACTCTTTTTGTAGGAAAGAAGGACAAGAAGAAGAAGGAGAAGAAAGAAGTGTCTTCCTCATCCGAATCCGAGAAAGATTCATCTAGTAGTGAAGATGAGCTATCGGCAAGCGAGGTGGCTCATTATGTCAAGAAGTTTGGTGGGAGGTCAAGGAAACTCACCAAGAAGGATGTGAGGAGGATGTTCCAATCCTCTAATGGTAAAACCTCAACTAGTTCAATTCCTTCATCTAACGTAACTTGTTATGGTTGCAACAAGAAAGGGCACATCAAGCCAAATTGCCCGGAACTAAAGAAGAAGGAGGAGAAGGAAAAGAAGCATAAGGAGAAGAAGGAAAAGAAGGAGAAGAAGAAGAAGGAGGCAATGGTGGCACAAACATGGGACACACTAAGCTTGGAGGACTCTTCCGATGATGAAGAAGTGTGTCATGCCACCCGGAACCTACCCCTCATGGCCTTAGAGGAGGAAGTCGGAAGCTCAAGTGAGGAGTCTTCATCCTCTTCCTTGTTGGTGCAACAATGCCCCAAGCATTTATATATTTTGATGTTTGGATAATCATCTAAGTTAGGCAATACTTTGTGATCTAATTGTGAACATGTTTAAGTAATAGGAAAATCCAAGTATGAAGACTTGGTAAAAGACAAGTCCAAGTGTGATCTTGGCAAAGAGAAGTCAAAGGAAAGGTCTTGGCAGCGTAAGTCCAAGCATGTAGTCTTGGCAGCATAAAGTCCAAGAAGTCCTTGGCAAAGAAAGACCAAAGGCAAGTCTTGGCGGCATAAGTCCAAGCATGTAGTCTTGGCAGCGTAAAGTCCAAGTGTACTTTGGCAAAGAAGAAACCCAAAGCATGACGAAACCGAAGGAAGCTTTTGAAGGCAAGCGCATGGATGGAGTCGTGGACTCAGAGAAATCCTGGAGGCGTAAGGCTGATGGAGAAGCTAGAAGGTTAAGTCTATGCTTAGGGTATGAATTAGTCGAACATGGTGTAAACCGCCTTTAAAATGCAAAGATTAGAGGTCGAGATGATCGAGAGTTATCCTACGAATCACGAGAGTCGACGACTGCATTATCGCATACAAGCCGGCAAATGAATGCCATTATTGGCTGATCGCCACGAATAAAGCGTCGTGAGCGACCAGCTGGCCGGGCCGATTACGGCAGATTGCTGAATCTATCAGCGATCGATAGTCCTCACGTTGGTGATGATGACGGAAAATCCTACAATCCAGTTGTTCAGAAGCCGTTAGAATCGACGACAGTTGACTGATGTAAGTCATCAGTCGACTGATAGACCTCAAATGGGAAAAAGAAGCTCTTTCCTATAAAAAGAGGCCAAGGGGAGCAAGAAGAGCCTATTGCTTATATTCTGATCATTCTCCTAAGCTCCCACAAGTTTTCCAAGATTTCTAAGTGTGTTAATTCCTTTCCTCCTCTCAAATCTTCATTGTCATCTTTTGTAAGAAGAGGAGGTTTTGTAAAAGAGAAAGCTTATTAGTGAAGATTGATTTGGGTTGATCTACCTTAAGGATCGCCATGGAGTAGGAGCGTTATCTCCGAACTACGTAAAAGCTTCCGCGTTAGCATTGCATTTTCATTTTTATTATTATTGTATTTGTTGTATTTCCACTAATCATTTGTAGAAAACGAAAAGAGGCTATTCACCCCCCTCTAGCCATTCAAGGATCCTACAAGTGGTATCAGAGCCAGGTTCACATTGGAAGATCTAACAATCAACCGAAGCACGATGGCTTTCCAAGAGGGGTATAGCACGATGAGGCCTCCATTCTTCGACGACAATGATTTCGGCTACTGGAAAGGTAGGATGGAATACTACCTTATGAATGATATTGATAACTGGTTTAGCATTGTAGATGGGTTCGAGAAGCCAATCGACGAACACGGAGCGCCCATACCGACCAAGGATTGAACAAGGGACATGGCCAAGAAGGCTCAAGCCAACGCCAAGGCAACAACCACACTTCAATGTGGGTTGTCAAAAGAGCAACTAAGCAAGGTGGGGCCATTTGAATCGGCAAAGGAGCTTTGGGAGAAGTTGATAGAGCTCAACGAGGGATCCAAGGAAACAAGAAGAGCCAAGAGAGATCTCCTAATTGGTTAACTTCAAAGTTTCTCCATGAAGACAAATGAAACCGTGAGCCAAATGCACGGTCGCTTCAAAGAAGTAGTCAACGGACTAGATGTAATAGGTGAGAAGGTCGACAACCGAGACCTTGTAAGGTATGTGCTCCAAGCCTTCCCTAGAACAACCTTATGGGCTTCAATGGTAGATGCCTATAAGGTCTCTAGGGATCTCTCTTTAGTTAAGTTAGATGAGTTATTTTGTGAATTTGAATTGCACAAACAAGCTAACACTTCGTCCAAAGAGAAGGGTATAACTCTTTTTGTAGGGAAGAAGGACAAAAAGAAGAAGGAGAAGAAAGAAGTGTCTTCCTCATCCGAATCCGAGAAAGATTCATCTAGTAGTGAAGATGAGCTATCGGCAAGCGAGGTGGCTCATTATGTCAAGAAGTTTGGTGGGAGGTCAAGGAAACTCACCAAGAAGGATGTGAGGAGGATGTTCCAATCCTCCAATGGTAAAACCTCAACTAGTTCAATTCCTTCATCTAACGTAACTTGTTATGGTTGCAACAAGAAAGGGCACATCAAGCCAAATTGCCCGGAACTAAAGAAGAAGGAGGAGAAGGAAAAGAAGCATAAGGAGAAGAAGGAAAAGAAGGAGAAGAAGAAGAAGGAGGCAATGGTGGCACAAACATGGGACACACTAAGCTTGGAGGACTCTTCCGATGATGAAGAAGTGTGTCATGCCACCCGGAACCTACCCCTCATGGCCTTAGAGGAGGAAGTCGGAAGCTCAAGTGAGGAGTCTTCATCCTCTTCCTTGTTGGTGCAACAATGCCCCAAGCATTTATATATTTTGATGTTTGGATAATCATCTAAGTTAGGCAATGCTTTGTGATCTAATTGTGAACATGTTTAAGTAATAGGAAAATCCAAGTATGAAGACTTGGTAAAAGACAAGTCCAAGTGTGATCTTGGCAAAGAGAAGTCAAAGGAAAGGTCTTGGCGGCGTAAGTCCAAGCATGTAGTCTTGGCGGCGTAAAGTCCAAGAAGTCCTTGGCAAAGAAAGACCAAAGGCAAGTCTTGGCGGCATAAGTCCAAGCATGTAGTCTTGGCAGCGTAAAGTCCAAGTGTACTTTGGCAAAGAAGAAACCCAAAGCATGACGAAACCGAAGGAAGCTTTTGAAGGCAAGCGCATGGATGGAGTCGTGGACTCAGAGAAATCCTGGAGGCGTAAGGCTGATGGAGAAGCTAGAAGGTTAAGTCTATGCTTAGGGTATGTTTTCAAGTATGAATTAGTCATACTTGGGGTGTGCCAGTCGACTGGAACATGGTGTCCGTCAAACTGGCCTTTAAAATGCAGCATTAGAGGTTGGAGAGCTGCGGGCCGATGAGAGTTATCGGTCGAACTGAGAGTCGACTCGACCGGACTACGCATACAAGCCGGGGAATGCTATTATTGGCGCTGATCGCCACGAGCAAAGGCTCGTAGCCGACTAGCGATTGACTACGGGCGATGTGAATCGCTACATCTAGCAATGATCTCGATAGTCCTCACGTTGGTGATGATGACGGCAAATCCTACAATCCAGTTGTTCAGAAGCCGTTAGAATCGACGGCAGTTGACTGATGTAAGTCATCAGTCGACTGATAGACCTCAAATGGGAAAAAGAAGCTCTTTCCTATAAAAAGAGGCCAAGGGGAGCAAGAAGAGCCTATTGCTTATATTCTGATCATTCTCCTAAGCTCCCACAAGTTTTCCAAGCTTTCTAAGTGTGTTAATTCCTTTCCTCCTCTCAAATCTTCATTGTCATCTTTTGTAAGAAGAGGAGGTTTTGTAAAAGAGAAAGCTTATTAGTGAAGATTGATTTGGGTTGATCTACCTTAAGGATCGCCATGGAGTAGGAGCGTTATCTCCGAACTACGTAAAAGCTTCCGCGTTAGCATTGCATTTTCATTTTTATTATTATTGTATTTGTTGTATTTCCACTAATCATTTGTAGAAAACGAAAAGAGGCTATTCACCCCCCTCTAGCCATTCAAGGATCCTACAAGTGGTATCAGAGCCAGGTTCACATTGGAAGATCTAACAATCAACCGAAGCACGATGGCTTTCCAAGAGGGGTATAGCACGATGAGGCCTCCATTCTTCGACGACAATGATTTCGGCTACTGGAAAGGTAGGATGGAATACTACCTTATGAATGATATTGATAACTGGTTTAGCATTGTAGATGGGTTCGAGAAGCCAATCGACGAACACGGAGCGCCCATACCGACCAAGGATTGAACAAGGGACATGGCCAAGAAGGCTCAAGCCAACGCAAGGCAACAACCACACTTCAATGTGGGTTGTCAAAAGAGCAACTAAGCAAGGTGGGGCCATTTGAATCGGCAAAGGAGCTTTGGGAGAAGTTGATAGAGCTCAACGAGGGATCCAAGGAAACAAGAAGAGCCAAGAGAGATCTTCTAATTCGTTAACTTCAAAGTTTCTCTATGAAGACAAATGAAACCGTGAGCCAAATGCACGGTCGCTTCAAAGAAGTAGTCAACGGACTAGATGTAATAGGTGAGAAGGTCGACAACCGAGACCTTGTAAGGTATGTGCTCCAAGCCTTTCCTAGAACAACCTTATGGGCTTCAATGGTAGATGCCTATAAGGTCTCTAGGGATCTCTCTTTAGTTAAGTTAGATGAGTTATTTTGTGAATTTGAATTGCACAAACAAGCTAACACTTCGTCCAAAGAGAAGGGTATAACTCTTTTTGTAGGGAAGAAGGACAAAAAGAAGAAGGAGAAGAAAGAAGTGTCTTCCTCATCCGAATCCGAGGAAGATTCATCTAGTAGTGAAGATGAGTTATCGGCAAGCGAGGTGGCTCATTACGTCAAGAAATTTGGTGGGAGACCAAGGAAACTCACCATGAAAGATGTGAGGAGGATGTTCCAATCCTCAAGAGGTAAGACTTCAAATAGTTCAAATTCTTCATCTAATGTAACTTGTTATGGTTGCAACAAGAAAGGGCACATCAAGCCAAATTGCCCGGAACTAAAGAAGGAAGAGAAAGAAAAGAAGCATAAGGAGAAGAAGGAAAAGAAAGAAAAGAAGAAGAAAGAAGCAATGGTGGCTCAAACATGGGACACACTAAGCTTGGAGGACTCTTCCGATGATGAAGAAGTGTATCATGCCACCCAGAATCTAGCCCTCATAGCCTTGGAGGAAGAAACCGGAAGCTCAAGTGAGGAGTCTCCATCTTCTTCCTCAAGCGATGAATCATCATCAAGTGATGATGAAGAGGTAAACAACTCCCCTAGGGTAGATTTACTTTACAAGACAATTGCATGCCTCCAAAATGCATTGAATAGATCAAAAACTAGGATTAAGGACTTAAAAGTAGAAATTAAATCACTTAAGAATGTAGAATCATCTTGTGATAATCCATCTTGAGATCAAGGAAACACCCCAACAAAATGGGGTTGTGGAAAGGAAAAATCGTGCCCTACAAGAAGCGGCTAGGACTATGCTAAATGCATATTCTTTACCTAGCTACTTGTGGGCGGAAGTGGTTAACACCGCTTGCTATATCCAAAATAGGGTTTTAATTCATAGGTTTTTAGGAAAAACTACATTTGAATTATGGAATGGTACAATTCCAACAATTCACTATTTTAAGGTCTTTGGAAGCAAAGTTTATATTTTAAATACCAAAGACAACCTAGGTAAGTTTGAGTCCAAAACGGATGAGGGAATCCTAGTTGGATACTCATCCACTAGTGTAGGGTATAGAATTTACAATAAAAGGACTCAAAAGATTGAGGAATCTTCAAATGTCCAATTTGATGAAACTTCCAATACATATCCTAGGAAATCCCCTATTGATGATGATATTAATAATGAACATCAAGAAATTACCCAACAATTCCAAGATTTAACTTTAGGGGGTAATGATCAAGGGGGAGGATTGAATCAAGGGGGAGTAAGAAGTGATTCCGATGATGAGCAAAGGATTGAGATTAATTATGATCAAATTCAAATTAATACACCTCCTAGACCAATAAAAGTTCATCAAAATCACCCCTTCAAATTGTGGGTGAATTATCTCAAGGTGTTAGGACTAGGTCATTTAATAGGGATCCCACTAGTCATATAGCTCTAATTTCTCAAATTGAGCCCAAAACAATCAAAGATGCATTACTTGATCCGGATTGGATCTTAGCAATGCAAGATGAATTGGCTTAATTTGAAAGGAGTCAAGTATGGGAGTTAGTTCCTAGACCTAATGAAAACACCATCATTACTACAAGATGGGTCTTTAGGAACAAACTAGATGACCAAGGGAATATTACTAGGAATAAGGCAAGATTAGTTGCAAGGGGCTTTAATCAAGTTGAAGGACTTGACTATGATGAAACATATACCCCGGTTGCTAGGTTAGAGTCTATTAGGATACTATTAGGGTATGCCTCCTATATGGGTTTCAAACTCCATCAAATGGATGTTAAATAGGCATTCCTAAATGGGTTCATTAAGGAAGAGGTATATGTAGAACAGCCTCCCAGGTTTGAGAATATGGACTATCCAAACCATGTATACAAGCTTAGGAAAGCTTTGTATGGTTTGAAACAAGCTCCCCGGGCTTGGTATGAAAGATTATCATCTTTCTTAATCTCTATGGACTTTAAGAGGGGTAGTGTAGATCAAACTCTATTTATAAAGTCAACAACAAAGGACATCTTTGTAGCCCAAGTATATGTTGATGACATTATCTTTGGGTCAACAAATGATGAACTTCTCCAAGACTTTATAAAGAATATGGAAAAAGAGTTTGAAATGAGTCTAGTTGGGGAATTAAATTTCTTCCTAAGATTGCAAGTCAAACAAACAAGTGAAGGAATTTATATTTACCAAACCAAATATGCTAAGGAAATGATTAAAAAATTTGGTTTGGAAAATGCTAAGGTAGTTTCAACTCCAATGGCAACCAATACAAAAATAGATAGTGATAATGAAGGAAAACAAATTGATCTTACACTCTATAGGAGCATGATTGATAGCCTTTTGTACCTAACTACTAGTAGACCTGATATATTATTTGCGGTTGGTATGTGTGCTAGGTACCAATCATGTGCAAAAGAATCTCATTTAGTTGCCGTTAAGAGAATCTTAAGATATATTAAAGGCACACTAAATGTAGAACTATGGTACCCTATGACTAGATCTTTTGATTTGGTTGGGTACACCGATTCCAATTATGCCGGTTGCAAATTGGATCGGAAGAGTCCTAGTGGTGGATGCCAATTCCTTGGGTCCTCCCTAGTTAGTTGGAGTAGTAGGAAGCAACCTTGTGTTGCCCTATCCACCACCGAAGTCGAATATGTGGCTATAGGTGGTTGTGTAGCACAACTTCTATAGATGAAACATACTTTAGAGGACTATGAGCTATCTTACTCCAACATAAAAGTATTTTATGATAATGTGAGCACCATAAATTTGACTAAAAATCCGGTGCATCACTCTAGGACCAAGCATATTGAAGTGAAACATCACTTCATTAGGGATCATGTGGCTAAGGGGGACAGTGAGCTCAATTACATTGAATCTAAGTCCAACCTAGCCGACATCTTTACCAAGCCTCTCTCCGAAATAGAATTTTCATCACTTAGGAGAGAACTTGGAATGTGCTTTGTAGAATTGAAGTGTAGGTTTGCATTATCACATAAAAATCTAGGTTTTATACCTCTAACCATCTCACAATAGACCTAAGAAACCATGATTTGTGTATTTAGACACTTAGACATCATGTGAGATGTTAGAAAGATGCACTTAGTTCATCATGCTTGTTATGATGCATTATAATGAACCAAAGTGCCATCTAGAGACATTAATCTTTCATTAGACCAATCATTGGGAAGACTTATGTACAATTAATGTGCATATAGCTCCAAGAATATGATTGGAAATGTCAAATAAAACAAAATTTAAACTATGTCTATCAAACTTTGAAAAACAATTTTCAATTGATAAGCCAAAGTGATACAAAGCTTGCAAAAATATCATAACTTTTGCAAAATCTCAAGTTTGTGTCAATATCAAAATCTAGAGGTGATATATTTTTAAAATAATTTTTCCTTGATAGGAAATGATCTAACAACGTTAACCACAAAATTTCATAATTTTTTGATCTTTATTGAATTAATTATGCATTTTTAATCTGGCCAAAAAGGCCTATCGATGATATCGATCGTGGCGCTTATCGCCGATTCGACCGATCGACGATATCGAACCGGCTTACGGTTCACTATCGGTCTGACCGCCATTTATGGAAGTCGATCACCGACATAGAAGCACTCGTATCCAGTGGCCGGTTCGGTGATCTCCATCCATTATCTCGACTATCGACTGTGATCATTATCATGTCGCGGTTTTTAGGGCTTTCCCACCGGTTCGACTCGCCAAAAAATTGCGACCTTCCTTCTTCTTCTTAGTTGAACGAGCTTCCACCGCGTTTCTCTCGCCGTTTTCCCCCGTTTTCCGGTGATTTCACCGACCGGTGCTCCCATTTGAAGTGTTCTCCGACTTGAGGACCACCTCCTCTCACCTGGTTCACGCCCTAGTCTCCACCGCAGACCACTCGCTCAGGTAGGGTTTCATGGAAACTAGCTTCCGACACCCTTCTTTGATTGTTCACCATGCCTCCTAGGTAAACCCTCACCACTGCTCATATTTTGGTTGTTTCTCTAGTTTTGTTTCACTAACCATTGTTTATTTGTCGTCTTTGTGTATGCATTCATCATCTTTGACCTACATTGTACCACCGGTCAACGAGGGCCCGTCAAACCCTCCACCCATTGTCGATCCTAGGTTTCCAAACTCCACACTTGAAAATGCTTTCAATAAAAACAAATTTCAACTCATCCTGCCTCGATCAATGGACCCAAAATTTCTTAAGGACAACTGCTTCGATATTGTCCAGATTATTCAATTTTACAAACTTGAATCCTTAGTCTTTTGTGACCACCATGTCAATATTACCCTTCTTTCTGAATTCTTCAACAATTTGCGACTGGCTGGAGATGGCTTGGGATACCGGACTCGCGTCGCTCAATGCGATCTGGATTTCAGCCCCCAGATCTGGACGGACTTTCTCGGATGTCGCTCTTCCGAGAATGACTTCCTTTTTTTATCCGTCTTGGAGTGATCCACTTCCACCTCCCTTTGAGGAGATTTCTCTAGACTCACTTCATACTACCTACTATAATTCTCCTCGTCCTTTAAACACCAATCTTTTTCAATCCCAAGAGCTTTCTGCTTCTGACAATGTCCTTTATAAGGTCATTGCTCATTGTATTCTTCCTATAGTTACACGCGGGTTGGCCTTAGTTCGACCTGTACACTTCTTCCTCATGCATATCTTCCGTCAGTACTTAGACATCAACATTGGTCTCAACACCTTCCACTGCATTACTCATTTCATAAAGCCAAACAATGGGAAGGTTCATATGCCACTTGGAAATGTCCTTACTCAGTGGCTTAGTTCCGTAGGCATTGATGTAAGCATAGGGGTCATTAAAATCATGAATAAGAAATATGACCAGATGAACGGTCGGAGCTTCTCCTTGGCGGGCTTGGAGGCCCACGAGGGGTCTGTTATCTGGGACCCTGCACGACGGCTAGCAGGTGGCACTCCGGCACCAGAGGGTGCCGCTGCTGTAGGAGATGCTGAGGGTGCTGCTACTGCGAGAGCCGATGCGGAGGGGACTACTGCAGGCGATGCTATTCTGCCAGACTCATCCTTCATAGCCTGCTTCGATGCTTTTGCAGAGCGGGTAGATACGCGCCTTGAGGAGCTTCGCTTGGGGCAAAATGATCTTCGTCGGGAGCATCAGGAGCTCCTCTCTCTCATGAGTGGGATGCATCGTCAGCAGCAGGACATTTTGGCGATTCTCCACCCTCCTGTACCCGGACACCCACCTCCTCATGATGGTTCGTCATCTGCACCGATGGACGCTGATGACGACGATCTTTAGCTAGCATGCATTTTTATTTTCTTTTTGGCCGTATGTACGACACAAACTCAAACTTGTGTAATGACTTTTTGTTTAAATGAAATGAAGTTGTGTTTTAGTTCATTTCTATTCGTGCCTACATTACTATAATTTGTTATTTTCAAGTTTAGAAATTGAGCATATAGTACTAAGCATTTTTTTTTAAAAACCTTTATTGTAATCCTAAGTTATGAATATTGATACAATACAATACAATTTATGCTTCATATTTTTATCACTTTGAATATTGTATCAATTCGTTAATCTGATGAGCATATTTTTAGTCTAATATTTTTCATACGTTATATTAGTCAAATATAATGTGTATGCCGAGTTTCATGATTTTTGGACATCCACGGAATTTTCTACGCATTTTTAAACCTTGACTGAAAAATTCTGATTTCAGAATTGTCTGATATCAGTCGACTGCCAAAGCCGGCAGTTGACTGATGACAATTTCAGTCGAACCGGTGACACTGTTTTGGAATAGAAAATGGTTTTTCATCGGTTAAAAGGTCCAATTTTGGACATTATATCTCCATACTATGATTCCCACAGTATATACATGATAACTTGTATGGAAAGAAGGATTTTCTTTATGCACTGGTTTAGGGGGAGCTACATCCCTTAATTCTATAATTGTTGGTGCAAAGCTAGGACATATTTGCCTATTCTATTGTTTATGCTTTGCTTCACATGTTATTTCCACATCATGAATCATGTCTTGGATTAAGGGGGAGCTTCATATCAATTTTATACCTTAGTTCAAGATGTGTCAATTATAATTCTTTCCTGAACTTATTGGATGAACTCTTCTCTTTTTGTTGTATGTCAAAGGGGGAGAAGGGATATTTAAGTTAGAATTCATATTGGAAATATGTTTATGTGCATGTGTTAAAGACCTAACTTAAATGATTGTCAAACATCAAAAAGGGGGAGATTGTTGGTGCAACAATGCCCCAAGCATTTATATATTTTGATGTTTGGATAATCATCTAAGTTAGGCAATGCTTTGTGATCTAATTGTGAACATGTTTAAGTGACAGGAAAATCCAAGTATGAAGACTTGGTAAAAGACAAGTCCAAGTGTGATCTTGGCAAAGAGAAGTCAAAGGAAAGGTCTTGGCGGCGTAAGTCCAAGCATGTAGTCTTGGCGGCGTAAAGTCCAAGCAGTCCTTGGCAAAGAAAGACCAAAGGCAAGTCTTGGCGGCATAAGTCCAAGCATGTAGTCTTGGCAGCGTAAAGTCCAAGCGTACTTTGGCAAAGAAGAAACCCAAAGCATGGAGGCGAAGGAAGCTTTTGAAGGCAAGCGCATGGATGGAGTCGTGGACTCAGAGAAATCCTGGAGGCGCAAGGCTGATGGAGAAGCTAGAAGGTTAAGTTTAGGCTTAGGGTATATTTTCAAGTATGAATTAGTCATACTTGGGGTGTGCCAGTCGACTGGAACATGGTGTCAGTCGAACTGGCCTTTAAAATGCAGCATTAGAGGTTGGAGAGTGTGGCGGCGGTGATCGAGTTATCTCGGTCGGCGAGAGTCGACTTCGAACCGCGCCGCGTACAAGTAGTGTCGGCGCCATTATTGGCGATCGGCGCCATGAAACGAAAGGCATCGATGGCGGTCGGCTCTGGCGATGCTCGATCAGCTGCTACTATTGGCAGTCAACTGATAGTCCTCCCGTTGGTGAGGACGACGACAAATACCGTGAATCTGACTGTTCAGAAGTCGTTAGAATCGACGGCAGTCGACTGATGTAAGTCATCAGTCGACTGATAGACCTCCAACGAGAAAAAGAGGCTCTTTCCTATAAAAAGAGGCCAAGGGGAGCAAGAAGAGCCTAATGCTTATATTCTGATCATTCTCCTAAGCTCCCACAAGTTTTCCAAGCTTTCTAAGTGTGTTAATTCCTTTCCTCCTCTCAAATGTTCATTGTCATCTTTTGTAAGAAAAGGAGGTTTTGTAAAAGAGAAAGCTTATTAGTGAAGATTGATTTGGGTTGATCTACCTTAAGGATCGCCATGGAGTAGGAGCATTATCTCCGAACCATGTAAAAGCTTCCGCGTTAGCATTGCATTTTCGTTTTTATTATTATTGTATTTATTGTATTTCCACTAATCATTTATAGAAAACGAAAAGAGGCTATTCACCCCTTCTCTAGCCATTCAAGGATCCTACATTCCTCAAGCGATGAATCATCATCAAGTGATCATGATGAGGTAAGCAACTCCCCTAGGGTAGATTTACTTTATAAAACCATTGCATGTCTTCAAAATGCCTTAAATAGATCAAAGACTAGGATTAAGGATTTAAAAGTAGAAATTAAGTCACTTGAAAATGTAGAACCACTTTGTGATGACACATGTACACTTAGAAATGAAAATGATAAATTAAAAAAAGAAATAGGTGAACTAAGAGCATGTTTAGAAAAATTTACAAATGGCTCTAAATACCTAGATATGATAATTAAGGATCAAAGGGCTATTTACAACAAGGCCGGAATAGGATATAGGCCTAAGGAAAAGGAGGTAGCATTTACATCTCTTGTTAGTAGAAAATCCACCGTTAGGAGCAAGGTTAGAAAGGTTTGGGTCCCTAAGAAATTTTTGATTGATGCTAGTGGTCCTAAAATTTGGGTGCCTAAGGCTTGCATTTTTCATGTTGTATAGGTAGAAGAACCAAACTTATGAATTGTTGATAGTGGGTGCTCAAAACACATGACCGGTGATGAGAGAAAATTTTCCACTATCAACCACACTAGCAAGGGGAAGGTATCTTTTGGATATAGTGGCAAACTTAAGATTCTAGGAAAAGTCACAATTGAGGTATCCCCCAACCTTGCCATTCATAATGTGTTGTTAGTTAAAAATATAAAATTTAATTTACTTAGTGTAAGTCAACTATGTGATGCAAATTTTGATGTTCAATTTGACTCTTCAAAATGTTTCATAAGACACAAAAATTTAAATGATTGCATGTTAGTAGGTTTTAGGAAATCAAATATATATTATGTTGATTTATCCTATGCTACTAATGCTTCTACTAAGTGTCTTATTGCAAAAGAAGAAGAGAGTTGGCTTTGGCATTGGAGGCTAGGGCACATAAATATGAAGAACATTGCCAAAATAGCCAAAATGAAGTTAGTCAAAGGGTTGCCAAAAGTCAAGTATCTCAAGGACAAAATGTGTGATGCATGCCAAGAAGGGAAACAATCAAGAACATCACACAAAGGCAAAACTTTACTTAGTACCGCTTTACCTTTAGAACTATTGCATATGAACTTATTTGATTGTCATAGTACCCCTTCCATGATTGGTAGTAAATATTGCTTAGTAATTGTAGATGATTTTTCTAGATTTACTTGGGTATTTTTCATGAAAAATAAGGATGAAACTCTAGGAATAATCATAGGATTTAGCAAGAGAGTAGAGAATGAAAGGAAACTCAAAATCAACCGGATCCGTAGTGATCATGGTGAAGAATTTGAGAGTTCCAACTTCTTAACCTTTTGCCTAGAACAAGGGTACAAGTACAAATTTTCTTGTCCTAAAACACCCCAATAAAATGGGGTTGTGGAAAGAAAAAATCGTTCCCTACAAGAAGCGGCTAAGACTATGCTTAATGCATATTCTTTACCTAGTTACTTGTGGGCGGAAGCGGTTAACACCGCTTGCTATATCCAAAATAGGGTTTTAATTCATAGGTTTTTAGGAAAAACCCCATTTGAATTATGGAATGGTACAATTCCAACAATTCACTATTTTAAGGTTTTTGGATGCAAAGTTTATATTTTAAACACCAAAGATAACCTAGGTAAATTTGAGTCCAAAGCGGATGAGGGAATCCTAGTTGGATACTCATCCACTAGTGTAGGGTATATAGTTTATAATAAAAGAACTCAAAAGATTGAGGAATCTTCAAATGTCCAATTTGATGAAACCTCTAATATATACCCTAGGAAATCCTCCATTGATGATGATATCAATGAAAAAAATCAAGAAATTACCCAAAAATTTCAAGATTTAACTTTAGGGGGTAATGATCAAGGGGGAGAGTTGAATCAAGGGGGAGTAAGAGGTGATTCCGATGATGAAAGAAGAATTGAGGATAATCATGATCAAAATCAAGTTAATACACCTCCTAGAACAATAAAAGTTCATCAAAATCACCCTCTAGATCAAATTGTAGGTGAATTATCTCAAGGAGTTAGGACTAGGTCATTTCATAGAGATCCCTCTAGTCATATAACCCTAATCTCCTAGATTGAGCCTAAATCAATAAATGATGCATTACTTGATCCGGATTGGATTTTAGCAATGCAAGATGAATTGACCCAATTTGAAAGGAGTCAAGTATGAGAGTTAGTTCCTAGACCAAATGACAACACCATCATTACTACAAGATGGGTCTTTAGGAACAAACTAGATGACCAAGGAAATATTACTAGGAATAAGGCAAGGTTAGTTGCAAGGGGCTTTAATCAGGTTGAAGGACTTGACTATGATGAAACATATGCCCCGGTTGCTAGATTAGAGTCTATTAGGATCCTATTAGGGTATGCCTCTTATATGGGTTTCGAACTCCATCAAATGGATGTTAAATAGGAATTCCTAAATGGGTTCATTAAGGAAGAGGTATATGTAGAACAACCTCCCGGGTTTGAGAATATGGACTATCCAAACCATGTATACAAGCTTAGGAAAGCTTTGTATGGTTTGAAACAAGCTCCCCGGGCTTGGTATGAATGATTATCATCTTTCTTAATCTCTAAGGACTTTAAGAGGGGTAGTGTAGATCAAACTCTATTTATAAAGTCAACATCAAAGGACATCTTTGTAGCCCAAGTATATGTTGATGACACTATCTTTGGGTCAACAAATGATGATCTTCTTCAAGACTTTATCAAGAATATGGAAAATGAGTTTGAGATGAGTCTAGTTGGGGAACTAAATTTCTTCCTAGGACTACAAGTCAAACAAACAAGTGAAGGAATTTATATTTACCAAACCAAATATGCTAAGGAAATAATTAAGAAATTTGGTTTGGAAAATGCTAAAGTAGTGTCAACCCCTATGGCAACTAATGCAAAAATAGATAATGATCATGAAGGAAAACAAATCGATCTTACACTCTATAGGAGTATGATTGGTAGCCTTTTGTATCTAACCGCTAGTAGACCCGATATATTATTTGCGGTTGGTATGTGTGCTAGGTACCAATTATGTGCCAAAGAGTCTCATTTAGTTGTCGTTAAGAGAATCTTAAGATATATTAAAGGCACACTAAATGTAGGACTATGGTACCCTAGGACTAGGTCTTTTGATTTGGTTGGGTACACCGATTCCGATTATGCCAGTTGCAAATTGGATCGGAAGAGTACTAGTGGTGGATGTCAATTCCTTGGGTCCTCCCTAGTTAGTTGGAGTAGTAGGAAGCAACCTTGTGTTGCCCTATCCACCACCGAGGGCGAGTATGTGGCTATGGGTGGTTGTGTAGCACAACTATTATGGATGAAACATACTTTAGAGGACTATGAGCTATCTTACCCCAACATGAAAGTATTTTGTGATAATGTGAGCACCATAAATTTGACCAAAAATCCAGTGCATTACTCTAGGACCAAGCACATTGAAGTGAAACATCACTTCATTAGAGATCATATGGCTAAGGGGGACATTGAGTTTAATTACATTCAATCCAAGTCCAACCTAGCCGACATCTTTACCAAGGTTCTCCTCGAAGTAGAATTTTCATCACTTAGGAGAGAACTTGGAATGTGCTTAGTTGAATAAAGGTGTAGGTTTGCATGATCCTATAGAAATCCTAGGATTTATACCTTTAAGCATCTCACAAAATACCTAAGAAACCATGATTTTTGTATTGAGCCACTTAGACAACATGTGAGATGTTAGGAAGATGCACTTGGTTCATCATGCTTGTTATAATGCATTACTATGAACCAAAGTGCCATCTAGAGACATTAATCTTTCATTGGACCAATCATTGGGAAGACTTATATACAATTAATGTGCATATAGCTCCAAGAATATGATTGGAAATGTCAAATAAAATATAATTTAAACTATGTTTATCAAACTTTGAAAAACAATTTTCAAGTGGAATACAAAAGTGATACAAAGTTTGCAAAATACTTAGAGTTTTTGTTAGGTTTCAAAATTTTACCATTTCAATATCTGGAAAACATATATTTTTAAAATTATTTTTCCTTGATAGAAAATGATTTCAAAAATGTGTACACAAAATTTTGTGATTTTTCTATTTTTCTAGAATTTTTGGCGCATTTCTGAAGTTAGGCTGAAAAATCAGAAAAATGGAATTGAATATGTGATCATTGCATCGAAACCGATCATGATACCTTTGTATTTTCTGATAAAAAGCTCTATTTCCTGGATTTAAGTGTATCTTTGGATGCCCTAAATTTATGGCATGATAATATTCATTATAAAGAAGTTTTTAGGACTGTTTGATGTAATATTTTAGGGGGAGTTTCATCATATAGATCTTTTCATCCTCTTAACTTATATTGTTGGTGCAAAGTTAGGATTTAACCTCCAATCTTTTGTTAGGCTTTTCTCCACATGTTTTTTCATTCATCATGAACCATATCTTGGATTAAGGGGGAGCTTAATTTCAATTTTATACCTTAGTTCAAGATACAATAAATTTCACTCTTTCATGCAAATTTATGTATTCTTCTCTTTTTGATGTATGTCAAAGGGGGAGAAGGAATGTTTAAGTTAGAATTCATATTGGAAATATGATGGAAATATAATTATGTGCATGAATGTTTAAGTTAGAATTCATATTGGAAATATGATGGAAATATGATTATGTGCATGAATGTTTAAGTTAGAATTCATATTGGAAATATGATTATGTGCATGTGTTAAAGACCTAACTTAAATGATTGCCAAACATCAAAAATGGGGAGATTGTTGGTGCAACAATGCCTCAAGCATTTATATATTTTGATGTTTGGATAATCACCTAAGTTAGGCAATATCTTGTGATCTAATTGTGAACATGTTTAAGTGACAGGAAAATCCAAGTATGAAGACTTGGTAAAGGCAAAGTCCAAGTGTGATCTTGGCAAAGGAAGTCCAAAGGCAAGTCTTGGCAGTGTAAGTCCAAGCATATAGTCTTGGCGGCGTAAAGTCCAAGTGTACTTTGGCAAAGGAAAACCCAAGACATGACAAAACCAAAGGAAGCTCTTGGAAGCAAAGCGTAAAGGATGAACAAGTCGCGGACTCGGAGGGATCCTGGAGGCGCAAGGCTTAAGGAAGAGCTAGAAGGTTGAGTCTAGGTCTAGGGAGTCAATTCAAGTATGAATTATTTATACTTGATGAGTATCAGTCGACTGATATGATATATCAGTCGACTGGTCAGGTGCTTGACTGAGTCAGGATGAAACCCTGACGATCAGTCGACTGCTTTGGTCGTGGCAGTCGATATGTTGCGATCGATCGGCCGCAAAGCGATGGCGGTCGGTGATCGATGCTGCTGAGCACGGAGAATGGAGTCTCACTTGACTGCGCACCGTGATCACTCGACTGATCGAGGCCCAACGGGAAAAACAACCCTCTCTCTATAAAAAGAGGGCTTGTGGTGGTTGAGAGGGTTAATGCTTACTTTCTGATCATCTTCTCAAGCCTCCACGATTTTTTCAAGCTTTCTAGTGTTTTAATTCCCCTCCTCCTCTCTAAACTTCATATTCATCCTTTGTAAGAAGAGGAGGGTTGTTGTAAAAAGAAAGCTTCATAGTGAGATTGATTAGGGTTGATCCACCTCGAGGATTACCGTGGAGTAGGAGCGTTATCTCCGAACCACGTAAAGGATTTGTGTTAGAATTGTGTTTTCTTTTCTTTTACTATTGTTTTTGGTTGTGCTTCCGCTAATAATTTTTGTAGAAATGAAAACAAGCTATTTACACCCTCTAGCTTCCAACGATCCCCTACAATTCTCTTCCAAAACATTCTCCCCCTTTTTTACTAACATCAAAAAGGTCTTCTTCAAGGAGGTCAATGTTGTTGGTGCAATCGGCCCAGGTTGACTCGAGTTTGACTCGAGCAGTACCTTGATAGTATTTTGATGATAGACAAAACTCATGACATGGGATTGTCATGGGAAAGTCCAACATGGGGTTGGCATGGAAAATCCAAGCATGGAGCTTGGTGTGGAAGTCCAAGGGGGAAGCCTTGACATGGGAAAGTCCAAAGCATTGCGAAGCCGTGCGCTTGGTGCTTGGCATGGGAAAGTCCAAAGCATTGCGAAGCCGTGCGCTTGGTGCTTGGCATGGGAAATCCAAAGCATTGGGAAGCCGTGCGCTTGGTGCTTGGTGAGAAATGCATTGTGAAGCCGTGCGTTTGGTGCATTTGGGAAGTCTTGAGAACTTGGCAAGTTCACTAGGCTCGGGTCCTTGAGTCGGTGAAGGATGTCATTGCGAAGCCGTGCGCTTGGTGCATCCGAGGGACCGCTGGACGGGGAGCGAATGGAGTGAGCCCAAAGGGAAGCATACTTCTAGGGCATGAGACGCGAAGGATGGCGTTGCGAAGCTGTGCGCTTGGCGCATCCGAGGGACGTAGGCCGAGGGAAGAGAGCTTCAGTGGGGAACTCCATGAGGGATAAGGTGGACTTGGCCAAGTGGCTAAGACCGAGTGTCGGACGATCAAACAACCTTGTGTTTGATGTTTTAGTGACGACATCGATCGGGCATAGGTGCCCGATCATTTGCTCTAAATCATATGGGTTCGACGATGTTCGATGAACCAAATCGTCGATCGATCGATTAGAGGAGGCGATCGACTATTGGGAGAAAGCGATCGATTCGAGGATGGCAGTCGACTGATGACACTGTGCATGGGCACAGAATGGAGTCGAGCTCGTCAGTACTCGATTGATGGATGATCAGCCGACTGATGGGTGCCATCAGTCGACTGATGTGTGATCCGTTGGAACTTAGCCAACATGGATCTGGCCGTTGTGAGACAACGACTACAGGACCAGTCGACTGATGGGCGTGAAGTCAGCTTGATGCAGGTTATAAAAGGAGCTCAAGAGGGAGGATTTCGCCAAGGCTTTTGAGGTGACTTTGGAGGGGAATTGCTGTTGCATTCCAGACCTTCAAGAGCAAGCAACAAGAAAGCGATCAAAACAATTGTGTAAAAGTTCTCTTTTGTATTGTCTTTGTATTTCTTGTTGTATTTCATATTACTTGTTGTAATAGCTTGTGAGAGGTTTCTCCACCTCCGATGTGTAGTCGATAAGTAGTGTTATTAGTGTCGTGCGCATAACACAAACTCGTTGAGCTCACCCCGTGGAGTAGGAACCATTCAGTTCCGAACCACGTATATGCTTGTGTATTGATTGTGCTTGTATTGTTGTTATTTCTATTGTTATTCCGCTGCGTATATTAACGATAATTGTAGACAAGCACACGAGAACGAACGAATTATGACATCCAACGAACGAGGGCTATTCACCCCCTCTAGCCTGCCGTTTCGATCCCCCAACAAGTGGTATCAGAGCCGAGGTCGCTCTTCAAGGACTAACCGCCGCGAGAGCACTACAAAATGGCCGGCTTCATCCATCCACCGAAATTCGATGGAGATTTTGCTTGGTGGAGGAAACGGATGGAGGTATATCTTGAAACCGATTTTGATTCTATGTTAATTGTAGAAAATGGTTTTAAGATGCCTAGGGACAAAGAAAACAAGCCCATGGAAAAATCAAAATGGACCCAAGACCAAATCAAAGATTTCAAGACAAATCTCGAGGTAATAAAATTGATAAGTGATTTATTACCTAACACTATTTGGTCTAGATTGGGTAATTTTAGGGATGCAAAGGAATTATGGGAGAAGATAATGAAATTTCAAGAAAGTTCCCAATCGACATAAGTAGAGGAAGATGCCGTGGAAGAAAGCCAATCCACATTTGAAGATGTTGATGATTTGGTGGAGACTTCCACCTCTAGCATTGAGGGGGAGGAAAGGATTTCCACTCCGGAGCCAAGTCAAAATGAAGCATCTACCTCCGGAAGAAATGACCAAGAGGCTTCCACCAACTCCCTAGGTGACTCATGTATTATAATTAATCGTAAAGATTATATTATTTGTTTTGAGTGTAGGGAGAAAGGGCATTACAAGAGCAAATGCCCAAAATTGGCTAAGGAAAAGGCATCTGCACCAAAAGTCAACCCAAAGTCAAAGGATGCCGGTGTTTCCAAAATTAAGAGCAAAGAGCACATTGTGTGCTTCAAGTGCAATCAAAAGGGACACTACCGAAGCCAATGCCCTAGGGGGAGGAAGAAAGGGCAAGAAGGTGCAACTCATGTAGGGGGAGCTCCTAAAGCTAACCCTAAGGTAAATTTATTTAATGCACCTTTAATTCCTAGGGTTAAAAAGCATGCTAAGAATTATTTTAGCTCTCTTGCTATTGTTAATGAAAAGCATGCTAGGAGAAACAATAAGGTTTATTGCTTAGGTGCCAAGCATGTTCATATGACTAAAGACAAACCTAGGACTCATAATTCTAAAAATATCTTGCCTAGGGAGCCAATTAGGAGAATAGAAGAAAATTTGGGTATTAATCCCAAAAAGTCTAGGCACATGCCTAAGAAGAAGAGGCCTTCCTAAAAACCTAATGAAAATTCAAAAATGGGAAAATTAGAGCTAGAGAACCAAGTCTTGAGGTCAAGACTTGAGAGAATGGAGAAAGCCCTTAGAATCATAGAAAATTAAATTCTAGGGTCAAATGCCCAAAAGTCAAGACCTAAGGTTCAAAAACGGTCTAAGGGCAAGGAAGGTTTGGGTCACAAACCTAAGCCCAAGAAGACTTATCATAATGTTCCATTCAATTATGGAACTATTTCTAGGTCTAGGAAAACCAAGGCTAATAGGGAAGTCATCCCTAAGACTAGTCATGGTGTGTGCTTAGTGGCTAAGGACTTAAGGAAAACCAAGAAAGCCACTAAGAAGGTCAATGGAGGAGTCACCTCTAGAGTTGACCCAAGTAAGACCCATTTGACTAAGGCTTCAAAGCCAAAAAGGGTCATTAGAAAGGTATCTAGGGAAGTTATCCCTAGGGAATACCTTGTTAACCCAAGGTGCTCCAATAGGTATTGGGTTTCCAAAAGCGTGATTGATTCACGCTAGATGGGTTAGGGTGTGTCAACCCTAAATGGATGGGTAGTTAACCTAACCATAGTAGAGTTGACACATTAGGATGTGCCAATGTGTTTGAGAAGTTTAGAATGATCTAAATTGGCACAATTAGGTCTTAGAGGTATTGGTGTGCCATTTTGGGTTTTTGGCACACTAGGGGGAATGATGGCATTAAGGCAAAATGTATTTAATCCCTAAAAATGGCAAATTGATTTTCACACTTAGGTATTAGTATATTTTACTTGCCATGATTTGTTTGCCTTGCCATGTCATGACATCATTTTCATTTTTATCTATAAAATGTCATGATCATGTTTAGAATTATTTTTTAGATGTCATGTATGCTTAGTTCTCATTCACATGCCATGACATCATGATATTGGCATATGTTTTTACTTAAATCATATTTATGCCATAATCATCATGCATAAATTAAAAAGAAATTAAGGACTATGGCACAATTTGAAGGGAATCAAATTATGTTGCCTTAGAAATATGCATGAGAACATAAAGAACAAAAAACCCACATCTCACTAAGATATTTGACTTGTATGTGTTTTACACATCTAGATATTGGTGAGATGTTTAGGAAAAAGAAAATAAAGGTTTGAAAAACATTTTGAAAAACCTTGGTGAAGCCTATCTTTTGATAGCTATCACCATTGAATGGGATGATACAAAGATGACTCTTTATTGAAGCTTTTCTTAAATTTTGAACTTTATATCAATCTCCGAATTTAATGGGTAAAATAATTTTCTAATATTTTTCACCCATAGTGTTTAGGATAAGTATTATACGTATGCATTTTCAAGATTTTTAAAATTACGTATATTTACTTATGGATTTCGAAAATCCATTTCTAAAACTGAAAAAGCTATGAATCGATTATTAATCGTACTGTAATGGCGGTCGGTGATAATCGATCATTGGTATCTAAGTCGTAGCCTGATTGGGTATGCTTGATAGTTAGGCCCATGTTTAGCCATGTTTTGGTCCCCTAACCACTCCTAACCCTAGGATATGCTTGGGAGAGCATTAGAGAGGGTGGAAATCTATTGGATATGGATTAGGAGTTGGGTTGAGGGTGAGTATCAATTTTAAGGTGGAAGAGAGTTCATTTTTGAACTTTGCCTTAATTTTGTTTGGTTTAATGTTCCTATTGGCTTAGGGACTCTCCAAGGACATTGTTGGTGCAATGGTCAAGGGGGAGCAAGCCTCTAGGGGGAGGTATCCATTTTGGGAAGATGGATGTATATTTCCTCATGGGAGGAAAATTGGGTTGCCTCTCTTTAAGTGATATGGGATCACTAGAAAGATGGTAGACATGTGTTCCTCCAAGGGAGAGATATAAGATCTCATTGGGATATGAGACATTCATACCCTTGGGGAGGACCTTTTTGATGTTATGTCAAAAAGGGGGAGAAGTTACCAAGTTACCAATTAGGGTTCGTTGAAATTTTCATTGGGATATGAGAATTGCCAATATGGGAGAATTGGTAGACTTGAGATGGTAGTTTTGTCAATCATCAAAAAGGGGGAGATTGTTGGTGCAATCGGCCCAGGTTGACTCGAGTTTGACTCGAGCAGTACCTTGATAGTATTTTGATGATAGACAAAACACATGACATGGGATTGTCATGGGAAAGTCCAACATGGGGTTGGCATGGAAAATCCAAGCATGGAGCTTGGTGTGGAAGTCCAAGGGGGAAGCCTTGACATGGGAAAGTCCAAAGCATTGCGAAGCCGTGCGCTTGGTGCTTGGCATGGGAAAGTCCAAAGCATTGCGAAGCCGTGCGCTTAGTGCTTGGCATGGGAAATCCAAAGCATTGCGAAGCCGTGCGCTTGGTGCTTGGTGAGAAATGCATTGCGAAGCCGTGCGCTTGGTGCATTTGGGAAGTCTTGAGAACTTGGCAAGTTCACTAGGCTCGGGTCCTTGAGTCGGTGAAGGATGGCATTGCGAAGCCGTGCGCTTGGTGCATCCGAGGGACCGCCGGACGGGGAGCGAATGGAGTGAGCCCAAAGGGAAGCATACTTATAGGGCATGAGACACGAAGGATGGCGTTGCGAAGCCGTGCGCTTGGCGCATCCGAGGGACGTAGGCCGAGGGAAGAGAGCTTCGATGGGGAACTCCATGAGGGATAAGGTGGACTTGACCTAGTGGCTAAGACTGAGTGTCGGACGCTCAAACAACTTTGTGTTTGAGGTTTTAGCCGACATCAGTCGACTGGCATAGGTGCCAGTCGACTGCTCTAGGTCGTATGGGTTCGACCAGTGTTCGACTGAACCAAGTTCGGGTGATCGATCATCGCGAGGGAGGGCAAATGATCGTTGGGAGAAAACGATCAATTGCCGAGGGATGGCGATCGATCGATGACACTGCACGCACAGAATGGAGTCGAGCTTCGCCAAAGACTGATCGGGATGGATGATCGATCGGTGATGGGTGCCATCACGATCGTGTGATCCGTTGGAACTTAGCCAACGTGGATCTGACCGTTGTGAGACAACGGCTACAGGACCAATCGACTGATGGGCGCGAAATCAACTTGATGCAGGTTATAAAAGGAGCTCAAGAGGGAGGATTTCGCCAAGGCTTTTAAGGTGACTTTGGAGGGGAATTGCTGTTGCATTCCAGACCTTCAAGAGCAAGCAAAAGCAAGCAACAAGAAAGCGATCAAAACAATTGTGTAAAAGTTCTCTTTTGTATTGTCTTTGTATTTCTTGTTGTATTTCATATTACTTGTTGTAATAGCTTGTGAGAGGTTTCTCCACCTCCGACGTGTAGTCGATAAGGAGTGTTGTTAGTGTCGTGCGCATAACACGAGCTCGTTGAGCTCACCCCGTGGAGTAGGAACCATTCGGTTCCGAACCACATATATGCTTGTGTATTGATTGTGCTTGTATTGTTGTTATTTCTATTGTTATTCCACTACGTATATTAACGACAATTGTAGACAAGCACACGAGAATGAACGAATTACGACATCCAACGAACGAGGGCTATTCACCCCCCTCTAGCCGCCCGTTTCGACCCCCCAATAAATGTCTCATGTCCCAATGAGATCTTACAATCTCCCCCTTGGTCCAAAGATACCTAGGATGCCTAACATCTTCCTAGTGATAAGTCTCATATCACTCAAGAGAGACAATCCTATACACTCTCCCAATTTTCAAATTGGATATCTCAAAATTCCATTTTCCTCCTCATGAGGAAAAATAAAAATACCATCCATTATCTCATAATGGATACCTCCCCCTTGACCATTGCACCAACAATGTCCTTGGAAAGTCTCTTAGCCAATAGGAACTCTAAACCATCAAAAATAAGGTTCAAATTTCAACCATGAACTCTCTACGCCTTAAATTTGATACATCATCCTAACACCTCTCCTAATCCATATCCAATGGATTTTCACCCTTTATAATGCTTCCCAAAGTATATCCTAGGGTTAGGAGTGGTTAGAGAGCTCTAACATAGCTAAAAATGGGGTAAACAACCTTGTTTTTCTCGAAATCAGCCTAGCAGTCGACTCTATCAGAGATCAGTCGATTGCCATCTCCATCAGTCGACTGCCACCAATGGTAGTCGACTGATAACTAAAATTTTTGAATTTCAATTATCAGAAATGGATTTTGGAAATTCATAAATAATTATACATAATTTAAAAAATCATGAAAATTCATACGTATAATACTTATGACCAATACAATGGGTGAAAAATATTTGAAAATTATTTTACTCATAAAATAGTGAAATTGACACAAAGTTCAAAACCATTGAAATTTTCAATGTTTTGGCCCTACTTTGTATCAACTTCATCAATGGTGATTGCTATCAAAAGATAGACTTCACCAAGGTTTTCTAAAATGATTTTGAAATGTTTTTGAAAACCTATATTAGATCATGTTCCTTGGGCTCAATGTACATGACTTGTACAAAAGCTTTCCCAATGATCCACCAATGATTTTAGATGAGTTTGAGTTCATCTAGATGCAAAAACTATGCACCTTGAACTTAACTCATATCCTAGCATCTCACATGTATCTAGGGTGTATGAAAACACATACAAGTCAATTTAGATGTGAGATGTGGGTTTTGTTCTCCTAATCTAGGGTTTCATGCATTTTTCTAAGGCAACCCTACTTGATTCCCTTATAAATGGGACTTCAAGTCATGCCAAAGTCCTTAACTCAATTTTAGTCAATTTAGATGCATGAATGATTATGACATTAACGATGGTATAGATAAACACATGCTCATAATCATGATGTCATGACATAAGATGGAATATAAAAACACATGACATTAAACCTAATCCTAAAAACATGATCATGACATATAAAATGGTAAAAATAAATATGATGTCATGACATGTTATATGACAATCAAAGCATGTCAAATAAAAGGTATAGGTATAATAATACTTAAATTTTAGTATTAATTGCCATTTGATATAATTAAGTATATTTTGCCATATTATCGCTTTTCTCCCTAGTGTGCCAAAAACTCAAAATGACACACTATGACCTATAAACCTAAATTGTGCCAATTTAATTGATTTTTCATAATCTCAAAAATGTATTGGCACATCCTAAAATCTTTTAGGATCATAATATCAAATCTATTTTCAAGGTATCCATAACCTTGAAAATTACCTAAAGTGCCACCTTTACCATGGTTAGGTTAACTACCCTTTCATTTAAAGTTGGCACACCCTAAACCCATCTAGCGTGAATCAATCACGTTCTTAGGAACCCAAAACCTATTTGAGCTCCTAGGATTTACTAGGTATTCCTTAGGGATAACCTCCCTAGATACCTTCCTAATGACCCTTCTAGGCTTGTTAGCCTTAGTCATTTGGGTCTTACCATGGTTAACTTTAGGGGTGACTCCCCTTGTAACCTTCTTAGTGGCCATCCTAGGTTTCTTCGAAACCCTAGCCACTAGGCACATTCCTTGGTCAACCTTAGGGATGACTTCCCTATTGACCTTGGTTTTCCTAGACCTAGTTTATGTTCCATAATCAAATGGAACACTATGATAAGTCACTTTAGGCTTAGGTTTGTGACCCAAACCTTTCTTGCCCTTGGTTGACTTCTGTCTCTTAGGTCCTAGGTGTTGACTTTGACTTCTAGACCCTATGTATTGACCATTTGACCTTTGCATTTGATTTGTCATTTTTGCAAGGGTCTTTTCAAGTTTTTCAAGCCTTGACCTCAAAGCTTGATTTTCTAACTCTAATTGCCCAATTTTTGAATTTTGATTTGGTCTTTGAGCAATACCATTTCCTCTAGGCATATGCCTACCCTTTTTAGGTTCAATGCCTAAATGGTTTTCTATTTTCCTAATGCTTTCCTTAGGAAGAGTTTTTCTAGGGACATTAGTCCCAAATTTCTCCTTATTTGAAAAATGAATATTTTTAGTCCTAAACAAAAATATTTGTTATTTCTAGCATGCTTTTCATGATAAATTACAAGAAAATTAAAATCCCTAGCATACTTTTGTCTATTAAAACTAGAAGAATAAGCATTATTAAACTGATATACCTTAGGGTTTGCCTTAGTGGCTCCCCCTACTTGTGATGCTCCCCTTTGCCCCTTCTTCTCCCCCTTCGGGCATTGACTCCGATAGTGTCTCGGTTGTTGGCATTTGAAGCAAATCACTTGATCCTTGCTTTTCTTGGTGGGAACACCGACATCCTTTGACTTTTCTTGACTTTTAGGTGCCGGAGAAGCTTTCCTTACTCTCTTTGGACACTTAGTCTTGTAGTGCATGGATTCCCTACACTCAAAGAAAATTATATGATTTTTATTTAAAATTACATTGCTTGAGTTACCTAGGTCCGTGGTGGAAGCCAGAATTGCTTCTTCACTTCTTCTGGAGGTCGAAGAGACTTTTTGCTCTTGCTCCAGTGTGGGAATTCTCTCCTCCTCCTCTTCCACCGACCCGGAAGTTGACTCCTCCTCAACTTTCAAAGCCTCACTTGCTTATGAGGATGAGATCTCTTCCTCCTCTTCCTTTTCTTCTTGGATTAAATGAGGCTCTTCATGGAATTTTGTCAATCTTTCCCATAGTTCCTTGGCATCAAGATATTCACCTAGCCTAGACAAAACATCATTAGGTATCAAATCTTCTAAAAGTTTTGTTACCTTGGCTTCGGTTTTGAATTTTTGTCGTTGCTCTTGGGTCCATTTCTTCAACTTTAGACCTTCTCCCTTGTTATCCCTAGGAGGTTCAAAGCCTTCTACGAGGATGAACCAATCCTCTATGTCCATCATCAAGAATGCCTCCATTCTTGCTCTCCACATCAGAAAATCTTCTTGGTCGTATGGTGGTGGAGTGTTGATGTCCCATCCAATCTTGTCTTGGAATTCCATCTTCCCTCTAGCGTCTTTGTCTTAGCTCTCGGCGGTTAGTCCGTAGAAGAGCCTCAGGCTCGGATACCAATTGTAGAGGAAATGTTGACCGCTAGAGGGGGGGGGGTGAATAGCGTCGTGCTAGTACGTTGATGGAAATCATTCGCGTTTGTCTCTACACAATCATTAGTATGCAGCGGAATATAGAAGTACAATATAAAGACAAATACAAATACACAATCACAAGACAAAGATGTAATGTTGTTCGGAATCTCAAGGTTCCTACTCTATGGATCGGGCTCAAACGAGCCCTAGCGATGCCAATCACACACCACTAATAAACACTCCTTGGAACAATCCGGAGGCGGAGAAACCTCGTACAATAGTTTACAACAATAAACTAAATACAACAAGTAAATACAATATGAAATACAACAAGAGATGCAAAGAAAACTTTACACAAAACTCTTTTGAATGCTTGCTTGTTTGATCGCTTGAATCGTGGTTGAAGACCCTGATTTACAGCAGCAAATCGCCTCAACAAAGCTCAAGAAATCGTTGGTGATTCCTCCTCCATGAGCTCCATTTAAAGCTGCTGCATGGGCTGGAAATCGCTGATCAGTCCACTGCTCGGGACCATCAGTTGACTGATGACACTGTTGCTGTGAGACAACGGTGTAATCTGCGCTGAAAAAAATCCAACGGATAGGACATCAGTTGACTGATCATGTCCATCAGTCGACTGATCGAGCTTTCACTCGATTGTTAACCCTAGCAGTCGAGTCAGACTCCATTCTATGCCCAAATTCTTGAGCACCAGTCGATTGATCACACGATCAGTCGACTGATCGAGCCAGCAGTCAACTGTTGGGACACTTCTCGCAATCAAACCCTAGTTGACTTACACCAGTTGACTGCCATATGACACTAGTCAACTGACACACCTCAAACATGAGGTTTTAACCCAAGTATGGTTCCCCCATACTTGCTAGACCACCCTTAGCCTAGACCTAAGCCTTCTACCCACCTCCGTCAACCTCACGCCTCTCGGATCCCTCCAAGTCATCCATGACTTGTTCATCCATTGCGCTAGCCTTCAGGTGCTTCCATTGGCTATGTCATGCTAACGGTGTCTTTATCGCCAAGGCACATTGGACTTACGTTGCCAAGACTCCGCTTGGACTTTACACTGCCAACCATTGGACTTATGCTGGCAAGACTTCCGCTTGGACTTTATGCCACCAATATCAAACCCCTTGGACTTCTCAAATGCCAAGACTCAAGCTTGGACTTTCCCTTGCCAACCCATGTTGGACTTTTCCTTGCCAAGACCCATGCTTGGACTTTACATGCCAAGTACTCAAGACTTGGACTTTCCATGACATGGTCAACTCCAATCAACCATCAAAATCCCCCTCGAGTCAAACTCGAGTCCAGTTAATCATGACCCGAGTCGATTATACAAACAATCTCCCCAAAACATTATCAGACATCAATTTCAAACATCAATGTCAAACTTCCATGTTGAATATCGAACATCACTCGAGTCAAACTCGAGTCCGGTCAATCATGACCTGGGCCGATTGCACCAACAACTAATACCCGTGCCACTTCATAATTATCCAGAGAAATACGGATTACCAGGGCATCCGTATGAGGAAGCAGAACGCCTTGGAGATCTTTAGGCCCGAATGAAATCGATGGTGCGGTTTGAACTGCCTGATCAGTAATGATAGCTAAGCTCTCCATTAGGTGGGCATAGGACTTCCAAGCCCTATTGGAGTCCCCATCAGTAGGACCTCCGGTGATAACGTGAATAACTCCCCATGTGGGGATGTCATTCAGATCAGATGAAGGGCCTTCACCTGACGACCCTCCTTAAGAAATACCTTCCTGGGTGGGAGTTTGTTGATCCAGAGGGAAAGTAACCTGAGGTCGTTGGTTGTAGGGCCCCTGACGAGCCATGTTGGGTCGCTGGCCTCACCGTGCCTGCCCTCCCGTTTGAGGCCGCACATGTGGGTAAGCGGCTCGGATGCGTTCTAATTCTTCTTGCAATTTGAAGCATCGACCACTGACGTGGCCATAATTTATATGATATTGGCAGAAGAAAGAAGTGGGAGGGTTGCGAGGCACCCCCTATACCCTATTTGCCGTTGCAGAAGACCTTGTTGATCATAAAATTACAAATCCCGCTCTTTCCAAGTTCTTGGAGGAGGGACTGTGTCGGCAGCCATGATCTGCAACGGAGGCATAGGGCGAACTCCTTGCATCAATAATCGAGGCCTGGGAGCCTCTGGTAGAAAATGTCGCACATATTCTCGCCTAGGAGGCACTCGAGGGGCTACCGGGTGGCTTCTTTCTGTAGGGGCCATTGCAGAGGATCGTTCGACCCTTCGAACCTTCAGTCCTTCTTCCTCGTTAATGTATTTTTCTGTGCGACTTAGCAATTCTTCGTAGCTAGCCGCGGGCTTTCTCAAGAGTAAGCTAAGGAAAGGACCCTCCCTTAGTCCATGCGGAATGACCACCCTAAAAGCATCTGACCTCGCTGAGGAGATATTTCGGGCAGTGGAAGTAAATCGATGAAGATACCCTCTGAGTGACTCTGAGGGCCCCTGCATAATGTGTAGTAGGATGGAAGCATCAAGCTTGTACGCCTTACAACTGGCGAACTCTTGGCGGAACATCCCTTGGAAATCGACAAAACAAGTGATAGACCCGGGGGGAAGGGTATTGAACCATTTTTGCATCGAGCCAGTTAAAGTGGTACGGAAGACCCGACATTTGAGGGCATCAGTATATAAATGAAGCGAGGCAGCTCCTACGAACTGAGATAGATGCTCCTCAGGATCCGTCATGCCATCATACTTGTCCACCTAGGGTTTTCTGAAGTATGAAGGCAGCACTTCAGAAAGAATGTCCATAGTAAAAGGACTGGGCTCGTAAATCTCCGGAGCCCTAGTTGAATGGCTTTCGCCCTGGTCTTCTCATCGAGTTTGGGTTGCCAGTATAGTGGTATGATGCACTCGTCCCCCCAGCCCCTCCCCAAGCAACACCTCGACATTTGTGGTTATACGAAGTGGAGGGGGCATCTCTTGTTGCGGTCCACGGGGGAAGGGTTCATCAGAATGAGGATGAAGGTACCCAGTCCTTCTCTCTTTAGCGAGGGCTTCGGCCACGACTGTGTCCACCATGGCTCTTAACTGCGACGGTAGTATTGTGATGGGGTTCTCGTCCACAGAGGAGGCTGCCTGATAATGTATCTCCTATGGCTGCATCTCCACGTCTTGCTCAGAAGATTTCCCACAGACGGTGCCAACTGATGCGGTCGTAGAAGGATCTTCTAGCTTCCTTTCAACGCGGGGGAGCATGCGGGAAGCTTGGGTGGGGGTGGTGGGTTCTCTCCGGCCGCAAAAGTAATGAAGTACGAAGAAGAAAAATGCACGCAACACAAGCAAAGAACAGAGACACAAGATGTAACGTGGTTCAGAATGAGGATTCCTACTCCACGGGGGTGAGCTCTCCCACGAGTTATGGTGTCAAAGCACTTTCACTATAAACTTCCTCCTTTGAGGAAAAAACTCCCGGAGGTGGAGGAGAAAACCTCTTACAGTTAACTAAGTACGACAAATATCGAAAGAATAGAACTCACTAATCTCCTGGTCTCCTTCTCCGGCGATGTGGTTGCTCTCCCCTTCAAATGTGCCTTTGTCTCTTGCTCTTGGGAAAATGCGGATCCTCTCCTTCTTGCCCTTCCTCTCCCTTTTATCTCCCCCTCGCTTCCTCTAGCCAGGTGTTGCAATACCAACCTCCTTCATCGTACACGTGGCCACCTTGCCTATCTAGAGAATCATTCTGTTACAGACACGAGGAGTGAAGGCTCCTCCGAATATTATGCGGGGTCCGCATTTGTTGTGTGACAAACTTCTTATCTATATTTTGGGAAATATTCTAGCCCATCCCTTTCACCCACTTGCCTTCTGTGAAGCTAGCCTAGACCTATCACTCACGTGTAACGTAGCTCTTAGACTTTTTTCGATAACCCAGACCAACTTCTATCCTTCCCGTATCGAATCACCTTCAGGCCTGTTCGACCGAGCCGATTCCTCTCCTTCTCGTATCAAACCAATCTCCGAATTCGTTCGGCCGTGCCAACCCTCTTGAACCATCCTCCCTAGCCACTTTCCCCACACTTATGCGCCCGAACCGTTCTTCTCAGACTCCTTCTGTCGAACCAACTATCTGGTTCGGGCGGTGTCCTACGCACGGGTCTTTTTGCCTTACTTATGTGAAAAGGTAATAGCAGTATTTTAGCCAACCCCTAAAAATAGTCAAGCGAAGTCATAAGCTTGACTTTCTAAGTATATAAGGCTTTTAATTCACCCTTTCCTTACTAATTCAAATTTACCTTTTCCCATTGCCTTACCTCATGCTCGGAGCGGCTTAATGGACCCATGGGCCCCGCTTTTCTTTTTCTCTTAGGTAGTCGAAAAGTCGCAAAACCCTGTATAAATCTCCATCTTCCCCTTTTATACATAACTTAACGTGCCCAACAATCCAGTCTTTTCTCCTTTCCCTTCCAGCGATTTTTTCCGACGGTGGTCAGGTGCCCTAGCCCCTTCTCTTGCAAGCATTCCCTCTTCAATCTTCAAGTAAGTGTTCCTCCTTCTTCCGCACCTATGGCCCCAAAGGATCTGAACTGAGCCCCCTGGTATGAACACACCATCACTCAGCTAGATTGCAAGAACTATTTTTTCAACCTTAGGCACCAATACATAGACCCCTCTGTGCTTTGCCATTTCAACACCACCTCTTACCGACCACATCTTCCTCCTTCGGGCTGGCATTTCTTCTTTTTCGAACAATAACTCAATGGTTTATATTTGCCCATCCCTCCTTCCTACCTAGAAATTCTGGACTTCTATAAAAGGTTGACCTCCTCACCCATGAACTAAACAGGTATAAAAGGCAGCTTGTGGATGCATATATTCAGGCTGTTGACTCCTTGGCAACTATTCTCCAACTTCAACAAGAGTGTCGAACTCAGGAGGCTGCTCAGAAATCCTACCTGGAGAAGTGTAAAAAGCTCTCTTCAATTGTAGTTGCTTTTCCTAAAATACTGACTTCGGTGATCCAGCAGTAGCAAAAACTCCAAAGGGAATATAGTAAGGCCCTATCTTCCCTGGGCCATCAGGCGGTGACGACGGCACAAGAGAGGGATGGGTTGGCCACCCAATTAGCCACATGTCAAGCCCAATTAGCTGCTTTCCAAGCCCAATCCAAGGAGTAGGAGGAAGATCTGAAGACACATTATGTACAAAAGGGTGTAGAATTGTTTATGCTAGGCTTTGACGGGTCTTCCTCCCTAAACGCCGAACAGGGCTACCCTCCTCCAGGCACTGATACAAGCTACTTAGATCCTGAAGTAGCTCTTGCTAGATGTCCTCTTGAACTTTTTGAATTGTAACTTATCATACTTTCTTGATTGTATTACCTGATTTCCTCTTAGTAAAAATTGCTTTGAAACTGCACCGTCTCGGGCTACTTTCCATGTATATGTTATATTCACAGGCAAGTGCAGGACTTGAGAGCTCAAGTAAATCAACTAAAAACACAAACAGTCAGTCAGGCTGTAGGATCTTCTAAAGAACTTGAAGGAGCAATTGATGATCTGACAAAGAGGATTTCGGGCATTAACCTTGGTGAAGGAGCCGTAATTCCTAAGAAGAAAGGTTCTATCTTAGTATTCAAAAACCCCTCGGAAATTCTCCAGAGCGAAAGAGCCAAATAATGTCTTCAAGTGCAAGACATTCCACAAGTACCAGGCCACCCGCCGTTGGTACATCTTCAACCTTACAAGTACCAAGCTCTGAAAATCAAATCAGAGACTACATACAAGGACAAAGAATGCTATACAACCTGCAAAGAAGGATATTTCCCAACCAAAGAAGGTTCAGAAGAACCATCGAAAGTCAGGTTGACCCTGAAGAACAGCTTGAAATTTCCAGAACCAGAAGGGCAATATTATGGATCAGAAATTTTATGGGCAGTTCTGCGCTCTTCTTTTAGGAATTACTGTTTATCCTCTATCTTCCACAATGTTAGTCGACTGTCAAAATTTCTCGCTCGAAGACCCACTCAGGTTGTCCTGGGTTTCATCTCCCTCTTGTCCGAACCAATTTTTTGCTCGGCAAAAATTAACTCATTTTACCCCTTTGCCTTCTTGAAATAACTGGCCGCTTTGGGATTGACGTCTCAATAGTTTCGCATGCTGATGCCATTATTCTGTCCGCCCTTTAATCTTCTCTTCCTTTCCAAGGACAAATGTGATTCCCCCTCCTTCGACTATAAATTGTAACCGTGGGCGTCTTCTGCCTTCTATCCTACCCCCATGTCTTTCGCGGAACACCCTATTGACAGATCTTCAGATTCTGACTCTTTCGAGTTACACGACCTAGTTGCAGAACCTGCCAAAGAATCCTCCACGCGATCCACTGCAACCTCAGCCTACTGGCCTCTTCCTCCTCCTGCATCGACTAGCACCCTAACTCCCAATGTGGGGAGGTCCTTTTGAGCCCCTTTTCCTTCTTTCCGCAATCGGGTTTGGAACCCCCCCATGACATGGGAATATACAGTGGGAGATCCCCGGGCCTCTGATGAACTTCCTTCTCTTCCACCAGCCTTAGCTTTCATTCTAGTCCCTCCAGCTGAGATTCCTCTGCCCCCTACGCCGGAGCTCCACCCGTCGCACCTCCGACTCAAGGCAACTTCTTCAAAGTCATTTTGGTGCCTCCCCCTCCAGAGGAGTCCTCCGCTAGCTCCCCTATTAATAATAACAATAATAGAAACCCTGTATAATTAGTAGCTCAATCAATGTAATTACTGCTAGATATGTTAGTAAAAAGAGATACTGGTACTTATTTTTGTCGTTTCTTCGTAAATGTCAAACGATTCTAATTAGAAAGGACAACAACCTTCTCTGAACATACTTCACCCTTACTACTTTCGTGCAATTCGAACCATTCCTCCATAATTACTACATTCAACAAGTCCCAACTGCTTTCTTTACGCTTTCCCTTCTTTATTGACATTTATTACTTTTACCTCCCCTGAGGGCCAATGGATATCCTTCTTCCACATCTATAAAAACCCCCAACCACCATTTGATTGGCATCCGTTTCTTCCTCCTCCCCCTTGCACCATGGAGCCTGTATCTGAAAAGGATAGCAGCTCTCCTCCGGTGGAGGGACAAACTGAAGAGCAACATTATATTACAGATCTAAAAGAGCAAGTTCAAAACCTACAATGGCGTTTAGGGGTGGCTTCCACCAGTAACTACGCTCTACGTCAACAACTGGCAGTGTCCCAGAAAAACTTATCTAAGCATATATTCATACAGCAGTCCTACCTTCGACAGCTGCTTCTTCAACCCTAGCCACATAAAGAAGCTCCTTCAGTAACTCCTCAGAGAGAACTGTAATCCCCTTTGAACAGGGGCTTCATCTATTATTTTCTTCTTTTAGGGAAGTTGTATTATGTAGCTTTTCTTCACCAAAGAACTTCTTCGTTGCAAGCTTCCACCAATATTCTTCCCAGCTTATCTCTCCTTCTAGCCCTCTTCCTGCCGTGTGAGACCTCAACTCCTCTAGCTCCTTTACTTCACTCTGTGTGAGGATAAAGAAAGAATGCATAGTTGATGTAAAACTCGGTTATGCTAATCTTTTACCAAATGGGGATAAAATAATATATAGCTAAGGAAAAACTCAGCTCTTCCGATCCACCACTGCTCGGGGATAAAATAATATATATATGTACAGCCGAGGCAAAACTCAGCTCTTCCGATCCACCACCGCACGGGGATAAAATGATATATGTATGTATAGTCGAGGTAAAACTCAGCTCTTCTGATCCACCACCGCACGGGGATAAAATAATATATATATATATATATAGTTGAGGAAAAACTCAACTCTTCTGATCCTCAATCGCACGGGGATAAAATAATATATATAGCTGAGGAAAAACTCAACTCTTCTGATCCACCATCGCATGGGGATAATATATATAGTTGAGGAAAAACTCAACTCTTCCGATCTACCACCGCACGGGTATAAAATAATATATATAACTGAGAAAAAACTGTTGGTGCAACAATGCCCCAAGCATTTATATGTTTTGATGTTTGGATAATCATCTAAGATAGGCAATACTTTGTGATCTAATTGTGAACGTGTTTAAGTGATAGGAAAATCCAAGTATGAAGACTTGGTAAAGGCAAAGTCCAAGTATGATCTTGGCAAAGAAAGTCCAAAGGCAAGTCTTGGCAGCGTAAGTCCAAGAATGTAGTCTTGGTGGCGTAAAGTCCAAGCACGCTTTGGCAAAGGGAACCCAAGACATGACAAAATCGAAGGAAGCTCTTGGAAGCAAAGCGCAAAGGATGAACTAGTCGCGGACTCGGAGGGATCTTGGAGGCGCAAGGCTTAAGGAAGAGCTAGAAGATTAAGTCTAGGTCTAGGGGGTCAATTCAAGTATGAATTATTCATACTTGATGAGTATCAGTCGACACGACTTCAGATCGGGCAATGATCGATGTCGCCATCCCGATCGCCAATACCGGCGATTGACTTATCAAAGTTGACGATGGCGCAGAATGAGTCTCACTCGACTCACGCGATGATCACTGATCGATCGCTCCATCACGATCGATGGAGTGATCACGATCGATGGAGTGATCACCGATCGATCATAACTGTTGGAAATGGCGGCTGCAAATCTCCGTGGATTTGCTTCGTCAGAAGCCGTTGGCTTCGGTGGCAGTCGACTAATGCTGTACATCAATCGACTGATCGTGGCCCAACGGGAAAAACAACCCTCTCTTTATAAAAAGAGGGCTTGTGGTGGTTGAGAGGGTTAATGCTTACATTCTGATCTTACTCTCAAGCCACTCACAAATTCTCTAAGCTTTCAAGTGTTTAATTCTCCTCCTCCTCTCTAATCTTCATCTACATCCTTTGTAAGAAGAGGAGGGTTTGTAAAAGAGAAAGCTTCTTAGTGGAATCGCTTGGGTTGATCCACCTTAAGGATCGCCGTGGAGTAGGAGCGTTATCTCCGAACCACATAAAGCTTCCATGTTAGCATTGCATTTTCGTTTCTATTATTATTGTATTTGTTGTGTTTCCACTAATCATTTTGTAGAAAATTAAAAGAGGCTATTCACCCCCCTCTAACCTTGCAAGGATCCCTAACAAGTGGTATCAGAGCCCGGATCGCATCGGAAGATCTAACAATCAACTGGAGCAAGATCGCTTTCCAAGAGGGGTATAGCACAGCGAGGCCTCCATTCTTCGACGATAATGACTTCGGCTATTGGAAAAATAGGATGGAGTATTATCTTATGAACGATATTGAAAATTGGTTTAGTATTGTAGATGGTTTCGAGAAGCCGGTCGCTGAACATGGAACGCCCATACCGACCAAGGATTGGACGAGGGACATGGCCAAGAAGGCTCAAGCCAACGCCAAGGCAACAACCACACTTCAATGTGGGTTGTCAAAAGAGCAACTAAGCAAGGTGGGGCCTTTTGAATTGGCAAAGGAGCTTTGGGAGAAGTTAATTGATCTCAATGAGGGATCCAAGGAAACAAGAAGAGCCAAGAGAGATCTCTTAATAGGCCAACTTCAAAGCTTCGCCATGAAGACCAATGAAACCGTGGGCCAAATGCATGGTCGCTTCAAGGAGGTAGTCAATGGACTACATGTGATAGGTGAGAAGGTCAACAACCGAGACCTTGTGAGGTATGTACTCCAAGCCTTCCCTAGAACAACCTTATGGGCTTCAATGGTAGATGCCTATAAGGTCTCTAGGGATCTTTCTTTGGTTAAATTAGATGAGTTATTTTGTGAATTTGAGTTGCACGAGCAAGCTAACACTTCATCCAAAGAGAAAGGTGTAGCTTTTTTTGTAGGAAAGAAGGAAAAGAAGAAGAAGGAGAAGAAAGAAGTGTCTTCCTCATCCGAATCCGAGGAAGATTCATCTAGTAGTGAAGATGAGCTATCGGCAAGCGAGGTAGCTCATTATGTCAAAAAGTTTGATGGGAGGTCAAGGAAACTCACCAAGAAGGATGTGAGGAGGATGTTCCAATCCTTTAAAGGTAAAACCTCAACTAGTTCAATTCCTTCATCTAATGTAACTTGTTATGATTGCAACAAGAAAGGGCACATCAAGCCAAATTGCCCGGAACTAAAGAAGGAGGAGAAAGAAAAGAAGCATAAGGAGAAGAAGGAAAAGAAGGAGAAAAAGAAGAAGGAAGCAATGGTGGCTCAAACATGGGACACATTAAGCATAGAGGACTCTTCCGATGATGAAGAAGTGTGTCATGCCACCTGGAACCTAGCTCTCATGGCCTTGGAGGAGGAAGCCGGAAGCTCAAGTGAGGAGTCTTCATCCTCTTCTTCAAGCGACGAATCATTAAGTGATGATGAGGTAAGCAACTCCCCTAGGGTAGATTTACTTTACAAAACCATTGCTTGCCTTCAAAATGCTCTAAATAGATCAAAAACTAGGATTAAGGACTTAAAAGTAGAAATTAAGGCACTTAAGAATGTAGAACCTTTTTGTGATGATACATGTACACTTAGAGATGAAAATGATGAATTAAGAAAAGAAATAGGTGAACTAAGAGCATGCTTAGAAAAATCTACAAATGGCTCTAAATACCTAGATATGATAATTAAGGATCAAAGGGCTATTTACAACAAGGCCAGAATAGGATATAGGCCTAAGGAAAAGGAGGTAGCATTTACATTTCTTGTCAGTAGAAAATCCACCGTTAAGAACAAGGGTAGAAAGGCTAGGGTCCATAAGAATTTTTTGATTGATGCTAGTGGTCCTAATATTTGGGTACCTAAGGCTTGCATTTTTCATGTTGTATAGGTAGATGAACCAAGCTTATGGATTGTTGATAGTGGGTGCTCAAAACACATGATCGGTGATAAGAAAAAATTTTCCACTATCAATCACACTAGCAAGGGGAAGGTGTCTTTTGGAAATAGTGGCAAACTTAAGATTCTAGGAAAAGGCACAATTGAGGTATCCCCTAATCTTGCCATTCATAAAGTGTTGTTAGTTAAAAATATGAAATTTAATTTACTTAGTGTGAGCCAACTATGTGATGCAAATTTTGATGTTCAATTTGACTCTTCAAAATGTTTCATAAGACACAAAACTTTAAATGATTGCATGTTAGTAGGTTTTAGGAAATCAAATATATATTATGTTGATTTACCCTATGCTACTAATGCTTCTACTAAGTGTCTTGTTGCAAAAGAAGAAGAGAGTTGGCTTTGGCATAGGAGGCTAGGGCACATAAACATGAAGAACATAGCCAAAACAACCATAATGAAGTTAGTCAAAGGGTTGCCAAAAGTCAAGTTTCTCAAGGACAAAATGTGTGATGCATGCCAAGAAGGGAAACAATCAAAAACATCACACAAAGGTAAAACTTTACTTAGTACCGCTTTACCTTTAGAACTATTGCATATGGACTTATTTGATTGTCATAGTACCCCTTCCATGATTGATAGTAAATATTTCTTAGTAATAGTAGATGATTTCTCTAGATTTACTTGGGTATTTTTCATGAAAAATAAGGATGAAACCCTAGGAATAATCATAGGATTTAGTAAGAGAGTAGAGAATGAAAGAAAACTCAAAATCAACCGGATACGTAGTGATCATGGTGGAGAATTTGAGAATTCTAATTTCTCAACTTTTTGTCTAGAACAAGGGTACAAGCACAAATTTTCTTGTCCTAGAACACCCCAACAAAATGGGGTTGTGGAAAGGAAAAATCGTGCCCTACAAGAAGCAGCTAGGACTATGCTAAATGCATATTCTTTACCTAGCTACTTATGGGCGGAAGCGGTTAACACCCCTTGCTATATCCAAAATAGAGTTTTAATTCATAGGTTTTTAGGAAAAACCCCATTTGAATTATGGAATGGTACAATTCCAACAATTCACTATTTTAAGGTCTTTGGATGCAAAGTTTATATTTTAAACACCAAAGACAACCTAGCCAAATTTGAATCCAAGGCGGATGAAGGAATCCTAGTTGGATACTCATCCACTAGTGTAGGGTATAGAGTTTATAATAAAAGAACTCAAAAGATTGAGGAGTCTTCAAATGTCCAATTTGATGAAACCTCTAATACATACCCTAGGAAATCCCCCATTGATGATGATATCAATGACAAAAATCAAGAAATTATCCAACAATTTCAAGATTTAACTTTAGGGGGTAATGATCAAGGGGGAGAATTGAATCAAGAGGGAGTAAGAGGTGATTCTGATGATGAAAGAAGAATTGAGAATAATCATGATCAAACTCAAATTAATACACCTAGAACAATAAGAGTTCATCAAAATTACCCTCTAGATCAAATTGTAGGTGAATTATCTCAAGGAGTTAGGACTAGGTCATTTCATAGAGATCCCTCTAGTCATATAGCCCTAATTTCCCAATTTGAGCCCAAAACAATCAAAGATGCATTACTTGATCTGGATTGGAACTTAGCAATGCAAGATGAATTGGCTCAATTTGAAAGAAGTCAAGTATGGGAGTTAGTTCCTAGACCCAATGACAACTCCATCATTACTACAAGATGGGTCTTTAGGAACAAACTAGATGACCAAGGTAATATTACTAGGAATAAGGCAAGGTTAGTTGCAAGGGGTTTTAATCAAGTTGATGGACTTGACTATGATGAAACATATGCCCCCGTTGCTAGATTAGAGTCTATTAGGATCCAATTAGGGTATGCCTCTTATATGGGTTTCAAACTCCACCAAATGGATGTTAAATCGACATTCCTAAATGGGTTCATTAAGGAAGAGGTATATGTAGAACAACCTCCTGGGTTTGAGAGTATAGAATATCCAAACCATGTATACAAGCTTAGGAAAGCTTTATATGGTTTGAAACAAGCTCCCCGGGCTTGGTATGAAAGATTATCATCTTTCTTGATCTCTAAGGACTTTAAGAGGGGTAGTGTAGATCAAACTTTATTTATAAAGTCAACATCAAAGGACATTTTTGTAGCCCAAGTATATGTCGATGACATTATCTTTGGGTCAACAAATGATAATCTTCTTCAAGACTTTATCAAAAATATGGAAAATGAGTTTGAGATGAGTCTAGTTGGGGAACTAAATTTCTTCCTAGGACTACAAGTCAAACAAACAAGTGAAGAAATTTATATTTACCAAACCAAATATGCTAAGGAAATGATTAAGAAATTTTGTTTGGAAAATGCTAAGGTAGTGTCAACCCCTATGACAACTAATACAAAAATAGATAGTGATAATGAAGGAAAACAAATTGCCCTTTCACTGTATAGGAGTATGATTGGTAGTCTCTTATACCTAACCGCAAGTAGACTCGATATATTATTTGCGGTTGGTATGTGTTATAGGTACCAATCATGTGCCAAATAATCACATTTAGTTGCCATTAAGAGAATCCTAAGATATATTAAAGGCACACTAAATGTAGGACTTGAAGGTTTTGCCCGGAAGCTCTGATACCAATTGTAGGGTTTTGCTTATTGAGTCTGTGAGGGGAAACTTCGCTTCCCACTTCACCTCGGTCATTTGTTCATGGCAATCCCATCGATGTCCTCAGATTAAAAAATTTAATTCTATACACAAGGGATTGCCCAAACAACCAAGTCATCATCGTGCTATTCGTTTAGAGAGGTCACTTGAACAAACTCGTTGTTCAAGCGACCATCCTCTATTCTACGAGTAGCCGCGGAATAGACGATGTCCGGATCGCCGGTTTTTGTATTTATGATCGAGATCCAAGTATTATTTATCCATATACAGATTTATATCATGCTCATAATTGAAAAACAAATACAAACATGTAACATATAAAAATTAGAGAATCGATATACCTCTCGATCTTCTAATGTATGACCTTCCTCTTTTCGGACGTCGTGTGGGCGACGATCTACCAAAAGTCGAAGCTCCTAGATCACAAATCTTCCTTACTTGCTCTTCCAAAGCAAAAGGAAGAATAGAAACAAGGTTTTTCTCCACCCTAAAACCAACCAACAAGGAACAAAACCAATCCTTGCCGCCAGCCAACAAAGAGAGGGAGATGATGATGGAAACCAACCAAGACACCAAGGGAAACCCCTAAGTCTTGTTTCCACCACTCAAGGAGAAGAGAAAAGAGTCTTTGGCCACCAGCCAAGGGCAAGGAAAGGGCTGTGGGCGCCGGCCACCAAGGGAGAGGAAGAAGAAAGCAAACTACTTCCTTAATTGGTGCCACCCAAGCCTCCTAAACCCTAAGCCTCCAAACCCTAATCCTAGCTCTCCTAATGACCGACCATGGAAGTGGGGAAGAAGATTAGTATGAGCACCGGCCAAGGTAGAGGGAAGAAGGGAGGAACCGGCCAAACCTTAGGAAGAAGATGAAAAACTCCTCCACTTGTTGCTGCCCACCCTTAGCTCCCAAAACCCTAGCCACCCAAACCTAATCCTAAACCAACTAGGATTCCTAGCCTCCAAAGGAAGCAAACCCTAATCCCCTTAAGCCATCATCCTTCTTGCCGGCCACTTTTTGATCTCTATTTATAGAGTTGGGCTCAAGCCATGATTTAATCTCCTCCAATGGTTCTAGGGATTTAATCTCAACCGTCGGATCTAGAGATTTAATCTCAACCGTCGGATCTAGAGATTTAATCTCTACCTTTGGATCTAGAGTTTTATTTCTATCCTTTGGATCTAAGCTTCATGAGGTGTTAATAGGCTACATTAGGGACCATGAGGAGGAATTGGATCTTGGCCACCCATGGATCAAGCCCACATAAAGTCCGATCCACTAATGATAATCCAATCCACTAAAGGATTATCATTGATCTACCTCACCAACCCCCATATGATAATATGGGTTCCATATATTATTTGTAGATTTTCTCCCCGTGTTTAAGATCTCGAATGTCCGTCGATTAATTAATTTACTGACCATTAATTAATCAACATCTAACTCCATGAGTAGTACCACTCAACCTTTTCATCATGCCGGACCAAGTCCACCTGCAGGGTTTACATGATGAACCTTAAGAGCTCCTCAAGGGGACATCATCATCCTAATATATAGGACACGGTTTCCTCCTATAATCAACGACACACCATATAAATAATATCATCCCCCAACTTACCGAGCCTATCGATTTAATCTATAAATCTCGCCCATTGATAAATCAAAGAGATGAATACTAAGTATATGTGCCCATTATTATATCGAGATTAAGAGCATGTACATAATAATATCTGAGGTCCGATTCGATTATGTAGTTAGCAATAAATCGAATCACCTCTAAGTCGGTCCTGCTCAATACACACAAAGTGCACTAGTGTGATTCTATGGTCAAGACAAACCAATACTAAATCACACTACAACCATTCTGATGGTTTGTCCAAAGCCATCTCGGTTGTGTTGGATCGAGAAGCGTCGCTAGAGGGGGGGGTGAATAGCGATCGTAAATCTTTTCTTTTTCGTTCGTTCGATACGCAAAGTAAGCACAGCGGAAAATAAATGAACACGTTTATTTTACTTGGTTCACAACCCAGCGGTTGCTACTCCAAGGCCCTATCGGTCCTAGACCGCGTACGGAGGGCAAAGCACTATAACGTCTCCTCCTCGTTGGAGGTAGGAGACAACGATCACAAAACCGAATATACGAGGATGAGGCAACAAGCCTACCTCACCTCGTTATGAAGAAAAACAAAGAATACAATATCAAAAATATTACTTGATTCTGCTGCCGACGAAGAAGATCGAAACTTGACGTCGCGTCGGTGTTATGACGATGTTGGAGCGTTGGCGTTGTAGGAGCACTTGATGAATAAACTTGATGTAATTTTGGAGTTGGAATCCTCCTCCTTTTATAGACTTTGGCCTCTGAATTTGTCTCCCTTTTTTTTTGGAACGGATCACGAAGTTGTCCAAATTTTATTGCGAAGTGGCCGCGTCAAACGTTATCCATTTTGACCTAGCGCAAAAGCTGAATCGTCGCCATCAGTCGACTGATGCCTCCCATCACCGATCAATGGGCATCACCGATCGCTCCATGTCCAACAATGATCGCCACGGCCACTTCCCTGCAATAAGAGGTTAGCTCGGAAAATGATAAATACGACGGTTTCTAATCGTCCGATCTCGACCTAGACCTTCTACAGGAAGTCTTAGTCGGATCGCCGCCTACGGTCATCCCCGTAAAGAGGACACGACCTTACAATCTCTCACTCACACGAGCTTACCTCGATAGTAGCTCTCGCTTCCGGCCTTCCACTCGATTCCTTCGGCTCCCTCCGAAGTCACTCAAGTGTCGCCCGACCACCGTGGCTTCCTCCGGGTGTCGCTAGCCTTCAACTCTAGCTTTAATACTTTTCTGCACACTCGATAGCTCGTGAGATAACGATGTAAACTTAACTTTGTGTCTTTGCCATAATCAAAACACAGGTTCGATTATCTAGTGCCCCTGCACCAACAATCTCCCCCTTTTTGATCTATGGCAAACCAACACAAAGTTAAGGAAAATTAAAGCATAAAACAAGTATAGTAAATGATGAATGTAATTTTCAAAAACTCCCCCTTAACCAAAACTCCCCCTTAACCCTAGGTGAGTTTTGAAAGAGATACTTTAGTTCAAAATTAAATAAAAATTAAATAAATTTTGTGTTACTCCCCCTTAACTTTCGCTCTTCTCCCCCTTTTGACATAAATCAAAACAAATGTTGGGGTTTGTTATGTAAAAATGAAGTTTGTTATATAAAATAGGGGTTTAAAGACAATATGGTATATGCATGCATCAAGATAAATCAACTATGAGTCCAAACATGCGTCTAGCAATAGTTAGATAGATTGGTCTGAGGTGTGTCCTCTCGCACCAATAATCTAAAGGTTTATAATATAACCCTTAGGGTTAGTTTGCTTTCCCCCTTAGTCAAATATATGAAGTATAAGAGATGTAGGGGGCGCTAAACTTTGGCCTAAAGAGTCATTAAGTACAATAGTTGAGAAAATAAGTAGTATTTTGAAGATTGTTTTAAGTATATTTCAATTATCCTTAACATCTCACCCATTCTATGTGTCTCAGAATTTGTTCACCTTATATGTTTTGTGAGATGATTTTAAATTGATTAAAGATAGTCAACCTTGGGTTAGATTCGGATTTAACTTTTAGATCGTTAAGTAACTTTTCGAGAAACTGGCTTCCAGGTCATGGCGAGGCACAAGGGCCTTCTTTGATCGGAACAACGACCACTTCCTTAGACAAAGACAAATTCAGGAAAATATCACTTAAGTCACTTAGGGTTACTTCCTAGTCTAACTAGTTTAGGATACGGCGAGGTAGCTTCAGCTAGCTCCACTCGGTCAAGTGCACCAAGCTAGATACGCCTTATCTAGCCTGAATACACGAGACTTTGTTTTCCTAACGTACTATCATCTCGCCGCATCCTGATACTATGTTGTCAAGAGTTGACTAACTATTTTTTCTATCTATCCATTCTAAAAATTAAAGTAAAATATTCGATGATTTTGCTAAGTAAGCGGGTATACTATTTTAGTGTTAGCTCCCCCTGGACCATTGAACCAATATGGTCTATTCAAATAATGAACTTGATCCTGAGGAATCCAATACTTATTAGTCCTTATATGTGAGTTCAATAAAACCTTTGGGACCCATGCTTGGACTCTTTGATGACTACGATTTATGATAGACATATATGACCTATTCGTAGTCGTTGACCTAAATCCGAGTCCGGCTTTGTTGTACACTGCTCTTTGGGTTCCAAGTAGTCGATTAAGGTTCTTAGATCCCAACGTGAACCTTTCCAACCTAGCCTCAACCTCTTGAACTTGGTCTTTCAAGAGAGAATTCTCCTCCTCAAGTTTTTCAATTTGAGTTGAGTTTCCCTCTTGAACTTGACTAGTTGAAGGGGTTAGAGTAGCCTCTTGCTTGAGGGTTTCAACCTCCTCAAGTAACGACTCAACCCTAGACTCGGACTTAGTTAATTTCCTATTAAGCATTTTAATTGTATTGTAAAGCGTATGAATTAGTGAGCGGCTAACCTTAATTTTCTCTTTGGTCCGGCTTTGAGTTGCTTCTCAAGTAGTCTTGAGTTCGAGTCGGTGTTGTAATTGGATTGATTCGGATTCTCGACTGACTCTTCGGGTCTTGCCATGCATGCTATGCCGCTGCCTTCTTCGTTGTCCCATGTTGCATGAAAAGCCTTCTTTCGATTTGATTTGAATTGTGCCCTCTTTTGATTCTTTAGTAGTCTCCTTTCCCTACGAACGATCTTCCGCACTACGTTCACTATTGCTTCCACCTTTTCCGATTCGGACTCCGATTCGTCTTCGGGTTCGAGTTCATCTACTTGCCTAGTAGGTGGCTTGCTTCTTTGTCCTGCAAGTAGAGCAATACCTCTCTCGGTCCGGACCACGTTAGTTTGCTCGTGAAGTTCAAACTCGGAAAATAATTCGTTTAACCTAAGCTTCGAAAGGTCCTTAGAGACCTTATAGACATCAACCATGGATGCCCACAAGGTAGTCCTAGGGAAAGCATTTAAAGCGTACCTTATAAGGTCCTGGTTCTCTATGGCTTGCCCGATTGAGTGAAGACCATTGACGATGTCTTGGATCCGCGCATATAATTGGGTGGCGGTCTCGCGATCCTACATCTTTAGATTGTACAATTTATTTAAAAGTGAATCTCTTTTACATACCTTAGCATCGGGCATCCCTTCGTGTAGATCAATCAATTTGTTCCAGAGGTCTTTGGCACTAATGAATGGACCGATGGGGTTGAGCTCCTCCTTGGACAAGCCACATTGTAATATTTGGGTTACTCTTGCATCGGCTTCGATTTGCCTCTTGGTTGCATTTGTCCACTTGTTGAAATCCAAGGGCTCTCCTTGATCATTGGTGGGTAGAGCAAAGCCGGTTTGGATTATTATCCAAGTCTCGACTTGTGTTTTCAAGAAACACTCCATCCAACCTTTCCAATAATGGAAATCATTTCCGTTAAAGAACGGAGGTCGGGTGGTGCTATATCCCTCAATGTGAGCCATTAAGTATCTTGCAAAACACGAATAAAAACCAAAGGGAATTCCAAGACTTGGTCTTGGATTAGTAGTGTGGGAAATAAATAGGAAATAAACAGAATTAAATGAGAAAAATAAAAAACTAACAAAAACTAACAACTTACGACCTTCGATGCCCCCGAAAGGGTACTAGACGTTGGATTTTGGGGCTGGAAATGACTTGTTACGAGGGTAAACCCTGGTAAAAAATGTATATCTCTCAGAGAGCTTCGATTTGGTACATAGATTGTTATGTGAGTCCACTTGTGCGAAAAGTTATGACCCTTTTACCGTCGGCTACTCCAAGAGAGAAAAACTTGCAAGCACACAACAAAAAGAAACGTACCAAGACTTCGTCTTGGATTAGTAGTGCGGGAGGAAAAAGACCTAAAAAAAATACGAATCAAAAAATACGAACAGAAAACCAAAACGTGCTAGATTGGTGGTTTCACCAAATCTGAGCGCCCCCGCTCTGATACCAATTGTTGGATCGAGAAGCGTCGCTAGAGGGGGGGGTGAATAGCGATCGTAAATCTTTTCTTTTTTGTTCGTTCGATACGCAAAGTAAGCACAGCGGAAAATAAATCACTACAAAAAAATGAGGCATTTGGATCGGAAATTTAGAAGCGGTTGGGAAAATGATGGTAAAGGAGGGGCTTTTAGAAGCGGTTTTCTTAACCGGTGCTAATACCGCTTCAATTGATTTTTTTTTTTAAGCGGATGATTTTTCGATTCTGTTGCGTATGTTTAGAATCGGGTAACAAACGACTCTATATAAATTTTATAGGAGCGGTTGTTAACCGCTCCTATTGCTTTAGGAGCGGTTATAACCGCTCCTAATACCGCTTCAATATACCATTTTTTGAAGCGGATAATTTTCCGATTCTGTTTAAGATATTTAGAATCGGTAATTATAACCGCTCTTAATACCGCTTCAATTGAACATTTTTTTTTTTATTTTTCCGATTCTGTTCAGTTTATTTAGAATCGATTTGTATAATAATTTTAGGATCGTTTAATAACCGATCCCAATTCTTTAGGAGCGGTTATTAACCGCTCCTAAATGCCGTTACCGGTTTCCATACAAAAGGTTATTGGCAACCTTTAGAAGTGGTATATTTTGACCGGTTCTATTGGTAACATTTAGAAGCGGTAAATTTTGACCGGTTCTATAGGTAATATTTCATGAGCGATTTTCGCCCGCTCCTAAAGATTTACTGGTTTCCCTCGGTAAGCGAGAAATTATTGCCAATCTTTAGAAGCGGTATAGGTTGACCGATTCTATTGGAAACTTTTAGGAGCGGTGGTCCTTTAGGTTACCGATTTCCCTCTTCTTTGACGAAATTTTTTTCGTATTCCCGCGGCTATATCTCCGTCTCGCGTTAAGCTCCCGAAATCCGTCTCCCGTCTCGGAAAACCTAACTTACTACTGATCAAGGCCAATGATATCTTGCACCTGAAGTAATTAGGCGCTGCCGTACTGCAGTTTATCGCCGTAAGAATTGATCACGCCACGACCGCAAATTGGCCACCATCAGCCATTCTGGCCGCTGATCAGCCATTCGCCGACCATTGTCCGCCATGCGTATCCCACCATCACGGCCAAGTAGTTCTTATTCAAGTAATATTTAGCCCTAAAACTTTACACCCCAATTCTTCAACTATCCACCCTTCTTCACGTAATATTTCTCCCTAAAACTTTGAAGTGGTTCTTATTCAAGTTTATATTGGATCAATATCACAAATCAAGATAAAGAGCGACATAAAATCAACAAACATAACATTATCTTCTAGTACTCTGAGTTCGTGTAGTAGATTTATTTCACTGCAGCCACAGATAGAAGAAACTTATAATTTCATTAAACTCCAACTTTTTTCCAGAAAATAACTGCTACACTTCCTTGGATTTAGCTTAACAAGCTGTATCTATCATATTCAAGGTAAGACTATTTGAATGAAACTGCATTTATTCAAGGTAAGACTATTACTCTAATTTTGTTTAAAATGTGTCTGAGATTTATTTTACATTTTCATTTGTATGCAGGGCCTGAGAAGCAATTAGTGAGGCTTATTTGTATCCCAAAGTTTTGCCAAACCGGCATTGCTGTTGTGGTATGTTTTTTGTTAGTTGATATCTTGGATACCAGTTTTGATATAAAACTTGCAGGGTATCTAAATAAGAAATTAACATGTATTCTGATGCCTATTATTGAATTTATAGATTAGTATCAGTATGAAACATAACGAGTGGTGAGTGATATTTTAAGGAACCCATGAAATTTATTATGAAAGGATTGAAATGGATACCAGAGAGATAGATGAAGGGGGAGAGTATCTTGCCATAAATGATAGAAGGGAACCCACATAATAGAAGACTTTGGTGATCAATTTATTTTGTTCAAAATAAAAGGTATTTTTATTCCTAGCTCGCCAGATATCCCTGCCCATGAGATAACCCATCTCAAATCTCTATCATCTAGCCTTTTCAAGATGTATATGGCAAATTTTAGGAAATGAAGGGAAACAAGTTTCCATGCAGAGTTTGATTAGTTGGGCTTATATGCATCCTGAAAAATTTTCAAAGCTAGCATTGCTTCTGCAGTAGCTTCCTTTCAGCTAGTGACATTCTGATTTCTGACCATCAATTCTATGCAATGAAAATTTGTTGACTCAATTACTAGAAATCTGTAGTCTCTTTTAATTTCTCCCAGTTGTTAAACCATTTTGTAACAATAATTAAGTGCTGAGTATATCAATCAACCACATGCTCCTTCAATATTTATGCACCAAGGTTCGAACCCTAGCTTCAATGCATTTGCAAAAATTGCGAAAATAACTGCTACACTTCCTTGGATTTAACTTTTTTCCAGAAAATAACTGCTACACATCTTGTTATCCATGAGCAGAGAAAGTGGAAGTTGCACTCAATTATATGCTTTACTCGAATTAGTGATATAGTTTTTGATTGATCTGATAGTAATTGCAATAGATGGTTTCACCATAACATATGTTTGTCCACTTGGTGGAAGGACTGGCATTTCATTGTTCTCATCGTATTTGAGACCTTGGAATATGTTTACTTTGCTAGTGTAGAAAGGCATGCAGAATCTATATTGATGACTGCATAACAAGAAATCTTATTGTGTTATTGTGTTATTGTAAATAAAAATAAAAATATTATGAGAGGGGACGAGGTGTGGTGGAAAAGGAGAGAAATTAAATTCACTCAACAAGTTTCAGGAAAAAATAATGCTGCTCTCCTCCAATCATTATTTTGATTTTTGTTTCCATTTAAGTTTCAGTTCAAATTTGGATTGTTGGTATAAACTTTCATCCTTAGTGGGCGTGTGTGCTCACATTTTATTAACTATAGATTTTGTTAATTGTTCATCATGAAAATATCACCAGGTTGATTATGCTTTTCACCTTTTTGGCAATCTTTCAATTGTTGTCACTTTGATTTCTTATTAGTTTGTTTAGCTTACCATATTATATGCTACTCTTATGCTACCTATGCAATGGGAAATAGGATAATTTTTCTATTAGTTTGTAACTGATTTCTATATTATTTTTAGGTAACTTTCGAAAATGACAAACAAAAGAATGCGAAAGCTACTCCAAAATAGTCAAAGACGATCTAGGGGAGAAGAATCAATTAATAGAAGAGTTGATGATGAAAATGAATCACAAGACACAACATCCCATTCACCATTAGAGATACAAAATGATACACAAAATCATGAGGTTAATGAGCAAGGTGAAATTTTTTTTTGGATATGAATAGTGATTAGTTTTTGCAACACCAAGTGAAAATTATATTTTTCAGAGGAAAATGAGGCCATGTCTTCATCCCAAGCTCAACAAAGAAGACGTGGAAAGACTATTATGAGAGATATTCATGCTTTACATCCTGATCATGTGCTAGTAGTGAAATTCAATGAAAGGGGACAACCTTACGGTGATTTACAACCGACACTTGCAAATTTTATTGGGACTATTGCACGGAATGGACTTGTGTTGCCTCTAAACTTTTTAGATTGGAGAAAAATGCCGACAAATCGCTTGAATGATGCATGGGACCTTGTTACTGTAAGTTGACAAGTGTTAATTTCAAATTTGAATTTAAAGCATGCACATATTTAATTTTTTGTTTATAGGCACGTTTCTGTATCCCCAATCGCCATAGAAAAGTTATAATGCAAATGATGGGAACCGCATGGAGACGGTGGAGGACTGAAGTGAAAGCTACATCTTATGATTCTAATACTCCACTAGAAGAGCTTGTTGCAATACGACCCATTCCTCATGGGTTGACATTTCAAACTTGGGAAGTTTTATGTAACTATTGGAAGTCTACTGAGGTACAATTAGTATTAATTGTTTTTTACATATGTTTATAGATGTTATAATTTATTATAAATTTTTGTGTCAGAGAACTTCAAAAATCAATAGAGAAAATGCAAACAAAAAGAAAGGGACCCATGCACAAGGACGCACTAGTATTCCATCGTTGGAATATAAGTTTGTAAGAATCAAAATTATTTTTTTTCTTCTTTACAGTTAGTTTCTCACTGCTCATTTATTGTTTTAAACTTTAATTCTCTTATCCTTGGTGTTAAATGTGAATTTATTACCCTGTTAGTCTCAAGAGAATGGCATATTTGCGTCCCTATGCTTGATGTGACTACCTTTGTCATGGTATCTTGGTTTTATGCATTCCATTAAGAAAATGGGAATACTACTAAAGTATGGTTTATATATATTTTTTCTGCTTTTAGTAACAAACCAATATTTAGGCGGAAGTTGGTTTCATATAAGGTAAGGATGTTGGGATCTGGAGTAGATTTTCTAGATTAAGAAACACTTCTAGTTTTGGTTTCTTTCCTGTTTTAAATCTGTCCCTATGCTTGATGTGACTACCTTTGTCATGGTATCTTGGTTTTATGCATTCCATTAAGAAAATGGGAATACTACTAAAGTATGGTTTATATATATTTTTTCTGCTTTTAGTAACAAACCAATATTTAGGCGGAAGTTGGTTTCATATAAGGTAAGGATGTTGGGATCTGGAGTAGATTTTCTAGATTAAGAAACACTTCTAGTTTTGGTTTCTTTCCTGTTTTGCCACTTAGGAAAAATACTATAAATAGAAATAGGTAGTAGTGGAGCACACATTGAGTGATTAAAGATAGGACGTGACCAACATGAATATTAGGATAAAAATGGGCAGAAAGTGTACTCAAATTGTCAGAGTAATTACAATGGAAATTTTAATCAGGACATGTGATCAACATGAATATTAGGATAAAATGGGCAGGAAGTGTACTCAAATTGTCAGAGTAATTACAAGGAAATTTTAATCAAGTTGGGTATGTGAAAGGAATAAAGATGTATATGCTGGTGATAAATGTCATACAGATTATATTGTAATCTAATGAATGCTCTACAGGTATGTTGCTGTGTGATTTTCCTTTTCCAATGAAGTGTGTTAAACAAAGGAACTCTAACCAGTGAGAATATTTCATTTTGCCTCTACATTTTATTAAGAAACTCAGACTGACCACTTAAATCAGTTCAACCAGGAATGGGAAACCAAATTTGCCCAGTCCAATTAATAGAAAACATTCAGTTGAACTGGAAAACCGAATCAGTAGGGCAAATGATTCACCCTTCAGTTCTAGCTTCCAAAACATTTGGTTTTACCTCTTCTGCAATCTGCCTTGAATTTCATTATTGTCCAAATACTCCTTAGCCTTTGTCTTCAAAATGCACCTTCATTGGTTATAATATGTGACTATTGGGGTCAAATGTAATTTTATTATTGGTTGTGCTTGAAGTCTCTCTTCAAGATGCTATCACAATACTGTCCCTGTGTAAAAAGGCTTTTGACTTTCATCTAGATTCGATGCTTTGAAAAATAGTGCTAGTCATCAGCATAGCTATTCCTCCTGTGTGTTACTTTATGGGTGGCATAACTCTTAGGTTCATCTCTTTTTCTCTTTGAAAAGAACTGTTTTTTCATTTAATTCTTCCTTCTCAGATGAATATGCAGGTTTTCATTGTTTTTGTCCCTATCATCATCCTTTTTCCTCTGTTTGTTTTTATAAAAAACAGATCATGGTTTGTCACTGTAAGCCTCCTTCAGATGGCAGTTTGGGCTGTAGAGATCAATGTTTGAACCGGATGCTCAACATAGAGTGTGTCAAAGGAACCTGCCCATGTGGGGAGCTTTGCTCGAATCAACAGGTCAGCATCTCCTACTTCTTGGTTGAACGTATGGACTCTGTTTCATAGTAAAATTTTTGGAAGCAGTTCCAGAAACGCAAATATGCCAGATTCAAGTCGATTCCTTGTGGGAAAAAAGGATTTGGGCTCCAGTTGCTTCAAAATGTATCCAACGATGGAACATTAATTTGAATTAGGCCTGAACCATCGCTACTTCATTCCAGGTCAATACTAGAAGATGTATCATCAAGGCTTTATAACTCCTCCATTATCCCAGAACTTCCAAATAGGATAAACTAGGGGAGTCATCTAAATGATTATGATGCAAATAGAAATGCTACAAGAGGTGGTAATAATGGCAAATATTCTCTGATACCTGTTGAAAAGAAATTACCATTCAAAAAATAATAATAACTCTAATGTTTTTTTTTCTTTGTTTTAGGTACCCGTTGTATGCTAAGGCTGCTTGTTTCAATCAACAACGACTCATATATAGCGACCTATTTTGGAAACATGGACAAGATGGTATCAGCAATGAGAGCAGTTAATGGGCGTCACAAAACTTTGGCTTTGAGCAGAGGGATTTTGCAAACTTCAACGCTTAAAAGGGTGGAGTGGTGATGCTTTATGGAAGTCTCACAGAGAAGATCTTGTCATGGGAAGGGAACTGCTTTACTGATTGTTTTTGTGATTCTATCTCATAAAATGAAAATTTTATCGTGAAAAAAGGATTTTTGACATGTAAACTCCAAATTTCTTTTGAAGACTAGTGAGTAACTAAACATTTTGAACTTAAACATGAATATTATGTGTTAGTTTGATAATACAATAAATTTGTTTTGTGAAGTGAAATGTGAATATTGTAAATTGATTTAATTTGGTATTGTATCAATATGATATGAGATCATTGTTCAAACTCGATATTAGAAGCGCTTATAATCTCTCTTAAAAATATGATTATAGAATCGGCCGTAACCGTTTCTAAAATTATGCTTGAGATATATATACATTAGGAGCGGTTTTTAACCGCACCTAAACCTTTGTTTATTGGATCGCCATACAAACACATTAGGAGCGGTTAAAACCGCTTCTAAAACTCTGTTTATTACATCGACAACAGACACATTAGGAGTGGTTTTAACCGCTTTTAAAATGTATGTTTATAGATGCGGTCATAAGTGCTTGTGATGTTTGTATAATAGGAGCGGTTGCAAACTCTGTAGAATCGGTTTTAAGCGATTCTATAGGTCTCCAACACAAGCGGTCACAAGCGTTTGTGATGTTTGTACAATAGGAGCGGTTGAAAACTCTTTAGAACCGGTTAAAAACCGTTTCTATAGGTCTCCAACACAACCGGCTCTTTATTTTGAACCACCGGTTTATTTTACCGCTTCGGTTGTCTTTAGCATCGCCATTATCTACAACGGTTATAAACCGATTCTAATTATTTAGAAGCGGTTGATAAGTGGTTCTAAAGGCTTTTTAAAACCGCTTCTAAAGGGTTTTTTTTTTGTAGTGAATGAACATGTTTATTTTACTTGGTTCATAACCCAGCGGTTGCTACTCCAAGGCCCTATCGGTCCTAGACCGCGTACGGAGGGCAAAACACTATAACGTCTCCTCCTCGTTGGAGGTAGGAGACAACGATCACAAAACCGAATATACGAGGATGAGGCAACAAGCCTACCTCACCTCGTTATGAAGAAAAACAAAGAATACAATATCAAAAATATTACTTGATTCTGCTGCCGACGAAGAAGATCGAAACTTGACATCACGTCGGCGTTATGACGATGTTGGAGCATTGACATTGTAGGAGCACTTGATGAATAAACTTGATGTAATTTTGGAGTTGGAATCCTCCTCCTTTTATAGACTTTGGCCTATGAATTTCTCCCTTTTTTTTTGGAACGGATCACGAAGTTGTCCAAATTTTATCGCGAAGTGGCCGCGTCAAACATTATCCGTTTTGACCTAGCGCAAAAGCTGAATCGTCGCCATCAGTCGACTGATGCCTCCCATCAGTCGACTGATGGGCATCGATCGGCGCTCCATGTCGTGATTGATCGCGGTAAACCACTTCCCTGCAATAAGAGGTTAGCTCGGAAAATGATAAATACGATGGTTTCTAACCGTCCGATCTCTACCTAGACCTTCCACAGGAAGTCTTAGTCGGATCGCCGCCTACGGTCGTCCCCGTAAAGAGGACACGACCTTACAATCTCTCACTCACACGAGCTTACCTCGATAGTAGCTCTCACTTCCGGCCTTCCACTCGATTCCTTCGGCTCCCTCCGAAGTCACTCGAGTGTCGCCCGACCACCGCGGCTTCCTCCGGGTGTCGCTATCCTTCAGCTCCAGCTTTAATACTTTTCTGCACACTCGATAGCTCGTGAGATAACGATGTAAACTTAACTTTGTGTCTTTGCCATAATCAAAACACAGGTTCGATTATCTAGTGCCCCTGCACCAACAGGTTGTGAGCCTTTACTTATACTTTACAAGGAGCCGATAACATGATCTCCCGTGTGACACCACACACCATGTTATCTACAATGTAATGTATTAGACAATATTGCATAACCATATAAATATGCAAACAATGATCATGTGATTCTTATTTCAAAATACAGATGTTCATACAAAAGATAGACTTTTCAGTATACATCGCTACAATCTCCCACTTATACTAAAAGATTATGCTGTCCTCATATTGCCATACATATGATTCCCCTTCCCTCCACATGCCTATCAAAGCTCTCGCTAGAAGGGCCTTAGTGAAAGGGTCTACCAGGTCATCCTCTGATGCAATCTAGGCGACAACAACTTCTACCTCCTTTACGATTTCTCGTATCAGGTGGTACTTGCGCTCTATGTGTTTACTTGCCTTATGAGCTCGTGTTTTCTTCGAGTTTGCAACTGCACCATTATTATCACAATAAATTGTGATAGTGCTGGGCAAACCCGGAATCACATCCAAGTCCATCAGGAAGTTCCTGAGTCACACAACTTCTTTGGCCGCCTCAGAGGCTGCCACATACTCAGCTTCCATGGTGGAGTCCGCCACGCATTTCTGCTGGACACTCCTCCATACAATGGCTCCACCTCTCAAAGTAAACACAAAACCTGAGGTAGAGTTACTGTTATCCCTATCTGATTGGAACTCGCAATCCATGTAACCCACAGGGAGTAATTGGTCTGTCCGGTAAACTAGAATATAATCCCTAGTCCTTCTCAGACACTTCAATATATGCTTTACCGCAGTCCAATGTCTCTGTCCTAGATTACTTTGATATCTACTGACCTTGCCCACGGCATAGTAGATATCTGGTCTCGTACATAGCATTGCATACATGAGGCTTCCTACCACAGAAGCATAAGGAACCACCTTCATTTCCTCTATCTCCTCAGATGTTCTAGGACACATCTCCTTAGATAAAGGAACTCCATGCCTGAAAGGTAGAAAACCTTTCTTGGAGTTCTGCATGCTAAAACGATCCATAATCGTGTCTATGTATGAAGCTTGGGATAAGCACAACATCCTTTTCCTGCGATCCCTTATAACCGTGATCCCAAGGATGTGTCCCACTTCTCCCAAGTCCTTCATATCAAACTGTTTGGACAACCATACCCTTACATCCGATAACACCTTGATATTGTTGCCAATCAACAAAATGTCATCTATGTAAAGTACAAGAAATACCACTACGTTTCCGTCATATCTCTTGTATACACAAGACTCATCCGGACTTTGAATAAATCCATATGACTGGATTACCTCATCAAAATAGATGTTCCAAGACCTTGAAGCTTGTTTCAATCCATAAATGGACCAATTAAGCTTACATACAAGATGCTCTTTACTAAGATACTATATCTTTATCTTGGATTGCCTCGTCATATGTCTAGAGATCAGGTTCATGTTCGCTAGGGACCAAATCATAAGATTCTCCCAAGAACATGAATCTATCAGGCTGTCTCACAACCCTCCCAGTACGACGAGGTATCACCTGTGTATACTCTGTGACATGCGGTGCAATGACTTATGGTATATCCTCTTGTACTGGTGGTACTGAAGAAGTGACTTCCCCTTTCAATTCCTCCAGAACAATTTTACTATTGGGCTTGTAGCTCATCACATAGTCTTCCTCTAGAAATCTGGCGTTCGTGCTAACGATTACCCTCTGATCTTTAGGACTACAAAACAAGCCACCCTTCGTTCCTCTAGGATAGCCAACGAACAAGCGTACTTCTGTACGAGGTTCCAACTTACCAGTATCTGCCTTCAACACATGTGCTGGACTCCCAATATCCGAATATTTCTTTGACTAGGCTTTTGCCCAGTCCACAATTCTGTGGGAGTAGAAGACACTGATTTAGATGGAACCAAGTTCAGAATGTACACTGCCGTATCTAGAGCATATCCCCAGAACAAATCTGGCAAGTCAGAATAACTCATCATCGATCTAACCATCTCTATAAGAGTCCTATTCCTTCGCTCTGCTACACCATTCTGCTGGGGTGTGCCAGGTGCAGTCAATTGGGATTGAATCTCAGCCTCTGATAAGTAGTTCCAAAACTCTCCCAAGAGGTACTCACCACAACAATCAGATCGTAGTGTCTTGATACTTTTACCTTGATGTTTCTCCACATCATCCTTGAATTCTTTGAACTTGTCAAAGCATTCAGACTTGCGACGCATCAGGTAAATGTATCCATATCTTGAGTAATCGTCTATAAAAGAGACGAAATACTCAAAACCACCTCTAGCCTGGATAGACATAGGACCACACAAATCAGAATGAACAAATTCTAACACATCTTTGGCTCTATACCCCTTGCCCATAAAAGGCCTCTTGGTCATTTTACCTTCCAAGTAGGATTCGCAGGTTGGGAGATCCTCCAACACTAATGAACCCAAAGGTCTATCAGCTATCAACCTTTTAATTCTGCTTAGGTTAATGTGACCAAGCCTAAGATGCCAAAGATATGTTTGGTTCATCTTCGAAGGTTTTTTTCTCTTATTGGAATTAGAAGATGAGTTATTAATTTCAATATGCATCGTGGGAGCTTTTGGTTCAAGTGTGTACAAATTTCCTATCAATGCACCCGAACAGATAATGTCCCTATTCCTTCTTATAACAACTCTGTCATTAAAAGGAATAGAATATCCATCCATAAACAATTTAGAAACTGAAAATAAATTCTTTCTAAAAAAAGGTACATAAAGGGAATTTTCCAGAACCAAAGTTTTATTTTCCTGAAAAGATAAATAAAACATCTCCCAGTGCAATAGCCACCACCTTCATGGCATTGCCCAAGTAAACGGTAATCTCTCCCTCAGCTCGTCATCGGGTTTCCTGGAACCCCTGTAAAGTATTGCAGACATGATCAGAGGCTCCCGTATCTACACACCAGGTGCTGGTAGATCACACCGCTAACCATGTTTCAACGACTAGATGAAAGGATATACCTTTGTTCTATTTTGGATTGGGACAGTCCTTCTTCCAATGTCCATCCTACTTACAAGTGAAGTACTTGCCTTTCGGCTTCTTCACTCCTCCCTGAGATCCTCCCACCACCTTTGCTCCAGCTTATTTCTTCTTCTTCTTGCCTTTCGGCTTAGAAGTAGAAACCTTCTGAGCAACCATGGCCTTAGCCTGAGCAAGCCTTTCTGTCGATTGGAGAATGATATCGACCTGGGTTTCCCCATCGATCTCAACTCCAAAGACTTCCAGCTCATTCGCAGGCTTAGGAGGACCCTCTTCGAAGAGTACATATTTGTACTCCTCATCAGTTAAGACAATACCTAGATTCTTTTCCAATCAACATTATTTGGGTACAGTAAGTTTATTTTCCTTTAGTATCATAGCAAGTGGACTGAAAGTCATTTTGAAAATCCTAAGAATCACATAGATCATTACTTTGGATTTCAAAAAATTATTGATTCCTCAAACAATAAAATTTTAAAATCAACCAACACCTCAAAACACCGAGAATATCGTATGCCACGATAGTGTGGACGTATACGAATTCTACATTTGTAAGAGGAGGTTTTACCCATTAATTTTACTATCTTGTCAACCTAACTTTATGACAAGTAAAATTAATAGTTGGTTTCTCTTCGGCCCTACAAATAAAAGCAGTGACTCCGATGGGGAGGATACTTATATTTGTATCTAAGTGTTCACCATTACTTGGTACCAAGGTAATTATCTCGGGTTATGTGCCTTATGATGGGGAAGTGCACACACTCCTTGATAATTCCCTATAACCATATTTGACCTTGTGATCCGCAAACAAACTCATCCGATGGGGAGGAAGGCTCTCCGAGCCGACGCGCAAGTTTGTTTGCATCACTTGTCAAATCGTAATGGAGGTCGTGGGAATTTATAGAAATTTCCCTCTCCCACTTAGTAATTTGAAATTGAGAAATTTTCCTAGCCTACGACATGCATATCAAACAAAAAGCAATAAATATGAAAAATAAATTATTTTCCAACTATTATGGCTTTTGTCTTCAATATGTCTCCCGTCGCAACGCCTTCTCGTCCGCTCCTCCTACGCCATGTACAAGCCATCCGGAGATCCGAGCCGAGACTAAAACCTATTTTAATTTACATCCATCGATCCTATACTCCACGAGGGAGTGTACATGAAATCTAGATCGAAAGTAAAATAAAATAAAGAGTGGCTAAACAATGTCGTATCTAATTTATAAAAAATCAAATACTAGCCTCGTCAACCCCGAGGATTCAAAAAAATATACACATACAATCACAAACACACATATGGCCATAATAGTCGGATCTTATGCCTGCAACCAAAGAGTTAAACTACGCATATCCTACTATTAACCGACACATATAATATATGAAAAGTGCATAAAAATTAAACGAATCCTAAACACACAAAATCGGAAACCTTGGCTCTGATACCAATTGAAGGTTTTGCCCGGAAGCTCTGATACCAATTGTAGGGTTTTGCTTATCGAGTCCGTGAGGGGAAACTTCGCTTCACACTTCACCTCGATCGTTTGTTCATGGCGATCACATTGATGTCCCCGGATTAAAAAATTTAATCCTAGACACAAGGGATTGCCCAAACAACCAAGTCATCGTCGTGCTATTCGTTTAGAGAGGTCACTTGAACAAACTCGTTGTTCAAGCGACCATCCTCTATTCTACGAGTAGACGCGGAATAGATGATGTCCGGATCACCGGTTTTTGTATTTATGATCGGGATCCAAGTATTATTTAGCCATATACAGGTTTATATCATGCTCATAATTGAAAAACAAATACAAACATGTAACATATAAAAATTAGAGAATCGATATACCTCTCGATCTTCTAATGTATGACCTTCCTCCTTTCGGACGTCGTGTGGGCGACGATCTACCAAAAGTCGAAGCTCCTAGATCACAAATCTTGCTTCCTTTCTCTTCCAAAGCAAAAGGAAGAATAGAAGACAAGGTTTTTATCCTCCCTAAAACCAACCAACAAGGAACAAAACCAATCCTTGCCGCCGGCCAACAAAGAGAGGGAGATGATGATGGAAACCAACCAAGACACCAAGGGAAACCCCTAAGTCTTGTTTCCACCACTCATGGAGAAGAGAAAAGAGTCTTTGGCCACCGGCCAAGGGCTAGGAAAGGGCTGTGGGTGACGGCCACCAAGGGAGAGGAAGAAGAAAGCAAACTACTTCCTTATTTGGTGCCACCAAAGCCTCCTAAATCCTAAGCCTCCAAACCCTAATCCTAGCTCTCCTAATGGCCGGCCATGGAAGTGGGGAAGAAGATTAGGATGAGCACCGGCCAAGGTAGAGGGAAGAAGGGAGGAACCAGCCAAACCTTAGGAAGAAGATGAAAAACTCCTCCACTTGTTGCCGCCCACCCTTAGCTCCCAAAACCCTAGCCACCCAAACCTAATCCTAAACCAACTAGGATTCCTAGCCTCCAAAGGAAGGAAATCCTAATCCACTTAAGACATCATCCTTCTTGCCGACCACTTTTTGATCTCTATTTATAGAGTTGGGCTCAAGCCATGATTTAATCTCCTCCATTGGTTCTAGGGATTTAATCTCAACCGTCGGATCTAGAGATTTAATCTCAACCATCGGATCTAAAGATTTAATCTCTACCTTTGGATCTAGAGTTTTGTTTCTATCCTTTGGATCTAAGCTTCATGAGGTGTTAATAGGCTACATTAGGGACCATGAGGAGGAATTGGATCTTGGCCACCCATGGATCAAGCCCACATAAAGTCCGATCCACTAATGATAATCCAATCCACTAAAGGATTATCATTGATCTACCTCACCAACCCCCATATGATAATATGGGATCCATATATTATTTGTACATTTTCTCCCCGTGTTTAAGATCTTGAATGTTTGTCGATTAATTAATTTACTGACCATTAATTAATCAACATCTAACTCCATGAGTAGTACCACTCAACCTTTTCATCATGCCGGACCAAGTCCACCTGCAGGGTTTACATGATGAACCTTATGAGCTCCTCAAGGGGACATCATCATCCTAATATATAGGACACGGTTTCCTCCTATAATCAATGACATACCATATAAATAATATCATCTCCCAACTTACCGAGCCTATCGATTTAATCTATAAATCTCGCCCATTGGTAAATTAAAGAGATGACTACTAAGTATATGTGCCCGTTATTATATCGGGATTAAGAGCATGTAAATAATAATATCTAAGGTCCGATTCGATTATGTAGTCAGCAATAAATCGAATCATCTCTAAGTCGGTCCTGCTCAATACACACAAAGTGCACTAGTGTGATTCTATGGTCAAGACAAACCAATACCAAATCACACTACAACCATTCCGATGGTTTATCCAAAGCCATCTCGGTTGTGAGCCTTTACTTATACTTTACAAGGAGCCGATAACATGATCTCCCGTGTGACACCACACACCATGTTATCTACAATGTAATGTATTAGACAATATTGCATAACCATATAAATATGCAAACAATGATCATGTGATTCTTATTTCAAAATAAAGATGTTCATACAAAAGATAGACTTTTCATTATACATCCCTACAATCTCCCATTTATACTAAAAGACTATGCTGTCCTCATATTGCCATACATCTGATTCCCCTTCCCTCAACATGCATATCAAAGCTCTCGCTAGAAGGGCCTTAGTGAAAGGGTCTACCAGGTCATCCTCTGATGCAATCTAGGCGACATCAACTTCTACCTCCTTTACGATTTCTCATATCAGGTGGTACTTGCGCTCTATGCGTTTACTTGCCTTATGAGCTCGTGTTTCCTTCGATTTTACAACTGCTCCATTATTATCACAATAAATTGTGATAGTGCTGGGCAAACCATGAATCACATCCAAGTCCATCAGGAAGTTCCTGAGTCACACAGCTTCTTTGGCCGCCTCAGAGGCTGCCACATACTCAGCTTCCATGGTGGAGTCCGCCACACATTTCTGCTGGACACTCCTCCATACAATGGCTCCACCTCCCAAAGTAAACACAAAACCTGAGGTAGACTTACTGTTATCCCTATATGATTGGAAGTCGCAATCCATGTAATCCACAAGGAGTAATTGGTATGTCCGGTAAACTAGCATATAATCCCTAGTCATTCTCATACACTTCAATATATGCTTTACCGTAGTCCAATGTCCCTGTCCTGGATTACTCTGATATCTATTGACCATGCCCACAACATAGCAGATATCTGGTCTCGTACATAGCATTGCATACATGAGGCTTCCTACCGCAGAAGCATAAGGAACCGCCTTCATTTCCTCTATCTCCTTAGATGTTCTAGGACACATCTCCTTAGATAAAGGAACTCCATGCCTGAAAGGTAGAAAACCTTTCTTGGAGTTCTGCATGCTAAAACGATCCATAATCGTGTCTATGTATGAAGCTTGGGATAAGCGCAACATCCTTTTCCTGCGATCCCTTATAACCTTGATCCCAAGGATGTGTCCCACTTTTCCCAAGTCCTTCATATCAAACTGTTTGGACAACCATACCCTTACATCCGATAACAACTTGATATTGTTGCCAATCAACAAAATGTCATCTACGTAAAGTACAAGAAATACCACTACGTTTCCGTCACATCTCTTGTATACACAAGACTCATCCGGACTTTGAATAAATCCATATGACTTGATTACCTCATCAAAATGGATGTTCCAAGACCTTAAAGCTTGCTTCAATGCATAAATGGACCGATTAAGCTTACATACAATATGCTCTTTACTAAGATACTGTATCTTTATCTTGGATTGCCTCGTCATATGTATAGGGATCAGGTTCATGTTCGCCAGGGACCAAATCAGAAGATTCTCCCAAGAACATGAATCTATCAGGTTGTCTCACAACCCTCCCAATACGATGAGGTATCACCTGTGTATCCTCTGTGACCGCGGTGCAGTGACTTATGGTATATCCTCTTGTACCGGTGGTACTGAAGAAGTGACTTTACCTTTCAATTCCAATAGAATAATTTTACTTTTGGGCTTCTGGCTCATCACATAGTCTTCCTCTAGAAATCTGGTATTCGTGCTAACGATTACCCTCTGATCTCTAGGACTATAAAACAAGCCACCCTTCGTTTCTCTAGGATAGCCAACGAACAAGCGTACTTCTGTACGAGGTTCCAACTTACCAGTATCTGCCTTCGGCACATGTGCTGGACTCCCCATATCTGAATATGTCTTAGACTAGGCTTTTGCCCAGTCCACAATTCTATGGGAGTAGAAGACACTGATTTCGAAGAAACCAAGTTCAGAATGTACACCGCCGTATCTAGAGCATATCCCCAGAACAAATCTGGCAAGTCAGAATAACTCATCATCGATCTAACCTTCTCCATAAGAGTCCTATTCCTTCGCTCTGCTACACCATTCTGCTGGGGTGTGCCAGGTGCAGTCAATTGGGATTGAATCCCAGCCTCTGATAAGTAGTTTCTAAACTCTCCCAAGAGGTACTCACCACCACGATCATATCATAGTGTCTTGATACTTTTACCTTGATGTTTCTCCACATCAGCCTTGAATTCTTTGAAATTGTCAAAGCATTCAGACATGCGGCGCATCAGGTAAATGTATCCATATCTTGAGTAATCATCTATAAAAGAGACGAAATACTCAAAACCACCTCTAGCCTGGATAGACATAGGACCACACAAATCAGAATGAACCAATTCTAACACATCTTTGGCTCTATACCCCTTGCCCTTAAAAGGCCTCTTGGTCATTTTACCTTCCAAGCAGGATTCGCAGGTTGGGAGATCCTCCACCACTAATGAACCCAAAGGTCTATCAGCTATCAACCTTTGAATTCTGCTTAGGTTAATGTGACCAAGCCTAAGATGCCAAAGATATATTTGGTTCATCTTCGAAGGTTGTTTTCTCTTATTGGAATTAGAAGATGAGTTATTAATTTCAATATGCATCGTGGGAGCTTTTGGTTCAAGTGTGTACAAATTTCCTATCAATGCACCCGAACAGATAATGTCCCTATTCCTTCTTATAACAACTCTATCATTAAAAGAAATAGAATATCCATCCATAAATAATTTAAAAACTGAAAATAAATTCTTTCAAAATAAAGGTACATAAAGGGAATTTTCCAGAACCAAAGTTTTATTTTCCTCAAAAGATAAATAAAACATCTCCCACTGCAATAGCCGCCACCTTCATGGCATTGCCCAAGTAAACAGTAATCTCTCCCTCAGCTCGTCGTCGGGTTTTCAGGAACCCCTGCAAAGTATGGCAGACATGATCAGAGGCTCCCGTATGTACACACCAGGTGCTGGTAGATCACACCGCTAACCATGTTTCAACGACTAGACGAAAGGATATACCTTTGTTCTGTTTTGGATTGGGACAGTCCTTCTTTCAATGTCCATCCTGCTTACAAGTGAAGCACTTGCCTTTCGGCTTCTTCACTCCTCCCTGAGATCCTCCCACCACCTTTGCTCCAGCTTATTTCTTCTTCTTCTTGCCTTTCGGCTTAGAAGTAGAAACCTTCTGAGCAACCATGGCCTTAGCCTGAGCAAGCCTTTCTGTCGATTGGAGAATGATATCGACTTGGGTTTCCCCATTGATCTCAGCTCCAAGGACTTCCAGCTCATTCGCAGGCTTAGGAGGACCCTCTTCGAAGAGTACATATTTGTACTCTTCAGCAGTTAAGACAATACCTAGATTCTTTTCCAATCAACATTATTTGGGTATAGTAAGTTTATTTTCCTTTAGTATCATAGCAAGTGGACTGAAAGTCATTTTAAAAATCCTAAGAATCACATAGATCATTACTTTGGATTTCAAAAAATTATTGATTTTTCAAATAATAAAATTTTAAAATCAACCAACACCTCAAAACACCGAGAATATCATATGCCACGATAGTGTGGACATATACGAATTCTACATTTGTAAGAGGAGGTTTTACCCATTAATTTTACTATCTTGTCAACCTAACTTTATGACAAGTAAAATTAATAGTTGGTTTCTCTTTGGCCCTACAAATAAAAGCAGTGACTCCGATGGGGAGGATACTTATATTTGTATCTAAGTGTTCACCATTACTTGGTACCAAGGTAATTATCTCGGGTTATGTGCCTTACGATGGGGAAGTGCACACGCTCCTTGATAATTCCCTATAACCATATTTGACCTTGTGATCCGCAAACAATCTCATCCGATGGGGAGGAAGGCACTCCGAGCCGACGCGTAAGTTTGTTTGCATCACTTGTCAAATCGTAATGGAGGCTGTGGGAATTTATAGAAATTTCCCTCTCCCACTTAGTAATTTGAAATTGAGGAATTTTCCTAGCCTATGACATGCATATCAAACAAAAATCAATAAATATGAAAAATAAATTATTTTCTAACTATTATGGCTTTTGTCTTCAATATGTCTCCCGTCGCAACGCCTTCTCGTCCGCTCCTCCTACGCCATGTACAAGCCATCCGGAGATCCGAGCCGAGACTAAAACCTATTTTAATTTACATCCATCGATCCTATACTCCACGAGGGAGTGTACATGAAATCTAGATCGAAAGTAAAATAAAATAAAGAGTGGCTAAACAATGCCGTATCTAATTTATAAAAAATCAAATACTAGCCTCGTCAACCCCGAGGATTCAAAAAAATATACACATACAATCACAAACACACATATGGCCATAATAGTCAGATCTTATGCCTGCAACCAAAGAGTTAAACTACGCATATCCTACTATTAACCGACACATATAATATATGAAAAGTGCATAAAAATTAACCGAATCTTAAACACACAAAACCGGAAACCTTGGCTCTGATACCAATTGAAGGTTTTGCCCGAAAGCTCTGATACCAATTGTAGGGTTTTGCTTATCGAGTTCGTGAGGGGAAACTTCGCTTCCCACTTCACCTCGATCGTTTGTTCATGGCGATCACATCGATGTCCCCGGGTTAAAAAATTTAATCCTAGACACAAGGGATTGTCCAAACAACCAAGTCATCGTCGTGCTATTCGTTTAGAGAGGTCACTTGAACAAACTCGTTGTTCAAGCGACCATCCTCTATTCTACGAGTAGCCGTGGAATAGACGTTGTTCAGATCGCCGGTTTTTGTATTTATAATCGGGATCCAAGTATTATTTATCCATATACAAATTTATATCATGCTCATAGTTGAAAAACAAATACAAACATGTAACATATAAAAATTAGAGAATCGATATACCTCTCGATCTTCTAATGTATGACCTTCCTCCTTTCGGACGTCGTGTGGGCGACGATCTACCAAAAGTCGAAGCTCCTAGTTCACCAATCTTCTTTCCTTGTTCTTCCAAAGAAAAAGGAAGAATAAAAACAAGGTTTTTCTTCTCTCTAAAACCAACCAACAAGGAACAAAACCAATCCTTGCCGCCGGCCAACAAAGAGAGGGAGATGATGATGGAAACCAACCAAGACACCAAGGGAAACCCCTAAGTCTTGTTTCCACCACTCAAGGAGAAGAGAAAAGAGTCTTTGGCCACCGTCCAAGGGCTAGGAAAGGGCTGTGGGTGCCGACCACCAAGGGAGAGGAAGAAGAAAGCAAACTACTTCCTTATTTGGTGCCACCCAAGCCTCCTAAACCCTAAGCCTCCAAACCCTAATCCTAGCTCTCCTAATGGCCGGCCATGGAAGTGGGGAAGAAGATTAAGATGAGCACCAGCCAAGGTAGAGGGAAGAAGGGAGGAACCGGCTAAACCTTAGGAAGAAGATGAACAACTCCTCCACTTGTTGCCACCCACCCTTAGCTCCCAAAACCCTAGCCACCCAAACCTAATCCTAAACCAACTAGGATTCCTAGCCTCCAAAGGAAGCAAACCCTAATCCCCTTAAGCCTTCATCCTTCTTGCCGGCCACTTTTTGATCTCTATTTATAGAGTTGGGCTCAAGCCATGATTTAATCTCCTCCATTGGTTATAGGGATTTAATCTCAACCGTCGGATCTAGAGATTTAGTCTCAACCGTCGGATCTAGAGATTTAATCTCTACCTTTGGATCTAGAGTTTTGTTTCTATCCTTTGGATCTAAGCTTCATGAGGTGTTAATAGGCTACATTAGGGACCATGAGGAGGAATTGGATCTTGGCCACCCATGGATCAAGCCCACATAAAGTCCGATCCACTAATGATAATCCAATCCACTAAAGGATTATCATTGATCTACCTCACCAACCCCCATATGATAATATGGGCTCCATATATTATTTATACATTTTCTCCCCGTGTTTAAGATCTCGAATGTTCGTCGATTAATTAATTTACTGACCATTAATTAATCAACATCTAACTCCATGAGTAGTACCACTCAACCTTTTCATCATGTCGGACCAAGTCCACCTGCAGGGTTTACATGATGAACCTTATGAGCTCCTCAAGGGGAGATCATCATCCTAATATATAGGACACAGTTTCTTCCTATAATCAACGCCACATCATATAAATAATATCATCTCTCAACTTACCGAGCCTATCGATTTAATCTATAAATCTCGCCCATTGGTAAATCAAAGAGATGAATACTAAGTATATGTGCCCGTTATTATATCGGGATTAAGAGCATGTACATAATAATATCTGAGGTCCGATTCGATTATGTAGTCAGCAATAAATCGAATCACCTCTAAGTCGGTCCTACTCAATACACACAAAGTGCACTAGTGTGATTCTATGGTCAAGACAAACCAATACCAAATCACACTACAACCATTCTGATGGTTTGTCCAAAGCCATCTCGGTTGTGAGCCTTTACTTATACTTTACAAGGAGCCGATAACATGATCTCCCGTGTGACACCACACACCATGTTATCTACAATGTAATGTATTAGACAATATTGCATAACCATATAAATATGCAAACAATGATCATTTGATTTTTATTTCAAAATAAAGATGTTCATACAAAAGATAGACTTTTCAGTATACATCCCTACAGGACTATGGTACCCTAGGACTAGGTCTTTTGAGTTAGTTGGGTACACCGATTCCAATTATGCCGGTTGCAAATTGGATCGGAAGAGTACTAGTGGTGGATGCCAATTCCTTGGATCCTCCCTAGTTAGTTGGAGTAGTAGGAAGCAACCTTGTGTTGCTCTATCCACCACCGAGGTCGAGTATGTGGCTATGGGTGGTTGTGTAGCTCAACTACTATGGATGAAACATACTTTAGAGGACTATGAGCTTTCTTACTCCAACATGAAAGTATTTTGTGATAATGTGAGCACCATAAATTTAAAAATCTGGTGCATCACTCTAGGACCAAGCACATTGAAGTGAAACATCACTTTATTAGAGATCATGTGGCTAAGGGGGACATTGAGCTTAATTACATTGAATCCAAGTCCAACCTAGCCGACATCTTTACCAAGGCTCTCCCCGAAGTAGAATTTTCATCACTTAGGAGAGAACTTGGGACATGCTTAGTTGAATAAAGGTGTAAGTTTGCATGATCCTATAGAAATCCTAGGATTTATACCTTTAAGCATCTCACAAAATACCTAAGAAACCATGATTTTTGTATTGAGCCACTTAGACAACATGTGAGATGTTAGGAAGATGCACTTGGTTCATCATGCTTGTTATGATGCATTACTATGAACCAAAGTGCTATCTAGAGACATTAATCCTTCATTGGACCAGTCATTGGGAAGGCTTATACACAATTAATGTGCATATAACTCCAAGAATATGATTGTAAATGTCAAATAAAATATAATTTAAACTATGTCTATCAAACTTTGGAAAACAGTTTCCAAGTGGAACACAAAAGTCATACAAAGTTTGTAAAAACATTAGAACTTTTGTTGGTTTTCAAGATTGTATCAATCTTGAAATCTGGAAAACATATATTTTTCAAATTATTTATCTTTGATAAAGGATGATTTCAAAAATGTGTACACAAAATTTCGTGATTTTTCGAGGTCTCTAGAATTTTTAACGCATTTATGAAATTAGAGTGAAAAGGCTGAAATTCGGATTTCAGGCATATCAGTCGACTGACTCAGAAATCAGTCGATTGATACTCTAATTTTTCTGCAAATTCAGCCCATTTCCTGGTTTTGGTTGTAATTCTTAAGTGTTCTAACCCTAAGTATGATAATCTTCAGCAACAAGAAGGTTTAGGACTGACTGATGCAGTGTTTTAGGGGGGGAATCATAATCTATATATTTTCATTCCCTACACTCATATATTTAGCTAAGAGTCCATGATTCAAAATAGATTTTCAAAAACATTTAAAAAATCACTTTAGAAAATCTTGGTGAAGTCTATCTTTTGATAGCAATCACCATTGAAGAAATTGATACAAAGTAGATAAAAAACTTTAAAGTTTTAATAGTTTTTGAACTTTGTATCAATCTCCTATTTTAATGGTTAAAATATTTTTCCAAGATTTTTCACTAATTGAATGTGTTATAAGTATTATACATATGAAATTTCATGATTTTTCAAGCTATGTATAATTACTTTGGATTTTTTTTCAAACTCAGAATCTTATAATCAAAACCGGGTTTTTGATTATCGATCAGCTCTCTACTGTGGCAATCGATCGATGATAGTAGCTGCTCGGCGACAATCGCTCGGCGACAAATCGCTTTGGCAAATCGCCTGGCGGCAAAAACCGCCGACGCCAGACGCGACGGCATTGCCATGGCGGCAAAATCGCTTTGGCAGAAATTGCCCTCGCGGAAAACTGCCCTGGTAGAAGTGCCCTGGCCGAACTGCCCTGGCGCACAACTATCAATCGACTGTTGCTCAGAGCTAGTCGATCAGGGCACTTCAGATCGTTTCGAGGACTCGGAAATAGCTCCATTTCTTGGTATTTAGTGTACTTTTGATCTATGACATAATACTCCTCATTATAGACAAGTTTTAGGACTGTGTTATGTAATGTTTTAAGGGGAGTCTCCGCATCTCAAAATTTCTCATCCCCTTAACTTATATTGTTGGTGCAACGTTAGATTTTAACCTCCAAAATTCTTTAGGCTTTGCTCCATATGTTTGTCATTCCTCATGAGTCATATCTTGAATTAAGGGGGAGCTTAATTTCAATTTTATGCCTTAATTCAAGATACACCAAATTTTACTCTTTTATGCAAATTTATGCATTTTCTCTTTTTGATGTATGTCAAAGGGGGAGAAGGAATGTTTAAGTTAAAATTCATATTGAAAATATGATTATGTGCATGAATGTCTAAAGATAGAATTCATATTGAAAATATGATTATGTGCATGTTTTAAAGATCTAACTTAAATGATTGCCAAACATCAAAAAGGGGAAGATTGTTGGTGCAACAATGCCCCAAGCATTTATATGTTTTGATGTTTGGATAATCATCTAAGATAGGCAATACTTTGTGATCTAATTGTGAACGTGTTTAAGTGACAGGAAAATCCAAGTATGAAGACTTGGTAAAGGCAAAGTCCAAGTATGATCTTGGCAAAGGAAGTCCAAAGGCAAGTCTTGGCAATGTAAGTCCAAGCATGTAGTTTTGTCGGCGTAAAGTCCAAGCACGCTTTGGCAAAGGGAACCCAAGACATGACAAAACCGAAGGAAGCTCTTGGAAGTAAAGCACAAAGGATGAACTAGTCACAGACTCGGAGGGATCCTAGAGGCGCAAGGCTTAAGGAAGAGCTAGAAGGTTGAGTCTAGGTCTAGGGGGTCAATTCAAGTATGAATTATTCATACTTGACGAGTATCAGTCGATTGACACGATGTATCAGTCGATTGTTCGATTGTTCGAGTCTTGAAAAGTCGACGCGATCATCGATGTCGCCATCGATGCCAATCCGATAGTTGGATCGATAAGATTGACGACGGCACAAAATGGAGTCTCACTCAACTCACAGCGACATTACTCGATTGATCGCTCCATCACCGATCGATGGAGTGATCTCGACAATCAGCGTTGGAAATGGTAGCAAATCTTTGCGGATTTGCTCTTTATAAAAAGAGGGCTTGTGGTGGTTGAGAGGGTTAATTCTTACATTCTGATCTTACTCTCAAGCCACTCACAAATTCTCTAAGCTTTCAAGTGTTTAATTCTCCTCCTCCTCTCTAATCTTCATCTACATCCTTTGTAAGAAGAGGAGGGTTTGTAAAAGAGAAAGCTTCTTAGTGGAATCGCTTGGGTTGATCCACCTTAAGGATCACCGTGGAGTAGGAGCGTTATCTCCGAACCACGTAAAGCTTCTGTGTTAGCATTGCATTTTCGTTTCTATTATTATTGTATTTGTTGTGTTTCCGCTAATCATTTTGTAGAAAACGAAAAGAGGCTATTCACCCCCCTCTAGCCTTACAAGGATCCCTAATAGAATCTTAATTCTTTCGATCCACTACCGCACGGGGATAAAATAATATATATATGTATAGCCGAGGCAAAACTCAGCTCTTCCGATCCACCACCGCATGGGTATAAAATGATATATGTATGTATAGTTGAGGCAAAACTCATCTCTTTCGATCTACCATCGCACGGGGATAAAATAATATATATATAGCTGAGGAAAATATTAACTCTTCCGATCCACCACCACACGGGGATAAAATAATATATATAGCTGAGGAAAAACTCAGCTCTTCCGATCCACCACTGCACGGGGATAAAATAATATAAATAGCTAAGGAAAAACTCAGCTCTTCTGATCCACCACCGCAAGGAGATAATATATATAGCTGAGGAAAAACTCAACTCTTTTGATCTACCACCAGACGGGGATAAAATAATATATATAACTGAAGAAAAACTCAACTCTTCTGATCCACCATCGCACGAGGATAAAAAAATATATATAGTTGAGGAAAAACTCAACTCTTCCGATCCACCATCGGACGGGGATAAAATAATATATATATAGCTAAGAAAAAACTCAACTCTTTCGATCTACTACCGCACGGGGATAAAATAATATATATTTCTGAGAAAAAACTCCACGTATAAAACTCCAAGCATGGAAAGTCCAAGTCTTGTGTACTTGGCATGGAAAGTCCAAGTCTTGGGTACTTGACATGGAAAGTCCAAGTATGGGTGTTGGCAAGGGGAAGTCCAAGCTTGAGTCTTGGCAATTGAAAAGTCCAACATGGGTTGGCATGGAAATTTCAAGCATGGGTCTTGGCAAGGGAAAGTTCAATCTTGAGTCTTGGAAAATTGAAAGTCCAACATGGGTTGGCAAGGGAAGTCTAAGGGTTGATATTGGCAGCTTAAAGTCCAAGCGGGAGTCTTGGCAGCATAAGTCTAATGGTTTGGCAGTGTAAAGTCCCAGCGGTAGTCTTGGCAACGTAAGTCCAAATGTATCTTGGCAGTGTAGACCAACTTAACATGACAATAGCCGATGGAAGCACCTGAAGCCTAGCGTATGGATGAACAAGTCATGGATGACTTGGCGGGATCCGATAGGTGTGAGACTGACGGAGGTGGCTAGAAGGCTTAGGTCTAGGCTAAGGGTGGTCTAGCAAGTATGAGAGCATCATACTTGGAGTTAAATCTCATGGTTGAGGTTATCAGTCGACTGGGGCTTTGGACCAATCAATTGATCAAGTGTTTTGACACTTGGCAACTGAGTCGACTATGGGCAGTCGACTGGGATTATAACCAGTTGACTGCCATGAGTCAACTAGGGTTCGACTGCGGGAAATGACCTTGGCAATCGACTGCCAGCATTGGGTAGTCGACTAATAGCTTGAACAGTCGACTGCCATGGAGAGCAATCGATTGCTAGTCGAAGTTGCGGGAGCAGCGAAGCTCGCACCGGTGGTCGGGTCACGATTACGACCTTGGGGCTTGGATGCCAACATGGATCAAGTCCACTACTTGACAACAACACTGTTGGCAGTCGACTGGGGCCTTATTGCAGTCGACTTCCAGGCACAAAATCAGTCCGTTACAAGTTATAAAAGCAGCTCGAAGTGGAGGATTTCTCTATGGTTCTTTGAGGCGATTTGGAGGGGATTTGTTGCTATAATCCAAAAATTCAAGGCTACTCTCAAGCAACCAAAAGCAAGCATTCAAGTTCACATTTTGTAAAATTCTCTTTACTTGTATTTGTGTAGTTTAATTGTATTTTCTTGTATTTCTTTCTTATTGTTATAAGAATCCTTGTACGAGGTTTCTTTGCCTCCGACTTATTGTCGAGAAGGAGTATTATTGATTAGTGGTGGTGTTTGCATCACTAGGGCTCATTCGAGCCCAATCTGTGGAGTAGGAACCCTAAGGTTCTGCACCACATTATATTATCGTGTTTTGATTGTGTTTGTTGTGTTTTGTTATTTCTATTCTATATTCCGCTACGCTAATAACGATTATAGAAAAGCACGATCAAATTTTGTCAAGCAATGATGAACGCGCTATTCACCGCCCTCTAGTGACATCCAATTCCTAACAAGTGGTATTAGAGCGGGTCGCTCTTCATCGACTTCACATCCGCGGAAGAAAATGCGCTAGAGGACAAGATGGATTTTCAAGAGAAATTGGGTGACGACATCAACATTCTGCCTTCCTTCGATAACAAAGATTTTGCACATTGGAAAGGTAGAATGATGTATTTTCTAATGTGCGATTATGATAATTGGATTAGTGTGATAGTATGGTTTGAAGCTCTTAAGGATGAGAATGAAAAAATACTCAAGAAGAATAAGTAGAGCGAGGAGCAAATCCGATACTCGAACATAAACAATAAGGTAATGGGTATATTTCTTAGTGTAATTCCTAATGATATTTTGATCAAGATAGGAGATTGTAAAGACGCCAAGGTCCTTTGGAGAAAGTTGGCGAAATATCATGAAAATCCATCACCGACTCATGAAGTAGAAGAGGAGTCCAAGGAGGAGTGCTCATCCTCTCAAGCTCAAGAAGAAGAGAGCACATCATCTTCATCACAAGAGCTTGAGGATTCGAAAGTTGAGAAGGAGTCAACATTCGGGTCGATAGAAGAGTGTGAAGAATTGGAGGTTGAGAGGCCATCAACGTCCAAAGAAGAGGTAGAATTGGCAGAAGTCTCCACTTCAAGGTTTGAGGGGGAGAGACCATTTACTCCGGAACAAGAGCAAAATCAAGAAGTAGCCTCAACATCCGGGAGAGATGAAGAAGTAAAAAAATCCACCACCACTCTAGGTAACTCAAGCAATTTAATTAAAAATAAAAATCATATAATTTGCTTTGAGTATAGGGAAGCCGGGCATTACAAGAGCAAGTGCCCTAAGAAGATCAAGAAGCCTCGACTGACACCAAAGGTCAAGGATGTCAGTGCCCCAATTAGGAAGAGCAAGGAGCATGTGGTGTGCTTCAAGTGCCAACAACTGAGACATTATAGGAGTCAATACCCTAGGGGGAGGAAGAAGGACCAAGAAGGAGCATCACAAGTAGGGGGAGCTTCTAAAAAAAACCCTAAGGTAATTTTAAGTAATGCTCATTCTTTATATAAGGCCAAAAATCATGCTTTTAATTCACTCGCGATTTATCATAAAGAGCATGCTAGAAATAATAGATCTTATTGCTTAGAGGATAAACATGTCAATCTTAGAAACAAGGAGAAATTTGGGACTAATATCCCTAAAACAATTCTACCTAGGGAAATAATTAGGAAGGTAGAAGACCATTTAGGCATTAACTCTAAGAAGGGTAGACATATGCCTAGAAGAAATGATAATGCTCAAAGATAAAATGAAAAATAAAAAATTGGACAATTAGAGTTGGAGAACCATGCCTTGAGGTCAAGGATTAAGAAGCTTGAAAACACCCTCTTGAAAATGCAAAATCAAATGCAAGGGTCAAATGGTCAAAATTTAGGGTCTAGGAGTCAAAGCCTAGTGTCTAGGAAGCAAGGCTCACCCAAGGGCAAGAAAGGTTTGGGTCATAAACCTAAGCCCAAGGAGACCTACCACAATGTTCCATTTGATTATGGAACTCAACCTAGGTCTAGGAAGGTCATGGTTACTAGGGAGGTCATCCCTAAGGCTAACCATAGAGTGTGCCTAGTGGCTAAGGTTTCAAGGAAACCTAGGGAAGCCACTAAGAAGGTTAGAAGGGGAGTCACCCTTAGAGTTAACCTAGGCAAGACCACAATGACCAAGGCTTCTATGCCTAAGAGGGTTATTAAGAGAGTATCTAAGGAAGTTATCCCTAAGAAATACCTAGTAAAACTAAGGAGCCCCAATAGGTTTTGGGTTCCTAGGAGCATGATCGATTCACCCTAAATGGGTTAGGGTGTGTTAACCCTAAGTGGATGGGCAGTTAACCTAACCATGGTAGAGTTGATACTCTAGGATATTTTCAAGGTTTTGGGATACCTTGGAAATAAGTTTTGATTATAATCCTAAAGGATTTTAGGATGTTCCAATATAACTCATGGGAATTGAAAAATCAATAAAATTGGCACAATTAAGATTTAGAGGTCATAGTGTGCCATTTTGGATTTTTGGCACACTTGGGAGAAGAGTGATAATATGACAAATATGGATTTAACTCTAGAAATGACAACTAATATTAAAATTTAGGTATTCTTATGCCTTATATTTTATTTACCATGATGTGTTTGCCATATGACATGTCATGACATCATATTTATTTTTAATCATGTTATATGTCATGATCATGCTTAGGGTTCTTTTAAGTCATGTATGTTTAGATTAAATCATATGCCATGACATCATGATTATTGACACTTGCTTTTATTTATACTATCATTTAGGCCATAATCATAATTCATGCATTTAAGTTAATTAAAATTGATTTAAGAACTATAACATAACTTGAAGTCCCATGTATAAGGGAATCAAATAGTGTTGCCTTAGAAAATGTATGAGGCCTTAGTTTAGGATGAACAAAACCCACATCTCACATCACATTGACATGTGTGTGTATTCATACACCCTAGACACATATGAGATGCTAGGAAATGAGTTAAGTTCAAGGTGTATAGTTTTTGCATCTAGATGAACTCAAACTCATCTTATACCATGGAGGAATCATGAGGAAAGCTTATGTACAAGTAATGTACATTAAGCCCATAAACCAAGGTTCAATATAAGGTTTTAAAAAATATTTTAAAAATATTTTGAAAAACCTTGTGAAGTCTATCTTTTGATAGTAATCACCATTGATAGAGTTGATACAAAGTAGGGCCAAAACATTGAACTTTTCAAAAGTTTTGAACTTTGTGTCAATCTCCTATTTCTATGGATATTTTATTTTTCAAATATTTTTCACCTATAATGATTGTTATAAGTAGTATACGTATGTGTTAGGGCAATCTCTTGCCATGATAAGGTTTTGATGTGTGTGGCAAAGGGTTTAAGTTAGGGTGTTAGTATGATTTGATATATGCGTTGGAGTCTTACAAAGCTTAGTAATTCACACATGGAGCCGTGGTGAGTTTCACAACTCATGACTCGGTCCTTGAGTCGGTGAAGGATGGCTTTGCGGAAGCCGTGCGCTTGGAGCATCCGAGGGACCGCCGGACGAGGAGCTTAGAGTGAAGCCAGAGGAAGTAGACTTCGAGGCAAGAGACGCGAAGGAGCATTGCAGAGTCGTGCGCCTGATGCTGCCGAGGGACGTGGCCGAGGACAAAGATAACTTCGAAGGCGAGGGACTCTGAGAGATGAGAGTGAGCGAATGTAACCCAGGAAGGGGTAGTAGCTCTAAGGTGAAACTTGGCCATTTGGCTAAATGTCGGATGGGATTTGACACGATGGCCATGGAATCGCTCTAAGTCGAATGAATGTGGTTCGTATTCGATTCGGTTGTTTTGAGGCCGCAGCCGATCGCTAAGACCAGATCACCAAGCGCCGATCGTCAAAAGGGTTTGGCCATAGAACCGCCAGAGCCGATCAGGCGATTGATACGGAGGGAATGATCGATGAGGTCCATCAGTCGACTGCCAAGTGTTCCGTTGGACTACAATGGTCGGGATCCGACGTGTTCGGAGACCGTTGGAGTGACGGAAGTCGACTGCCAAGGGCAGCAGTCGACTGGTGGCGGCCAACGGGAAGAAAAGCTTCCTCTCTATAAAAAGAGAGGGTATGGGCTTTTGGATGGCTAATGCTCTTACTCCAAACGACCATCCAAGTGCCCCACAAGCTTTAAACTCTTCTTACTTGCTTTTACTTCATTCTTATTGTAAGAAGAGTGATCTTGATTGTGAAGGTTACCTCCACCTAGCTTGGTGCAAAGGAGAGACCATTAGTGGATTGGTTTTGGCGGAGTGATTCACCGAGGACGAATCGGGTACCATGGATTAGCGGCATAGCCATGAACCACTTTATACTATCGTGTTAGCGTTTGTTTTATTGTATTTGCATTTGCTTGTCTTTATTGTTTCCATTGCGCTAATTAGTTTTGTAGATGAGCAAATACTGACATCCAACGACAAAGGGCTATTCACCCCCCTCTAGCCGGCCGTTTTGATCCCCAACAAGTGGTATCAGAGCCAAGGAAAGCTTGTCGAGGACTAACCGCCACAACAAGCAAATTTCAAAATGGCCGGCTCCAACATCCATCCACCGAAGTTTGAAGGAGAATTCGCTTGGTGGAAGAAGCAAATAGAGGTATTTTTCGAAACGGATTTTGATATCATGATTACAATGGAATCCAGTTTTGTTTGGCCTAGGGATGAAGAAGGGAAGCCAATAGAGAAATCTAGGCGGACCAAAAAGCAAAGGGAAGAGCACCTTGCAAACTCAAAAGCCAAGCACCATCTCTTCAATGTGCTCCCCCAACAAGAGATCAACCAAATTGGGGAATGCTTAAGTGCCAAGGAGATGTGGGAGAGATTGGTTGAACTTCATGAAGGCACTTCAGAAGCCAAACTTGCAAGGAGAGACCTCCTCCGCTCCCAACTATCAAATATCAAATTGGAAAAGGGAGAAAAGGTAACATCATTACATTCTAGGTTTAAAGATGTTAGTTATAGCCCTAGAACCAATCATGTGATGGTTGAATAGGGAACATTTTGTATCATATTCTATAAAGACAAAGGATTGGTTATTATATTTACGTCTTGCTTGTGCCAGCTAAATTAAATATAATAATGCCCTAGAAAAGTAGGTTCTTATCTACAGCACATCAATTGGCAGAATTGATTATGAGAGGCTATAGAGAACACTTTCCTAAATGTTCCTAGTCAAGTATTAATATGCAAGGGCAATATTAATACATAAAGACTAGCATGTAGGTCAATTGATGACTTGATCTCACAAGTCATGGATATATGATATCAAGTTGACACATGGGTATATATTAGAGAATATATACTGAACTGACCCGCCATGAGAAAGCTTCATGGATCGTCATATGAGTGTCATAAACTTTCTCATGTGACTATTGGTATGAATAGTCCTCAAACCTGTAGTCACTACGGTTCCCTACATAAGGAGTTATGTACTTTGGTATCGTCAAACGTCACCCGTAACAGGGTGGACCATAAAGGCGATTACTGGGTATATAACAAATTATGCGGAGGGATGTGAGTGATGTAGATGGGATCTATCCCTCCCATATGACGGGAGTGATATCTGTGGGCCCCTTGATTGAGTAGAACTACTAAAACGCATGGTCATGCTCGAATGAGTCAATATGAGATATTGAGCTCATTTGTTTGAGTTAGTTTACTCAGGGATCAAGAAACACATAGATTGATCGAGGATGACACGGTCTATACCTCATTGGTCAATCTGATATCAAGGATAGAAGGACACAGTCATACATTATAGTAGTCATGAAAAGGTTAGTCGGATCTTGACTTATTTCGTAACTTGGGTAGCAATGATGTATTGCTAGATGTCGCTCATTGCTTGTGTATCTAAAAGAGTTTAGATCCACTGCCAACGTTATGAGAGCCTATAGGGTCACACACAAAGAGCATGATGATTAGAAGAATTAATGCATTCTAGTTTGACTAGAATAATTTGGGAATAAGCTTAAGTACAAAATGGTTTTTGGACTTTAAGCTTAATGAGAATTTTAGCTTATTGATTTAATGAGATTAATTCAATATGCTAAGATTATTAATTTAATAAGTTTAAATAAATATGTTATCATGATAGCCTAAGCTTAATTGATTTAATAAGATTAATTCAATATGTTACCTTATTGATTTAATGAGATTAATTCAATATGATAACATAAGCTTATTGAATTAATAAGATTAATTCAACATGCATGAATGCCACATAAGCATGCCACCTAAGCATGCCACATAAGCATGCCACCTAAGCTTGATGAGGTGGAAGGAGACAAAGGGTTTTGACCTTTGGAATTTCTCCACATGTGGCCGACTCCTTGTTTGATTATCTTTCAATGCAATTGATTGCATTGAATGTGATAGGAGGTGAAAGGTTTTTCCAATCCTATAAAACACTCCATGGGGTGGCCAGCCATGGTTGGTGAAGCTTGAGGCTTGGAGAGAGCTTGGTGGTGAGAGGCTTTGGTTGTGTGGCTTTTGTGAGTGTAGGCTAGCAAGAAGAGTGGTCTTCTTCTTCCTTTCTCTTTTTCCCTACCTTCCTCTCCTTTAGGGACTTTTCTAGCAAGAAGTCTTCTAGTTTCTTTTGTGAGACAAGAGCTTGCTCGTGTGGATACATATAGAGGCACGGACATTTGAACGTGCTAAAAGATCCAACAAACCCAAGGAGAAGCGGGATTAAAAAGGGCACGCAACAAAGGTAATATTCTCCTATAAGATAGGTTTTGAGAAATTTATTTTTGTACGAGGTTTTCTTTCACAAGGATCACTTGGAAGGGATCCTATTTTTCCGTTGCGCATATGCTATTTTGCATAAGAAATCCCTACAAAAGAAATATTAATTGGGCTAACAAGTGTAGGAGAAAAGCTCTCCAACCGGGATATGGTAATGAAGGCCATAGATGCCTTTCCCCGGTCCTCAAGATGGAGCTCCATGGTGGACTCATTTTATATCTCCAAGAACTTAGAAGTAAGCACCTTGGAGGAATTCTTCTCAACCATGGAGCTTCATGAAACAAGGCTTGAAGGTATACAAGAAGAGCCTAGAATCCAACCTTCAAGGGGAGTAGCATTGTTAGCAAACAAGGGGAAGAAGAAGATAGAGATTCCCTCCTCCTCCGATGACGAAGCTTCCTCCTCCTCCTCCATGGATAGCACGGAAGAAGCCTATATGGTAAGGAGGGTAAGGCGTGCATTAAAAGGTTTTAGATTTAACAAATCAAATGATAGGAATAGAAGACCAAGGGGGAAGATCATTTGTTACAATTGCCAAGGAGAGGGACACATAAGGGACAATTGTCCCCTCTTGAACAAAAGCAAGGAGGAGAAGAGAAAGAAAGAAGAAAAGAAGAAGAAAAAGGGGAGCAAGAAGAAAAAGGAAGAGGAGAAGAAGGCAAAGGAAAAGGGGAAGGCCAAGGCATTCAAAGCAAAGACGTGGGATGACCCTTCCTCTTCCTCTTCATCATCATCGGAAGAGGAGAACGCTTTCGTCACCAACCTTGCTCTAATGGCATTTGATGACTCGGATTGCTCCTCCACCGAAAATGAAGAATCAAGCTCAAGTGGAGGGAGCTCTAGTGAAGGGGGAGCCTCTACATCCTCATCCGAAGAAGAAGAAGAGGACATGGAAACTATGGTAACTAATCTTTCACCTAGTAAAATAGTTTCTATGATTTCTAGCCTCACTAAGGACCTATTTAGAGCTAAGAAGAAAAATAAGAGCATGCTTGAGCAAATTAAGGACTTAGAAAATAAACTAGAAAAAGCATGCTTAAATGATGATAATATTTCTTCTAGCTTAAATGATGCATGCTCACATGATAACTATATGCCTTTGGATGTTAGTGATGCATGTATAGAAGAAAATAGGGCTTTAAGAGAGAAAGTAGATTATTTAACCAAAGCCCTAGAAAAGTTTACAATTGGCTCAAATACATTGAACATGATTATAGGGAGCCAAAGAGCTAGTTTTAATAAGAAAGGCCTAGGTTATAAAGAAAAGAAAAATGAAAAGACCTACAAATGCCTAATTGCTAGGGGACATGATAAGAAGAAAGAAATTGCTAGGAAATGGATTCCTAAGGAATTTCTAGTGAACCCCATAGGCAAGAATCTATTTTGGGTTCCAAAATCCATCCTTAAGGGTTAGGAAAACCCTAGGGTAGTCAACCATATGGACTTGACCTATATCATATCTTTGGTTGACTTAGGATGTCGGGACACATTTTTGACCTATAAATAGATAATAATGCTTAAATCATGATAATCAATGTAATTGCTATGTATATGTGCAATCATGATTTATGATTTTGTAATTTGGCACATCATCATGAGAAATAGGGTTAAATCATGTTTTAGGTGATACTTTGTTTATTATCATGACATAATACCTAATTCATAATAACAATTCAATGAATACATGTGTTTCATGATCATAATGTGAAATTAGTTCATACATGCCTTTATGATCATGAGGATTGTGAGGATGATACTTAACCTTGATAGAATTGCATGAATATAATGGTTAAGTATATTCAAATACCCTTTAGGATGCATCTCACACTCACTATAGGCTACTTTGATTGAAAACTTAGCATGAGTGAGATGTTAGGATGATACAAATGTCCACTAATGCCTACGGTATTTAGATGGTCATTTAAAGTATCAAAATAGCAATAATAGACCAATCATGGGGAAGACTTATGTTTAAATCATAGACATATTGCCCAAAGATCATGGTTGGATATTTCATATGTTTTCAAAACAATTTCTTACTTTAAAATCCATGTATTCATGTTTTGAAACAATCCAAAGCAAGACTAGGTGTTAAAATGGATACTAACATGTTCAAAAACTAGTGGTTTTTAAAGCTTTTGGATTTTTGGCAAATCTCGGAAAATATAATGACTTTTCATGAAAAACTATTTTTCATTGATATATATACTTAAAAGAAATGTGTTCCTCAAATTTCATGATTTTTCGAATTTTCTGGAATTTTTAATGCATTTCTGAATTTCGTCTAGAAAATCAGAATTTAAGAATTTATTGTGCATTGTGCAGATCGCCATAATCAGACTAGTTAAGGCTAAATTCAGGTTTTAGACCAATTTTTGGTATTTTCCTTCTATGAGACTTGATGCCATGAGTTTATAACTTAGTGTTAATCTTTTTGATGGTGTCAAAGGGGGAGAAATGATTATGTTTAAGTAAATTATGATAGGGGGAGAAATATGTATGGGGAGTTTCATGGATTAAGGGGGAACTGCATGTCGCTATATCATGTTTATGTTTACATGCTTTCTTACCTTAGAATTTCTATCAAATGTTTTTACCTAACTTAAATGGATTGCGACACATCAAAAAGGGGGAGATTGTTAGGGCAATCTCTTGCCATGATAAGGTTTTGATGTGTGTGGCAAAGGGTTTAAGTTAGGGTGTTAGTGTGATTTGATATGTGCGTTGGAGTCTTGCAGGGCTTAGTAATTCGCACATGGAGCCGTGGCGAGTTTGACAACTCATGACTCGGTCCTTGAGTCGGTGAAGGATGGCTTTGTAGAAGCCGTGCGCTTGGAGTATCCGAGGGACCGCCGAACGAGGAGCTTGGAGTGAAGCCGGAGGAAGTATACTTCGAGGCAAGAGACGCGAAGGAGCATTGTAGAGCCATGCGCCTGATGCTGCCGAGGGACGTGGCCGAGGACGAAGATAACTTCGAAAGCAAGGGACTCTGAGAGATGAGAGTGAGCGAATGTAACCCGGGAAGGGGTACTAGCTCTAAGGTGAAACTTGGCCATTTGGCTAAGTGTCGGATGGGATTTCCCGACACGCGATCAGCCATGGAATGACAATGATCGCTTCCGATGTCGAATGTGGTTCGATTGGTTGTTTTGAGGCCGGTGATCATTGCCATATGTGGGCGATCGCCAAGACCATCGATCATTGCGAAGCGGCCGATCGGGTCGAAGGTTTAGCCCGCGAACCGCTCGTAGCCGTAGCCGATCGGCGACTACGGCGGCGATCGGGATGAGGTCCATCGATCGCCAGTGTTCCGTTGGACTACACAATCGGGATCCGACGTGTTCGAGATCTGTTGGAGGACGGTAGTCGACTTGCCAAAGCGTGATCGTGGCGGCCAACGAGAAGAAAAGCTTCCTCTCTATAAAAAGAGAGGGTATGGGCTTTTGGATGGCTAATGCTCTTACTCCAAACGACCATCCAAGTGCCCCACAAGCTTTAAACTCTTCTTACTTGCTTTTACTTCATTCTTATTGTAAGAACAGTGATCTTGATTGTGAAGGTTACCTTCACCTAGCTTGGTGCAAAGGAGAGACCATTAGTGGATTGGTTTTGGCGGAGTGATTCACCGAGGACGAATCGGGGACCGTGGATTAGTGGCATAGCCGTGAACCATGTTATACTATCGTGTTAGCGTTTGTTTTCTTGTATTTGCATTTGCTTGTCTTTATTGTTTCCGTTGTGCTAATTAGTTTTATAGACGAGCAAATATCGGCATCCAACAACAAAGGGCTATTCACCCCCCCTCTAGCCCGCCGTTTCGATCTCCAACAGTATGAAGTTTCAAGATTTTTCAAAACATGTATATTTACTTATGTATTTCTCAATCTTGTTTCATGAATTTTGATTTCTATATTTTGCAGATATCGGTCATTTGTAAACATGGGCAATCAATCGATGATCATAGGCGATCGACTATTGGTGAAGGAGTCATTGCCAATCTTGATTTCTAAACAAGGATGTTTAGCTCATGTTTCAGTTGTGTTAGGCTACCTTAACTGCTCCTAACCCTAGGATATGCTTTGGAAAGCATTGGAAATGGTGAAAATTCATTGGATATGGATTAGCAGAGTTGTTTGGCTTTGTATCAAGTTTAAGGTGTGTAAAAGTTCAAGGTTGAACTTTTAACCTTAATTTTGATGGTTTAGTATTCCTATTGGCTTAGGGACTCTCCAAGGACATTGTTGGTGCAATGGTCAAGGGAAAGCAAGCCTTTAGGGGGAGGTTATCCATCGTGGGATGATGGATGTATTCTTCCTCATGAGGGAGAGAATTTTGAGTTTTTAGAGAAGTAAGGATTGCCTCTCTTTAGTGATATGAGACTTATCACTAGGAAGAGTGAATGCATGCTAGATATTTTTGGACCAAGGGGGAGATTGTAAGATCTCATTGGGATATGAGACATTGACACCCTTGGGGAAAGCCTTTTTGATGTATGTCAAAAAGGGGGAGAATTCATGTGGAAGAAGTTGAGATTCCCAATTTGGAAAATTGGTTTGAGTTAGTGTTCTAACTCAAAGGTATTGGTTTTTGTCAAACATCAAAAAGGAGATTGTTGGTGCAATCGGCCTAGGTCACGATTGACCAGACTCGAGTAGTGGTTTGATCTTAGTGTTTTGATGTTTGACAATGAGTTAACCATTGTTTAACAATGGGTTAACTATATGGTTGACATGAGGTTGACCATATGATGGAGAAGTCCAAGTGGGACATTTGGCAATGGAAAGTCCAAGTCTTGGGTACTTGGCATGGAAAGTCTAAGAATGGGTCTTGGCAAGGGAAAGTCCAAGCTTGAGTCTTGGCAATTGGAAAGTCCAACATGGATTGACATGGAAAGTCCAAGCATGAGTCTTGGCAAGGGAAAGTCCAAGATTGAGTCTTGGCAAATAGAAAGTCCAACATGGGTTGACAAGGGAAGTCCAAGGGTTGATATAGGCGACGTAAAGTCCAAGCGAGAGTCTTGGCAGCATAAGTTCAATGGTTTAGTGGATTAAGTCCAAGCAGTAGTCTTGACAGCGTAAGTCCAAATGTGTCTTGGCAGTGTAGACCAGCTTAGCATGACAATAGCCGATAGAAGCACCTGAAGGCTAGCGTATGGATGAACAAGTTATGGATGACTTGGAGGGATCCGATAGACGTGAGGCTGACGGAGGTGGCTAGAAGGCTTATGTCTAGGTTAAGGATGGTCTAGAAAGTATGAGGGCATCATACTTGGGGTTAAATCTCATGGTTGAGGTTATTAGTCGACTGGAGCTTTGGACCAATCGATTGGTCAAGTGTTTTGACACTTGGCAGCCGAGTTAACTCTGAGCAGTCGACTAGGATTATGACCAGTCGACTGCGGAAAGTGGCCATGGCAGTCGACTACCAGCATTGGGCAGTCGATTGATATCTTAAGCAGTCGACTGCCACGGAGAGCAGTCGACTGCTGATCAAGGTTGCTGGAGCAGAATACTCGATAGCCGACTGGTCAGTCGGCTACGACCTTGGCAGTCGACTGATGGGCAATGGCAGTCGACTGCCAATGTTTTCGTTGGCTTGGATGACAACGTGGATCAAGTTTATTGTGAGACAATGACACTATTGGCAGTCGACTGGGGCCTTATGACAGTCGATTGCCAGGCGCGAAATTAGCCCATTGTAGGTTATAAAAGCAGCTCGAAGTGGAGGATTTCACTATGGTTCTTTGAGGCAATTTGAAGGGGATTTGTTGTTACAATTCAGACCTTCAAGGCTACTATCAAGCAACCAAAAGCAAGCATTCAAGTTCATATTTTGTAAAGTTCTCTTTACTTATATTTGTGTAGTTTACTTATATTTGCTTGTATTTCTTTCTTATTGATGTAAGAATCCTTGTACAAGGTTTCTCTGCCTCCATCTTGTTGTCGAGAAGAAGTATTATTGATTAGTGGTGGTGTTTGCATCGCTAGGGCTAATTTGAGCCTAATCCGTGGAGTAGAAACCCTAAGGTTTCGAACCACGTTATATTATCGTATTTTGATTGTGTTTGTCATGTTTTGTTATTTCTATTCTATATTCCATTGTGCTAATAATGATTGTAGACAAGCACGATCAAATTCTGTCAAGCAACGATGAACGCGCTATTCACCCCCCTCTAGTGATGTCCAATTCCTAACAGACTGATTACCTTCATCAGTCGACTGATGCTAACAGCAGTTGACTGCCAATAGCCAGTAGTCGACTGCCAGCTAGGTTATTCAACTACAACACAAAGTTAGCACAATACAAATAAGAGATAGTAAATATGATGATTCCTTACCATCCGATCTCGACCTAGACCTTCCACTGGAAGTCGTAGTCAGATCGCCGCCTACGGTTATCCCTATACGGAGGACACGACCTTACCATTTCTCTTCGCACTCATGCTTACCTTCGGCCCTGTCTGACCTGTCTCTTAGCTTTCGGTCTTCACTTGGGTTCTTCGGCTCCCACGAAGTTCTCCCGATGTCGCCCGACCACCGCGGTTTCTCGACTCGAGATTCTCCGGGTGTCGTTGACCTTTGACTTAGCTTAACCATTTCTTGCACACTTAACTCAGCTCATGAGATAACAATAAGAGCTTAACTTTAAGCCTTTACCATAATCAAAACCCAGGTTCGATTATCTGGTGCCACTGCACCAACAATCTCTCCCTTTTTGTTCTATGGCAAACCAACTCAAAGTTAAGGGAAATTTAAGTGCAAAACAAGTAACGATAATGAACAAGTGGGAAGTGTAAGAAAGTAAATGAGTAAAACTCTTTTTCAAAACCTCCCCCTTGACCTTAGGTGAGTATTGAAAAAACATTTAAAGTTAAGTTAACCTTTAGGAAAAAGGTTTGTACTCCCCCTTAACTTTGCCCTCTTCTTCCCCTTTTACCATAAATAAAAAATTGAGGGATTATTTTAAAAAAATAGGGGTGTATTTAAAAGAGTATAGAAAACTCGTATGTAATATTATTCAAATGAAATGTAAGCATGTGTCCCATTAAAAGTTATGAACTTAAGTCTACTATTCCTCTGCACTAACAATGTTTACTCAGTTTTTACGAGAGGATGTATAATTGCTAGTTTTGGTAAAGTAAAGTCTTGAAAACTACTTCAAACATAATTTTGATTTCAAAACCCTAGGAATTATAAGCATGGAAACATTCTAAAAAAACCTTAAAGAGTTTGTAATATAATCCTTACGATTAGTTTCTCCCCCTCAGACAATCACATGGAATCTAGAAGGATTAGGGGGCTAAACTTGACCCTAAGGATTATAGTATTAGCCAACCAATAACAACCAAGAAAGTAAGTATCTTTATAGATTTTAAAAGCAATTTGAAAGGTATATTGTTCCTATTTTAAAATGTCCTAAGCATCTCACCCTTTCTATGTGTCTCAAAACATGTTGACCTTATACGTTTTTGTGAGATGATTCCAATTTTGACTTAATTAAACTTTAGTGTTTTGAAGATTAATCAACCTTGGGTTAGATTCAGATTTAACCCTTAGATCGTTGAGTAAGCTTTTCAAGAAAATGACTTCTAGGTCGTGGTGAGGCACAGGGGCATTTTTTCATCGAAACAACGACCACTTCCTTAGACAAAGCCAAATTTCAAGAAAATGTTCACTTAAGTCACTAAATATTACTTCCTGGTCTAACTAGTTTAGGATACGGCGAGGTAGCTTCAACTAATTCAACTTAGCCGAGTGCACCAAGCTAGATACTCCTTATTTAACTTGGATACACAAGACCTCATTTCCCTAATGTACAATCATCTCACCGCGTCCTGATACTATGTTATCAAGTTTGATTAACCATTTATCCTATCTAACCATTCTAGAAATTTAAACAAAGAGCTGATCATGTAAAAGTTAAGAAATTGGATAAACAATTTTAGTACTAACTCCCCCTAGATCATTGAACTGGTATGGTCTATCCACATAGTGGACTTGATCCTCGGGAATCTAATACTTATTAGTCCTTATGTGTGAATTTAACAAATCTTTGGGACCCATGCCTGGACTCTTTGATTACTATGATTAACAATTGACATATATGACCTGTTCGTAGTATTTGTCCTAAATCCGAGTCCGGCTTTGTTGTACACAACTCTTTGAGTTCCAAGGAGTCGGTTAAGATTCTTGGATCCCAAAGTGAACTTTTCCAACCTAGCCTCCAGCTCTTGGACTTGTCTTTTTAAGAGAGAATTCTCTTCCTCAAGTTGTTTGACTTGAGTTGAGTTTCCCTTTTGAACTTGACTAGTCGAAAAGGTTAGAGTGCCCTCATGCTTAAGGATTTTAACCTCCTTAAGCAAGGACTCGCCCTAGACTCAGACTTAGCTAAATTTTTATCTAATAACTTAATTGTACAATATAGATTGCCAATTAATGAACGACTTACCTTAATCTTGTCTTTTGATCTGGCTTTGAGTCCCTTCTTGAAATCGTCCTCGGAGTTGGAGTCGGAGTTGGATTCATATTCGGCTTCGGACTCAGACTCGGACTCTATCGGTCTTGCCATGAATGCCAAGCTGACGCCTTGGCTTTCTTCTTCTTCATCCCAAGTCGCTTGAAAATCCTTCTTTGATCCCTTTTGTTTTGGCTTCATTTTTGGGAAGACTAACTTGAAGTGCCCCTTCTTGTTGCATTCGTAGCATGTGTAGTTTTGCAGGGGTTTCTTGTTATTCGACTACTCCCTTTCTTTTCAGATTATCCTCCGGACTATGTTGACTATTTCAACCTCCTCTTCAGATTGGGACTCGGGTTCGCCTTCGAATTTGGACTCTTCTTCTTCCTCAGAAGGTGGTTTGCTATTCTCCTTTCTTCTTTGACCTGCAAGAAAAGCAACCCTTTTCTCAGCCGAGGCTGAGTTAGACTGTTCATGTAATTTAAATTCAGAGAAATACTTGTCTAACCTAATCTTAGATAGATTTCTAGAGACTTTGTAGGCATCAACCATGGATACCCACAAAGTTGTCCTAAGAAAGGCGTTTAAAGCATACCTTATTATGTCCCGGTTCTCTATGTTAGGGCAATCAACCCAAGTATGTGTTTGGTTTTGATGTGTGTGGTAAAGGGTTTAAGTTAGGTTGATTATGTGATTTGATGTGTGTGTTTAAGTTGTGCAGGACTTAATAAATTACACATGGTTTACTTGATGAAGCATTGGCGAGTTCATCATCTCATGGCTCGAGTCTTTGAGTCAGTGAAGGATGGCACGGGGAGAAGCCATGAGCTTGGTGCATTCGAGGGACCGTCGGACGAGGAGCATATGGAGTGAAGCTAAAGAAAACAGACTTCAGGGCAAGAAGCGAAGGATGACATGGGAGAAGCCATGGGCTTAGTGCATTTGAGGGATGTAGGACAGACGAAGAGAGATTCGGTGAGGGACTCCATGGGAGTTGAGAGATTGAGTGATTGTAACCCGGGACGGGGTAGCTCAAGAAGGTGAACTTGGTCGAATGGATAAAGTCAAGTGTCGGACGCTCAAACATGTGTTTGAAGTTTTACCTGACAATGGGAAGTGTCGGATGCTCAAACATGTAGTTTGAGGTTTTACTCGACGGTCGAATGCTCAAACACTTTGTTGTTTGAGGTTTTACCCGACATCAATCGACTAATATAGGTATCAGTCGATTGGTTTGAGTCGACTACTAGTTGACTGGTGTAAACTAGGGTTTTGTGGCCCATCAGTGGACTGCCAAGGGTTGGCAGTCGACTGTTATAAGTGGACACGGGCACATAACCATTTTGAGTTGACTGATTGCTTGGAGCAATTGACTGATGGGTTGATCAGTCGACTGATCAAGGTGTCGTTGGACTGTGACGATCACGATCAGGCGTGGTCAGAAGTCATTGGAATGACAACAGTTGACTGATGGCATGCAGTAGTTGACTACTACATGCCCAACGGGAAGAAACCCCTCTTCTCTATTAAAAGAGGGGTTGGGGGCCTTGGGGCAGCTAATGCTTCCACTCCTATTTATGCTCTAAGTACTCCCATATTTTCCTAGTGTTTTTACTCCTTTATTCTCTAGTTTTACTCATATTATTTGAGAGACGAGGAGTTGGTGTAAAGAGGTTACCTCCACCTTGTCTTGAGCTAAAGGAGAGATTAGTGGATTGATTTGAGGGAGTGATTCGCCTTACGAATCATCCGTGGACTAGCGGAAAGGGCTATGAACCACGTTGCATCGCTTGAGTTTGTGTTTGCTTCTTGCTTTATACTTGTTTAGCTTAATTGTCTTTTCTTTAGCTTTATTATATATATTCCACTGCGCTAACGATATTGTAGACAATTAAGAACGACCGAATTCCATCAAGCACTACTTAGGCTATTCAATCCTCTTCTAGCCGGGCCTTGATCCTCTAACAAATGGTATCAAAGTGAGGAGCTTGTCGACGGACTCATCGCTGCAACAAGCAAGTCGAAAGATGGCCGACATGAACATCCATCCACCCAAGTTTGAAGGCGACTTCTCGTGGTGGAAAAAGAGAATGGAGGTATTTTTTGAAACCGATTTTGAAATTATGTTGATTATGGAAAACGATTTCGAAATACCTAGAGATGAAGAAGGGAAGCCATTAGAGAAATCAAGATAGTCAAAGAAGCAAAAAGAGAAGCACCTAGCAAATTCGAAAGCCAAGCACCATCTTTTCAATGTGGTACCTCAACAAGAAATCAACTGGATTGGAGAGTGCTCAAGCGCCAAAGAGATGTGGGAGAAGCTAGTAGAGCTTCATGAAGGCACCTTCGAAGCCAAGTTAGCAAGAAGAGACCTTCTCCGATCTCAACTAAATAACATCAAGCTAGATAAAGGAGAAAATGTACTATCTTTGCATTCTAGGTTTAAGGAGATAATTAACAGTTTATCAAGTGTAGGGGAGAAGCTCTCGAATAGGGATATGATCATGAAAGCCATCGACACATTCCCTAGATCATCCAAATGGAGCTCAATGGTGGACTCATTCTACATCTCAAGGAATCTAGAGGTAAGTATTCTAGAAGAATTTTTCTCTACTATAGAGCAGCTCCATGAAACAAGACTTGAAGGTATAGTAGAAGAGCCAATAACTCAATCAAGGGGAGTGGCACTAGTGGCAAACAAGGGAAAGAAGAAGGAGACTACACCGCCTTCATCGGATGACGACTCATCTTCCTCCATGAACACCGATGAAGAGGCTTACATGGTAAGAAAGGTGAGGTGGGTGTTAAAAAGCTTTAAATTTAACAAGTCTAATGATAGGAGAAGAAGGAGGAGAGTCATTTGCTATAATTGCCAAGGAGAGGGACACATGAGAGATAAATGTCCTCTCTTGAACAAGAAGAAGGAAGAAAGGAAGAAGGATGACAAGAAGAAAGGAAGCAAGAAGAAGGATGAAAAGAAGTTAAAAGAAAAGGGGAAGGGAAAAGTGAACTTAAAAGCCACATGGGATGATCCATCCTCATCGGAAGAAGAAGAAGTCTTCACACACCTTACACTTATGGGGATTGAAGATGTCGCCTCCACCTCATCCGAGCAAGAAGAAGGGAGCACAAGTGAGGAGGAAAGCTCAAGTGTAGGGGGAGCTTCAACCTCGGATTCGAAAGAAGAAGATTGGGTAAGTGAGGTAAAAAAACTGCCCTCTCAAGATGTTGTTTCCATGATTTCAAGCTTAACTAGGGATTTATTTAGGACTAAAAAGAAAAATAAATGCATGCTAAGTGAAATTAGAAATCTAGAAGAAAATATCAAAAATGCATGTTCACATGATGATTGTAATCCTTCTAGTTTAAATGATGCATGCTTAGAAGAGAATAAGGTTTTAAGGGAAAAGGTAGATTACTACTAAGGCCCTTGAGAAATTCACTATAGGCGCAAACACCTTGAATATGATCATTGGGAGCCAAAGGGCAAGTTTCAATAAAAAGGGCTTAGGTTATAAGTGTTAGTGTTAGCCCTTAGTGTCAATCATGAGATGATTGATCAGGGATCATATGTATCATATTTTATTAATAACAGGCAAGGTTTGCTTATTATATTATTTCTTATCTGTGCTATATGAATAATATAATAGTGTCTTTGAATAGTAGGTTCAGGTTTATAGCATATCAATTGGTTGAATTGATAGTGAGAGCCTGTCGACACACACACACACACACACACACACACACACACATATATATATATATAACACTACTTTTAACTGATGACTTAATCTCAAGTATTAATGCATAGAGACTAGCATGTAGGTCAATTGATAACTTAATCTCACAAGTCATGGATATGTGATATCGAGTTGACACATGGATACATATTAGAGACTATGTATTGAATTTCCCTGCCATGAAAATATTTCATGGATCGTTATATGAGTGTCATAAACATTCTCATGTTACTATTGGTATGAATAATCCTTAGACCTAAAGTCACTATGGTTCCCTACATAATGAGTTGTATACTTTAGCTTCGTCAAACGTCACCTGTAACAGGGTGACTATAAAGGCGGTCACTGGGTATGCAATAAGTTATGCGGAGGGATGTGAGTGATGTAAATGAGATATATCCCTTCCATATATCGGAAGTGATATCTATAGGCCCCTTGATAGAGTAGGACTGCTAAAAATGCATGACCATGCTCCAATAAGTCAATATGAGATATTGAGCTTATTTGGTTGAGTAGTCTACTTGGAGATCAAGAAACTCATGATTGATAAGAGAATGACACAGTCTATGCCTCATTGATCAATCTAAATATCAAGGATAGAAAAACTAAGTCATACACGATAGTAGTCACGGAAAGGTTATGTCGGATCTCGACATTCTCATCACTTGGGGTAGTAATGATGTATTGCTAGATGTCGCTCATTGCTTATGTCTCGAAAAAGGTTTTAGAAACATTGCCAACATTACGAGAACCTATTAGGTCACACACATAGGACATGTGAATTGGAGATGGCTCATGTGATGAGTCATTCGGCCATCGGGTCGAGTCTAATGTAGATTAGACTCAATGAGTAGAACTCAAGGTATACCCAATGAATCTGACTCGAGTTAGACTCAAGTTAAATTCGAATTGAGTAGGACTCAAGGTATACCCAATAAATCTGACTCGAGTTAGACTTAAGTCAGATTCAAATCGAGTGAGACTCACCATTAAGAGGGGTTGGATGATCTGTAACGCCCGTAAAATTCCTAGAAATTTTACAAGAATTTTTGCATGATTATAATGTGCTTTATGTGGGCTCTTTCAAAAAAATAAAAGAAATAGAGCCAAAAAGGATGCATGACCCAGGGTTTGAACCCTAAACCTCCAAGTAGATAGCTAAACCTTAAGATGCATCCAATAACCAGAAGCCCAACAAGGTTGTGCTATTAAAAGGGAATGAGAAATGATAGATAAGGGTAAGGGAGGCTAAGGGACACCTTCAAGTGAATAAATAAGAGAATGAGGAGACAAGAGAAACAAAAGATGTCATTCTCCCCTTCTCTTTTTCTTCCTCACCGAAACCCTAGTTTCCTTTTCTCCCATTTCCGAAATCCAACCAAGCAAGAAGAGGGCTCTAGTATTGGCATCACATAGGGTATTTTCTACTACTAAACAAGCGAAAGGATGTAAGTATCCCCTCACCTGCAGTACAAGTTGCTTCGGTTGATGGTTGTTAAGAAAATCCTTTATGAAACTTTCGGCCAAGACCTCCTCCATGCTTCCCATGATTGTCCATGCTATGTTTTGTATGAATATGATGATAAGATGTTTCTAGATAGGCTTGGTTTAAGTGTTTGATCTTAAAGCTTCTTGAAACTTTCGGCCAAGACCCATTTAGGCTCCTAATGGTCTTCTATGCTATGATCTATATATAGTCATGTTATGTTTTGAATGTAGATGAAGATAATATGTTGATAGCTAAGTTAGATTTAAGTGTTTGATCTTAAATCTTCTTGAAACTTTCGGCCAAGACCCATTTAGGCTCCTAATGGTCTTCTATGCTATGATCTATATGTAGTCATGTTATATTTTGAATGTAGACGAAGATAATATGTTGATAGCTAAGCTAGATTTAAGTGTTGAATCTTTAAGCTTCTTGAAACTCTCGGCCAAGACCCATTTAGGCTCCTAATGGTCTTCCATGCTATGATCTATATGTGGTCATGCTATGTTTTGAATGTAGATGAAGATAACATGTTTATACCTAAGCTAGATTTAAGTGATTGATCTTAAGGTTCCTTGAAGCTCTCGGCCAAGGCCTACTTAGGCTCCTAAGGGCCTTCCATGCCATGATCTATATGTAATGGAGATTAACATGTGGTTAGTGGATCTTGTACAAGATGTTTATGTTGGAATGTATACTGAAAGCCTAGCTCTTTTTGTATGAACATTTTATTTTGGAATAAGAATCACATGATCATTGTTTGCACTTTATATATTTATTATATATGTGTGCATATTGTCTAATATTTTACATTGTAGATAACATGGTGCTTGGTGTGGCACAGAAGATCATGTTATCAGTCCCTTGTAAAATATAAGTAGAGGATCACGACCAAGATGGTTTTGGACAAACCATTGGCATGGTTGTAGTGTAGCTTGGTATTGTTTTGTCTTGAACATAGAGTTACACTAGTACACTTAGGTGTATTGAGCAAGACCGACATAGAGGTGATTCAATTTAGTACTGACTACATAATTGAATCGGACCTCGGATATTATGTTGTACATGCTCTTAATCCCGATATAATAACGGGCACATGTACTTAGTATTTATTTCTTTGATTTACCAGAGGGTGAGATTTAGATGGATTAAATCAATATGCCCGGTAAGTTGGGAAATGATATTATTTACAAGGTATGCCGTTGATTATAGGAGGAAACCGTGTCCTATATATTAGGTTGATGATGTCCCCTTGAGGAGCTCATAAGGTTCATCATGTAAACCCAGCTGGTTGACTTAGTCAACATGATGATAAGGTTGAGTGGTACTACTCGAGGAATTAGATGTTAATTAATTGATGGTCAGTAAATCAATTAATTGACGGATATTCGATATCTTAAACATGGGGAGATGAATGTACAAATAATATATGAAGCCCATATTAATTTATGGGGGTTGGTGAGGTAGTTCAATGATGATCCTCTAGTGGAATGGAACATCATTGATGGATCAAGTTTGTGTGGTTCCGATCCATCGGGTGGCCAAGATCCAACTCCTCCTTATGGTCCCTATCGTAGCCTAATATAATCCTTCTGAAGTCTAGATCCAAGAATGTAAAACAAAACCTAGAACCAACGGTTGGGATTAATTCCCTAGATCTGATGGTTAGGATGAAACCCTAGAACCAACGGTTGGGATTAAATTCCTAGATCCGATGGCTAGGATGAAACCCTAGAACCAACGGTTGGGATTAAATTCCTAGATCCGATGGTTAGGATGAAACCCTAGAACCAACGGTTGGGATTAAATTTCTAGATCCGATGGTTAGGATGAAATCCTAGATCCGACGGTTGGGATGAAACCTTAGATCCGACGGTTGGGATAAAACCCTAGATCCGACGGTGGAGATTAAATCCCTAGATCCGACGGTGGAGATTAAAGGAGGCTTAAGCCCAATTCTATAAATAGAAGGCTTAAGCTTGGGCGGCAAGAATAATTGAATTGGAATTAGGGTTTGGCTCTTCTCAAAGTGGGCGGCTAGGGTTTGGAGCAAAAGCTTGGGCGGCAACCTTCTTCCTTCTAGTTGTTGCCGGCGCCCACCTTCCTCCATCAAGACTTGGCCGGCGCCCATCCTCTAGGCCTCTCTCTTATTCCTTGGCCGGCGGTTCTCCTTCCATTGGTGGCCGGCGTTCACTCCTCCAATCTCTCCAAAGTGGCCGGCGGTTCTCCTTCCATTGGTGGTCGGCGCCTCATCCACTTGTTCCTTGGCCGGCGGTTGCATCAAATTCCCTAACTTGGTGGCCGGTTCTAGAAAGGATAGGTATTTGTTGGTTCTTCTCTTTGTTCGCAGTGGACAAGGAAGGGAAGAACGCGATCTAGAAGGCTTCTACTCGTGGAGGATCTTCGTCCACACGTCGTCCACGAGAAGGATAGGACATACGGTAGAAGATCATAAGGTATAAAGTTTTATAACTTTATTTTCAGATCTGAGCATGTTCTTTTAAGTGTTGATTATACATGTGTGTGTATGTATATATTTTGTATAATCATGGACCCCGAAGACAAACACAAAAACCGGTGATCCGTCCGTCATCTCTTCCGCGGCTAATCAACTAGAAGAGTTGTGTTGCTTGAACAACTAGTTTGTTCAAGCAACCACTCAAGTTGTTAGCACGACGACGAATAGGTTGTGCTAAGGAAACTCATCCCATCCGGATTAATTCTTTCATTAGTGAAAATTTTAATCCGGGGACATGGGAGCCAATGAGCCTCCGAAGCAACTCCCAACAGTTTAGGGTTTAAAATTTTGTTAGAATCCCCATGAAGTTTAGACCACACCATGTTATGCTTGTTCATGATGTTTATGCGATACTCTATATGTGTATGATGTTAGTATAATGTTTAGTAGACCTTGCACAAGTTGTTTTAGCATGTAAACTCCTAAGAACCCTTCCTTAGGGTTTCGGCCAGCCCATGTATATGCCCTCTACTAATCCTCCATGCCATGCTACATGTAGAAAAAGAATGCAAATATGATGTTAGCTAGACTTTATGCTAGCATGATTGGTTTATGTCACTACCTTATGTCCATGTTAATTGTATGAATGTATGATTATGTTATGCTCACCGCATCATGATGAAGAAGTATGTATGATGAATGCCTAAGAGATGCTTCCCTATGAATGGGGACTAAGAGCACTCTTTATGTTATGAAGAAGGAACATGATATGCTATGAAGAAGGAACATGATATGCCATGATAAGGAACATGATATGTATAAGAAAAGAAATGTTATATGCCATGATAAGGAACATAATATGTTTATGAAAAGAAATATGATATGTTATGAAAAGAAATATGATATGATATGATAAGGAACATGATATGCTAAATTTTACTTTCTGCATGGCTTGTACCGGACCCTAATAAGGTCCAAGGGATGGGCTCCTACGTGCCCTTGGATCGACGGTCATAGTACGGACCCAGTACGAGATGGGCTTCTAGTTGCCCTAGGCCGACGGTCATAAGTACGGGCTTAGGATGAGTTTCTATGTTATGTTGCCCCTAGGCCGACGGACATAGTACTGGCCTAGTACTCTAGTAGGTTCTGGATTAGCTACCTCGGGTCTATTAGGGATGTACGCTATGATGATGATGTATGTGGTACAATGCTGGGCCCAATATGTTGAGATTATGTTTAAGTACCTATAAGATATATGTTTTCAAAGAGCATCTTGCATATACCCTTATTTCATATCTAGGTGATTATGATGTTTATGAATGCTATGCTTATATGTTCTTGTATGTTTATATGAATGTCATGCTTATATGTTCTTTTATGTTTATATGCATGCTATGCTTATATGTTCTTGTATGTGTATATGAATGCTATGCTTATATGTTCTTGAATGTTTATATGAATGCTATGCTTATATGTTCTCAAATGATCATGCCACTACTCTATGTCTAATTCTTGATGTATGACTTTTGTGAGTAGGAAAGGATCTTACCAAGCCTATGTGCTTATAGTTTTATGTTCCCTTGTACTGCAGATAAGGGTAAAGAATGGCTAAACTAAAGGGAGCAGTAGGAGGGGCAAAGTGTGTGTGGTAGTGGCATGGTGGAGGAGATCTGTTTATGTTCCCAAACTTATGCATGTTTTCCTTTAAGTTGATTTTCATGAACTTGAACTAAGTACTTATGAAATGATGATGCACACCCCATGTTTCATGCTTTATGTTTTAAAAAGAAAGAAAAAAAATGTTAAGTCTTCCACTGTAAATGCATGTATATAGTCTTCCGCTGTAAATGCATGTATGTATGATCGCATCGCGCCACCCCTCCAACCCCTGAAAAGGGCGAGCGCGATAGGTTGGTATCAGAGCAGATCTGCCTTTCCACTACACACACATCAAGCTCCAAATCCTGCCGCTCCAAGTAAGAAATTCTATGCCTACTCTATTTTGTTCGTGTATGATAAGGAATGCTTTTAGCTTAAATATGCATGAAAATATGTATGATAATCTTATGCTAGCCTTTAGTTTAAATATGCATAGATAAATGAATGATAATCTTATACTATCCTTAATGAATCGATGGTTGAGAGACGCAGTAGTAGAGTCGATGAGATAGCACCCTCACCTGACCTTACGCATGTGGTTACTGAACTCCAGCGTCAAGTCACAAAGCAACAACAAGTGATAAATGCCTTAATGAATCAGCGAGGAAACCCTACCGCCCCACCAGCGGGCCCTGGCCCGATAGTTCGATAGGAAGCTTACCTAATCCAGTGGCAGAGGCCGAAGCCAAAAAATTTCTCTGATACTGGTGAACCATGGGATGCCCAGGCCTGGTTCAAGATTGTGGAAAGCATCGTAGAGCTACTAGACTGGCCCGAAAGCGAGAAGATTAAGTGCGTGTCATTTTGCCTTTCGGGAGATGCCCGAATGTGGTGGGAAAGATTTAAAGCAAAGAGGCAAGTGAATCAGATGAGATGGACGAACTTTGAATATGAATTTTTCGAAGAATTCTTCCATATGCGGGTGACAAACAAGCATTACGACGAGTTCACTGGGTTTCGGCAAGGTGACCTATCAGTTAGTAAAGCTGTGAAGAGATTCACCCGACTCGCACGCCTATGCCCAGAGTTGGTCAGTACAGAAAGAGAAAGGGTCAGACTCATGCTGAAGATGCTCCGACCTGAGATAGCTCTGAACGTGGCCGGCAGAGTTAATAGACCATAGACCGCAGAGGAGCTATTCAGTAGTACCTTGATTACCGAACATTACCTGAACAACATTAACCAGCAAAAGAAGGTCCTAAATGAAGGCAAGAGTCAAGCCCAGTTAGGAGGTCAGAGAACCCAAAGTACCTGGAAAGGGAACCACACTGGCAAGAGAAAGCAATGGGATGACTCTAAAGGTGGTCCAGCGAACAAGAAGCCCAAGATCCCTCTGTGTACTACATGCAGGAAGATACATCCCGGAGTGTGCTACAGGGGCATGAATAGATGCTACAACTGTGGACGGGAAGGGCATAGAGTCAAGGACTGCCCTATTCAGGTTCAGGCACCTCCTCAGCAGTATACCCAGTACAGGGGTGCTCCTCCATAGCTACACCAGATGCAGGCTGCAATCAAAGGTACCCCGATAAGTCAAGGGAGATTGGAAGGCCCGCCGGTGACGACGAATGCAAGGGTATTCTCTCTCACCCAAGAAGATGTGGTGAACGCTTCTACGGTTGTCACAGATCAGATATTTATTTTCTGTCAGCATGCTACTGTATTATTTGATACTGGGGCAACACATTCATTTGTTTCTACACCTTTTATGAAAAAGATAGACATGCCACCACAAGCTTTGGATCGCAAGTTCTTAACCACTCTTCCCTCGGGAGAAGTAATGCCCTCCACTCATATGCTGCGAGCCACACCCATCAGAATCATAGATAGAGAACTCTACTGTGATCTGATAGTGCTCGACATGCAGGATTATGATGTTATATTGGGCATGGATTTCTTAAGCAAGTACGGTGCTTCGATCGAGTGTCGCAAAAGAAAAGTGGTCTTCCAGCCGGAGGAAGAACCTATGTTTGAATTTATTGGAGAGCCAAGGAAAAGAATCGATAAATTTCTATCAGCTCTACATGCACGCAAGATGTTAGACAGTGGATGCACTGGGTTTCTAGCACATGTGGTTGATACAAGTCAAGCCGAGGACCAGAAGCTAGCATATGTCAGAGTTGTATGCAACTACCCAGAGGTATTCCCAGATGAACTACCAGGGTTAGCCCCTGATAGAGAAATTGAATTTGAGATCGAATTGATTCCTGATACTAACCCGATCTCTAAAGCACCTTACCGTATGGCGCCGGCTGAATTGAAGGAACTTCAGAGACAGTTACAGGAGTTACTCGACAAGGGACTCATACACCCAAGTCGCCCTCCATGAGGAGCTCCAGTACTGTTGGTAAAGAAGAAAGATGGATCTATGCGAATGTGCATAGAGGACCTGCGCTATTATTCAAGATCGCTTTCCTCCTCGGTGATCAAGATGCAGGATATATTAGCTACGCCTTGGATTGATGACCTATTAGGACCAATTAAAAGGGTAGCACCCACTCTATCTCTACGGAGGATTTCATATTGAGGTCTGGCTATCATAAAGTGTGTAAACATGACAATGGAAGCAATAAAATAATAAATACTCCTATTTATTACAACACACACAACACACGCATGCTATTACAACAAGTGTAGACATAACCGTAAATTAAAATTGCAATAAAAGGAAATTAAACTACGTTATACCTTTCGTATGGCGTGTAGCGGAAACGGCATCAACCGGGCGATCCTCGTAAGAATCGTCTCTATCCGTATCCACGCCGAGCTCCTCGGGATGACCCGTAAGTCCACGAGCCGTCTTCGTCACGGGTTACTAGCCTCGTGTTGAAGGCAGCGTGATCGAGAGATGATCACGGATCCGAATCCAAATTCGGACCTAAAACAAGTCCTCAAGACTTGCTTCTCCGGAGAGGTATTCGTCAACCGATTGATGAATCGCCGTCCTCCACCTCAGAGGATTACGGAGATCAAATCCCGGTATGTTAGCCGCTGTCGGAGCACTAACCGTCGTCAAACGGCGCTCGGCGACGAGAGAAAAGCTGTCCAGAAAAACTGGACAGCTTGGTGGAGGAGTAGGCGCCGGCCAAAACCAAGGAAGCAAAGTGCTCACCTTGATGCCAAACCTAAGGAGGATGACCGGAACTCTTCCGGCAGCAGCTCGGCGCGAGGAGGAAGGAAGCAACCTTGGGCCGGTTGGAGGACCTTTGGGCTAATCCCTATTTTATAGAGAACTAATTCTCTTAATGGTTAATGGATCATATCCATAAAGCCCGTTAACCCGCTCCATTAAGATAAGTTAAAATAAACCAAACCATGATGGTTTATTTTAAGTTAAAACGAACCGAACCAACCTTTGGTTCATTCGTTTAATATAAACCAAACCCTTTGGTTTATTCTCATCCATTGGATTAGGACTAAACCATTTTGGTCCATCCATTATGTCTTCATAAGACACTGCCCATCCACGCTTCCATTGCGACTGAAACAATTTCATGCTCGCTTTATGTTTGGTCCAACCAAACATAGTTTCTCTCGGTCTGAGAATCCCATTCTCAAGCTCATTTTAAATCCTTTGGATTACACTCGTTGTGCGTGTGACCAAATAGGTTCTCGGTTTATGTTGGCCGTCTATAATTAACCATTAATTATAGAACGATCATGAGTGGCACCTAGTAGTACATCATGATCCCCAATTAACCGAAAAGATCAGCAGTTGATCGAACTATTTACGAAACCCTTGATGCTTGAATGAATCGTGCCCCATTCCCTTCACTCATCTTATACCCACTTGGTTGGGACATGGTCTATTGTGTCGATCCCACTAGTGACTCGTCACACACCTAGCCCAAGTATCATTTCCTCGTCCTACAGTTCTAGTTACTCCACATGTATCGAAGAGTACCTTACTCTAAACATGTATGCTTTGGCCAGACTTTAGTAACAATCCGACGAGAGGCCATGGGTATACATCTCCTCGCAGGAGTGGTGAATCCTTTATAGGCTATTCAAACACCTTGATCACTGACTTATACCCAATCATCCGGGTCCACATCTCCTTAGAGATGTTTGCTTAAGATGTCAAAGCATAAGTCTCCATGATCAAGATGACTTGAATACCGCAAGTCAAAGGAACATCGCACTTAAGCCCGTAAGAACTTCATTGACATATCTATATATGCAGAGAACCATATGAAGTCTTACGGTGGTCACTCCAATGAACTAGTTACCATAACTAGCATCCACGATCAACTCGGACATCACTATGTCTCCGGCCCGGTGAGAATCGGTGCTTGGATACACCAAGGAGTATACCTCGTGCTAGTCTCGCGAATTGATGGTGTCCAAATCCATCAATTCATCGACTAGGATAATTAGATACATCACAATTACACATGTAGAGATACTCACTAGTTGTGATCCAATCACAAATTCTCTCATGCTGTGAATCGTATCGTGGACATTCAATAAATGAGTTTAAGATCCAATCAAATACATTAAACATGTATACTCAAATAGTGAATCTTCATTTATCATATAAATGGTTCATACATAAGGCGATTGCCTTAGGACATCTCTCATATATTACTAACAGACTCCCACTTGGCCTAATGCCAATCGCTACGGTATCCAATACCATAAGCACCAACATGACCCTCAAACTTACTTTGAGGTAATGCTTTAGTCAAAGGATCCGCTAAGTTCCTTTCAGTGGGAATTTTCTCGATTTGTATTTCATTCCTACTGATGATCTCTTTGATAAGATGATAGCGGTGAAGCACATGTTTGGATCATTGATGAGACAACATCAAGTTCAGAGATGAACTTCTTGATCCAAACCGCTTCCTTTGCTGCTTCCAAAGCTGCAATGTATTCTGCCTTAGTGGCAGAATCCGCTATAGTGTCAAGCTTGGAACCTTTCCAACTTATTGCGCCTCCATTCTAGGTGAATACATACCCAGACTAAGACATGGAGTCATCCTTGTCTGTCTGGATCCGGCATCCGTATACCCACGTATCACCATGTACCCTTCTCCATATATTAGGAACACATCCTTAGTTCTTCTCAAGTACTTAAGGATCGTCTTAACAGCCGCCCAATGATCCATTCCTGGATCAGACTGGTATCTGCTCGTGACACTCAGAGCATACGATACATCGGGCCTCGTACATAACATAGCATACATGATAGATCCTATTGCGGATGCATAGGGAATCTTACTCATGCAAATCCTCTCGTCTTACGTGCGCGGACACATAGACTTGAAGGTGTACCCCATGCACGATGGGCGAGATAACCTTTCTTGGATTCCGACATGCTAAACCTCTTTGCTTTTCGGTCTATATATGTAGGCTGCGAAAGACCAAGCAACCCGTTTCGATCTATCTCTATAGATCTTAATCCCAAGGATGTAGGTTGCTTCTCCCGTGTCTTTCATGGAGAATGTCTTGGATAACCAAACCTTAATTGTAAGATGGACACATCGTTTCCTATAAGTAATGTCATCGACATACAATACTAGGAACACATTTGCACTCCCTTCTTGTACACACAAGGTTAAATGCGGATTTTGTGAGAAATCAAACTTTTGATCGTCTCATCAAAAGCGGATATTCCAGACTCTGGATGCTTGCTTCAATCCATAAATGGATCGTCGAATTTGCATACCTTGGTTTTATCAACCGATGTGAAACCCTCGGTGTATCATATACACGTCCTCGGCAAGTTTCCATTAAGGAAAGTCTGTTTCTCACATCCATCGCCATATCTCATAATCATAATGAGTCGCTATGGACAGAGCATCCGAATGGATTTAAGCATAGCTACAGGCGAATAGGTTTCGTCATAATCAACACCTTGCTTTTGACGATATCCTTTCGCCACCAATCTAGCCTTATAGGTAATCACATTACCATCCATGTCGGTTTTCTTCTTGAAAACCCATTTGCACCCTATAGGCTTTATGCCTTCAGGTGGGTCAACCAAGTTCCAAACTTGGTTTTCGTACATGGAATCCATTTCCGACTTTATGGCACCAAGCCATTTATCCCTTTCTGAACTTGTCAGCACTTCTTCATAACTGGTAGGCTCCTCATCATCAATGAGTAACACGTCGTTCGATTCACTTACGAGAAATTCATATCTCTCAGGAATATTGCGTGTTCTACCAGATCTACGAAGATATGGAGTTACAATAGGTCCAGCCGATTGCTCATCACTATGAGTTGTCGGCTGTTGTGCTTCACCAGGTATCTCATCAATGTCTATTTGAGTCTCTCGAGCCTCCTCAAGTTCGACGACACTCCCACTGTTTTCTTGCAAGAGAAACTCTTTCTCTAGAAACACAGCATGCCTTGAAACAAACACCTTTTGTTCCACAGGATGATAGAATTAGTAACCCCTTGTTTCCTTAGGGTATCCAATAAATAGACATTTATCAGACTTAGCATCCAGTTTATGCGATCTGATCACGCGAGACAACCCCATATCTTCAAGTAAGATACATGAGGTTTCTTACTATTCCATATCTCATATGGAGTAGTTGAGACTACCTTGGTAGGCATTACATTTAACAAGTAAACCGGTATGCGAAGTGCATAACCCCAAAGGACTTGGGAAGAGTCGCATGATTCATCATTGACTGACCATGTCCAACAAGGTCCGATTCGCCTCTCGGATACACCATTATGCTGTGGTGTATAGGGATGAGTCCATTGAGACAATATGCCATTGTCTCTTAGATAATCAAGAAACTCTTGACTTAAGTATTCACCACCTCGATCCGATCGAAGTATTTTAATACTTTTGTCATGTTGTTTCTCTACTTCATTTCTGAATTCTTTGAACCTTTCAAAGGCTTCAGACTTGTGTTTCATCAAGAACACATACCCAAACCGTGAGTGATCATCGGTGAAGGTAATGAAGTAGCTATAGCCTCCTAATGCTTGAGTTGACATAGGTCCACATACATCAGTATGTACTAAACCTAGTAACTCTCCCACTCGTTCACCTTTTCCAGTAAAAGGTAACTTAGTCATCTTGCCTTTTAAGCATGATTCGCATGTATCGTATGAATCCAATTCAAACGATTCCAGAAGTCCACATCGGTGTAATTCGGACATGCGTTTCTTGCTTATATGGCCAAGACGACAATGCCACATATAGGAGTCTATGTGATTATCCTTTCGAGCACGCGTGTTGCTCGCCCGATATTGAAATATCCTTTGGATACGTCCAACGTATAAACACCATTGCTTAAAGTTCCAATCCCATAAAGAACTCCATTCAAAGTTATGTAACAACAATTGTTACTAAAAGTCAAATGGAACCCATTTCTATTTAGACAAGAAATAGAAATGATGTTCTTTATCAACAAAGGAATATAAAAGCAATTGTCCAGTTCTAAGACAAGTCTGCAGGAGTTTCAACAAAAACGTTACGATGGCGAGTGCAGCAACCGTTTCTCCATGCCCAACACGTAAAATTGACAATCCCCTTGACGAGACTTCTTCTATTCATTAGAAAATGTATCTAATTTCATATATGTTAGCAACACCCAGTATCAAATACCCAAGTGTCTAAGGAAATAGAATGACAATCAATAAAGAAGATTTATCAAGAAGATGGGGCATCGATGCCTTATTCTTCTTCACGGACTCAAGATAAATCTTGCACTTTCTTCATAAATGGCTCTCCTTGCCATAATGATGGCAAGTTTCCTTTGTGCTAGTTCTACCTTCTTAGCCCTTCTCTTCTTTCCCTTCATTGTTCCTTTGACTTCCTCTTAGAACCTTTCTTGAGGAATCAACTAACATCCTATGCTTCTCGAGAAGACTCCACAGTCTTGACGCATATTGAGATACCACGATGAACCTCCTAGCATCTCGGAGGTGAAGAGGGCTTTGAGACTTGAACCTTTGAATCTCACTTGCTCATCAACCAACTCACAAAGATGAAGGACTACGATATGAGCATCCATATGCTCATGCCGCCGTAGCTTGGGTTCCATCGCTGGCATGATGCAACTCATTTTCGAATCACTCACATGTTTACGATAGGCCAACAATTGAACTAATGCGACTGGCCCTCGCCATGCTTCTCGTAAGACTCCACAGCCTTTCAAAGATATTGAGCAAGACTACGATGAACCTCCTAGCATCTCGAGGTGAAGAGGAGCTGAGACTTCAACCTTTCAATCTCACTTGCTCATCAACCAACTCACAAAGATGAAGGATCACGATATGAGCATCCATATGCTCATGCCGCTGTAGCGGTTCCATCCGTGGCTAGCATGATGCAACTCATTTGTTGAGAATCACTCACATGTTTACGATAGGCCAACAATTGGTCGAGTTGCATCGTCACTAGGATGGGCGGGAAGAGGCGCCGAGGACATACACAAGCTTTTCACCTTGAGAACAATTCTCAAGTTTCTAAGCTAGATCCAAGTTGGCCCGATCAATTTATTTGAATCAAAATGGAGCATAAATTCAAACACATCATGATCATATATTAACTTAGAAATACAAAGCGAGCATATATGAGAAAGATGATTTTAAAATGCATCAATATACATTTATAAATCCCATTCATTTTTGAATTTCAAAAACCCCAAAATCACTTGGGAGATTGTAGGTCCATCTCGAATGGGCTGATATCCATCATAGTTATGAACAACCTTGGAGAGAGTCCAACAAGCCATTCATAACTTCGACGGTAGGTATCATCTATACCGATTGCATATCACGTATATGCAACTATCACAATGTGCTATCAACTAATTGAATGTTCACACATACATCGGGTTGTTAACACATTAACAAGTATGCATCATATGCATAGCACCCAACTTCACCTCCCTTTACATCGACCTTGGAAGAGTCCAACAAGCCGATGCTCGAGTTAAAAGCCAACCCATTAATCGGGACATAGTTTTAATATGGTTAGGCGCATTCAACCAATTAGCCCAGCTTGGAGAGTCCAACAACCAAAGCTAACGATTGACCTCGACTCTTACCATATTAGTATTAAACTATTCCATGGTTTGAACATATTGAGTTAGTAGGGCTTGGAAGAGTCCAACAACCCAAACAAGAAACAGAACTCTGGTTCTAACCATATTAATGGAAGGTGTAGGCTTTAATATTGATTAAGGGTTTTTATGTCTCATCCTCTTTGCATGCAAATAACTATTATCTACATGGCATGGCATACATGGCATACATCTACATGTCACGACACGCATGGCATAATGTTATGCATCTAATGCAATTACATGGCATACAATTATGTCATGTATATATTTCCTTATATGTCATAACTATTTATGGAAATAAAATATGTTTAAGATTTGATTCTCCAAATCAAATCATAATTAAATTAGGAAACAAATTTCCAAATCTAATCACATATTTTATTCATGGAATTATTTGATTAAGGAAAATCTATTTAGGAAACCAATTTCCTAAATCTTTAAAACTACTTATGGAAATAAAATATTTTAAGATTTGATTTCCCAAATCAAATCATGATTAAATTAGGAAACAAATTTCCAGAATCTAATCAAATATTTTATTTATGGAAAATATAAATTTCCATAAATACTTCCAACTTTCCAAAAGTGGAAGATTTCCATAAATACTTCTAGACTTTCCAAAATTGAAAAATTTCCATAAATACTTCTAAATTTCCAAAATTTAGAAAATTTCCAGAAATACATTATGACTATCGCAAAACCATTTTACGATTATGTCGAAACACAACACAGGCTCACGATACCCTTTGTTGGGTTTGGCATGGCGTGTGTGTGTTCGATCATGTTTCGTAAACATGAGCACAGCGGAAGCAATAAAAATAATAAATACTCCTATTTATTACAACACACACAACACACGCATGCTATTACAACAAGTGTAGACATAACCATAAATTAAAATTGCAATAAAAGGAAATTAAACTACGTTATACCTTCCGTATGACGTGTAGCGGGAACGGCATCAACCGGAACGATCCTCGTAAGAATCGTCTCTATCCGTATCCACGCCGAGCTCCTCGGGATGACCGCCAAGCCATCTTCGTGCGGGTTACTAGCCTCGTGTTGAAGGCGGCGTGATCGAGAGATGATCACGGTCGAATCAAATTCGGACCTAAAACAAGTCCTCAAGACTTGCTTCTCCGGAGAGGTATTCGTCAACCGATTGGCGAATCGCCGTCCTCCACCTCAGAGGATTACGGAGATCAAATCCCGGTATGTTAGCGCTGTCGGGCACTAACCGTCGTCGTCCAAGCGGCGCTCCGGCGAGAGGAGAAAAAGCTGTCAGAAAACTGGACAGCTTGGTGGAGGAGTAGGCGCCGGCCAAAACCAAGGAAGCAAGTGCTCACCTTGATGCCAAACCTAAAGAGGATGACCGGAACTCTTCCGGCAGCAGCTCGACGCCAGCGAGGAGGAAGGAAGCAACCTTCTGGCGCCGGTTGGAGGACGTATGGGCTGGGCGGCGGCTTGAGTTGGGCGCCGAATTAATCCCTATTTTATAGAGAACTAATTCTCTTAGGGGTTAATGGATCATATCCATAAAGCCCGTTAACCCGCTCCATTAAGATAAGTTAAAATAAACCAAACCATGATGGTTTATTTTAAGTTAAAACGAACCGAACCAACTTTTGGTTCATTCGTTTAATATAAACCAAACCCTTTGGTTTATTCTCATCCATTGGATTAGAACCAAACCATTTTGGTCCATCCATTATGTCTTCATAAGACACGGCCCATCCACGCTTCCATTGCGACTGAAACAATTTCATGCTCGCTTTATGTTTGATCCAACCAAACATAGTTTCTCTCGGTCTGAGAATCCCATTCTCAAGCTCGTTTAAATCCTTTGGATTACACTCGTTGTCGTGTGACCAAATAGGTTCTCGGTTTATGTTGGCGTCTATAATTAACCATTAATTATAGAGCGATCATGAGTGGCACCTAGTAGTACATCATGATCCCCAATTAAGAAAGATCAGCAGTTGATCGAACTATTTACGAAACCCTTGGCTTCGAATGAATCGTGCCCCATTCCCTTCACTCATCTTATACCCACTTGGTTCGAGGACATGGTCTATTGTGTGATCCCACTAAGTGACTCGTCACACCTAGCCCAAGTATCATTTCCTCGTCCTACGGATTCTAGTTACTCCACATGTATCGAAGAGTACCTTACTCTAAACATGTATTGCTTTGGCCAAAGACTTTAGTAACAATCCGACGAGAGGCCATGGGTATACATCTCCTCGCAAGGAGTGGTGAATCCTTTATAGGCTATTCAAACACCTTGATCACTTGACTTATACCCAATCATCCGGGTCCACATCTCCTTAGAGATGTTTGCTTAAGATGTCAAAGCATAAGTCTCCATGATCAAGATGACTTGAATACCGCAAGTCAAAGGAACATCGCACTTAAGCCACAGTAAGAACTTCATTGACATATCTATATATGCAGAGGACCATATGAAGTCTTACGGCTGGTCACTCCAATGAACTAGTTACCATAACTAGCATCCACGATCAACTCCGGACATCACTATGTCTCCAGCCAGTGAGAATCAGCTGCTTGGATACACCAAGGAGTATACCTCGTGCTAGTCTCGACAGAATTGATGGTGTCCAAATCCATCAATTCATCGACTAGGGATAATTCCGATACATCACAATTACACATGTAGAGATACTCACTAGTTGTGATCCAATCACAAATTCTCTCATCTTGTGAATCGTATCGTGGACATTCAGTAAATGAGTTTAAGATCCAATCAAATACATTAAACATGTATACTCAAATAGTGAATCTTCATTTATCATATAAATGGTTCATACATAAGGCGATTGCCTTAGGACATCTCTCATATATTACTAACACGAGGGTGGTGAAATGAAGGGGATGGGACTTCAAATAGATTTCATTGACGACACCACCCGAGCTATACAGAACATCCGCCAAAGAATTGAAATTGCTCAGAGCCGAAAAATGAGCTATGCAGATATGCGACGTAGACCGTTGGAATTCGACGTCAGGGATCTGGTATTCCTCAAGGTAGCCCCTATGAAGGGAGTGATGAGATTCAAAAGGAAGGGTAAGCTGAGTTCGTGCTATGTGGGACCATATCCGATACTGAAGAGAGTTGGCAAGGTAGCTTACGAGCTAGAGCTGCCTCAAGAGATATCAGCTATTCACAACGTGTTCCATGTTTCGATGCTTAAGAAGTGCATTTCCAGTACAGACCAAGTTATCGAGCCACAAACAGTGCAAGTTCAAGAGGACCTGAGTTATGAAAGTCGACCTATCCAGATACTAGACCGAGAAGTCAAAAGACTAAGGAATAAAGAGATGCCCTTAGTGAAGGTCTTGTGGCAAAATCAACGGTACGAAGAAGCCACCTGGGAATGCGAGGAGGACATGAAACAGAAGTACCCAGAGTTATTCTAAGTTTCGAGGATGGAACTTTTAAAAGGTATGAAGGATTGTAACGCCCGTAAAATTCTTAGCAATTTTACAAGAATTTTTGCATGATTATAATGAGCTTTATGTGGGCTCTTTCAAAAAAATAAAAGAAATACAGCCAAAAAGGATGCATGACCCAGGGTTTGAACCCTAAACCTCCAAGTAGATAGCTAAACCTTAAGATGCATCCAATAACCAGAAGCCCAGTAGGGTTGTGCTATTAGAAGGGTATGGCAATTGATAGATAAGGGTAAGGGAGGCTAAAGGACACCTTCAAGTGAATAAATAGGAGAATGAGGAGACAAGAGAAACAAAAGTTGTCATTCTCCCCTTCTCTTCTTCTTCCTCACCGAAACCCTAGTTTCCTTTTCTCCCATTTCCGAAATCCAACCAAGCAAGAAGAGGGCTCTAGTCTTGTCATCACATAGGGTATTTTCTACTACTAAACAAGCGAAAGGATGTAAGTATCCCCTCACCTGCAGTACAAGTTGCTTCGGTTGATGGTTGTTAAGAAAATCCTTTATGAAACTTTCGGCCAAGACCTCCTCCATGCTTCCCATGATTGTCCATGCTATGTTTTGTATGAATATGATGATAATATGTTTCTAGATAGGCTTGGTTTAAGTGTTTGATCTTAAAGCTTCTTGAAACTTTCGGCCAAGACCCATTTAGGCTCCTAATGGTCTTCTATGCTATGATCTATATGTAGTCATGTTATGTTTTGAATGTAGATGAAGATAATATGTTGATAGCTAAGTTAAATTTAAGTGTTTGATCTTAAAGCTTCTTGAAACTTTCGGCGAAGACTCATTTAGGCTCTTAATGGTCTTCTATGCTATGATCTATATGTAGTCATGTTATGTTTTGAATGTAGATGAAGATAATATGTTGATAGCTAAGTTAGATTTAAGTGTTTGATCTTAAAGCTTCTTGAAACTTTCGTCCAAGACCCATTTAGGCTCCTAATGGTCTTCTATGCTATGATCTATATGTAGTCATGTTATATTTTGAATGTAGATGAAGATAATATGTTGATAGCTAAGCTAGATTTAAGTGTTGAATCTTTAAGCTTCTTGAAACTCTCGGCCAAGACCCATTTAGGCTCCTAATGGTCTTCCATGCTATGATCTATATGTGGTCATGCTATGTTTTGAATGTAGATGAAGATAACATGTTTATACCTAAGCTAGATTTAAGTGATTGATCTTAAGGTTCCTTGAAGCTCTCGGCCAAGGCCTACTCAGGCTCCTAAGGGCCTTCCATGCCATGATCTATATGTAATGGAGATTAACATGTGGTTAGTGGATCTTGTACAAGTTGTTTAGGGTTTAAAATTTTGTTAGAATCCCCATGAAGTTTAGACCACACCATGTTATGCTTGTTCATGATGTTTATGCCATACTCTATATGTGTATGATGTTAGTATGATGTTTAGTAGATCTTGCACAAGTTGTTTTAGCATGTAAACTCCTAAGAACCCTTCCTTAGGGTTTTGGCCAGCCCATGTATATTCCCTCTACTAATCCTCCATGCCATGCTACATGTAGGAAAAAAAATGAAAATATGATGTTAGCTAGAATTTATGCTAGCATGATTGGTTTATGTCACTACCTTATGTCCATGTTAATTGTATGAATGTATGATTATGTTATGCTCACCGCATCATGATGAAGAAGTATATATGATGAATGCCTAAGTGATGCTTCCCTATGAATGGGGACTAAGAGCACTCTTTATGTTATGAAGAAGGAACATGATATGCTATGAAGAAGTAACATGATATGCCATGATAAAGAACATGATATGTATAAGAAAAGAAATGTTATATGCCATGATAAGGAACATAATATGTTTATGAAAATAAATATGATATGTTATGGAACATGATATGTTTTGAAAAGAAATATGATATGATATGATAAGGAACATGATATGTTATTTTACTTTCTGCATGGCTTGTACCAGACCCTAATAAGGTTCAAGGGATGGGCTCCTACGTGCCCCTGGATCGACGGTCATAGTACGGACCCAGTACGGGATGAGCTCCTAGTTTCTCTAGGTCGACGGTCATAAGTACGATCTTAGGATGAGCTTCTATGTTATGTTGCCCCTAGGCCGACGGACATAGTACGGGCCTAGTACTCTAGTAGGTTCGGGATTAGCTACCTCGGGTCTATTAGGGATGCGCTCTATGATGATGATGTATGTGGTACAATGCCGGGCCCAATATGTTGAGATTATGTTTAAGTACCTATAAGATATATGTTTTCAAAGAGCATCTTGCATATACCCTTATTTCATGTCTAGGTGATTATGATGTTTACATGAATGTTATGCTTATATGTTCTTGTATGTTTATATGAATGCAATGCTTATATGTTCTTGTATGTTTATATGCATGCAATGCTTATATGTTCTTGTATGTTTATATGAATGCCATGCTTATATGTTCTTGTATGTTTATATGCATGCTATGTTTATATGTTCTTGTATGTTTATATGAATGCTATGCTTATATGTTCTTGAATGTTTATATGAATGCTATGCTTATATGTTCTCAAATGATCATGTCACTACTCTATGTCTAATTCTTGATGTATGACTTTTGTGAGTAGGAAAGGATCTTACTAAGCCTATGTGCTTATAGTTATATGTTCCCTTGTACTGCAGATAAGGGTAAAGAATGGCTAAACTAAAGGGAGCAGCAGGAGGGGCAAAGTGTATGTGGTAGTGGCATGGTGGAGGAGATCTGTTTATGTTCCCAAACTTATGCATGTTTTCCTTTAAGTTGATTTTCATGAACTTGAACTAAGTACTTATGAAATGATGATGCATGCTCCATGTTTCATGCTTTATGTTTTAAAAAGAAAGAAAAAAAAAGTTTAAGTCTTCCACTGTAAATGCATATATGTAGTTTTCTGCTATAAATGCATGTATGTATGATCGCGTCGCGCCGCCCCTCCAACCCCTGAAAAGGGTGGGCGCGACATGATCATTAAGATGGAATTAATGAGTGATTAATTTCAAGCAAGCCAAGAGTAAAAAAAAACCCTTCATATTCAATGGTTGAATATAAAAGGGTTTTTTTGATGAGGCTTTGGAATAGAATTTTCGTGGGATCTTCTTCTCCTTCTTCTACCTTCTTGGCCGAACCAACTTTGTGGCTAGCACCACAGCTTGGTTCTTCTCCACTTCACGGTTCGTGTGAATACCGTGGAGGCACAGATGTACTGACCGTGCTGAGATCCATACACAAGTGTTGCTGACGGGATTGCGAAGGGCACGCAGTGAAAGTAATCACGATTCTCATAGGTTAGAATCGATCAAAAAATGTGTTTAGTTTTCACATGGATCTCTAGAGGGATCTCATTTTTCCACTGCTTAGTTCTTGTAAATGTTTCCAAGCATGATAAGAATCCTTACAATAAGGGATCTAAGAATGAAAAGCCCTATCATTGTCTAATTGCTAGAGGGCAATACAAAACCACAATGGTAGCTAGGAAATGGATCCCTAAGGAATACTTTGTGAACCATATTGGAAAGAATCTATATTGGGTTCCTAAGTCAATCCTTAAAGGTTAGAAAAACCTAGGATAGTCAACCATACTTGAATTTATCTCATATCATGTTAATTGGTTGACTTATGTTCATGTTGGGTGTTATTGGGGTGATACTTGATTTATGATCATGATGAGTAGTGATTTTGCATGATACTTAACCTTTGGTAGAAATTGCATGAAATTTGTGGTTAAGTATAAATACCTTAGTTACATCTCACATTCACCATAAGGAGAACTTGATTGAAAACATAGCAATGGGTGAGACGTTAGGTTGATACAAATGATTCACTAATGCTTATGACATTTAGATGAGTTATTAAGTGTATCATGATATAGTAATCATAAACCAACTATGGGGAAACTATATGTTTAATTCATGGACATATTGCTCAAAGATCATAGTTAAATATTTTTAATGATTTAAAAATATTTTATGTTTTGAAAACTGAGGGTTTATGTTTTGAAATGTTTTAAGGCAAAACTAGCTTTCAAAGTTGATACATAATTGAGAATGCTTACAACCTTTGAGTTTTTGCCTAATTTTCGAAAATTGGATGAATTTTCATGAAAAATTATTTTTCCTTGATAGAGGAACTCATTAGAAATGTGTTCCCCAAATTTTATGATCTTTTGAATTTTCATGAATTTTTAATGCATTTCTGAAGTTGGCTTCAGAAATCAGGAAATGTTGATTTTCAAGTGCCAATCAGCTGGCATTCTGATGCAGTCGACTGTTGGACTGTGCACGAGCACAATAACCTATTTTGGGTGTTTTCAGCTTGATTTTAGTGATTTTATTCCCTTAGATATTAATGTTGAAGGTAGGAAACTTAGCATCTAACTTCTACTCGGTAGCTTGCGCATGGCGATCCCATCTACGTCCTCGGATTAAAAAATTAATCCTTGACGATGAGGGATTACCCAAGCAACTGATCCATCGTCGTGCTATTCGAATAGAGTAGTCACTTGAATAAACTTATTGTTCAAGTAACCTATCTCTTATTTTCGATTAGCCGCAGAATAGACGATGTACGGATCATCGATTTTTGTGTTTGTCTTCGGGGTCCAAGTAAATTAGCCACATGCAATTACATACATCATACAAAGAAACAAAAGGAAAGCAAAACAAGAATTATACCTCTTGTTTACCTCAAGGTCTTCTATTGTATGTCCTATCCTCCATTTGGACGTTGTGTGGGCAACGATCCTCCAAGATATAAAGCCTCCTAGATCACGATCTTCCTTTCCATGCTCACTACGAACAAAAGGAAGAAAACTCGAACCCTTCTTCTCCTTACTTGCGTCAACCACCAAGCACCAACTTGGTGTCCGCCGGCACTAAGGAGTGGGAGAGGATTTGCTGGCCAAGATTGATATCTTGCCGATGGCCAAAGGATGAAGAAGAAGAAAATGGGGTGCCACCCAAAACCCAAGGAAGAGGATGCCCTAGAGCCGGCCAAGAGAAAGGAGGAGAAAACCAAAGCCTTACCCTCTTGTTGCCGCCAACCCAAACCCTAATCCCCTTGTGTTTCTTGCTGCCCAAGCCAAGGAGAGCAAACCCTAGAATCTCCAAAAACTCTTGTGCCGCCCAAGCGTTGGCTCCCCTTTTATAGATTTCACCCATACCTCCTTTTAATCTCCACCGTCGGATTTAAAGATTTAATCTCAACTGTCGGATCCAGAGATTTAATCTCCACCGTCGGATCTAGAGATTTAATCTCAACTGTCGGATCCAGAGATTTAATCTCCACCGTCAGATCTAGAGATTTAATCTCAATCGTCGGATCTAGAGATTTAATCTCAACCGTTGGATCCAGAGATTTAATCTCCACCGTCGGATCTAGAGATTTAATCTCAACCGTCGGATCTAGAGATTTAATCTCCACCGTCGGATCTAGAGTTTTAACCTCCACCGTTGGATCTAGAGTTCCATTTTCCACCATCGGATCTAGGCTTTATGAGGGTTTTAATAGGCTACAATAGGGACCATGAGGAGGAGTTGGATCTTGGCCACCCAATGGATCTAGCCCACATAAAGTCCGATCCATTAATGATAATCCATTCCACTAGAGGATTATCATTGATCTACCTCACCAACCCCCATAAATAAATATGAACTCCATATATTAATTGTACAAATATCTCTCCGTGTTTAAGATCTCAAATGTCCGTCAATTAATTAATTTACTGACAATTAATTAATCAACATCTAACTCTATGAGTAGTACCACTCAACCTTATCATCATGCTGGACTAAGTCCACCTACAGGGTTTACATGATGAACCTTATGAGCTCCTCAAGGGGACATCATCATCCTAATATATAGGACACGATTTCCTGCTATAATCAACGGCAAACTATGTAAATAATATCATTTCCCAACTTACCGAGCCTATCAATTTACTCTATAAATCTCGCCCATTGGTAAATCAAAGAAATAAATACTAAGTACATATGCCCGTTATTATATCAGGATTAAAAGCATGTACACTATAATATCCGAGGTCCGATTCAATTATGTAGTCAGTAATAAATCGAATCACCTCTTAGTTGGTCCTGCTCAATACACACAAAGTGTACTAGTATAATTCTATGGTCAAGACAAACTAATACCAAATCACACTACAACCATACCAATGGTTTGTCCAAAACCATCTCGGTTGTGAGCTTTTACTTATACTCTACAAGGAACTGATAACATGATCTCCCATGTGACACTGCACACAATGTTATCTACAATGTAATGTATCAGACAATATGCATAATCATAAATATGCAAACAATGATCATGTGATTCTTATTTCAAAAATAAAGATGTTCATACAAAAGATAGACTTTTCAGTATACATCCCAATAATCTTCTACTTATACTAAAAGACTATGCTGTCTTCATACTGCCATACATCTGATTCCCATTCCCTCCACATGCCTATCAAAAGCTCTCACTTGAAGAGCCTTAGTGAAAGGATCTACCAGGTCATCCTCTGATGTAATCTAGGTGACAACAACTTCTACCTCCTCTACTCTCTCGTATCAGGTGGTACTTGCGTTCTATGTGTTTACTTGCCTTATGGGATTGTGGTTCCTTAGAGTTTGCAACTGCACCACTATTATCACAATAAATTGTGATAGTTCTGGGCAAATCAGGAATCACATCCAAGTCTATCAAGAAGTTCCTGAGCCATACAACTTCTTTGGCCGCCTCAGAGGTTGCCACATACTCAGCTTCCATGGTGGAGTCCGCCACACATTTTTGCTTGACACTCTTCCATACAATGGCTCCACCTCCCAAAGTAAACACAAAACCTGAGGTAGACTTATTGTTATCCCTATCTGATTGGAAGTTGGAATCTATGTAACCCACAGGGAATAAATGATCTGCCTGGTATACCAGCATATAATCCCTAGTCCTTCTCAAGTACTTTAATATATGCTTTACCGCAGTTCAATGTCCCTATCCTGGATTACTCTGATATCTGCTAACCATGCCCACAACAAAGCAGATATCCAACCTCGTACATAACATAGCATACATGAGGCTTCATACTGCCGAAGCATAAGGAACCACCTTCATCTTCTCTATCTCCTTTGATGTTCTAGGACACATCTCCTTAGATAAAGGAATTCGATGCCTAAAAGGTAGAAAACCTTTCTTGGAGTTCTACTTGCTAAAACGAGCCAAAATGGTGTCTATGTATGAAGCTTGAGACAAGCACAACATCCTTTTCCTACGATCCCTTATAACCTTGATCCCAAGGATGTGTCCCACTTCTCCCAAGTCCTTCATATCAAATTGTTTGGACAACCATACCCTTACGTCCGATAACACCTTGACATTGTTGCCAATTAACAAAATGTCATCTACATATAGTACAAGAAATACCACTACGTTTCCGTCACATCTCTTATATACACAAGACTCATCTGGACTTTGAATAAATCCATAAGATTGGATTACCTCATCAAAGTGGATGTTCCAAGATCTCAAAGCTTGCTTCAATCCATAAATGGACCGATTAAGCTTGCACACAAGATGCTCTTTGCCCTTTGCAATGAATCCCTCTGGTTACTTCGTATAGATGTTTTCCTCAAGATTTCCATTAAGGAAAGCTGTCTTGACATCCATCTGCAACACCTCATAATCCATATGAGCAGCAATACATAAGAGAATCTGGATAGACTTAAGCATGGCTACCGGCGAAAAGGTCTCCTCATAATCGATACCCTCTTTCTGAGTATACCCTTTTGCAACAAGCCTTGCTTTGAAGGTCTCAACTTTCCCGTCTATTCCTCTCTTTCTTTTGTAGATCCACTTGTATCCAATGGTTTTTACACCATTGGGTGGTTCTACTAGCTCCCAGACCTGATTTGATTCCATAAATTCTATTTCAGAATTCATCGCACTTTGCCAAGATACCGTATCTTTATCTTGGATTGCCTCGTCATATGTCCAGGGATAAGGTTCATGTTCGCCAGGGACCAAATCAGAAGATTCTCCCAAGAACATAAATCTGTCAGGCTGTCTAACAACCCTCCCACTACGATGAGGTATCACCTGTGTATCCTCTGTGACATACGGTGCAGTCACTTGTAGTATATCCTCTTGTACCGTTGGTACTGAAGTAGTGACTTTCCCTCTCAATTCCGCCAGAACAATCTTACTCATGGGCTTGTGGTTCATCACATAGTCTTCCTCTAGAAATCTGGCGTTCGTGCTAACGATCACCCTCTGATCTCTAGGACTATAAAACAAACCACCTTTCGTTCCTCTAGGATAGCCAACGAACATGCACACTTCTGTACGAGGTTCCAACTTACCAGCATATGCCTTCATCACATGTGCTGGACTCCCCCAAATCCGAATATGTCTCAGACTAGGCTTTCGTCCAGTCCACAATTCTGTGGAAGTAGAAGGCACTGATTTAGATGGTACCAAGTTTAGTATATACACTGTCGTATCTAGAGCATACCCCCAGAATGAATCTGGCAACTCAGAATAACTCATCATCGATCTAACCATCTCCATAAGAGTCCTATTCCTTCGCTCTGCTACACCATTCTGCTGGGGTGTGCCAGGTGCAGACAATTGAGATTAAATCCCAGCCTCTGATAAGTAATTTATAAACTCTCCCAAGAGGTACTCACCACCATGATCAGATCGTAGTGTCTTGATACTTTTACCTTGACGTTTCTCCACATCAACCTTGAATTCTTTGAACCTGTCAAAGCATTCAGACTTACGGTGCATCAAGTAAATGTATCCATATCTTGAATAATCATCTATAAAAGAGATGAAATATTCATAACCACCTCTTGCCGGGATAGACATAGGACCACACAAATCAGAATGAACCAATTCCAACACATCTTTGGCTCTATACCCCTTGGCCTTAAAAGGCCTCTTGGTCATTTTACCTTCCAAGAAAGATTTGCAAGTTGGGAAATCTTCCACCACTAATGAACCCAGAGGTCCATCAGCTATCAACCTTTGAATTCTACTTAGGTTAATATGACCTAACCTTAGATGCCAAAGATATGTTTGGTTCATTTTTGAAGGTTCTTTTCTCTTATTAGAATTAGAAGATGAGTTATTTACTTCTATTTGCATCGTGGGAGCTTTTGGTTCAAGGGTATATAAATTTCCTATCAATGCACCAGAACAGATAATCTCTCTATTCCTTTTTATAACAACTCTATCATTAAAAGAAATAGAATATTCATCCAAAAACAATTTAGAAATCGAAATTAAATTCTTTCTAAATAAAGGTACATAAAGGCAATTTCTCAGAACCAAAGTTTTATTTCTATCAAAAGATAAATAAACATCTCCCAATGCAACAGCTGCCACCTTCGTAGCATCGCCCAAGAAAATGGTAATCTCCCCCTTAGCCAGTCGTCTGGTTTCCTGGAACCCCTGTAAAGTATTACAGACATGACCAGTGGCTCCCGTATCTGAAGGTAGGAAACTTCACTTCCCACTTCAACTCGGTCGCTTGTTCATGGCGATCCCATCGACATCCCCGGATTAAAAAAAAATTAATCCTAGAAAAAAAGGGATCACCTAAGCAACCGTTTCATCTTCATGCTATTCGATTAGAGTAGTCACTTGAAAAAACTTGTTGTTCAAGCCACCAACCTCTATTCTACGAATAGCCGCCGAATAGACGATGTATAGATCGCCGACTTTTGTGTTTATGTTCGGGGTCTAAGTTATATTAGCCACAAAACAGAATATATAACATACATATGATTGAAGAACAAATATAGACAACTTACAAAAGAATATAAACAAATGTTATACCTCTTGATCTTCTATTGTATGTCCTTCCCCCTTTTGGACGTCGTGTGGGCAACGATCTACCAAAAGTCGAAGCTCCTAGATCACCAATCTTCCTTCCTTGCTCACTCCGAACAAGGGGAAGAATAAGAAACAAAGCTCTTCTTCTTCTTTCAACCAACCACCAAGCTCTAAGCTAGGTGCTTGCCGCCGACCAAGAAGAAGAACAAAGGGGAGTGAACGCCGGCCAAAACTCTAAGGGAAGAGACCCTAGACTTCTTTCCACCGGCCAAGGAGAAGAGGGGAGGAGGTTTGGATGCCGGCAAAGGGAGAGGAAGCAAAACTTGGGCGCCGTCCAACTAGGAAGAGGAAGAGAAAAGGAAAATCTTTCCTTAATTGAGGCCGCCCAACACCTCCAAACCCTAAGCCTATCAAACCCTAATCCTATTCCTTTTCTAATTCTCCTTGCCACCCACCCTAAAGCCCCTTTTTATAGAGTTAGGGATAAGCCTTGTTTTAATCTCCACCATTGGTTCTAGGGATTTAATCTCAACCGTCGGATCTAGAGATTTAATCTCTACCGTTGGATCTAGAGTTTTGTTTTCATCCATTGGATCTAGGCTTCATGAGGTTTTAATAGGCTACAATAGGGACCATGAGGAGGAGTTGGATCTTGGCTACCCAATGGATCAAGCCCACATAAAGTCCGATCTATTAATGATAATCAAAACCACTAAAGGATTATCATTGATCTACCTCACCAACCCCCATAAGTTAATATGGGCTCCATATATTATTTGTACATTTTTCTCCCCGTGTTTAAGATCTCGAATGTCCATCGATTAATTAATTTACTGACCATTAATTAATCAACATCTAACTCCATGAGTAGTACCACTCAACCTTTTCATCATGCCGGACCAAGTCCACCTGCAGGGTTTACATGATGAACCTTATGAGCTCCTCAAGGGGACATCATCATCCTAATATATCGCTAGAGGGGGGGGGGGTGAATAGCGATACGGTGTCGTTAAAAACTTTTGCAATAAGTAAAAAGCAAGTAGAGAATGCACAGCGGAAATATAAAGTAGACAAGATATTTTTACGTGGTTCACAATCTTTCGATTGCTAATCCACGACCCTAGTGATCCTTGATCACGTACGGAGGGCAATTCACTAAAACCACTCCTCCTCGTTGGAGGTAGGAGCAACGATTACAAAAAGAAATCAAGGCAAAGGGACACTCCCCCTTTCCTTGTTACGATTAAAGCACAAAGACAATTTAAAGAAGTAGAACTTAAATAAATATACCGACAACTCTTATAAGTAGAAGATGTAGCTTTCGTTGTCGGCGGCACTTCGTCGTAGCAAATGTGAGTAGTAGTAGCGGCGTTACGACGGCGTGTTGAGAGCTCTTGAATTCTTGTAATTTGCTTGGAGTGAACATGTCTATTTATGGATATTGATCTATGAATTTAGACATAGGTAGTGTCCAAGGTGAGGTTCTTATCCCAACTCAAGGATGAGGTGTTTCATCCAACCACCTTGTGCCACCTCCAACCTTCTTGTGCGCCAACTCAAGGATGAGGTGTTTCATCCAACCACCTTGTGCCACCTCCAACCTCCTTGGGCGCCAACTTGAGGATGAGGTGTTTCATCCAACCACCTTGTGCCACCTCCAACCTCCTTGGGCGCCAACTTGTTTGAGCCATTCAACTTGTGCCACATCATGGGAGCCAACCATCTTGTGCCAACTCACCTTATTTTTGGCGTCCACCACAAGGAAGCTTGGTGATGGTTTGGATGTCCACCTTGATGCCACATCACCCTTTGTACCAAAACACGAGTCAAGTCCAAATTCACCCCCTTGAAATTCGAGCTCTTCTCGAGGCTGGAACTTGACTAGCGATTGGTAGTAGTCAAAGGGTTTTGAATTTCCTTAAAATATAAAATCGATGGTTCTAACCATCGATCTCGACCTAGACCTTCCATTGGAGGTATTGGGTCGGATCTACGCTAACGACCTTGCCCGCTTTCACCTTGTAGCCTCGCTTCCGGTCTTCACCCGAGTACCTCGGCTTCCTCCGAAGTCCCTCTGGCGTTGCCCGACCACCTCGGTTCCCACCAGGTGTCGCAGACCTTCCGCTCAACTTTAGCATTTCTGCACACTTAATTGAGCTCGTAAGATAACAAATATACCCTTAACTATTGAGCCTTTTGCCATAATCAAAATACCGGTTCGACTTTGGTGCCCACTGCACCAACAATCTCCCCCTTTTTGATTCATGGCAAACCGACACACAAGTTAAGGAAAAATTAAGCATAACAGTAAGCTAGCATAATGATTAAGCATGAATGAGCTAGCATAAAGATTAAATATGAATGAGCTAGCATAATGATTAAGCATGAATGAGCTAGCATAAAGATTAAATATGAATGAGCTAGCATAAAGATTAAATATGAATGAGCTAGCATAATGATTAAATATGAATGAGCTAGCATAATGATTAAGTATGAATGAGCTAGCATAAAGATTAAGCATGAGTGAGCTAGCATAAAGATTAAGCATGAGTGAGAAATATTATTGTTTCAAGTTCTCCCCTTTGAGGTAACCTCCCCCTTGACCGAAGGTGAGTTCTTGAAAAATAATTTTTACTCCCCCTTAATAGTTGCTTAAGTAAACGGAATTACTTAATATAAAAGGTAATAATTTTGTTTACTTTCTTCCTTACTTTTGTGACTTTCTCCCCCTTTTGCCTTAACTCAAAAAGTTTGTAAATATATTTTAGGGTTTGTAAGTCCAAGCAAGTTCCCAATATAAATATATATATATATTTTTTTAAAATAATAATAAGCTTGAAAATATGTTCATCTAAAATGTACAACTCCGGTTGGACTTGATTGATATAGAATGATCAATAAGTCTTGAAGGAGTTGATTAATTTAAATAAGTATACTCCCTGGTGCATGTCGATGCACTGAATCTACAACTGGAACCATGAGTAAGGTCCTACCCTCTCACGCCCGTCTACGTGGCTAAGTACACAAACACATTAGTCCTATGTGTTGTGAGATGTGTTGGCTCCTTAAATCTATAGGTATATGATTTCTAAGGTAAGACTTAGGCTAATTTCATAAAAAGAAGCAAAAGTAGAGTACATATATAGAAAAATTTAAATCCTACTCTATTACGCACATACCTAACTTTCGTCTTAATAAACTAAATTCGGCTTCGGGTAGTGGTTTGGTGAAGATGTCCGCTAGGTTTGATTTGGACTCAACATACTCTAGTTGTATAGTTCCATTAGTTACATGTTCCCTAATGAAGTGGTGTTTAACTTCTATATGTTTTGTCCTAGAATGACATATTGGATTTTTAGTTAAGTTAATTGAACTAATGTTATCTATGTAGGTTTTAATGTTGTTAAAGATTAAGCTAAAGTCTTGGAGAGTGTGCTTCATCCACGGGAGTGAGAGACACACTCACCCATCGCATAGCGTATTCGCCGGTGGTAGATAAGGCAACGCAATCTTTGCTTCCTCTTGCACCAACTTACTAGACTCGAGTAGAGGATTTGACAACAACCACTCGTGCTCTTTCTATCGAGTTTACTACCGCATAGTCGAGTCAGTAGCCGATTAGATTAAACTCGGTAGATCTAGGGTACCAAATACCTCGTTTAGCGTGCCCTTTAGATATCTAAGGATACGCTTGACTAGGGTTAGGTGAGACTCCTTAGGCACAGGTTTGTAACCTTGCGCACATACTTACGCGAATAAAATGTCGTCGGCTCGCGGTTAAGTATAGGAGACTTCCTATTGCGCTCCTATAGTATTTTAGGTCAACGGGTTTTCCTTCTACATCTTCGTTTATATTAACATTAGTTGCCATAGGTGTATTGATTATTTTAGCATCTTGCATTCCAAATCGATTTATTATGTCCTCGGTATATTTTTGTTGATGTAAATATATTCCATCTTTAGTTTGTTTAATTTGTAAACCTAAGAAGAAACTTAACTCTCCCACTAAATTCATTTCAAATTCACTTTCCATAAGTGAGATGAATTAGTTTAGCGAGGATCGAGTTGGTAGTTCCAAAAATTATATCATCTACATAGATTTGGGCTATAAAGATTTCTTTTCCTACGGTTTTAACGAATAAGGTTGGGTCGACTAAACCTTGGTTGAATCCTTTGGACTTAAGATAGATCGAAGCCTTTCGTACCAAGCTCTTGGGGCTTGTTTGAGTCCATATAGGGCTTTCTTAAGTCTAAGGACATGGTCGTTTATCTAGATTTTCAATCCGGAGGTTGGTACGTAAACTTCTTCCTTAATGTATCCATTCAAAAATGCTGACTTGACATCCATTTGAAACAATTTAAAACCTCGATGTGCAGCATATGCTAACAACATTCGGATGGACTCTAGTCTTGCTACGGGGGCGTAGGTCTCATCGTAATCTAAACCTTCGACTTGACTAAACCCTTTTGCGACTAACCTAGCTTTATTTCTAACTACTTCACCTTTATCATCAAGTTTATTTCGAAATACCCACCTTGTTCCAATAATTGATTTTTCTTTAGGTGGTGGTACTAATTCCCAGACTTCATTTCTAGTGAATTGAGCTAGCTCTTCTTGCATAGCAATAATCCAGTCGGGATCAAGAAGTGCTTGTTCAATAGTTTTGGGTTCGATTTTGGAAATTAACGAGATTTGACTAAGGTTTCGATATGATGCTCTAGTTCGAACCCCTAAATTTGGATCACCTATAACTTGATTGATAGGATGATTTGTTTGAGTCTTAGTGTGACTCGGGTTAGAGTCATCTATCACTTGGTCGATAGGATGACTTGGGTTAGGACGAGATTCAAGTTCAAGATCAGAGTCGGGTTCGCTATAAGTTGATTTGCTAGTTGGTTTTGTTAAGGATTGAACGGGTTCGTGTCCTTCATCAAAAACTATATTAATGGTTTCTTCGACTCTAAGAGTGTCGTGATTGTATACCCTATAAGCTCTCTTGGTGGTTGAGTATCCTAGAAAGGTTCGAGAGGTTTTGGATTTGAATTTCCCTAGGTAATCCTTAGTGTTTAAGATATGTACCTTGCATCCAAATACCCTAAAGTACTTGATGTTCGGTATTTTATCGTGATAAATCTCGTACGAGGTCTTTTGGTGCCTCTTTACCATAAGGATCCTATTTTGGACATAGCAAGCCGTACTAACGGCCTCTGCCCAAAATCTATCGGGTAGGTTATACTCGTTTAACATTGTCCTAGCGGCTTCTTGTAGGGTTCTATTTTTCCGTTCGACTAACCCATTTTGTTGTGGGGTTCTAGGACATGAAAACTCATGGTGGTATCCGTTTAGGTTACAGGAATCTGTAAACCTGTGGTTTTAATTCACCACCATGATCGCTTCTAAGTCTTTTTAATCTTAAGGTTCTTTTGATTTTTGATTAACCTACAAAGATTGATTAGTTGGTCTAGGGTATCATTTTTATGTTTGATAAACCTAACCCAAGTAAATCTAGAATAGTCGTCAATTATGACTAAGCAAAATTGACTACCATTGAGTGACTTAGCTCCATGTGTAGGAGCTCAAGAACACTTTTGGTTCGTTCTTGATTAGTTAATTGATGTTGTGTCCTAGATTGTTTACCTTGTTGACAAGCATTACATATTTTATTATCCAAGTTGTTTAGTTTAGGCAAACCTATAACTAAGCCACTCGACTCATCTTGTGGACGAGTCTTGGGTGCAGTGTCCAGTCTTGTGCCATAACCAAGATTCCTCTTCTTGCTGTGTCATAAGACACTTGGTTGAGGAGTTGGGTAAATTTATTGTGTAGATGTTGCTACTCCTAGTTCCTTTAAGTATTATTTTAGATGTTGCATTTATTTTGATTACGCATTCATTTTCTAGAAATATGACCTTATAATTGTTATCACACAATTGGCTTACACTAAGTAAATTATATTGAAAGTTTTCTACTAATAAGACATTTTGAATTGTAAAGTTAGAGTTGAGCTCAATATCACGATCCGATGATTTTGAGCTTGCGCTATTCGGAAGGCTACCGATCCTTGTCGTTTGAATCGTAATCAAAATTTGAGTTGATCCCGGTCATGTGTCGAGCAACCATCGTCCAACATCCATTGATCCTACACATAAGGTAGTTGGATCGGATATTGGAATTACTAAAGGGTTGTTTGTAAGTTTTAAACCTAAATCATCTCACCAATATCTACATGATCAAAACATGTTATTCCTATGTGTTATTGTGAGATGACTTTCAATTTTACTTGATTAATTTTAATGAATTTAAATTAACCAACATTAGGTTAGATTCGGATTTAGTCTAAGCTCATCAAGTAATCTTTTCAAGAGATTAGCTTCGGTCGTGGCGAGGCACGAGGCCTTCTTTGATCGGAACAACGACCACTTCCTTAGACAAAGCTAATTTCAAGAAATTGATAACTCGACTTACTTGAGACTACGCCTTGGTCTAACTAGTTATTTTTGAAAAGAGGCTCCCGAGGCTCAATCTTTTTCAGAGGATTTTAGTTGGTTTATTTTTGAAAAGAGGCTCCCGAGGCTCAATCTTTTGCAGGATTTTAGTTGGTTATGAGTCCTATCTAACCATTCTAAAAATAAAGGAAAAACTAAGCATGCAATTTCTAAGACTTAACAAAAATACATTTTGTATTGGCTCCCCTGGACCATTGAATCGAGTGGGTCTATTCACATAGTGAATTTGGTCCTGGGAACCCAATACATGTTAGATCCTAAAGTTGAAATCAAAGTGGTCTTAGGGACCCATGCTTGGACATTTTTCTTATGTTGGTTTACTATAGACATATATGACTTATTGGTTGTATTTGAGTTAAACCCGAGTCCGCCTTGTTGTACACGGCCCTTTGTGATCCAAGTAAGAGGTCAAGTCCCTTGGATCCCAAAGTGAACCTTTCCAACGTGTTCCTAAGGTCTTCGACTTGTGTTTTCAAAAGCGAGTTCTCAACTTCAAGCTTTTCAACTTGAGTTGAGTCCTCCTCTTGAATCTGAGTAGTCGAAGAGGTTAGGAGACCTCATGTTTGAGAAGGTTAACCTCCTCAATTAGGGTCTCGACCTTGGACTCGGACTTAGCTAGTTTCTTATTTAAAAATTTAATTGCACCATACAAAGTATTAAGTAACGACCGACTTACCCTTAATGATTCTTTTGAACCGGATACGGATCCGTGGCTTGTCTTGAATGGAAGCTCATCATCGGATTCGGACTCGGACTCTTCTTGATTTCGAGTCGCGTGCTCGGTCGGCTTGGCCATTAGAGCTTGGATATCGCCTTCTTCCTCCGACAACTCCTCCCAAGTAGCGTTTAGCGCTTTCTTGGTCTTTGATGCGTTATTCTTTAGCTTTGGGCACTCGGACTTGATGTGACCGAACCTGTTGCACTCATAGCATCTAAAATTAGAAGTATTTGAATTAGGTTTAGGCTTACCTTGAGTTGTTGGTCGTTTTCGTCTCTTGATCATCTTCCTAACTAGATTGACTAGTTCGGATTCTATTCGAGTCTACTTCCGATTCGGACTCGCCTTCTTCCTTCGGGGTGGCTTGCTTATGCGGGCTTCTTCTTCTTGGAACACCGCAACTAACGCAATACTCTTCTCGGCGACCACGTTAGTTTGCTCATGTAATTCAAGTTCCGAAAACAATTCGTCTAGCCTAATTTTAGAAAGGTCCTTGGAGACCTTGTAGGCATCGACCATGGATGCCCACAAGGTGGTCCTAGGAAACGAGTTAAGAGAATACCTGATAAGGTCGCGATTCTCGACCTTTTGTCCGATGGCATGGAGTTGGTTGGCGATGTCTTGGATCTGAGCATGTAGTTGAGTTGCGGTCTCGTTTTCCTGCATTTTCAAGTTATACAATTTATTTAAAAGTAAATCTCTTTTACATACCTTCGTGTCGTCGGTGCCTTCGTGTAGTTCCACTAGCTTGGTCCATAAGTCCTTTGCACTAATGAAGGGGCCGGCGCGGTTGAGCTCTTCCTTGGACAACCCACATTGCAAGATTTGAGTTGCCTTGGCATCGGCTTCTACTTGTTTTTCATGGAATTTGACCATTGATCGTAACCCAAAGATTCACCATCTTCATTAATAGGAAGTGTGAAACCGGTTTGATTACGATCCACATCTCGATTTGGGTTTTAAGAAAGCATTCCATCCGACCCTTCCAATAACGGAAAGTCATTACTGTAAAACGGGGGTCAAAGCTAAACCCTTCGAGATGGGCCATTTAAAAACAAGAAGAAGAACGATTTAAAAGAATCTTGCAAAACACACACGAAAGAATATTCCAAGACTTTCGTCTTGGATTAGTAGTCTTGAAGTGAAAAAAAATATATAAAATGTAACTTGCAAAAAGAAATAAACAATCAAATGCGAATGTCGTTGAAGTTCCGGAGGACAACCTTACTCGGGATCTAACCCGAAGGACAACCTTATCCGGATCCTAAAGCCTCTAATGCAATTCTATATGTAGGAGAAGATAAGCAAGTGAAATAATTATACGAAAACAGAAATAAATAAATAAAAAATCTGTAAAAAAAAAGAAAAACAAAGCTAGATTGGTGGTTTCACCGAATCTTAGCGCCCCCGGCTCTGATACCAATTGTTGGATCGAAAGTGTCGCTAGAGGGGGGGGGGTGAATAGCGATACGGTGTCGTTAAAAACTTTTGCAATAAGTAAAAAGCAAGTAGAGAATGCACAGCTGAAATATAAAGTAGACAAGATATTTTTACGTGGTTCACAATCTTTCGATTGCTAATCCACGGCCCTAGTGATCCTTGATCACGTACGGAGGGCAATTCACTAAAACCACTCCTCTTCGTTGGAAGTAGGAGCAACGATTACAAAGAGAAATCAAGGCAAAGGGACACTCCCCCTTTCCTTGTTACGATTAAAGCACAAAGACAATTTAAAGAAGTAGAACTTAAATAAATATACCGACAACTCTTATAAGTAGAAGATGTAGCTTTCGTTGTCGGCGGCACTTCGTCGTAGCAAATGTGAGTAGTAGTAGCGGCGTTACGACGGCGTGTTGAGAGCTCTTGAATTCTTGTAATTTGCTTGGAGTGAACATGTCTATTTATGGATATTGATCTATGAATTTAGACATAGGTAGTGTCCAAGGTGAGGTTCTTATCCCAACTCAAGGATGAGGTGTTTCATCCAACCACCTTGTGCCACCTCCAACCTTCTTGTGCGCCAACTCAAGGATGAGGTGTTTCATCCAACCACCTTGTGCCACCTCTAACCTCCTTGGGCGCCAACTTGAGGATGAGGTGTTTCATCCAACCACCTTGTGCCACCTCCAACCTCCTTGGGCGCCAACTTGTTGGAGCCATTCAACTTGTGCCACATCATGGGAGCCAACCATCTTGTGCCAACTCACCTTATTTTGGCGCGCCCACCACAAGGAAGCTTGGTGATGGTTTGGATGTCCACCTTGATGCCACATCACCCTTTGTACCAAAACACGAGTCAAGTCCAAATTCACCCCCTTGAAATTGAGCTCTTCTCGAGGTGGAACTTGACTAGCGTTGATAGTCAAAGGGTTTTGGACCGCGATACAAGTTAGCTTAAAATATAAAGTACGATGGTTCTAACCATCTGATCTCGACCTAGACCTTCCATTGGAGGTATTGGGTCGGATCTACGCTTAACGACCTTGCTTCGCTTTCACACGAGCTTACCTTGTAGCCTCGCTTCCGGTCTTCACCCGAGTACCTCGGCTTCCTCCGAAGTCCCTCTGGCGTTGCCCGACCACCTCGGTTCCCACCGGGTGTCGCAGACCTTCCGCTCAACTTTAGCATTTCTGCACACTTAATTGAGCTCGTAAGATAACAAATATACCCTTAACTATTGAGCCTTTTGCCATAATCAAAATACCGGTTCGACTTTGGTGCCCCGCACCAACATATAGGACACGGTTTCCTCCTATAATCAACGACACACCATATAAATAATATCATTTCCCAACTTACCGAGCCTATCGATTTAATCTATAAATCTCGCCCATTGGTAAATCAAAGTAATGAATACTAAGTATATGTGTCCGTTATTATATCGGGATTAAGAGCATGTACAATATAATATCTGAGGTCCGATTCAATTATGTAGTCAGCAATAAATCGAATCACCTCTAAGTCAGTCCTGCTCAATACACACAAAGTGTACTAGTGTGATCTATGGTCAAGACAAATCAATACCAAATCACACTACAACCATACCAATGGTTTGTCCAAAGCCATCTCGGTTGTGAGCCTATACTTATACTTTACAAGGAGCCGATAACATGATCTCCTGTGTGACACCTCACACCATGTTATCTACAATGTAATGTATTAGACAATATGCATCACCATAAATATGCAAACAATGATCATGTGATTCTTATTTCAAAATAAAGATGTTCATACAAAAGATAGACTTTTCAGTATACATCCCAACAGTATCTACACACCAGGTGTCGGTAGATAACACCGCTAAACATGTTTCAACGACTAGACCAAAAGATATATTTTTGTTCTACTTCCGATTGGGGCAGTCCTTCTTCCAATGTCCAGTCTACTTGCAAGTGAAGCACTTTCCTTTCGTCTTCTTCACTCCTCCCTGATATCCTCCCGCCACCTTTGCCCCACCTTGTTTCTTCTTCTTCTTGCCTTTCGGCTTAGAAGTAGAAACCTTTTGAGCAACCATGGCCTGAGCCTGAGTACTCTGATGAAAAAGTCCCTCTGCTACCTGGAGTTCTGTCAGAAGCTCCACCAATGAATACAACCTTTTATTCATGTTGTAGTTCAGGCAAAACTGCTCAAAACTCCTAAGTAGAGACTGGAGAATGATATCGACCTGGGTTTCCCCATCGATCTCAACTCCAAGGGCTTCCAGCTCATTCAAATGAGCCATCATCTTGAGAACATGATCCCTCATGGGTGTTCCCTCGATCATGGCAGTCGTCATCAAGTTCCTCATGGTTTCTTGCCTAGCAACCCAATTATGGTGTTTGAAAAGCTCCTTGAGATTGAGCATCATGTCATAAGTGTTAGTAATATATAAGAGATGTCCTAAGGCAATCGTCTTATGTATGAACCATTTATATGATAAATGAAGATTCACTATTTGAGTATACATGTTTTATGTATTTGATTGGATCTTAAACTCATTTACTGAATGTCCTCGATACGATTCACAGCATGAGAGAATTTGTGATTGGATCACAACTAGTGAGTATCTCTACATGTGTAATTGTGATGTATCGGAATTATCCCTAGTCGATGAATTGATGGATTTGGACACCATCAATTCTGTCGAGACTAGCACGAGGTATACTCCTTGGTGTATCCAAGCAGCTGATTCTCACTGGCTGGGGACATTGTGATGTCCGGAGTTAATCTTGGATGCTAGTTATGGTAACTAGTTCATTGGAGTGACCAGTCGTAAGACTTCATATGGTTCTCTGCATATATAGATATGTCAATGAAGTTCTTACTGTAGCTTAAGTGCGATGTTCCTTTGACTTGCGGTATTCAAGTCATCTTGATCATGGAGACTTATGCTTTGACATCTTAAGCAAACATCTCTACGGAGATGTGGACCTGGGATGATTGGGTAAAAGTCAAAATGATCGAAGGTGTTTGAATAGCCTATAAAGGATTCACCATTCCTTGCGAGGAGATGTATACCCATGGCCTCTCGTCAGATTGTTACTAAAGTCTTTGGCCAAAGCATTACATGTTTAGAGTAAGGTACTCTTCGATACATGTGGAGTAACTAGAATCCGTAGGACGAGGAAATGATACTTGGGCTAGGTGTGACGTAGTCAGCCTAGTGGAGACTGACACTATAGACCATGTCCTGAACCAAGTGGGTATAAGATGAGTGAAGGGAATGGGGCACGCTTCATTCGAGCTGCTGAAGGGTTTCAGAAATAGTTCTGGATCAACCGTTGATCTTTTCGGTTAATTGGGGATCATGATGTACTACTAGGTGCCACTCATGATCGTTCTATAATTAATGGTTAATTATATACGACCAACATAAACCAAGAACCTATTTGGTCACACGCACAACGAGTGTAATCCGAAGGATTTAAAACGAGCTTGAGAATGGGATTCTCAGACCAAGAGAAACTAGGTTTGGTTGGACCAAACAAGAAGCGAGCATGAAATCGTTTCAGTCGCAATGGAAGAATAGATGGGCCGTGTCTTATGAAGACATAATGGATGAACCAAAATGTTTTGGTTCTAATCCAATGGAGGAGAATAAACCAAAGGGTTTGGTTTATTTTAAACGAATGAACCAAAAGTTGGTTCGGTTCATTTTAACTTAAAATAAACCATGATGGTTTGGTTTATTTTAACTTATATTAATGGAGCGGGTTAACGGACCTCATGGTTATGATCCAATAACCATTTAGAGAATTAGTTCTCTATAAAAGAGGGCTTAAGGGATAGTTAAGCCCTAATCCAAAAGCCCTAAACCTAGTTGCCGCCCACCTCCTCTCCTTGGAGTTCTCGGCGCCAACTTCATTGCCGCCCAACCCTTGTGCCACCATCCAGCTCCTTGTCGGCGTCCAAGCTTCAGCCGGTGATCCTCCGACGACCCTCCGGTGATCTTCCTAGGCTTCGGTGAAAAGGTGAGCACTTGGCTTCCTTTGTTGGCCGGCGCCTATCTCCTCCACCAAAGCTGTCCAGTTTTCTGGACAGCTTGTTCTCCTCTCGTCGGAGCGTCGTTTGGACGATGGTTAGAGCTCCGACAGCAGCTAACTTACCGGGGATTCGATCTCCGGTAATCCTCTGAGGTGGAGGACGAAGGATTCGTCAAACGGTTGACGAATGCCTCTCCGGAGAAGCGAGTTTTGAGGACTCGTCTTTGGGTCCGAATTTGGATTCGGATCGTGATCATCTCTCGATCATGTCGTCTTCAACACGAGGCTAGTAACCCGTACGAAGACGAAGCTCGTGGCTTAGCGAAGTCATCCTAAGGATACTCGGCGTGGATACGGATAGAGACGATTCTAGCGAGGATCGTTCCGGTTGATGCCGTTCCCGCTACACGTAATACGAAAGGTATAACGTAGTTAAATTTCTTTTTATTGCAAATTTAAATTTATGGTTATGTCTACACTTGTTGTACTATGCATGCGTGTATTGTGTGTGTTGTAATAAATGTAGATTTATTAATTTTATTGCTTCCGCTGTGCTCATGTTTACGAAACATGATCGAACACACACACGCTGCGGTGCCGGAAACCCAACAATAAGCAGTGGGCATGGCTTGATGCTGATGTTGCAATACATTTGACATAGAAGCCAAAATGTAACACCGCGCCATCTCATCAACCTTTATCCACTTCTTATAACTCTCCTTCTCCTTTTCCCTAGAATCATCCGCAAGCTTAGGAGGACACTCTTTAAAGAGTACATACTTGTACTCCTCGGCAGTCAAGACAATATCAAGATTCCTTTTCCAATCAACATTATTGGGTCCAGTAAGTTTATTCTCTTTTAGTATCACAACAAGCGGGTTGAAAGTCATTTTTGAAAAATATAAGAATCACATAGATCAAAACATTAGATTTCAAAAAATTATTGATTCCTTAAACAATAACATTTTAAAATCAACCAACACCTCAAAACACCGAGAATATCGTATGCCACGATCGTGTGGACGTATACAAATTCTACATTTGTAAGAGGTTTTACCCTTTAATTTTACTATCTTGTCAACCTAACTTTTTGATAAATAAAATTAATAGTTGGTTCCTCTTCGACCCTACAAATAAAATCAGTGACTACGATGGGGAGGATACTCCTATTTGCATCTAAGTGTTCACCATTACTCGGTACCAAGGCAATTATCTCGGGTTATGTGCCTTTCGATGGGGAAGTACACACGCTCCTAAATAATTTTCTATAACCATATTCAACCCTGTGATCCACAAAACAAACTCATCCGATGGGGAGGAAGGCACTCAGAGCCGACGCGCAAGTTTGTTTGCATCACATGCCAAATTGTAATGGAGGTCGTGAGAATTTTTAAAAAATATCTCTCTCCCACTTAGTAATTTAAAATTGAGGAATTTTCCTAGCACACGACATGCATATCAAACAAGAAGCAATAAATATAAAAAAATATTTTCCAACTATTATGGCTTTTGTTCTCTAATATGCCTCCCATCGTATCGCCATCTCGTCCGTTCCTCCCTATGCCATGTACAAGCCATACGGAGATTCGAGCCGAGAAAAATTATTTTAATTTACATCCATCGATCTTATACTCCATGAAGGAGTGTACATGAAATCTAGATCGAAAGTAAACTAAAATAAAAGAGTGGCTAAACAATGCCGTACTTAATTACAAAAATTAAATACTAGCCTCGTCAACCCCGAGGATTCAAATAATAATACAATTACACACATCCAGTCACATACACACATATGGCCATAAAAGTTGGATCTTATGCCTGCAACCAAAAAGTTAGCCTACTCACATCCTACTATCATCTGACACATACAATATATGATAAGTGCATAAAAGTAACCGAATCGTAAACACACAAAACCGAAAACTGTGGCTCTGATACCAAATTGAAGGTAGGAAACTTCGCTTCCCACTTCTACTCGGTCTCTTGCGCATGGCGATCCCATCTACGTCCCCAGATTAAAAAATTAATCCTTGACGATGAGGGATTACCCAAACAATCGATCCATCGTCGTGCTATTCGAATAGAGTAGTCACTTGAACAAACTTGTTGTTCAAGTAACCTATCTCTTATCTAAAGGAGCCTTAAGCCTAACTCTATAAATATGGGCTTAAGGGTGGGCGACAAAGGAAATTAGAGGAAGAGGGGCTAGGGTTTTGGGCGGCAACGGAGGCTTAGGGTTTTCGGCCACAATTAAGGAAAGTTTTTCTTTCTTCTTCTTCCTTAGGTGGACGGCGCCCTTCTTCCCTCTTCTCTCTTTGGTTTTGTCGGCGTCCAACCTTCTTCCCTTAATCCTTGGCCGGAGCTTAGGGTCTTCCCCTTGGAGCTTTTGGCCAACCCTCTTCTTCATCTCCTAGTTCTCCTTCTTGGCCGGCAGCAAGCACCAAGCTTGGAGCTTGGTGGTTGGTTGAAAGAAGGAGAAGTGCTTTGTTTCTATACTTCCTCTTGTTCGGAGCGAGCAAGGAAGGAAGATTGGTGATCTAGGTTCTTCGAATTTTGGAATATCGTCGCCCACACGATGTCCAAAAGGAGGAAGGACATACAATAGAAGATTGAGAGGTATAAATTTTGTTTTATATTCTTTCGTGTTATGTTTATAATTATTTTTCAATCATATACATGTTGTATATTCTGTTTTATGGCTAAAATAACTTGGACCCCAAATATAAACACAAAAGCCGGCGATCCGCACATCGTCTATTCCGCGGCTAATCGTAGAATAGAGGTTAGTTGCTTGAACAACAAGTTTGTTTAAGTGACTACTCTAATCGAATAGAATGACGATGAAACGGGAGCTTGGGTAATCCCTCTTGTTAAGGATAAATTTTTTTATCCGGGGATGTAGAAGGGATCGCCATGAACAAGCAACCGAGTTGAAGTGGGAAGCGAAGTTTCCTACCTTCAAGTAGTATCAGAGCCACGGTTTCCGGTTTTGTGTGTTTAGGATTCGGTTACTTTTATGCACTTTTCATATATTATATGTGCCGGATAATAGTAGGATGTGCGTAGGTTAACTTTTTGGTTGCAGGCATAGGATCCAACTATTATGGCCATATGTGTGTATGTGATTGTATGTGTGTAATTGTATATTTTGTTGAATCCTCGGGGTTAACGAGGCTAGTATTTAATTTTTTGAAATTAGATACGATATTGTTTAGCCACTCTTTTTATTTTAGTTTACTTTTGATCTAGATTTTGTAGGGATGTATACTGAAAAGTCTATCTTTTGTATGAACATCTTTATTTTGAAATAAGAATCATATGATCATTGTTTGCATAATTTTATGGTTATGCAATATTGTCTAATACTTTACATTGTAGATAACAATGTGTGTTGTGTCACACAGGAGATCATGTTATCGGCCCCTTGAAAAGTATAAGTAAAAGCTCACAACCGAGATGACTTTGGACAAACCATCGGAATGGTTGTAGTGTGATTTGGTATTAGTTTGTCTTGACCATAGAATCACACTAGTGCACTTTGTGTGTATTGAGCAGGACCGACTTAGAGGTGATTCAATTTATTGCTGACTACATAATCGAATCAGACCTCAGATATTATTTAGTACATGCTCTTAATCCCGATATAATAACGGGCACATATACTTAGTACTCATCTCTTTGATTTACCAATGGGCGAGATTTATAGATTAAATCGATAGGCTCGGTAAGTTGGGAGATGATATTATTTATATAGTGTGTCGTTGATTATAGGAGGAAACCGTGTCCTATATATTAGGATGATGATGTCCCCTTGAGGAGCTCATAAGGTTCATCATGTAAACCCTGCAGGTGGACTTGGTTCGGCATGATGAAAAGGTTGAGTGGTACTACTCAAGGAGTTAGATGTTGATTAATTAATGGTTAGTAAATTAATTAATCGATAGACATTCGAGATCTTAAATACGGGGAGAAAATGTACAAATAATATATGGAGCCCATATTATCATATGGGGGTTGGTGAGGTAGATCAATGATGATCCTTTAGTGGATTGGATCATCATTAGTGGATCGGACTTTATGTGGGCTTGATCCATGGGTGGCCAAGATCCAACTCCTCCTCATGGTCCCTAATGTAGCCTATTAACACCTCATGAAGCTTAGATCCAATGGATAGAAACAAAACTCTAAGATCCATAGGTAGAGATTAAATCTCTAAGATCTGACGGTTGAGATTAAATCTCTAGATCCGACGGTTGAGATTAAATCCCTAGAACCAATGGAGAAGATTAATTCATGACTTATCCCTAACTCTATAAAAGGAGGTCAAAGGGGTTGGCGTGAACTACATGAAAGGAGAGCTAGGGTTTGGGCGGCAAGAGAGGGAATCCTAGTTGAGATAGGATTAGGGTTAGGGTTTGGAAGCTTGGGCGGCACCAAATAAGGAAGGTTTCTTTCTTCTTCCTCCTCTTGTCGCCGGCGTCCAGCATCTTTTTCAGCACCTTCCAGCCCTTGGCCAACACCCAAAAGGCCCTACTTTCTTCTCCTTAGGTGGTGGAAACAAGATATAGGGGTTCCCTTGGTGTCTTGGTTGTTTTCCATCATCCTCTCCTCCTTCTAGTTGGCCGGCGGCAAGGATTTTATTTGCTCCTTGTTGGTTGGTTTTAGGGAGGAGAAAAACTTTGTTTCTATTCTTCCTCTTGCTTTGGAAGAGCAAGGAAGGAAGATTTGCGATCTAGGAGCTTCGACTTTTGGTAGAGCGTCGCCCACACGACGTCCAAAAGGAGGAAGGTCATACATTAGAAGATCAAGAGGTATATCTATTCTCTTTTCTTTTTTGTTTGTTGCTTGTTTTTGTAGGGGATCGATTGGCCGGCTAGAGGGGGGTGAATAGCCCTCGTTCGTTGGATGTCGTAATTCGTTCGTTCTCGTGTGCTCGTCTACAATTATCGTTAATATACGCAGCGGAATAACAATAGAAATAACAATAATACTAACAACAATACAAGCACACCAAATATGCAAGCATATACGTGGTTCGGAACCGAATGGTTCCTACTCCATGGGCGAGCTCCTCGAGCTCTAGAGATGCACACGACAATACTCAAACTCCTTCTCGACTACACGTCGGAGGTGGAGAAACCTCTCACAAGAAATTACAACAGTAATATACAAATACAAACAAGAATACAAATACAATACAAAAGAAACACTTTTCACCGATTGCTTTTGATCACTTGTTTGTTGCTTGCTTTGATTGTCTCTTGAAGGACTGGAATGCAACAGCAATTCTCCTCCAATAGCTCCACAAAAACCATGGCGAAATCCTCCAACTCGTGCTCCTTTTATAACCTGCATCAATTGCGCCCATCACGGTCTGATCATGACCATCACCGACCGTCCCGTAGCCGTTGTCTCACAATGGCCCGATCCACGTTGGTTAAGTTCCAACGGATCACACATCAGTCGACTGATGGCACCCATCAGTCGACTGATCATCCATTAGTCGAGTGCTGGCGAGCTCGACTCCATTTTGTGCCCATGCACAGTGTCATCAGTCGACTTCCATCCCTCGGCGGATCGATCCTCCCAATGATCGCCCTCCTCGGCGATCGATCAACTGCGAACTTGGTTCATCGAACCGGGTCGAACCCATACGACCTAGAGCAGTCGACTGGCACCTATGCCAGTCGACTGATGTCGCCTAAAACCTTAAACATAACAATGTTTGAGCCTCCGACACTCAGTCTTAGCCACTTGGCCAAGTCCACCTTATCCCTCATGGAGTTCCCAACCGAAGCTCTCTTCCCTCGGCCTACGTCCCTCGAATGCGCCAAGTGCATGGCTTCGCAACGCCATCCTTCGCGTCTCATGCCCTAGAAGTATGCTTCCCTTTGGGCTCACTCCATTCGCTCCCCATCCGGCGGTCCCTCGGATGCACCAAGCGCACGGCTTCACAATGCCATCCTTCACCGACTCAAGGACCCGAACCTAGTGAACTTGCCAAGTTCTCAAGACTTCCCAAATGCACCAAGCGCACGGCTTCGCAATGCATTTCTCACCAAGCACCAAGCGCACGACTTCGCAATGCTTTGAACTTTCACATGCGAAGCACCAAGCGCACGGCTTCACAATGCTTTGAACTTTCACATGCCAAGCACCAAGTGCACGACTTCGCAATGCTTTGGACTTTCCCATGCCAAGGCTTCCCCCTTGGACTTCCACACCAAGCTCCATGATTGGATTTTCCATGCCAACCCCATGTTGGACTTTCCCATGACAATCCCATGTCATGAGTTTTGTCTATCATCAAAATACTATCAAGGTACTGCTCGAGTCAAACTCGAGTCAACCTGGGCCGATTGCACCAATAATCTCCCCCTTTTTGATGATTGACAAAACTACCATCTCAAGTCTACCAATTCTCCCATATTGGCCATTCTCATATCCCAATGAGAATTCCAACGAACCCTAATTGGTAACTTGGTAACTTCTCCCCCTTTTTGACATTACATCAAAAAGGTCCTCCCCAAGAGTATGAATGTCTCATATCCCAATGAGATCTTACAATCTCTCCCTTTGAGGAACACATGCCTACAATCTTTCTAGTGATCCCATATCACTTAAAGAGAGGCAACCCAATTTTCCTCCCATGAGGAAATACACATCCATCTTCCCATGATGGATACCTCCCCCTAGAGGCTTGCTCCCCCTTGACCATTGCACCAACAATGTCCTTGGAGAGTCCCTAAGCCAATAGGAACATTAACCAAATCAAAATTAAGGCAAAGTTCAACAATGAACTCTCTTCCACCTTAAAATTGATACTCACCCTCAACCCAACTCCTAATCCATATCCAATGGATTTCCACCCTCTCTAATGCTCTCCCAAGCATATCCTAGGGTTAGGAGTGGTTAGGGGACCAAAACATGGCTAAACATGGGCCTAACTATCAAGTTTACCCAAAATCAGCCTGTGCGGTCGACTCCGATCGATCGGTCGGAGACTTACCATCGATCATTGCCATTCTAGCGATCATTGATCTTACATTCTGTGATTTTGATTTGAAAATGGATTTTGAAATCCATAAGTAAATATACGTAATTTTAAAAATCTTGAAAATGCATACGTATAATACTTATCCTAAACACTATGGGTGAAAAATATTGAAAATTTATTTTACCCATTAAATTAGGAGATTGATACAAAGTTCAAAATTTAAGAAAAGCTTCAATAAAGAGCCATCTTTGTATCATCCCATTCAATGGTGATAGCTATCAAAAGATAGGCTTCACCAAGGTTTTTCAAAATGTTTTCAAAATGTTTTTCAAACCTTTATTTTCTTTTTCCTAAACATCTCACCAATATCCAGATGTGTAAAACACATACAAGTCAAATTTTTGTTAAATGTGGGTTTTGTTTTGTTTATGTTCTCATGCATATTTCTAAGGCAATATTCTTTGATTCCCATCAAATCATGCCATAGTCCATAATTTCATTTTATTTATATGCATGATATGATTATGGCATAGATATGATATAAGTAAAAGCATATGCCAATATCATGATGTCATGGCATGTAAATGAGATCTAGGCATTCATGACATCTAAACATAATTCTAAACATGATGATGACATTTTATAGATAAAAATGAAAATGATGTCATGACATGGTAAGGAAAACAAATCATGGCAAGTAAAATATACTAAGGTATAGAATACCTAAGTGTGCAAATCAATTTGCCATTTTTAGGGATTAAATTCACTTTGCCTTAAACCATTCATTTCCCTAGTGCGCCAAAAACCCAAAATGGCACACCAATACCTCTAAGACCTAATTGTGCCAATTTAATCATTTTTAACTTCTCAAACCCGATTGGCACACCCTAATGTGTCAACTAACAATGGCTAGGTTAACTACCCGTCCACTTAGGGTTGACACACCCTAACCCATTTAGCGTGAATCAATCACGCTCTTAGGAACCCAATATCTATTAGAGCTCCTTGGGTTAACAAGGTATTCCCCAGAGATAACTTCCCTTGATACCTTCCTAATGACCCTTTTAGGCTTTGAAGCCATAGTCTTTTGGGTCTTTCCTAGGTCAACTCTAGAGGTGACTGTTCCATTGACCTTCTTAGTGGCTACATTTGATTTCTTTGAGGTGTTAGCCACTAAACACATGCCATGGCTAGACTTAGGGATGACTTCCCTATTAGCCTTGGTTTTCCTAGACCTAGATGTGGTTCCATAATTAAATGGAACATTATGGTAGGACATAGGTTTGTGACCCAAACCCTTCTTTGTTGGTGCAATCGGCCCAGGTTGACTCGAGTTTGACTTGAGCAGTACCTTGATGATATTTTGATGATAGACAAAACTCATGACATGGGATTGTCATGGGAAAGTCCAACATGGGGTTGGCATGGAAAATCCAAGCATGGAGCTTGGTGTGGAAGTCCAAAGTATTGCGAAGCCGTGCGCTTGGTGCTTGGCATGGGAAATGCATTGCGAAGCCGTGCGCTTGGTGCATGTGAGAAGTCTTGAGGACTTGGTAAGTTCACTAGGCTCAGGGTCCTTGAGTCGGTGAAGGATGGCATTGCGAAGCCGTGCGCTTGGTGCATCCGAGGGACCGCCGGACAGGGAGCGAATGGAGTGAGACCAAAGGGAAGCATACTTCTAGGGCATGAGACACGAAGGATGGTGTTGCGAAGCCGTGCGCTTGGCGCATCCGAGGGACATAGGCTGAGGGAAGAGAGCTTCGGTGGGGAACTCCATGAGGGATAAGGTGGACTTGGCCAAGTGGCTAAGACTGAGTGTCGGAGGCTCAAACATCGTTATGTTTGAGGTTTTAGCCGACATCAGTCGACTGGCATAGGTGCCAGTCGACTGCTCTAGGTCGTATGGGTTCGACCAGTGTTCGACTGAACCAAGTCCGTCGATCAGTCGAGGAAGGCGGTCATCTGGGAGGATCGATCGATGACACTCATGGGCACGAGAATGGAGTCGAAGCCGCAAGACTCGACTGATGGTTGATCAGTCGATTGATGTGTTATCCGTTGGAACTTAACCAACGTGGATCTGGCCGTTGTGAGACAACGGCTACGGGACCAGTCGACTGATGGTCACGATCAGTCGACTAATGGGCACGAAAATAGCTTGATGCAGGTTATAAAAGGAGCACGAGTTGGAGGATTTTGCCATGGTTTTTGTGGAGCTATTGGAGGGGAATTGCTGCTGCATTCCAGTCCTTCAAGAGCCAATCAAAGCAAGCAACAAACAAGTGATCAAAAGCAATCGGTGAAAAGTGTTTCTTTTGTATTGTATTTGTATTCTTGTTTGTATTTGTATATTACTGTTGTAATTGCTTGTGAGAGGTTTCTCCACCTCCGACGTGTAGTCGAGAAGGAGTTTGAGTATTGTGGTGTGCATCTCTAGAGCTCGAGGAGCTCGCCCGTGGAGTAGGAACCATTCGGTTACGAACCACGTATATGCTTGCGTATTTGGTGTGCTCGTATTGTTGTTAGTATTATTGTTATTTCTATTGTTATTCCGCTGCGTATATTAACGACAATTGTAGACGAGCACACGAGAACGAATAAATTACGACATCCAACGAACGAGGGCTATTCACCCCCCTCTAGCCGGCCAATCGATCCCCTACAAGTGGTATCAGAGCCGAGGTCGCTCTTCAAGGACTAACCGCCGCGAGAGCACTACAAGATGGCCGGCTTCATCCATCCACCGAAATTCGATGGAGATTTTTCTTGGTGGAGGAAACGGATGGAGGTATATCTCGAAATCAATTTTGATTATATGATTATTGTAGAAAATGGTTTTGAGATGCCTAGGGACAAATACAACAAGCCAATTGAAAAGTCAAGGTGGACCCAAGACCAAATTAAGGACTTCAAGACAAATCTCGAGGTAATAAAATTATTTAGTGATTTGTTACCTAATAAAATTTGGTCTAGTTTGCGTGACTATAGGGATGCAAAGGAATTATGGAATAAGATAATGAAATTCCAAAAAAATTCCCAACCGGCACAAGTAGAGGAGAATTCCGAGGAAGAAGCACCCATCACATTTGATAATGTTGATGACTTGGTGGAGACCTCTACCTCTAGCATTGAGGGGGAGGAAAGGGTTTCTATTCCGGAGCAAGACCAAAACGAAGCATCTACCTCCGGAAGAAGTGAAGAGGCCTCCACCACCTCCCAAGGTAACTCAAGTGTTAATATTTTAAATAAAAATCACATAATATGCTTTGAGTGTAGGGAGAAAGGGCATTACAAGAGAAAATGCCCTAAATTGGCTAAGAAGAAGACATCGACACCAAAAGTCAACCCAAAGTCAAACGATGCCGGTGTTCCCAAAATCAAGAGCAAAGAGCACATTGTGTGCTTCAAATGCAATCAAAAGGGACACTACCGAAGCCAATGCCCTAGGGGGAGGAAGAAAGGGCAAGAAGGTGCAACTCATGTAGGGGGAGCTTCTAAAGCTAACCCTAAGGTACATTTACTTAATGCACCTTTAATTCCTAGAGTTAAAAAGCATGCTAAGAATTATTTTAGCTCTCTTGCTATTATCAATGAAAAGCATGCTAAGAGAAATAATAAGGTTTATTGCTTAGGTGCCAAGCATGTTAGTTTCTCTAAGGACAAACCTAGGACTCAAAACACTAGATCTATTTTACCTAGGGAGTCAATTAGGAGAATTGAAGAAAACATGGGTGTTAATCCCAAGAAATCTAGGCATATGCCTAAGAAGAAGAACATTTCCCCTAAACCTAATGAAAATTCAAAATTGAGGAAATTAGAGGTGGAGAACCAAGCCTTGAGGTCAAGGCTAGAAAAATTGGAGAAGACCCTAGCAATAATATCAAACTCGGTTAAGGGGTCTAATGCACAAAAGTCAAGACCTAGGAAACAAGAAACATCTAAGGGCAAGAAGGGTTTGGGTCACAAACCTATGTCCTACCATAATGTTCCATTTAATTATGGAACCACATCTAGGTCTAGGAAAACCAAGGCTAATAGGAAGTCATCCCTAAGTCTAGCCATGGTATGTGTTTAGTGGCTAACACCTCAAAGAAATCAAATGTAGCCACTAAGAAGGTCAATGGAGGAGTCACCTCTAGAGTTGACCTAGGAAAGACCCAAAAGACTATGGCTTCAAAGCCTAAAAGGGTCATTAGGAAGGTATCAAGGGAAGTTATCCCTAGGGAATACCTTGTTAACCCAAGGAGCTCTAATAGATATTGGGTTCCTAAGAGCGTGATTGATTCACGCTAAATGGGTTAGGGTGTGTCAACCCTAAGTGGATGGGTAGTTAACCTAGCCATTGTGAGTTGACACATTAGGGTGTGCCAATAGGGTTTGAGAAGTTAAAAATGATTAAATTGGCACAATTAGGTCTTAGAGGTATTGGTGTGCCATTTTGGGTTTTTGGCGCACTAGGGAAATGAATGGTTTAAGGCAAAGTGAATTTAATCCCTAAAAATGGCAAATTGATTTGCACACTTAGGTATTCTATACCTTAGTATATTTTACTTGCCATGATTTGTTTGTCTTACCATGTCATGACATCATTTTCATTTTTATCTATAAAATGTCATGATCATGTTTAGAATTATGTTTAGATGTCATGAATGCCTAGATCTCATTTACATGCCATGACATCATGATATTGGCATATGCTTTTACTTATATCATATCTATGCCATAATCATATCATGCATATAAATAAAATGAAATTATGGACTATGGCATGATTTGATGGGAATCAAAGAATATTGCCTTAGAAATATGCTTGAGAACATAAACAAAACAAAACCCACATCTCACAAAAATTTGACTTGTATGTGTTTTACACATCTAGATATTGGTGAGATGTTTAGGAAAAGAAAATAAAGGTTTGAAAAACATTTTGAAAACATTTTGAAAAACCTTGGTGAAGCCTATCTTTTGATAGCTATCACCATTGAATGGGATGATACAAAGATGGCTCTTTATTGAAGCTTTTCTTAAATTTTGAACTTTGTATCAATCTCCTAATTTAATGGGTAAAATAAATTTTCAATATTTTTCACCCATAGTGTTTAGGATAAGTATTATCGTATGCATTTTCAAGATTTTTAAAATTACGTATATTTACTTATGGATTTGAAAATCCAATTTTCTAAATCTGAAAAATTGCGATCATCGATTATCGATCATTGCCCGGGACGGTCGGTGATGAGTAAATCGATATAGTTAGGCCCATGTTTAGCCATGTTTTGGTCCCTAACCACTCCTAACCCTAGGATATGCTTGGGAGAGCATTAGAGAGGTGAAATCCATTGGATATGGATTAGGAGTTGGGTTGAGGTGAGTATCAATTTTAAGGTGGAAGAGTTCATTGTTGAACTTTGCCTTAATTTTGATTTGGTTAATGTTCCTATTGGCTTAGGGACTCTCAAGGACATTGTTGGTGCAATGGTCGAGGGAGCAAGCCTCTAGGGAGGTATCCATCATGGGAAGATGGATGTGTATTTCCTCATGGGAGGAAAATTGGGTTGCCTCTCTTTAAGTGATATGGGATCACTAGAAAGATTGTAGGCATGTGTTCCTCCAAGGGAGAGATTGTAAGATCTCATTGGGATATGAGACATTCATACCCTTGGGGAGGACCTTTTTGATGTAATGTCAAAAAGGGGGAGAAGTTACCAAGTTACCAATTAGGGTTCGTTGGAATTCTCATTGGGATATGAGAATTGCCAATATGGAAGAATTGGTAGACTTGAGATGGTAGTTTTGTCAATCATCAAAAAGGGGGAGATTGTTGGTGCAATCGGCCCAGGTTGACTCGAGTTTGACTCGAGCAGTACCTTGATGATATTTTGATGATAGACAAAACTCATGACATGGGATTGTCATGGGAAAGTCCAACATGGGGTTGGCATGGAAAATCCAATCATGGAGCTTGGTGTGGAAGTCCAAAGCATTGCGAAGCCGTGCGCTTGGTGCTTGGCAAGGGAAATGCATTGCGAAGTCGTGCGCTTGGTGCATGTGAGAAGTCTTGAGGACTTGGTAAGTTCACTAGGCTCGGGGTCCTTGAGTCAGTGAAGGATGACATTGCGAAGCCGTGCGCTTGGTGCATCCGAGGGACCGCCGGACAGGGAGCGAATGGAGTGAGACAAAAGGGAAGCATACTTCTAGGGCATGAGACGCGAAGGATGGCATTGTGAAGTCGTGCGCTTGGCGCATCCGAGGGACGTAGGCCGAGGGAAGAGAGCTTCGGTGGGGAACTCCATGAAGGATAAGGTGGACTTGGCCAAGTGGCTAAGACTGAGTGTCGGAGGCTCAAACATCGTTATGTTTGAGGTTTTAGCCGACATCAGTCGATTGGCATAGGTGCCAGTCGACTGCTCTAGGTCGTATGGGTTCGACCAGTGTTCGACTGAACCAAGTGTTCGGATCACCGATCGCCGAGGGAGGGCGGTGGATCGATTGTTAGGATCGACCGATCGCCGAGGATGGCAATGATCGATGACACCGCACGGCACATAATGTAGTCGAGCTCGACTCGATCGATGGTTGATCATCGATCGATGATGGTGCCATCGATCGGCCCGATGTGTGATCCGTTGGAACTTAACCAATGTGGATCCGGCCGTTGTGAGACAACGACTTACGGGACCGATCGTGATGGTCACGATCGATCGATGGGCGCGAAACAAGCTGATGAGTTATAAAGGAGCACGAGTTGGAGGATTTCGCCATGGTTTTTGTGGAGCTATTGAAGGGGAATTGCTACTGCATTCCAGTCCTTCAAGAGTCAATCAAAGCAAGCAACAAACAAGTGATCAAAAGCAATCGGTGAAAAGTGTTTCTTTTGTATTGTATTTGTATTCTTGTTTGTATTTGTATATTACTGTTGTAATTGCTTGTGAGAGGTTTCTCCACCTCCGACGTGTAGTCGAGAAGGAGTTTGAGTATTGCCGTGTGCATCTCTAGAGCTCGAGGAGCTCGCCCGTGGAGTAGGAACCATTCGGTTCCGAACCACGTATATGCTTGCGTATTTGGTGTGCTTGTATTGTTGTTAGTATTATTGTTATTTCTATTGTTATTCCGCTGCGTATATTAACGACAATTGTAGACGAGCACACGAGAATGAACGAATTATGACATCCAATGAACGAGGGCTATTCACCCCCTCTAGCCGACCAATCGATCCCCTACATTCTTGCCCTTAGATGTTTCTTGTTTCCTAGGTCTTGACTTTTGTGCATTAGACCCCTTAACCGAGTTTGATATTTTTGCTAGGGTCTTCTCCAATTTTTCTAGCCTTGACCTCAAGGCTTGGTTTTCTAACTCTAATTTTTCCAATTTTGAATTTTCATTTATCTTTTGGGAAATGTTTTTCTTTTTAGGCATATGACTAGATTTCTTGGGATTAACACCCAAGTTTTCTTCAATTCTCCTAATTGACTCCCTAGGTAAAATAGATCTAGTGTTTTGAGTCCTAGGTTTGTCCTTAGTTTTATGAACATGCTTGGCACCTAGACAATACACCGTATTATTTCTCTTAGCATGCTTTTCATTGATAATAGCAAGAGAGCTAAAATAATTTTTAGTATGCTTTTTGACTTTAGGAATTAAAAGTGCATTAACTAAATGTACCTTAGGGTTAGCTTTAGGAGCTCCCCCTACATGAATTGCACCTTCTTGCCCTTTCTTCCTTCCCCTAGGGCATTGGCTTCGGTAGTGTCCCTTTTGATTGCATTTGAAGCACACAATGTGCTCTTTGCTCTTGATTTTGGGAACACCGGCATCGTTTGACTTTGGGTTGACTTTTGGTGTCGATGCCTTCTTCTTAGCCAATTTAGGGCATTTGCTCTTGTAATGCCCTTTCTCCCTACACTCAAAGCATATTATGTGATTTTTATTTAAAATAATAACACTTGAGTTACCTAGGGAGGTGGTGGAGGCCTCTTCACTTCTTCCGGAGGTAGATGCTTCGTTTTGGTCTTGCTCTGGAATAGGAACCCTTTCCTCCCCCTCAATGCTAGCGGTAGAGGTCTCCACCAAGTCATCAACATTATCAAATGTGATGGGTGCTTCTTCCTCGGCATTCTCCTCTACTTGTGCCGGTTGGGAATTTTCTTGGAATTTCATTATCTTATTCCATAATTCCTTTGCATCCCTATAGTCACCCAAACTAGACCAAATTTTGTTAGGTAACAAATCACTAAATAATTTTATTACCTCGAGATTTGTCTTGAAGTCCTTAATTTGGTCTTGGGTCCACCTTGACTTTTCAATTGGCTTGTTGTATTTGTCCCTAGGCATCTCAAAACCATTTTCTACAATAATCATATAATCAAAATTGGTTTCGAGATATACCTCTATCCGTTTCCTCCACCAAGAAAAATCTCCATCGAATTTCGGTGGATGGATGAAGTCGGCCATCTTGTAGTGCTCTCGCGGCGGTTAATCCTTGAAGAGCGACCTCGGCTCTGATACCACTTGTAGGGGATCGATTGGCCGGCTAGAGGGGGGTGAATAGCCCTCGTTCGTTGGATGTCGTAATTCGTTCGTTCTCGTGTGCTCGTCTACAATTGTCGTTAATATACACAGCGGAATAACAATAGAAATAACAATAATACTAAAAACAATACAAGCACACCAAATACGCAAGCATATACGTGGTTCGGAACCGAATGGTTCCTACTCCACGGGCGAGCTCCTCGAGCTCTAGAGATGCACACGGCAATACTCAAACTCCTTCTCGACTACACGTCGGAGGTGGAGAAACCTCTCACAAGCAATTACAATAGTAATATACAAATACAAACAAGAATACAAATACAATACAAAAGAAACACTTTTCACCGATTGCTTTTGATCACTTGTTTGTTGCTTGCTTTGATTGGCTCTTGAAGGACTGGAATGCAGCAGCAATTCCCCTCCAATAGCTCCACAAAAACTATGGCGAAATCCTCCAACTTGTGCTCCTTTTATAACCTGCATCGCTTTGCACCCATCGCCGATCGATCGTGACCATCACCGATCGTCCCGTAGCCGTTGTCTCACAATGGCCCGATCTACGTTGGTTAAGTTCCAACGGATCACACATCAGTCGACTGATGGCACCCATCAGTCGACTGATCATCCATCAGTCGAGTGCTGGCGAGCTCGACTCCATTCTCGCGTCTGCAGCATGTCATCACGATCCGATCCCCAACAATGATCGATTCCTCCCAATCCGATCCTTCTGATCGATCAGCCAGACTTGGTTCAGTCGAACACTGGTCGAACCCATACGACCTAGAGCAGTCGACTGGCACCTATGCCAGTCGACTGATGTCGGCTAAAACCTCAAACATAACGATGTTTTAGCCTCCGACACTCAGTCTTAGCCACTTGGCCAAGTCCACCTTATCCCTCATGGAGTTCCCTAACGAAGCTCTCTTCCTCGCCCCACGCCCCTCGGATGCGCCAAGCGCATGGCTTCGCAACGCCATCCTTCGCGTCTCATGCCCTAGAAGTATGCTTCCTTTTGGGCTCACTCCATTCGCTCCCCGTCCGGCGGTCCCTCGGATGCACCACGCACACGGCTTCGCAATGCCATCCTTCACCGACTCAAGGACCCGAGCCTAGTGAACTTGCCAAGTTCTCAAGACTTCCCAAATGCACTAAGCGCACGGCTTCGCAATGCATTTCTCACCAAGCACCAAGCGCACGGCTTCGCAATGCTTTGAACTTTCACATGCCAAGCACCAAGCGCACGACTTCGCAATGCTTTGGACTTTCCCATGCCAAGGCTTCCCCCTTGGACTTCCACACCAAGCTCCATGCTTGGATTTTCCATGCCAACCCCATGTTGGACTTTCCCATGACAATCCCATGTCATGAGTTTTGTCTATCATCAAAATACTATCAAGGTACTGCTTGAGTCAAACTTGAGTCAACCTGGGCCGATTGCACCAACAGTTTTTGTTTTTCAATTACAAGCATGTTATAAATCTGTAAATGGATAAATAATACTTGGATCCCGAGCATAAACACAAAAATCGGTGATCCGGACATCGTCTATTCCGCGGCTACTCGTAGAATAGAGGATGGTCGCTTGAACAACGAGTTTGTTCAAGTGACCTCTCTAAACGAATAGCACGACGATGACTTGGTTGTTTGGGCAATCCCTTTTGTCTAGGATTAATTTTTTTTTAATCTGGGGACATCGATGGGATCGCCATGAACAAGCTACTGAGGTGAAGTGGGAAGCGAAGTTTCCCCTCACGGACTCGATAAGCAAAACCCTACATTAGTGGGAGAGCTTCCGGGCAAAACCCTTCAGATTTCATGTACACTCCCTCGTGGAGTATAGGATCGATGGATGTAAATTAAAATAGTTTTTCTCGGCTCGGATCTCCGGATGGCTTGTACATGGTGTAGGGAGGAGCGGACGAGATGGTGACACGACGGGAGACATATTGAAGACAAAAGCCATAATAGTTGGAAAATATTTATTTTTCATATTTATTGCTTATTGTTTGATATGCATGTCGTAGGCTAGAAAATTCCTCAATTTCAAATTACTAAGTGGGAGAGGGATATTTTTATAAATTCCCACGGTCTCCATTACGATTTGACATGTGATGCAAACAAACTTGCGCGTCGGCTCTGAGTGCCTTCCTCCCCATCGGATGAGTTTGTTTGCGGATCACAAGGTCGAATATGGTTATAGAAAATTATTAAGGAACGTGTGTACTTCCCCATTGGAAGGCACATAACCCGAGATAATTACCTTGGTACCAAGTAAAGGTGAACACTTAGATACAAATATAAGTATCCTCCCCATCGGAGTCACTGCTTTTATTTGTAGGGCCAAAGAGGAACCAACTATTAATTTTATTTGTCAAAAATTTAGGTTGACAAGATAGTAAAATTAATGGGTAAAACCTCCTCTTACAAATGTAGAATTCGTATACGTCCACACTATCGTGGCATACAATATTCTCGGTGTTTTGAGGTGTTGGTTGATTTTAAAATTTTATTGTTTGAGGAATCAATAATTTTTTGAAATCTAATGCTTTGATCTATGTGATTCTTAGGTTTTCTTTCAAAATAACTTTCAACCCACTTGCTGTGATACTGAAAGAAAATAAACTTACTGGACCCAACTATGTTGATTGGAAGAGGAATCTTGACATTGTCTTGACTGCTGAGGAATACAAATATGTACTCATCGAAGAGTGCCCTCCTAAGCCTGCGGATGATTCTGGGGAAAAGGAGAAGGAGAGTTATAAGAAGTGGATTAAGGCCGATGAGATGGTGCGGTGTTACATTTTGGCATCTATGTCAAATGTACTACAACATCAGCATCAAGCCATGCCCACTTCTTATGACATAATGCTCAATCTCAAAGAGCTTTTCGGACACCAGAATCGGGCTACTAGGCAGGAAGCCATGAGGAACTTGATGACGACCACCATGATTGAGGGAATACCCGTGAGGGATCATGTTCTCAAGATGATGGCTCATTTGAATGAGCTGGAAGTCCTAGGAGCTGAGATCGATGGGGAAACCCAGGTCGATATCATTCTCCAGTCTCTACCTAGGAGTCTTGAGTAGTTTCGCCTGAACTACAATATGAATAAGAGGTTGTATTCATTGGCGGAGCTTCTGACAGAACTTTAGGCGGCAGAGGGGCTATTTTGTCAGAGTGCTCAGGCACAAGCTATGGTAACCCAAAAGGTATCTACTTCTAACCCGAAAGGCAAGAAGAAGAAGAAACAAGATGAGGCAAAGGCAGTGGGAGGAACTCAGGGAGGAATGAAGAAGCCGAAAGGCAAGTGCTTCACTTGTAAGCAGACTGGACACTAGAAGAAGGACTGCCCCAACCGCAAGCAGAACAAAGGTATATCTTTTGGTCTAGTCATTGAAACATGTTTAGCGGTGTTATCTACCGGCACCTGGTGTGTAGATATGGGAGCCACTGATCATGTCTGCAATACTTTGCAGGGGTTCCAGGAAACCAGACGACTGGCTAAGGGGGAGATTACCGTATACTTGGGCGATGCCACGAAGGTGGCAGCTGTTGCAGTGGGAGACGTTTATTTATCTTTTGAGAAAAATAAAGTTTTGGTTCTTAAGAATTGCCTTTATGTACCTTTATTTAGAAAGAATTTAATTTCGGTTTCTAAATTGTTTATGAATGGATATTCTATTTCTTTTAATGACAGAGTTGTTATAAAAAGGAATATGGAGATTATCTGTTCGAGTGCATTGATAGGAAATTTATATACACTAGAACCAAAAGCTCCAACAATGCAAATAGAAGTTAATAACACATCTTCTAATTCCAATAAGAGAAAAGAACCTTCGAAGATGAACCAAATATATCTTTGGCATCTAAGAATTGGTCATATTAACCTAAGCAGAATTCAAAGGTTGATAGCTGATGGACCTCTGGGTTCATTAGTGGTGAAAGATTTCCCAACCTGCGAATCTTGCTTGGAGGGTAAAATAACCAAGAGGCCTTTTAAGGCCAAGGGGTATAGAGCCAAAGATGTGTTGGAATTGGTTCATTCTGATTTGTGTGGTCCTATGTCTATCAAGGCTAGTGGTAGTTTTGAGTATTTCGTCTCTTTTATAGACGATTATTCGAGATATGGATACATTTACTTGATGCGCCGCAAGTCTGAATGCTTTGACAAGTTCAAAGAATTCAAGGCTGATGTGGAGAAACATCAAGGTAAAAGTATCAAGACACTACGATCTGATTATGATGATGAGTACCTCTTGGGAGAGTTTAGGAATTACTTATCAGAGGCTAGGATTCAATCCCAATTGTCTACACCTGACACACCCCAACAGAATGGTGTAGCAGAGCGAAGGAATAGGACTCTTATGGAGATGGTTAGATCGATGATGAGTTATTCTGAGTTGCCAGATTCATTCTGGGGATATGCTCTAGATATGACAGTGTATATTCTGAACTTGGTACCATCTAAATCATTGCCTTCTACTCCCACAGAATTGTGGACTGGGCAAAAGCCTAGTCTAAGACATATTCGGATTTGGGGGAGTCAAGCACATGTGCTGAAGGCAGATGCTGGTAAGTTGGAACCTCGTACAGAAGTGCACATGTTCGTTGGCTATCTTAAAGGAACGAAAGTTGGTTTGTTCTATAGTCCTAGAGATTAGAGGGTGATCATTAGCACGAATGCCATATTTCTAGAGGAAGACTATGTAATGAACCACAAGCCCATGAGTAAGATTGTTCTGGAGGAATTAAAAGGGGAAGTCACTTCTTCAGTACCACTGGTACAAGAGGATATACCACAAGTCACTGCACCGAGTGTCACAGAGGATACATAGGTGATACCTCGTCGTAGTGGGAGGGTTGTGAGACAACCTGATAGATTCATGTTCTTGAGAGAATCTTCTGATTTGGTCCCTGGCGAACATGAACCTGATCCCTGGACATATGACGAGGCAATCCAAGATAAAGATGCGGTATCTTGGCAAAGTGCAATGAATACTGAGATTGAATCTATGGATTCAAATCAGGTCTGGGAGTAAGTAGAACCACCCGATGGTGTAAAAACCATTGGTTGCAAGTGGATCTACAAAAGAAATAGAGGAATAGACGGGAAGGTTGAGACCTTCAAAGCAAGGCTTGTTGCGAAAGGGTATACTCAGAAAGAGGGTATCGATTATGAGAAGAATTTTTCACCGGTAGCCATGCTTAAGTCTATCTGAATTCTCTTATGCATTGCTGCTCATATGGATTATGAGGTATGGCAGATGGATGTCAAGACAACTTTCCTTAATGGAAGTCTTGAGGAAAACATCTATATGAAGCAACCAGAGGGATTCATTGCAAAGGACAAAGAGCATCTTGTGTGTAAGCTTAATCGGTCCATTTATGGATTGAAGCAAGCTTCGAGGTCTTGGAACATCCTCTTTGATGAGGTAATCCAGTCTTATGGATTTATTCAAAGTCCGAATGAGTCTGGTGTATACAAGAGATGTGATGGAAAAGTAGTGGTATTTCTTGTACTATACGTAGATGACATTTTGTTAATTGGCAACAATGTCAAGGTGTTATCGGACGTAAGGGTATGGTTGTCCAAACAGTTTGATATGAAGGACTTGGGAGAAGTGAGACACATCCTTAGGATCAAGGTTATAAGGGATCGCAAGAAAAGGATGTTGTGCTTATCTCAAGCTTCATACATAGACACCATTATGGATCATTTTAGCATGCAGAACTCCAAGAAAGGTTTACTACCTTTCAGGCATGGAGTTCCTTTATCTAAGGGGATGTGTCCTAGAACATCTGAGGAGATATAGGAGATGAAGACGGTTCTTTATGCTTCGGCAGTAGGAAGCCTCATGTATGCGATACTATGTACGAGACCAAATATCTCTATTATATGTCCTTCCTCTTTTTGGGCGTCGTGTGGGCGACGATATTCCAAAAGTCGAAGCTCCTAGATCACCAATCTTCCTTCTTTGCTCGCTCTGAACAAGAGGAAGTATAGAAACAAAGCACTTCTACTTCTTTCAACCAACCACCAAGCTCCAAGCTTGGTGCTTGCCGGTGGCCAAGAAGGAGAACAAGGAGATGAAGAAGAGGGCCGGCCAAAAGCTCCAAGGGGAAGACCCTAAGCTCTGGCCAAGGATTAAGAGAAGAAGGTTGGACGCCGGCAAAACCAAGGAGAGAAGAGGGAAGAAGGGCGCCATCCACCTAAGGAAGAAGAAGAACGAAAAACTTTCCTTAATTGTGGCCGCCCAAAACCCTAAGCCTCCCTTGCCGCCCAAAACCCTAGCCCCTCATCCTCTAATTTCCTTTGCCACCCACCCTTAAGCCCATATTTATAGAGTTAGGCTTAAGGCTCCTTTAATCTCCACCATCGGTTCTAGGGATTTAATCTCAACCGTCAGATCTAGAGATTTAATCTCAACCTTCGGATCTAGAGATTTAATCTCTACCGTTGGATCTAGAGTTTTTTTTTCAACCATTGGATCTAGGCTTCATGAGGTTTTAATAGGCTACAATAGGGACCATGAGGAGGAGTTGGATCTTGGCCACCCAATGGATCAAACCCACATAAAGTCCAATCCATTAATGATAATCCAATCCATTAAAGGATTATCATTGATCTACCTCACCAACCCCCATAAGTTAATATGGGCTTCATATATTATTTATATATTTTTCTCCCCGTGTTTAAGATCTCGAATGTTCGTCGATTAATTAATTTACTGACAATTAATTAATCAACATCTAACTCCATGAGTAGTACCACTCATCCTTATCATCATGTCGGACCAAGTCCACCTGCATGGTTTACATGATGAACCTTAAAAGCTCCTCAAGGGGACATCATCATCCTAATATATAGGACACAATTTCCTCCTATAATCAATGACACACCATATAAATAATATAATTTTCCAACTTACCCAGCCTATCAATTTAATTTATAAATCTCGCCCATTGGTAAATCAAAGAAATGAATACTAAGTATATGTGCCCGTTATTATATCGGGATTAAGAGCATGTACAATATAATATCTGAGGTACGATTATATTATGTAGTCAGCAATAAATCGAATCACCTCTAAGTCGGTCCTGCTCAATACACACAAAGTGCACTAGTGTGATTCTATGGTCAAGACAAACCAATACCAAATCACACTACAACCATACCAATGGTTTGTCCAAAGCCATCTCGGTTGTGAGCCTTTACTTATACTTTACAAGGAGCCGATAACATGATCTTCCGTGTGACACAACACACCATGTTATCTACAATGTAATGTATTAGACAATATGCATAACCGTATAAATATGCAAACAATGATCATGTGATTCTTATTTCAAAATAAAGATGTTCATACAAAAAAATTGGACTTTTCAGTATACATCCCAACATTATCTTCGATTAGCCTCGGAATAGACGATGTATGGATCATCGATTTTTGTGTTTATCTTCGAGGTCCAAGTAAATTAGCCATATGCAATTACATACATCATACAAAGAAACAAAAGGAAAGCAAAACAAGAATTATACCTCTTGTTTACCTCAAGGTCTTCTATTGTATGTCCTATCCTCCTCTTGGACGTTGTGTGGGCAACGATCCTCCAAGAGATAAAGCCTCCTAGATCACGATCTTCCTTTCCTTGCTCGCTCCGAACAAAAGGAAGAAAACTCGAACCCTTCTTCTCCTTACATGCGCCAACCACCAAGCACCAACTTGGTGTCCACCGGCACTAAGGAGTGGGAGAGGATTTGCCGGCCAAGATTGATATCTTGCCACCGGCCAAAGGATGAAGAAGAAGAGGATGGGGCGTCGCCCAAAACCCAAGGAAGAGGATGCCCTAGAGTCGGCCAAGAGAAAGGAGGAGAAACCCAAAGCCTTACCCTCTTGTTGCCGCCGACCCAAACCCTAATCCCCTTGTGTTTCTTGCTGCCCAAGCCAAGGAGAGTAAACCCTAGAATCTCCAAAAACTCTTGTGCTGCCCAAGCCTTGGCTCCCCTTTTATAGATTTCACCCATACCTCCTTTTAATCTCCACCGTCGGATCTAGAGATTTAATCTCAATCGTCGGATCCAGAGATTTAATCTCCATCGTCGGATCTAGAGATTTAATCTCAATCATTGGATCCAGAGATTTAATCTCCATCGTCGGATCTATAGATTTAATCTCAATCGTCGGATCTAGAGATTTAATCTCCACCATCGGATCTAGAGATTTAACCTCCACCGTTGGATCTAGAGTTCCATTTTCCACCGTCGGATCTAGGCTTCATGAGGGTTTTAATAGGCTACAATAGGGACCATGAGGAGGAGTTGGTTCTTGGCCACCCAATGGATCTAGCCCACATAAAGTCCGATCCATTAATGATAATCCATTCCACTAGAGGATTATCATTGATCTACCTCACCAACCCCCATAAATAAATATAGGTTCCATATATTAATTGTACAAATATCTCCCCATGTTTAAGATCTCAAATGTCCGTCAAATAATTAATTTACTAACAATTAATTAATCAACATCTAACTCCATGAGTAGTACCACTCAACCTTATCATCATGCCGGACCAAGTCCACCTGCAGGGTTTACATGATGAACCTTATGATCTCCTCAAGGGGACATCATCATCTTAATATATAGGACACGGTTTCCTCCTATAATCAACGACACACCATGTAAATAATATCATTTCCCAATTTAACGAGCCCATCGATTTACTCTATAAATCTCGCCCATTGGTAAATCAAAGAAATAAATACTAAATACTTGTGCCCGTTATTATATCAGGCTTAAGAGCATATACACCATAATATCCGAGGTCCGATTCAATTATGTAGTCACCAATAAATCGAATCATCTCTTAGTGGGTCATGCTCAATACACACAAAGTGTACTAGTGTAATTCTATGGTCAAGACAAACCAATACCAAATCACACTACAACCATACCAATTGTTTGTCCAAAACCATCTCGGTTGTGAGCCTTTACTTATACTCAATAAGGAACTGATAACATGATCTCCTGTGTGACACTACACACCATGTTATCTACAATGTAATGTATCAGACAATATGCATAACCATAAATATGCAAACAATGATCATGTGATTCTTATTTCAAAAATAAAGATGTTCATACAAAAGATAGACTTTTCATTATACATCCCAACAAATGTCATGTTGTTTAACATAAGTATGATGTTTTTAATGGTGTCAAAGGGGGAGAAATGTTAGAATTTAAGTTAATTATGCTAGGAAGAATAAGCATGTGTTAAGGGGGAGTTTGCATGTGTTAAGGGGGAGTTTTGATACTCATGTTATGATTTACATGCTTTCTTTTCTTATGTATTTTGTTAATGTTTTACCTAACTTAAACATGTTGCCACATATCAAAAAGGGGGAGATTGTTAGGGCAATCAACCCAAGTATGTGTTTGGTTTTGATGTGTGTGGCAAAGGGTTTAAGTTAGGTTGATTATGTGTGTATTTAAGTTGTTCAAGACTTAGTAAATCACACATAGTTTACTTGATGAAGCATTGGCGAGTTCATCATCTCATGGCTTGGGTCCTTGAGTCGGTGAAGGATGACACGGGGAGAAGCCGTGAGCTTGGTGCATCCAAGGGCCTGCTGAATGAGGAGCATATGGAGTGAAGCCAAAGGAAGCAGACTTCAGGACAAGACGCGACGGATGTCATGGGAGAAGTTGCGGGCTTAGTGCAACCGAGGGACACAGGCCGGACGAAGAGAGCTTCGGTGAGGGACTCCATGGGAGATGAGAGTGTTAGTAATATATGAGAGATGTTTTAAGGCAATCGCCTTATGTTTGAACGATTTATATGATAAATGAAGATTCACTATTTGATTATACATGTTTTCATGTATTTGATTAGATCTTAAACTCATTTACTGAATGTCCACGATACGATTAACAACATGAGAGAATTTGTGATTGGATTAGAACTAGTGAGTATCTCTACATGTGTAATTGTTATGTATCAGAATTATCCCTAGTCGATGAATTGATGGATTTGGACACCATCAATTCTGTCGAGACTAGCACGAGGTATACTCCTTGGTGTATCCAAGCAGCTGATTCTCACTGGCTGGAGACATTGTGATGTCCGGAGTTAATTGTGGAAGCTAGTTATAGTAACTAGTTCATTGGAGTGACCAGCTGTAAAACTTCATATGATTTTCTACATATATAGATATGTCAATGAAGTTCTTACTACAACTTAAGTGCAATGTTCCTTTGACTTGCAGTATTCAAGTCATCTTGGTCATGAAGACTTTTTCTTTGACATCTTAAGCAAGCATCTCTGAGGATATGTGGACCCGGGATGATTGAGTATAAGTCGAAGTTGTTGGATATTTGAAGCCGCTAGAGGGGGGGGGGTGAATAGCGGTGTGCTCGTTCGATGATGGAATTCGTTCGTGATCGTCTCTACAATTTCGTTAGTATGCAGCGGAAATAGAAATAATACAATAACGAAATAAACAATCACACACGAACACAATTGTTTAATGTGATTCGGAACCGCACGGTTCCTACTCCACGGATCGGGTTCGTATGAACCCTAGTGATGCCAATCACACACCACTATAAAACACTCCTTCTCGACACAAGTCGGGGGCGGAGAAACTCCTTACAATGTGATTACAACAATAATCAAAAGCTACAAGCAAATACAATGAAATACAAAGCAAGACTAGTAAAGAAAAACACTTTACAAATGCTCTTGAATGCTTGATCACTAGGTTGATCGAGTAGCACTTGGAGACCCTGAATTTCAGCAGCAACTCGCCCCAAATCGCCTCAAAGAACCATACAAATTTCCTCCATCACGAGCTCTTTATAAAGCTTCAACCTGTGCTGGAAAAAGTCGATCAGTCGACTAATTGGGACCATCAGTCGACTGATGCCACTGTTGTCGTGAGACAACGGCTAGATCCACGCTGGATAAGTCCAACGGATCTACCATCAGTCGACTGATCATACACATTAGTCGACTGATGGAGTCCTCACTTGACCAGTCGAGTCTTGACTCCATTCTGTGGCCGAATTCACGAACACCAGTCGACTGATCACACGATCAGTCGACTGCTCGTGCCATCAGTCGACTGCCCACCTCTGGCAGTCAACTGCTAGACCACTTTCCACAGTCAAACCCTAGTTGACTCGGTCCAGTCGACTTCCACATGGCACCAGTCGACTGGCACACCTCAAACATGAGGTTTTAGCCCAAGTATGGTTCCCCCCATACTTGCTAGACCACCCTTAGCCTAGACCTAAGCCTTCTAGCCACCTCCATCAGCCTCACGCCTCTCGGATCCCTCCAAGTCATCCATGACTTGTTCATCCATCGCGCTAGCCTTCAGGTGCTTCCATCGGCTATGTCATGCTAACGGTGTTTACACCGCCAAGGAACATTGGACTTACGCCGCCAAGACTCCGCTTGGACTTTACGCGGCCAACCATTGGACTTATGCTGCCAAGACTCCAGCTTGGACTTTACGCTGCCAATATCAAACCCCTTGGACTTCTCAAATGCCAAGACTCAAGCTTGGACTTTCCCTTGCCAACCCATGTTGGACTTTCCATGCCAAGACCCATGCTAGGACTTTCCCAACTGCCAAGTGTCCCACTTGGACTTTTCCTTGCCAACTCATGTTGGACTTTCCATTGCCAAGACCCATGCTTGGACTTTACCAAATGCCAAGTGTCCCACTTGGACTTCCCATGCCAAGTACTCAAGACTTGGACTTTCATATGACAATTACATTGTCATATATTTTTGTCGAACATCAAAACATCACTCGAGTCCTGGTCAATCATGACCTGGGCCGATTGCAACAACAGAAGTGATTAAAGGTGCTTGAATAGCCTATAAAGGATTCACCACTCCTTGCGAGGAGATGTATACCCATGGCCTCTCGTCGGATTGTTACTAAAGTCTTTAGCCAAAGCATTACATGTTTAGAGTAAGGTACTCTTGGATACATGGGCAGTAACTAGAATCCGTAGGATGAGGAAATGATACTTTAGCTAGGTGTGACATAGTCAACCTAGTGGGGGCTGACACTATAGACCATGTCCTGAACCAAGTGGGTATAAGATGCATGAAGGGAACGGGGTACGATTCATTATAGCTTCTGAAGGGTTTCAAAAATAGTTCTGGATCAACCGTTGATCTTTTCGGTTAATTGGGGATCATGATGTACTACTAGGTGCCACTCATGATCATTCTATAATTAATGGTTAATTATAGACGGCCAACATAAACTGAGAACCTATTTGGTCACACACACAATGAGCATAATCCGAAGGATTTAAAATGAGCTTGAGAATGAGATTCTCACATCGAGAGAAACTAAGTTTGGTTGGACCAAACGAGGAGCGAACATGAAATTGTTTCAGTCACATTGGAAGCGTGGATGGGGCATGTCTTTTGAAGACATGATGAATGAACCAAATTGGTTTCGTTCTAATCCAATGGTGGAAAAATAAACCAAAGGAGTTTGGTTTGTTTTAAACGAATGAACCAAAGTTGGTTCGGTTTGTTTTAACTTAAAATAGACCAATGCGGTTTGATTTATTTTAACTTAAGTTATTGGAGCGGATTAACGGATTTTGATTATGAACCAATAACCGCTAGGAGATGGTTTCTTAATGGTTAAGAAACATGTGCTCTATAAAAGCACGATTAGAGGTTGGAGAGCCCTTAGGGTTTTTGGTATTTTTGGAAAATCTTTTCCTCTCCTCCTCTTCTCCTCTTCTTGCTGGCGCCCAACTTCTTGCTGCCGCCCACCACCGCCCAAGCTCCACTAGTTGGTGTCCAGCAGCTGCTGTCCTCCCCACCTGCCGGCGTCTAGCTGTTGCCGGAGGAGCTCCGGTGATCTTCCTTGGCTCCGGCGACAAGGTGAGCACCTAACTTTCCTTATTTGGCCGGCGCAAGTTCTCCACCAAAGCTGTCCAGTTTTTTGAACAACTTATTTCCTTCTTTTCGGAGCGTCGTTTGTGTTAGTGCAATCGGCCCAAGTCACATTGACCAGGACTCGAGCTTGACTCGAGAGATGTTTTGATATTTGACAAAAATATATGACAATGTAATTGTCATGGGAAAGTCCAAGTCATGGGTACTTGGCATGGAAAGTCCAAGGGTGACACTTGACATTTGGGAAAGTCCAAGTCTTGGGTACTTGGCATGTAAAGTCCAACATGGGTTGGAAAGGAAAAGTCCAAGCATGGGTCTTGGCATGGAAAATCCAACATGGGTTGGCAAGGGAAAGTCCAAGCTTGAGTCTTGGCATTTGGGAAGTTCAAGGGGTTTGATATTGGCAGCGTAAATTCCAAGCGGGAGTCTTGGCAGCATAAGTCCAATGGTTGGCGGCGTAAAGTCCAAGCGGAGTCTTGGCAGCGTAAGTCCAATGTGCCTTGGCGGTGTAGACACCGTTAGCATGACAGCCGATGGAAGCACCTGAAGGCTAGCGCAATGGATGAACAAGTCATGGATGGCTTGGAGGGATCCAAAAGGCGTGAGGCTGACGGAGGTGGGTAAAATGCTTAGGTCTAGGCTAAGGGTGGTCTATCAAGTATGGGGGAACCATACTTGGGTTAAAACCTCATGTTTGAGGTGTGCCAGTCGACTGGTGCCATGTGGCAGTCGATTGGACTGAGTCAACTAGGGTTTGCCTCCGAAAATTGGCCTAGCAGTCGACTGCTAGATGTGGATAGTCGACTGATTGGCCAAGCAGTCGACTGATCTTGTGATCAGTCGACTGCTGGGGTTAGTAGTCGAGTGGAGGCTCGAACAGTCGACTGATGGTCATAATCAGTCGACTGATGATGGATCCGTTGGATTTTTCCAGCGTAGATTTAGTCGTTGTCTCACGACAATAGTAGCATCAGTCGACTGATAGGTGTTTTCCAGCCCAGTCAGAAGCTTTAAATGGAGCTTGTGGAGGAGGAAAAAGCATCCGGTTCTTGAGCATCCTTTGGGCGATTTATTGTTACAAATCAGGGTCTCCAAGGCCATTCGTCAAGCAACCAAAAGCAAGCAATCCAAAGGCATTTGTAAAGTGTTTTCTTTACTTGTATTGCATTGTATTTCATATTAGTTGCTTGTTGTATTTAGTTTATTATTGTAAACTATTGTACGAGGTTTCTCCACCTTCGGATTGTTCCAAGGAGTGTTTATTAGTGGTTGCATGTGCATCACTAGAGCTCATTGAGCTCGACCGTGGAGTAGGAACCGATCGGTTCTGAACCACGTTATATCCTCGTGTTGTGTTGTGTTTGTCTATTTCATTATCACTTTATTATTATTCCGCTGTGCGCTAATGAAATTTGTAGACGACATATGAACGATTTCCATCGAGCAACAATAACAAGCTATTCACCCCATCCTCTAGCGTTCCAACGATCTCTTATAAGTGGTATCAGAGCGAGGCCGCTCTTAAAGTTTAACAACTAAGGGAGCACGCTAGAGGGTGAAGATGGAAGTTCAAGAGCAACTAGGATGGGATATCAACACACCTATCCCTTATACCTTCTATGGACAAGAAGGGTTTAGACAATGGAAGGCAAGGATCGAAGACTTCCTAATGATGAGGGACTTCGAAGAATGGTTCATCTTAATGGAGGGATATAGCTATCCAATAGGACCAAAGGGAGGGTTCATCAAGAAAAAGAGATGGACCGAAGAGCAAGTCCAAGCCTTCGAGAAAAATGATAAGGTAATGAAGTTTTTAATTGATTTAATACCTAATAATATTTTGTGTATGTTAGGTAATTATGTAGATGCCAAGGAGCTATGGAGCCAAGTGGCCAAGTTCCATGAAAGTCCATCACCGATCCAAGAGGAAGGGACCAAAGAGGCGAATGCATCATCCTCACAAGGAAGTGAGGACTTGAAGGTTGAGAGACCGTCAACATCCAAGGAGGAAGAGGAAGTAGAATCGGAGGAGACCTCCACCTCTAGGATTGAGGGGGAGGAGATTAGATCACCAGAGCAACATCAAGAAGAAGCTTCAACATCCGGTCAAGATGAAGAAGCTCAAAATCCGATTTCGTCCTCCATTGACTTAGGTAACTCAAACACCTCAATTCAAAATAAAAATAATATAATGTGTTTTGAGTGTAGGGAATTTGGGCATTATAAGAGTAAGTGCCCAAAGAAAGTAAAGAAGGCTCAACCAGCTCCAAAGGTCAAAGATGTTGGTGCCCAAAGTCAAAAGAGCAAGGAGCATGTCATATGCTTCAAGTGCAATTCAAAAGGGCATTATCGGAGTCAATATCCAAAGGGAGAAAAAAAGAGAGCATCACAAGTAGGGGGAGCCTCTAAAGCAAACCCTAAGGTATATCTAAATAATGCTCTTTCTTTCAATTATAGGCAAAAGCATGCTAGAACTAATTTTAGCAATCTTGCTATTTATCAAAAAGAGCATGCTAGAAACAGGGAATTTTGTTTAGGAGCTAAAAATGTCTATTTTTCAAAGAAGGAGAAATTTGGGACTAATGTCCCTAGAAAAGTTTTACCTAGGGAGTCTATTAGGAAAATAGGAGAACACCTAGGTCTTAATCCCAAATGGACTAGGCATATGCCTAGAAAGGACAATGCCCAAAGACCAAATCAAAATTCAAAAATTGGGAAATTAGAATTCGAAAATCAAGCCATGAGGTCAAGGCTTGAGAAATTAGAAAAGACCCTCAAGAAGATGCAAAATCAATTTCAAGGGTCAAATAGTCAAAGTCAAGGGTCTAGGACTCAAAGTCAACACCTAGGGCCAAAGAGAGAAAATTCAATCAAGGGAAAGAAGGGTTTGGGTCACAAACCTAAGCCTAAGGTGGCTTATCATAGTGTTCCATTTGATTATGGAACACAAATTAGGTCTAGGAAAGCCAAGGTCACAAGGGAAGTCATCCCTAGAGTTGACCATGGTGTATGCCTAGTGGTTAGGGTTTCAAGGAAACCTAGGGTAGCCACTAAAAAGGTTGCAAGGGGAGTTACCCCTAGAGTCAACCTAGGTAAGACCACAATGACCAAGGCTAACAAGCCTAGAAGGGTCATTAGGAGGGTATCTAGGGAGGTCATCCCTAAGGAATACCTAGTTAACCCTAGGATCTCAAATAGGTTTTGGGTTCCTAAGAGCATGATTGATTCACGCTAGATTGGTTTAAGGTATGCCAACCTTGATTGAATGACTAGTTAACTCAACCATAGCAAAGTTGACATTTTAGGTCATTTCCAAGGTTATGGATATCTTGGAAATAGATTTGAATTATGATCCTAAAAGATTTTAGGATGTGCCAATATATCTTGAGAAGTTTCATAAAATGATCAAATTGGCACAATTTAGGTTTTAGAGTCATAGTGTGTCATTTTGGGTTTTTGGCACACTTGGGAGATTAGTAGGAATATGGAAAAATATACCTAATTATATCAAATGACAACTAATATTAAAATGTAGGTATTCCTATACCTATATCTTTTATTTTCCATGCCTTAATTACCATAAGCCATGTCATGACATCATGCTTATTTCTATCATTTAATATGTCATGATCATGTTTAGGATTAAGGATTAAATGTCATGTGTTTTTAGATTTAATCATATGTCATGACATCATGATCATTGGCCATGCTTAATTATTGCTATCATTTATGCCATGATCTTACTCCATGCATTTAATTTGATTAAAATTGATTTAAGGACAATGGCATGACTTGGAGTCCCATTTATAAGGGAATCAAGTAGAGTTGCCTTAGAAAAATGCATGAAACCCTAGATTAGGGAGAACAAAACCCACATCTCACATCACATTGACTTTTATGTATTTTAAACACCCTAGATATATGTGAGATGATAGGATATGAGTTAAGTTCAAGGTGCATAGTTTTTGCATCTAGATGAACTCAAACTCATGTAAAATCATGTTGTGGATCATTGGGAAAGCTTGTGTACAAGTCATGTACATTGAACCCAAGGAATATGATCCAATATAGGTTTTCAAAAACATTTTAAATTCATTTTAGAAAACCTTGGTGAAGTCTATCTTTTGATAGCAATCACTATTGATAGAGTTGATACAAAATAGGACCAAAGCATTGAAAATTTCAATGGTTTTGAGTTTTGTATCAAACTCATTATTTGAAGGGTAAAATATTTTTCTATCATTTTTCACCCATTGTATTGGTCATAAGTATTATACATATGAATTTTTGTGGTTTTTTGAAATACATATAATTATTTATGAATTTTCAAAATTCGTTTCGATAATCAAATTGAAATTTGATTTATCGATCGCCTATTGGTGGCGATCGATAGATTGTAATCGACTGATCTCTGATAAAGTCGATTGCCAAGCTGATTTCGGAAAAACAAGGTTTGTTTACCCCACTTTCTGCTATGTTAGAGTTACCTAACCACTCCTAACCCTAGAATATGCTTTGGGAAGCATTATAAATGGTGAAAATTCATTGGATATGGATTAGGAGAGTTGTTTAGGGTTTGTATCAAATTTAAGGATGGGAGAGTTCATGTTTGAACTTTGAACCTTATTTTTGATGGTTTAGAGTTCCTATTGGCTTAGGGACTTCCCAAGGACATTGTTGGTGCAATGGTCAAGGGGGAGCAATCCTTTAGGGGGAGGTATCCATCATGGGATGATGGATGGTATTTTTCCTCATGGGGAGGAGAAAAAGAGATTTTGAGATACCCAATTTGGAAATTGGGAGAGTGTATAGGATTGCCTCTCTTGAGTGATATGAGACTTATCACTAGGAAGATGGTAGGCATCCTAGATATTTTTGGACTAAGGGGGAGATTGTAAGATCTCATTGGGACATGAGACATTGACCTCCTTGGAGAGAACCTTTTTGATGTTAGTCAAAAAGGGGGAGAAAGTTTTGGGGGAGAACTTATTGAGAGAATGACATCAATTGAGAAAATTGATGGGGTTGATTGCTTTGAGTTAGATGGTCTAACTCATTGGTTTGTTTGGTTTTTGTCAAACATCTAAAAGGAGGAGATTGTTGGTGCGGTCAGCCCAGGTCACGATTGACCAGGACTCGAGCTTGACTCGAGAGATGTTTTGATGTTCGACAAAAATATATGACAATCTAATTGTCATGGGAAAGTCCAAGTCATGGGTACTTGGCATGGAAAGTCCAAGGGGGACACTTGGCATTTGGGAAAGTCCAAGTCTTGGGTAATTGGCATGCAAAGTCCAACATGGGTTGGCAAGGAAAAGTCCAAGCATGCGTCTTGGCATGGAAAGTCCAACATGGTTGGCAAGGGAAAGTCCAAGCTTGAGTCTTGGCATTTGGGAAGTCCAAGGGGTTTGATATTGGCGGCGTAAAGTCCAAGTGGGAGTCTTGGCAGCATAAGTCCAATGGTTGGCGGCGTAAAGTCCAAGCGAAGTCTTGGCAGTGTAAGTCCAATGTGCCTTCGCAGTGTAGACACCGTTAGTATGACATAGCTGATGGAAGCACCTGAAGCCTAGCGCAATGGATGAACAAGTCATGGATGACTTAGAGGGATCCGAGAGGCGTGAGGCTGATGGAGGTGGCTAGAAGACATAGGTCTAGGCTAAGGGTGGTCTAGCAAGTATGGGGGAACCATACTTGAGTTAAAACCTCATTTTTCAGGTGTGCCAGTCGACTGGTGCCATGTGGAAGTCGACTGGACTGAGTCAACTATGGTTTGACTGCGAGAATTGGCCTAGCAGTCGATTGCTAGATGTGGGCAGCCGACTAATTGGCCAAGCAGTCGACTGATCTTGTGATCAGTCGACTGGTGCTCGGTTATTCGAGAACAGAATGAAGTCTGACTCGACTGCTGGGGTTAGTAGTCGAGTGGAGGCTCGAACAGTCAATTGATGGACATAATCAGTCGACTGATGATGGATCCGTTGGATTTTTCCAGCGTGGATCTAGCCGTTGTCTCACGACAACAGTGGCATCAGTCGACTGATGGTCCCGAGCAGTCAACTGATAGGCGTTTTCCAGCCCAGGCAGAAGCTTTAAATGGAACTCGTGGAGGAGGAAAAAGCATCCGGTTCTTGAGCTTCCTTAGGGAGATTTGTTGCTACAAATCAGGGTCTCCAAGGCCATTCGTCAAGCAACCAAAAGCAAGCAATCCAAAGGCATTTGTAAAGTGTTTTCTTTACTTGTATTGCATTGTATTTCATATTAGTTGCTTGTTGTATTTAGTTTATTGTTGTAAACTATTGTACGAGGTTTCTCCACCTCCGGATTGTTCCGAGAAGGAGTGTTTATTAGTGGTTGCGTGTGCATCACTAGAGCTCATTGAGCTCGACCGTGGAGTAGGAACCATTCGGTTCCGAACCACGTTATATCCTCGTGTTGTGTTGTGTTTGTCTATTTCATTATCACTTTATTATTATTCCGTTGCGCGCTAACGAAGTTTGTAGATGAACACGCGAACGATTTCCATCGAGTAACGATAACAAGCTATTCACCCCCCTCTAGCGTTCCAATGATCTCCAACAGTTTGGAGCTTCGACAGTGGTAACCTTACCGGGGATTCGATCTCCGGTAATCCTCATAGGTGGAGGATGAAGGATTCGTCAAACGGTTGATGAATACCTCTATGGAGAAGCGAGTTTTGGGGACTTATTTCTGAATCCGAATTTTTGATTCGGATTGTGATCTTCTCTCGATCATATCGTCTTCGACAAGAGGCTAGTGACTCGTACGAAGATGAGGCTCGTGGCTTTGTGAAGTCATCCCGATGATACTCGACGTGGATACGGATAGAGGCGATTCTAGCAAGAGTCGCTCCGGTTGATTGCTTTCCTGCTACACGTGATACGTCAGGTATACGTAGAGTAATTTCCTTTTATTGCAAAATTTGAAACTACGGTTATGTCTACACATATTGTACTATGCATGCGTGTGGCATGTGTGATGTAATAAATTAGATTTATTGCTTTTTATTTCTTTCGCTGCGCACATGTTTACGAAACATGTTCAAACACACGCTCGCTGTGGTGCCGAAAACCCAACAGTGGTATCAGAGCCCAGGTTGTGTTTCAATATAATCGTAAAATTATTTTGCGATAGTCGTAATTATATTTATGGAAATTTTCTACTTTTGGAAAGTTTAGAAGTATTTATGGAAATTTTCTAATTTGGGAAAGTTTAGAAGTATTTATGGAAATCTTCTACTTTTGGAAAGTTAGAAGTATTTATGGAAATTAACACTTTCCATAAATAATATATTAGATTAGATTTGGAAATTTGTTTCCAAATTTAATCATGATTTGATTTGGGAAATCAAATCTAAAATATATTTTATTTCCATAAATAGTTTTGACAATTTAGGAAATTTATTTCCTAAATTAAATTTGACTTTTCTTAATTGAAACCTTCCATAAATAAAATATGTGATTAGATTTGGAAATTTGTTTCCTAATTTAATCATGATTTGTTTTTTGAAATCAAATATTAAACATATTTTATTTCCATAAATAGTTATGACATATAAGAAAATTTTGTACATGCCATAATTGTATGTCATGTAATTGTATTAGATGCATATCATTATGCCATGCGTGTCGTGACATGTAGATGTATGTCATGTATGCCATGCCATGTAGATAATAGTTATTTTCATGCAAAGAGGATGAGACATAAAAACCCTTACTCAATATTAAAGCTTACACCTTCCATTAATATGGTTAGAACCAGAGTTATGTTTCTTGTTTGGGTTGTTGGACTCTCTCCAAGTCTGGCTCGAACATGAACATGTTTGAACCATGAAATAGTTTAATACTAATATGGTAAGTGTCAGAGGTCAATCTGTTGGTGCAATCGGCCCAGGTCACGATTGACCAGGACTCGAGTTTGACTCGAGTGATGTTTTGATGTTTCGACAAAAACATATGACAATGTAATTGTCATTTGGTAAAGTCCAAGTCTTGAGTACTTGGCATGGAAAGTCCAAGTGGGACACTTGGCATTGGGAAAAGTCCAAGCATGGGTCTTGGCAATGTAAAGTCCAACATGGGTTGGCAAGGAAAGTCCAAGCATGGTCTTGGCATGAAAAGTCCAACATGGGTTGGCAAGGAAAGTCCAAGCATGGTCTTGGCATGAAAAGTCCAACATGGGTTGGCAAGGGAAAGTCCAAGCTTGAGTCTTGGCATTTGAGAAGTCCAAGGGTTTGATATTGGCGGCGTAAAGTCCAAGCGGGAGTCTTGGCAGCATAAGTCCAATGGTTGGCGGCGTAAAGTCCAAGCGGAGTCTTGGCGGCGTAAGTCCAATGTGCCTTGGCGGTGTAGACACCGTTAGCATGACATAGCCGATGGAAGCACCTGAAGGCTAGCGCGATGGATGAACAAGTCATGGATGACTTGGAGGGATCCGAGAGGCGTGAGGCTGATGGAGGTGGCTAGAAGGCTTAGGTCTAGGCTAAGGGTGGTCTAGCAAGTATGGGGGAACCATACTTGGGTTAAAACCTCATGTTTGAGGTGTGCCAGTCGACTGGTGCCATGTGGCAGTCGACTGGACCGAGTCAACTAGGGTTTGACTGCGGGTTATGGCCTAGCAGTCGACTGCCAGAGGTGGGCAGTCGACTGATGGCTCGAGCAGTCAACTGATCGTGTGATCAGTCGACTGGTGCTCGAGAAATCGGCCACAGAATAGAGTCGAGACTCGACTGGTCGAGTGAGGACTCCATCAGTCGACTGATGGTCACAACCAGTCGACTGATGAAGGTTCCGTTGGACTTATCTAGCGTGGATCTAGTCGTTGTCTCACGACAAAAGTGGCATCAGTCGACTGATCGACTTTTTCCAGCACAGGTTGAAGCTATATATGGAGCTCGTGATGGAGGAAAAACCAAGGGTTCTTTGAGGCGATTTGGGGCGAGTTGCTGCTGCAATTCAGGGTCTCCAAGTGCTACTCGATCAACCTAGCGATCAAGCATTCAAGAGCATTTGTAAAGTGTTTTTCTTTACTATTTTTGCTTTGTATTTCATTGTATTCGCTTGTAGCTTTTGATTATTGTTGTAATCATCCTGTACGAGGTTTCTCCGCCTCTGACTCGTGTCGAGAAGGAGTTATTTCATAGTGGTGTGTGATTGGCATCGCTAGGGCTCGTTTGAGCCCGATCCGTGGAGTAGGAACCGTGCGGTTCCGAACCACGTTACATACTCGTGTTCGTGTGTAATTGTCTATTTCGTTATTGTATTATTTCTATTTCCGCTGCGCTAACGAAATTGTAGACACGAACGCGAAAAAATTCCATTGACGCTATTCACCCCCTCTAGCCATTCCAAATATCCCAACAAGTGGTATCAGAGCCCGGGGCTCTTCTACGGATTAACAACCCGGAGTCAAGAAGCTAGAGGGAAGAATATGGAATTTGAGGAAAGATTGGGTGACGACGTCAACATCCCACCTTCCTTTAACCGCGAACATTTTGCGTATTGGAAAGGTAGGATGGAATATTTTCTAATGACGAACATAGAAAATTGGTTTGCCATGACTATAGGTTTTGATGCTCCGAGAGGAGAAAACGGTGAAATCCTCAAGATGAAGAGATGGACCGAGGAGCAATGAGAAAAATTCAAGACAACCGTTAAGCTAACAAAAATATTGATTGATTTGATACCTAACGATATTTTGTCCAGATTAGGAAGCTATAGGGATGCCAAGGAGTTGTGGAACAAGTTGATCAAGTTCCATGACAATCCCGAATCGGTCCAAGAAGACTTGGAAGAGGAGGAGACCGAAGAAGAATCATCATCATCCTCACAAGAAAGTGAGGAGTCAACTTCCGGGTCGGAAGAGGTGGAGGAAGTGGAAGAAGCATCCACCTCAAGGATTGAGGGGGAGGAGAGAACCTTCATACCGGAACATCGAGAAGAAGAAGCTTCGACATCCGATCAAGATGAAGAAGCCCAAAGTTCAATTCCGGTCTCCACCACCATCGGTAACTCAAACACCTCAATTCAAAATAAAAATAACATTATGTGTTTTGAGTGTAGGAAATTTGGGCATTATAAGAGTAAGTGCCTAAAGAAAGTCAAGAAAGCTCCTCCGGCGCCTAAAAGTCAACAAAAGTCAACGGACGCCGGTTCCCCAAGTATCAAGAGCAAGAAGCACATCATATGCTTCAAATGCAATGCAAAAGGACATTATAGGAATCAATGTCCTAGGGGGAAGAAGAAGACCCAAGAGGGAGCTACACATGTAGGGGGAGCTTCCAAAGCTAACCCTAAGGTATATTTTAATAATGCATCCTTTTTAGTTAATAGGCAAAAGCATGCTAAGGGTTTCAATTCTCTTACTATTTATCATAAAGAGCATGCTAGAAATAACAAACATATTTGTTTAGGAGCTAAGAAGGTTCACTTAGGAAATAAGAAGAAATTTGGGACTAATGTCCCTAAAAATATATTACCTAAGGAAAGCATTAAGAAAATAGGAGAACATCTAGGCTTTAATGCTAAGAAATCTAGACATATGCCTAAAAATAAAAATATCTCAAGAGAAAATGAAAAATCAAAAATTGAGATATTAGAAAAGGAAAATCAAGCCTTGAGATCAAGGCTTGAAAAACTTGAAAAGACCCTTAAGGTTGTGCAAAATCAAATGCAAGGGTCAATTAGTCAAACCTCTAGGTCCAAAAGTCAAAGTCAACACCTAGGACCTAAGAGTCAAAAGTCAACCAAGGGCAAGCAAGGTTTGGGTCACAAACCTAAGCCTAAGGTGGCTTACCATAGTGTTCCATTTGATTATGGAACACAAACTAGGTCTAGGAAGACTAAGGTCAATAGGGAAGTCATCCCTAGAGTTGACCAAGGGTTGTGCCTAGTGGCTAAGGTTTCTAGGAAACCTAGGGTGGCCACTAAGAAGGTTGCAAGGGGAGTTACCCCTAGAGTCAACCTAGGTAAGAGCCAAATGACCAAGGCTAATAAGCCTAGGAGGGTCATTAGGAAGGTATCTAGGGAGGTTATCCCTAAGGAATACCTAATTAACCCTAGGAGATCAAATCGGTTTTGGGTTCCTAAGAGCGTGATTGATTCACGCTAGATGGGTTAGGGTATGCCAACCTTAAATGGATGGGTAGTTAACTCAACCATGGCAAAGGTGACACTTTAGGTTATTTTCAAGGTTATGGATACCTTGGAAATAGATTTGAATTATCATCCTAAAAGATTTTAGGGTGTGCTAATATTATTTGAGAAGCTTGATAAAATGGTCAAATTGGCACAATTTAGGTTTAGAGGTCGTAGTGTGCCATTTTGGGTTTTTGGCACACTTGGGAAAATTTAGGTTAATATGGCAAAATATACTTAATTATATCAAATGACAATTAATATTAAAATTTAGGTATTACCATACCTATATATTTTATTTGCCATGCCTTGATTGCCATATGCCATGACATCATATTTTTTTTAATCATTTTTATATTGTTAGTAATATATGAGAGATGTCCTAAGGCAATCGCCTTATGTATGAACCATTTATATGATAAATGAAGATTCACTATTTGAGTATACATGTTTAATGTATTTGATTGGATCTTAAACTCATTTACTGAATGTCCACGATACGATTCACAGCATGAGAGAATTTGTGATTGGATCACAACTAGTGAGTATCTCTACATGTGTAATTGTGATGTATCGGAATTATCCCTAGTCGATGAATTGATGGATTTGGACACCATCAATTCTGTCGAGACTAGCACGAGGTATACTCCTTGGTGTATCCAAGCAGCTGATTCTCACTGGCTGGAGACATAGTGATGTCCGGAGTTGATCGTGGATGCTAGTTATGATAACTAGTTCATTGGAGTGACCAGCCGTAAGACTTCATATGGTTCTCTGCATATATAGATATGTCAATGAAGTTCTTACTGTGGCTTAAGTGCGATGTTCCTTTGACTTGCGGTATTCAAGTCATCTTGATCATGGAGACTTATGCTTTGACATCTTAAGCAAACATCTCTAAGGAGATGTGGACCCGGATGATTGGGTATAAGTCGAAGTGATCAAGGTGTTTGAATAGCCTATAAAGGATTCACCACTCCTTGCGAGGAGATGTATACCCATGGCCTCTCGTCGGATTGTTACTAAAGTCTTTGGCCAAAGCATTACATGTTTAGAGTAAGGTACTCTTTGATACATGTGGAGTAACTAGAATCCGTAGGACGAGGAAATGATACTTGGGCTAGGTGTGACGTAGTCAGCCTAGTGGGGACTGACACAATAGACCATGTCCTGAACCAAGTGGGTATAAGATGAGTGAAGGGAATGGGGCACGATTCATTCGAGCTGCTGAAGGGTTTCAGAAATAGTTCTGGATCAACCGTTGATCTTTTCGGTTAATTGGGGATCATGATGTACTACTAGGTGCCACTCATGATCTTCTATAATTAATGGTTAATTATAGACGACCAACATAAACCGAGAACCTATTTGGTCACACGCACAACGAGTGTAATCCAAAGGATTTAAAACGAGCTTGAGAATGAGATTCTCAGACCGAGAGAAACTATGTTTGGTTGGACCAAACATAAAGCGAGCATGAAATTGTTTCAGTCGCAATGGAAGCGTGGATGGGCTGCGTCTTATGAAGACGTAATGGATGGACCAAAATGGTTTGGTTCTAATCCAATGGATAAGAATAAACCAAAGGGTTTGGTTTATTTTAAACGAATGAACCAAAAGTTGGTTCGGTTCGTTTTAACTTAAAATAAACCATCATGGTTTGGTTTATTTTAACTTATCTTAATGGAGCGGGTTAACGGGCTTTATGGATATGATCCATTAACCATTAAGAGAATTAGTTCTCTATAAAAGTGGGCTTAAGGGATTGTTAAACCCTAATCCAAAATCAAAACCCTAGCCTCCAAGGAGTTGCCGCCCAACCTGTTTGTGCCGCCCAAGCTCCTTGCCGCCCAGCTTGATTGTGCTGCCGTCAAGACCCTTGCCGGCGTCCAAGCTCCAGCCGGTGAACCTCCTGCGACCCTCAGGTGATCCCCTAAAAGGTTCGGCATCAAGGTGAGCTTTTGTCTCCTTGTTTTGGCCGGCGCCTATCTCCTCCACCAAGCTGTCCAGTTTTCTTGACAGCTTCTTCTCCTCTCGTCGGAGCGTCGTTTGGACGACGGTTAGTGCTCCGACAGCGGCTAACTTACCGGGGATTTGATCTCCGGTAATCCTCTGAGGTGGAGGACGAAGGATTCGTCAAATGGTTGACGAATACCTCTCCGGAGAAGCGAGTTTTGAGAACTCGTTTTGGATCCGAATTTTGATTCGGATCGTGATCATCTCTCGATCACGTCGTCTTCAACACGAGGCTAGTAACCCGTACGAAGACGAAGCTCGTGACTTAGCGAAGTCATCCCGAGGAGCTCGGCGTGGATACGGATAGAGACGATTCTTACGAGGATCGTTCCGGTTGATGCCGTTCCCGCTACACGTCATACGGAAGGTATAACGTAGTTTAATTTCCTTTTATTGCAAATTTTAATTTACGGTTATGTCTACACTTGTTGTAATATGCATGTGTGTGTTGTGTGTGTTGTAATAAATATAGATTTATTATTTTTAATTGCTTCCGCTGTGCTCATGTTTACGAAACATGATCGAACACACACACGCCGCGGTGCCAGAAACCCAACATATATGTCATGATTATGCTTAGGTTTAAGGTTTTAAATGTCATGTGTTTTTAAATTTTATCATATGCCATGACATCATGATCATTGGTCATGTTTTAATAATGTTATTATTTCTGCCATGATCATACATTCTTGCAATAATTTGATTGAAATTGATTTAAGGACAATGACATGACTTGGAGTCCCATTTATAAGGGAATCAAGTAGGGTTGCCTTAGAAGATGCATGAAACCCTAGTTTAAATGAACCAAAACCCACATCTCACATCCAATTGACATGTATGTGTATTTATACACCCTAGATACATGTGAGATGCTAGGATATGAGTTAAGTTCAAGGTGCATAGTTTTTGCATCTAGTTGAACTCAAATTCATATTAACCCAACATGTGGATCATTGGGAAAGCTTGTGTACAAGTCATGTGCATAGAGCCCAAGGAATATGATCCAAAATAAGGTTTTGAAAACATTTTAAAATCATTTTGAAAAACCTTGGTGAAGTCTATCTTTTGATAGCAATCACCATTGATGAGATTGATACAAAGTGAGCTTAAACTTTAAAGTTTTTAGTCACTTTTGGATTTTGTATCAATTTCTCTATTTTATGGGTAAAATATTTTTCAAACATTTTTCACCCATTGTATTGGTCATAGGTATTATACGTATCAAATTTCGTGATTTTTCGATATACGTATAATTATTTATGAATTTCCAAAACTCGATTCTGATAACTGAAATTCAGAAATTTGATTATCGATCGCCTAAGTGGCGCTGATGATGAGTGTGGCATAACTCAGTATCTGACAGAGTCGACTGCCAAGGCTGATTTCGGGAAAACTAGGTTTGGTTAGCCCGTGTTCAGCCATGGTAAAGGCCCCTAATCACTCCTAACCCTAGGATATGCTTTGGGAAGCATTATAAAGGGTGAAAATCCATTGGATATGGATTAGGAGAGTTGTTTAGGGTTTGTATCAATGTTAAGGTGTTGGAAAGTTCAATGTTGAATTTCTAACCTTAATTTTGATGGTTTAGAGTTCCTATTGGCTTAAGGACTTCCCAAGGACATTGTTGGTGCAATGGTCAAGGGGGAGCAAGCCTTTAGGGGGAGGTATCCATCTTGGAATGATGGATGTATTTTTTCTCCTTGAAGAGGAGAAGTTATTGGGAGAATATGACATCAATTGGGAAATTGATGGGACTTTTGGGAGACCCAATTTGGAAATTGGGAAAGTAAATGGGATTGTCTCTCTTTAGTGATATTGGACTTATCACTAGGAATATGGTAGGCATCCTAAGTATTTTTGGATCAAGGGGGAGATTGTAAGATCTCATTGGGACATGAGACATTGACCCTCTTGGGGAGAAAACCTTTTTGATGTTAGTCAAAAAGGGGGAGAATGTTTGGGGGAGAACATTTGGAGAGTATTTACCAATTTGGGATAATTGGTAAAGGATTTGAGTTAGTGTTCTAACTCAATCTTTTGTTTGGTTTTTGTCAAACATCAAAAAGGGGGAGATTGTTGGTGCAATCGGCCCAGGTCACGATTGACCAGGACTCGAGTTTGACTCGAGTGATGTTTTGATGTTTCGACAAAAACATATGACAATGTAATTGTCATTTGGTAAAGTCTAAGTCTTGAGTACTTGGCATGGAAAGTCCAAGTGGGACACTTGGCATTGGGAAAAGTCCAAGCATGGGTCTTGGCAATGTAAAGTCCAACAAGGGTTGGCAAGGAAAGTCCAAGCATGGTCTTGGCATGAAAAGTCCAACATGGGTTGGCAAGGAAAGTCCAAGCATGGTCTTGGCATGAAAATGTTAGGGCAATCTCTTGCCGTGATATGGTTTTGATGGTGTGGCAAAGGGTTTAAGTTAGTTTGATATGTTGATTTGATATGTGCGTTGAAGTCGTGCAGGACTTAGTAATTCGCACATGGAGCCGTGGCGAGTTTCACATCTCATGACTCGTGCCTTGAGTCGGTGAAGGATAGCTTTGCGGAAGCCGTGCGCTTGGAGCATCCGAGGGACCGCCGGACGAGAAGCTTGGAGTGAAGCCGGAGGAAGTAGACTTCAAGGCAAGAGACGCGAAGGAGCATTGCAGAGCCGTGCGCCTGATGCTGCCGAGGGACGTGGCCGAGAACGAAGAGAACTTCGAAGGCGAGGGACTCCGAGAAATGAGAGTGAGCGATTGTAACCCGGGGAAGGGTAGCTCTTAGGTGAAACTTGGCCATTTGGCCAAGTGTCGGATGGGTTTTCGACACGGTCACCGCTGCCATGTCATGGCGGATCGCTCGAGTCGAGTGTAGCTCGACCGTATCGATGGCCCGGTTTATGGCGGCGGCGATCGCTATACGTTGGCGATCATACCGATCTGATCACTATGATCGGCTCGATCGTCAATAGGGTTTTGCCAGAACCGCTCGTAGCCGTAGCCGCCGACCGATCGGTGATCGGCCGATCGTGGAGTCCAGTGATCGCCAAAGAGTTCCGTTGGACAACACGGTGCGTGTTCGAGGCCAGCCCTCTATAAAAGAGAGGTGTGAGCCTTGAGAGGCTAATGCTTAAGTTCCAAACAATCTTCCTAGTGCCCCACAAGCTCTAAACTCTTCTTACTCGCTTTTACTCCATTCTATTTGTAAGAAGAGTGATCTTGGTTGTAAAGGTTACCTCCACCTAGCTTTGTGCAAAGGAGAGACCGATAGTGATTGGTTTTGGCGGAGTGATTCACCGTGGACGAATCGGACCGTGGATTAGCGGCGTAGCCGTGAACCACGTTATATCTCGGTGTTTGTATTGCTTGTTTCTATTTTGCTTGTCTTTATTTATATTTGTATATTCCGCTTGCGCTAACATTTTGTAGACGAGCAAAATACCGCCATCCAAACGAAAAGGGCTATTCACCCCCCTCTAGCCGGCCATCCGATCTCTCACAAGTGGTATCAGAGCCGAGGTTGCTTGTCACCGGACTAACCGCCGCAACAAGCCCTACATCAAAAATGGCCGGCTCCAACATCCACCCACCGAAGTTCGACGGCGAATTCTCTTGGTGGAAAAGGAGAATGGAGGTATTCTTCTAAACCGATTTAGATATTATGCTTATAATGGAAAATGGTTTCGAGTTGCCTAGGGATGAAAGGGGTGAGCAAATAGAGAAGTCAAGGTGGAATAAGAAGCAACGAGAGGAGCACCTTGCAAACTCAAAGGCAAAACATCATCTTCTCAATGTGCTCCCTCAACAAGAGATCAACCGGATCGGAGAATGCACTAGCGCCAAAGAGATGTGGGAGAAGCTTGTAGAGCTTCATGAAGGCACCTCGGAGGCCAAGCTTGCAAGAAGAGACCTCCTCCGCTCCCAACTATCCAATATAAAACTAGAAAAGGGAGAAAAGGTAACCTCACTACACTCTAGGTTTAAAGAAATTTTAATTGGGCTGACAAGTGTAGGTGAGAAGCTATCGAACCGGGACATGCTCATGAAGGCTATAGATGCCTTTCCCCGGTCCTCAAAGTGGAGTTCCATGGTGGACTCCTTCTACATGTCCAAGAACCTAGAAGTGAGTACCTTGGAGGAGTTCTTCTCAACGATGGAACTCCACGAAACGAGGCTTGAAGGAATTCAAGAAGAGCCAAGAATTCAACCCTCAAGAGGAGTAGCATTGTTGGCAAACAAGGGAAAGAAGAAGATGGAAGTCCCCTCCTCCTCCGATGATGAAGCCTCCTCCTCCTCCATGGATAGCAGGAAGCCTACATGGTAAGGAAGGTGAGGCGTGTATTTAAGAATTTTAGATTTGATAAATCAAATGATAGGAATAGAAGACCGAGGGGGAAGGTGATATGCTACAATTGCCAAGGAGAGGGACACATAAGGGACAATTGTCCTCTCCTAAACAAAAGCAAGGAAGAGAAGAAAAAGAAAGAAGAAAAGAAGAAGAAAAAGGGGAGCAAGAAAAAGAAGGAAGAAGAGAAGAAGACAAAAGAAAAGGGCAAGGCCAAAGCATTCAAGGCCAAGACATGGGATGATCCTTCCTCATCCTCCTCCTCATCATCGGATGAGGAGAATGCCTTTGTCGCCAATTTGGCCTTGATGGCCTTTGACGACTTGGATTGCTCCTCCTCCTCCGAAAATGAAGGATCAAGCTCAAGAGGAGAGAGCTCAAGTGAAGGGGGAGCCTCCTCCACGTCATCATCCTCCTCATCATCCGAAGAAGAAGAAGAGGACATGGAAACTATGGTAACCAATCTCTCACCTAGTAAAATAGTTTCTATGATTTCTAGTTTAACTAGGGATTTGTTTAGAGCAAAGAAGAAAAATAAATGCATGCTTGAACAAATTAAGGCATTAGAAAATAAGCTAGAAAATGCATGCTTAAATAATAATGATACTTCTTCTTGCCATGATGATGCATGCTCACATGATAATTATGTGCCTTTAGATGTTAGTGATGCATGCATAGAAGAAAATAGGGCATTAAGGAAAAAGGTAGATTATTTAACCAAAGCCCTAGGAAAATTCACAATTGGCTCCAACACTTTGAATATGATCATAGGGAGCCAAAGGGCAAGTTTTAACAAGAAAGGCCTAGGATATAAAGAGAAGAAAAATGAGAAGGCCTATAGATGCCTAATAGCTAGGGACAAGACAAAAACAAAGTAATAGCTAAGAAATGGATCCCCAAGGAATTTCTAGTGAACCCCATAGGTAAAAATCTATTTTGGGTTCCAAAATCCATTCTTAAGGGTTAGAAAACCCCTAGGGTAGTCAACCATATGAACCTAATCTATATCATATTTTGGTTGACTTAGGATGACGGGACAACATTTTTAGATAGTGTTGGGTGATGATAACGTGCCCATAAATAGGTAATAATGCTTAAAATCATGATGATTAATGTAATTTCTATGCATATGTGTAATCATGATCTATGATTTTGATATTGGGCACATTATCATGAAAAATAGGTTTAAATCATGCTTTAGGTGATAACTTATTTATTATCATCATATAATGTCTAATGCATGGTTATAATTTGATGAAAACATGTATTTCATGATCATAATGTGAAATTAATTGATATATGTCATTATGATCATGTAGGTTGTTAGGTTGATACTTAACCATGATAGAATTGCTTGAATATATTGGTTAAGTATATATATATACAAATACCCCCCTAGGATGCATCTCACACTCACTATAGGCTAACTTGATTGCAAACTTAGCATGGGTGAGATGTTAGGATGATACAAATGTCCACTAATGCCTATGGCATTTAGATGGTCATTTAAAGTATCAAAATATCAATAATAGACCAATCATGGGGAAGGCTTATGTTTAATTAATAGACATATTGCCCAAAGATCATGGTTGGATATTTCTAATGTTTTCAAAACAATTTCTTACCTTAAAATACATGCATTCATGTTTTGAAACAATTAGATGCAAAACTAGGTAGCTAACTTGATACTAGAATGCTCAAAAACTAGTGGTTTTTCAAGTGTTTGGATTTTTGGCAAATCTTGTAAAATATAATGATTTTTCATGAAAAACTATTTTTCCTTGATAGATATACTTAAGAGAAATATGTTCCTCGAATTTCATGATTTTTAGAATTTTCTGGAATTTTTAATGCATTTCTGAATTTCATCCAGAAAATCAGAAATTCGGCTTCCTTTGTGCCAGTCGACTGCCATACTGATAGCAGTCGACTGGTGGCCTGTAAATCAGAATATTGAAGGCCGAATTCAGTTTATAAAACCTCCTACAAGTGGTAGAAATATACTTGATGCCTCCTACAGTTTTTAAATCAACTTGACATATTTTTCCTCCATTATAATTGATGCCATGAGCTTTTAACTTAGTGTTAATCTTTTGATGGTGTCAAAGGGGGAGAAATAAGTATGTTTAAGTTAATCACATTAGGGGAGAAATATATGTAGGGAGAAATATATGATAGGGGAGAAAGTGCATAGAGAATTTCATGGATTAAGGGGGACTTGCATGTTGTTATATCATGTTTATCTTTACATGCTTTTCTTACCTTAGAAATTATATCAAATGTTTTTACCTAACTTAAACGGATTGCCACACATCAAAAAGGGGGAGATTGTTAGGGCAATCTCTTGCCGTGATATGGTTTTGATGGTGTGGCAAAGGGTTTAAGTTAGTTTGATATGTTGATTTGATATGTGCGTTGAAGTCGTGCAGGACTTAGTAATTCGCACATGGAGCCGTGGCGAGTTTCACATCTCATGACTCGTGCCTTGAGTCGGTGAAGGATAGCTTTGCGGAAGCCGTGCGCTTGGAGCATCCGAGGGACCGCCGGACGAGAAGCTTGGAGTGAAGCCGGAGGAAGTAGACTTCAAGGCAAGAGACGCGAAGGAGCATTGCAGAGCCGTGCGCCTGATGCTGCCGAGGGACGTGGCCGAGAACGAAGAGAACTTCGAAGGCGAGGGACTCCGAGAAATGAGTGGCGATTGTAACCCGGGAAGGGTAGCTCTTAGGTGAAACTTGGCCATTTGGCCAAGTGTCGGATGGGTTTTCGACACGATCGCCATGTCATGGCGGTGATCGCTCCGAGTCGAGTGTAGCTCGACCGTATACGATCGACTGGTTTGTGGCGGCTCAGCCGATCGCTATACGCTCGATCGCAGATTAGACTATATCATCGGCTAGCGCGAATGATCGGTCAATAGGGTTTTGGCCAGATCATTGTAGCCGATCGCGCCGATTACGGGTCGCAATGATCGGGTGAGGTCCAAATGATCGCTAAGAGTTCCGCTGGACAACAACGGCCATCCGACGTGTTCGGAGGCCGCTAGAAATGACGATCGCCATGGCGTGATCGATGATGCGCCAACGGGAAGAAGTTAGCCCTCTCTATAAAAAGAGAGGGTGTGAGCCTTTGAGAGGCTAATGCTTAAGTTCCAAACAATCTTCCTAGTGCCCCACAAGCTCTAAACTCTTCTTACTCGCTTTTACTCCATTCTATTTGTAAGAAGAGTGATCTTGGTTGTAAAGGTTACCTCCACCTAGCTTTGTGCAAAGGAGAGACCGATAGTGATTGGTTTTGGCGGAGTGATTCACCGTGGACGAATCGGACCGTGGATTAGCGGCGTAGCCGTGAACCACGTTATATCTCGGTGTTTGTATTGCTTGTTTCTATTTTGCTTGTCTTTATTTATATTTGTATATTCCGCTTGCGCTAACATTTTGTAGACGAGCAAAATACCGCCATCCAAACGAAAAGGGCTATTCACCCCCCTCTAGCCGGCCATCCGATCTCTCACAGAAAAGTCCAACATGGGTTGGCAAGGGAAAGTCCAAGCTTGAGTCTTGGCATTTGAGAAGTCCAAGGGTTTGATATTGGCGGCGTAAAGTCCAAGCGGGAGTCTTGGCAGCATAAGTCCAATGGTTGGCGGCGTAAAGTCCAAGCGGAGTCTTGGCGGCGTAAGTCCAATGTGCCTTGGCAGTGTAGACACCGTTAGCATGACATAGCCGACGGAAGCATTTAAAGTCTAGCGCGATGGATGAACAAGTCATGGATGACTTGGAGGGATTCGAGAGGCGTGAGGCTGATGGAGGTGGCTAGAAGGCTTAGGTCTAGGCTAAGGGTGGTCTAGCAAGTATGGGAGAACCATACTTGGGTTAAAACCTCATGTTTGAGGTGTGCCCGGTCGTGCCATGTGACGATCAGGACCGAGTCAACTAGGGTTTATGCGGGTTATGGCCTAGCGATCATTGCCGGTGGGCGATCGATGATGGCTCAGCGATCGGCCGATCGTGTGATCGATCGGTGGTGCTCGAGAAATCGGCCACAGAATGGAGTCGAGACTCGACTGGTCGAGTGAGGACTCCATCAGTCGACTGATGGTCACAATCAGTCGACTGATGAAGGTTCCGTTGGACTTATCCAACGTGGATCTAGCCGTTGTCTCACGACAACAGTGGCATCAGTCGACTGATGGTCCCGATCAGTCGACTGATCGAATTTTTCCAGCACAGGTTGAAGCTATATATGGAGATCGTGATGGAGGAAAAACCAAGGGTTCTTTGAGGCGATTTGGGGCGAGTTGCTGCTGCAATTCAGGGTCTCCAAGTGCTACTCGATCAACCTAGCGATCAAGCATTCAAGAGCATTTGTAAAGTGTTTTTCTTTACTAGTTTTGCTTTGTATTTCATTGTATTCGCTTGTAGCTTTTGATTATTGTTGTAATCATCCTGTACGAGGTTTCTCCGCCTCCGACTCGTGTCGAGAAGGAGTTATTTCATAGTGGTGTGTGATTGGCATCGCTAGGGCTCGTTTGAGCCCGATCCGTGGAGTAGGAATCGTGCGGTTCCGAACCACGTTACATACTCGTGTTCGTGTGTAATTGTCTATTTTGTTATTGTATTATTTCTATTTCCGCTGAGCTAACGAAATTGTAGACACAAACGCGAAAGAATTCCATTGACGCTATTCACCCCCCTCTAGCCATTCCAAATATCCCAACACAATCGTTAGCTTTGGTTGTTAGACTCTCTCCAAGCCAGGCTAATTGGTTGAATGCACTTTAACCATATTAAAACTATTTCTCAATTAATGGGTTGGCTTTAACCTAGAGCATTGACTTGTTGGACTCTCTCCAAGGTCGATGTGAAGGGAGGTGAAGTTGGGTGCTATGCATATGATGTATACTTGTTAATGTGTTAAAAACCAGATGTATGTGTGAACATTCAATTAGTTGATAGCACATTGTGATAGTTTCATATATGTGATATGCAATTGGTATATTTGATACCTACCATCGTAGTTGTGAATGACTTGTTGTACTCTCTCCAAGGTTGTTCATATCTATGTTGGATATCAGCCCATTCGGAGATGGACCTACGATCTCTCGAAGTGATTTTGGGGTTTTTGAAATTCGAAAAATGAATGGGATTTATGAATGTATATTGATGCATTTTGAATCATCTTTCTCATATATGCTCGTTTTGTATTTCTAGGTTAATCGATTGATCATGACGTCTTTGAATTTGTGCACTATTTTGGATTCAAAAAATTGACTGGGTTTAACTTCCTGGACTGGCTTAGAAACTTGAGAATTATTTTCAAGGTAGAAAATGTTGGATCGATTTGAAACGCTAGAGGGGGGGTGAATAGCGTTAGTGAAAACTTTTCTTTTTCGACAATTAAAACCAAGTACGCAGCGGAAAACAAAAGGTAAACACAAGAAAGACACAAAGTTTTTTACTTGGTTCACAGCCCACCGACTGCTAATCCAAGGCCCTGCGATCCTTGATCGCTTCCGAAGAGCAATCACTAAAAGTCTCTTCCTCGTTGGAGGTAAGAGACAAGACGATTACAATGATTATAAGGCCGGTAACAACCTTACCGGTCCTTATACAAATTAAGTACAGAAATATAATAATACCGATAATTAATTAGAAGATGATGCACGGTCGGAGTAGCGTTGTAGAGAGCACGAGCACTTGAGAGATTATTCTTGAATTTGGGTTTGAGTCCTCCCCTCCTTTTATAGATTTGCACCTTGGAATTTGTCCCGATCCAGATCCAAAACTCGTGGATCTTATCTTGAGGTGACATCTTATCTTATCTTGAGGTGGCGACTTATCTTATCTTGTGGTGGTGGCTTATCTTATCCTGAGGTGGCGGCATCAATCTCTATCTCTTTGACCTTGTGCACTGGGCTGATTCGTCTACATCAGTTGACTGATCCTCTTAGTAGTCGACTGCCTTCAGTCGACTGCTGACATCTCCAGTTGACTACTGCACTTGAGAATTCCTGCAATACAAGATTAGCACAATAGATGCATAATGCCATGCAGTGTGACAGTCCTTTGACTGTCCGATCTCGACTTCGGCATTCCTCCGGAAGCCTTAGTTGGATCGATGCCTAGGATTGTCCTCTAATCGAGGACACGTCCTTACCACCGCTCCACACACGGAGCTTACCTTTGGTCCTCTTGACCTGTCGCTTAGCTTTCAGTCACCACCGAGGTTCCTCGACTCCCTGAGGTTCTCCTGGTGTCGTCTGACCACCACGGTTTCTCAACTTGAGATTCTCCGGATGTTGCTTGACCTTTGGCTTAGTTTAAACACTTCTGCACACTTAGCATATCACATGAGATAACAAAATAGCTTAACTTTGAATCTTTGCCATCATCAAAATCAAGGTTCGATTTTCTAGTGCCCTCGCACCAACAATCTCCCCTTGATCTATGGCAAACCAATTCAAAGTTAAGAGAAAATAAGCAAGATAAACATTGAGCAGACATTTTTCAAAACATCCCCTTAAGGGTACCTCCCCCTTAACCCTGGGTGATTTTTGAAAAACAATTACTTTTTGGGAAAGAAAAAGTAAGTAACCTCTTAACTTTATTCTCTCTCCCCCTTTGACATATATCAAAAATAACTTTATATTGGGTACATTGCCAAGAAATAGAATTTTTAAACATGCTAATCAAGTTGATTTAATATGTTCAACTTTCTTTAATACTTAGGAGTTTAGGTTTCTAGATCCTGCACCAACAATGTATATCCTAGGTTAGAATGTGACCCCCTAACCTTTAACATTGTTATAAAATTTTGAGAAAGAAAAAAAAACATTTTAAAGGCTCATGTCTATTGGTTTTTATGCCAAACTAGAGGTAGCTAGATACTAAGTTTGTCCAACTTAAGTCTTCTCTCCCCCTTGGCATATTATCAAAAGAAGGATTTAAATTTAGAAAATATTGGTGATTTAAAAAAAAAAAATTTTAACAACTTCTATGATGATGATCCAATTAGAACCTCCCCATAAACCTAACATCCATGTAAGACAAAAGGAATGCTTATCTAGAGGGTCTCCCCTTTTGTCTGACAAACTCTTAGGGCATCCTTGCTGGCCATAAGGAAGGCTCACCTAAGTGTCCAAAGGGTCTAGGTATCTAAAGTTGACCTAAAGATTTAGATTTTTAGTATTGGTCAACTAACCATCATTTTAAGAAGCATAGTTGTTTTGAAAACTACATATAACTACAATAATCATGGCAACCAATAAGAATAGTTTTAAGAATCTATTTATGTGTATATAAAATTTGAAATCATTTTCAAAATCATTTTTAATTTGTTGTCCTTACCATCTCACCCATTCTATATGATCAACCAAGTTATCCTTATAGGTATTGTGAGATGAATTTAATTTAATGCCTTAGAAATTAATTAATCTTGGGTTAGATTCAAATTTAACCTTTAGTTAGTTAAGTGAACATTTCAAAAGAGGGCTTCCAGGTCGTGGCGAGGCACAGGGGCCTTCTTTGATCGGAACAACGACCACTTCCTTAGACAAAGCCAACTTAGGAAATTACACACTTAATTCACTTAGGGTTACGTCCTGGTCTAACTAGTTTAGGATGTGGTGAGGTAAGCCAGTTAGTTCCACTTAGTTAAATGCACCAAGCTAGATACTCTTTATCCAACTCGGATACACTTGACTTCGTTTCCTTAACGTACTATCATCTCACCGCGTCGATACTACTATGTTGTCAAGATTAATTAATTATTTCCTATCTAACCATTCTATGAGAGTTAACTAGTAGGTATGACATGACAAAATAAGCATGATAATGATATGTATGCATGAGCAAGCTACATTCAATCAATTTAAAGAAATGGTTATTTTCTTGGGTGGACTATTATTTGTTCCATAGTTATAAGATACTTTATTATAATTAGGTTTACAAATTTTAGTGTGTTGATTTTTGGTTAGCTTAGACTTGTAACCCAAGTCTACATATTTATTAGTTGAATTTTTAAAAGTTGAAGGTTTAATTGCTAGATTATTAATTTGTATATAATCAAATGGTACTCTATTATAATTAATTTTATTGGTTTGATTAACTAATTTTGAATTTTTAATTAAGTTAGATTGTGAATTATTTAAAATAGGATTATTAGAATTTTTCAAAATAATATTATTAGACTTTTTCAAGATAAGATTATTAGACTTTTTAAAAGTAGAATTATTGTTAGAATTATTTAAGATAAGATTGTTAGAGTTTTTAAAGGTAGAATTATTATTAGAATTATTTAAGATAAGATTGCTAGAGTTTTTAAAGGTAGAATTATTAGAATTATTTAAGATAAGATTGTTAGAGTTTTTAAAGGGAGAATTATTATTAGAATTATTTAAGATAAGATTATTAGAGTTTTTAAAGGTAGAATTATTATTATAATTATTTATATTATCTTTGGAATTTTTTAAAGTTAATTTCGAATTTTTTATGGTTGAATTTTTCAAAATAGAATTTTTTAATTCGGAATTATCTAGATTAATCAGATCTAGGATTTGATGATTCTGTCTTATGGTTTGATTATTCTGATCAAGGTTTTGATTATTCTGATTAAGTCCTAGGTTGGTTTTATCCTTAACTTGATCTAGATCTATGTTAATTAAACTAAAAATTTGATTAATCTCTTGGTTAATTTTATCAAATGTAAGATTAATTTGATCATTTTCTTCCATGATATTGTTATTATTATTATTTAAACTAATTAAATCTGAATTAATTAATTTTTTATTAGTTGAATTATTAATTGTATTATTTAATTGACAACAATTACACAATTTATCTAAATTATCAACTATTCTAAAACTCAACTTTTAAAAATTATTAATTTTACTAACCTTTTTCTCCGGACATCGATTCTTGTAGTGACCGAATCTTCTGCACCCGAAGCACTTGATGTGCTCCTTGTTCTTCCGTACTCCTGGCAATGGTGTCTCCTTTGCCGCCGGTTGTGTCGTTCGAGTCTTACGAGTAGGACACTTATTTTTATAGTGTCCTCTCTCCCTGCACTTGAAATAAATAATATGGAATTTAAAATTTAAATTGACATTGTTACCTTTAGGCATTGAGCGATACTCTTCCATGGTTAGCTCGGTCAACGATCTTCTAATACTCGCAAAAAAAACACAAACCAAAAAGTCCCAAGACTTGGTCTTGGATTAGTAGTGCAGGAGATAATTAAAAATAAAAAATAAAAATAAAGAAAAGAAAATGCTCGATCGGTGGTTGCACCGAATCTGAGCGCCCCCGCTCTGATACCAATTGTTGGATCGATTTGAAACGCTAGAGGGGGGGTGAATAGCGTTAGTGAAAACTTTTCTTTTTCGACAATTAAAACCAAGTACGCAGCGGAAAACAAAAGATAAACACAAGAAAGACACAAAGCTTTTTACTTGGTTCACAGCCCACTGACTGCTAATCCAAGGCCCTGCGATCCTTGATCGCTTCCGAAGGGCAATCACTAA